>CM052715.1:31988334-32056437 GCA_028551405.1 Uromys caudimaculatus
AAACTTGTTTTCCAGCCCTTTACTCTGAGGTAGTGTTTGTCTTTATCCCGGAGGTGTGTTTCCTGAATGCAGCAAAATGCTGGGTCCTCTTTATGGATCCAGTTTGTCAGTCTATGTCTTTTTATTGGGGAATTGAGTCCATTGATGTTAAGAGATATTAAGGAATAGTGACTGTTGGTTCCTGTTATTTTCGATGGTACTTTTAGGTTTGTGTGGCTATCTTCTTTTCAGTTTGTTGAAAGATTACTTTCTTGTGTTTTCTAGACTGTAGTTTCCTTCGTTGAGTTGACGTTTATTTGTGGAGTTGATGAGACAGGTGGTGAGGCCTGACCAGAATATATGTGTGTGTGTGTGTGTGTGTGTGTGTGTGTGTGTGTGTGTGTGTGTGTGTGTGTGTGTGTGTGTGTGTGTGCGCGCGCGCGCGCGCGCGCATGCGCGTGTGTATGTATCTGTGGATATTGCTTATGTAAAAGATTTTAATTCATTTCCTTCCTTTTCCTCTAGTTCACAAAAAGTTAATGAGTTCCAAGCAGTTTCTGAGGGAGATGGGGAGAAGGGGGGAAAAAGGAGAGAGGGAAAGGAGAAAATAGTGCTTATTAAGGCACAAATATATAGGGAGTTACAGAGAACGAAATCAGTGCTTATTAAAGCACAAATAGTAAGACTATAAGACCAGTGTTTAGCCTTCGTCCAATGCTGTGCCCCTCCAAGCACCATTCCCCTGAGGACAGGGCAGGCCCCTGGCATTGCCTGCTTGCCCTCCCTCTCACTGGCAAGTCTATTCTGTTGTCGGGGCATTGCTTCCCTGGTCTTAAAACCTACTTCTTTGGGGATTCCAAAGTAGACTGATGACTGGCGGAGACATCTAGCCTCATGGACTGAAGAAACCAGATTTGTGACCTTTCCATCAGAAGACACCTACTGTTACACCAGCCAGAACACAGCCTATGTAAGCCACTCTATGACTCCCACTCGATATACATATAGGTCTAATAAAGACTATGGCATTATTGCTTTAAAAGAGAAATAAAAAGGCCCAGAAATCTTATCAAACTAAAATGTAAGAAAGATAAATGAGAATATTACCTATAAAGTAAATGAAAACAAGATGGTCTGTTTAGGAGTTAAGAAAGGGTGGTAGTAAAGGAAGTTACACTCCTCTGAGGTGTTTCATAGTTCTGATATCCAGAACAGTTATGTTATACATATTAAGTAAATAACATGATAGATAGATAGATAGATAGATAGATAGATAGATAGATAGATAGATAGAGATAGATAGACAGACAGACAGACAGAGACATAGAGTAGAGAGATAAATATCAATGACTTTCAGGGGGATGGGGAATCTATACGGAATGAATACCTACAAGAGGAATTTAAACAGAAATAAATAAATCCAACTGTAGTTGGAATAAATAATTTATCAAGAGGGAAAATAAATAGATCCTGTACAGTAAATTGGAACTTGAGCTTATCTATATAGATTCATGGTTCTTAATATATAGGGTAATAAAACCACACAGAAGCATAGGCTGTTTGCATATGTATGTATAAGGGGAGTCTCTGTATACACACATATATAATTTTCTTAGCTCTGCTTGATGAGAAAAGGCCCAGAAGCAATGATATCCAATGTTTAATAAGCATACTTAGAACCCAGATCCTTGTTTCTAACAAGTTCTTTCAATACATTCCAAGGCTCCTTCAAGAAATGCATGAATGCAGGCTCAAGGTTAAGAAAAGTAAAAGTTGAAACTCAGGAACTGCGCTATGTTTTAATGGTCAAAACATCAATACCTAAGATCATTTCTGTATGGTGCTTTGAGACAAATCCACCAAAACCCTCATCTTACTGCTCTTATCTTCAAATCTTGATGAAGAGATGAAGCATACATTACACTGCAGCCCTCAATACCAGCAGCAGTAACCTAAACTGGTCCTGCTTTATCAACATAACTCACCATACTTCTTCTAATGTAGCTGATGGCTTTCTTCATATCCATGCCTGACCAGTTGTTGAGCATATAGCAAATGCAGGAAGCACAGTATACAAACCTCATGTCATTCTCACTGCCTTCAGGAACAGCACAGAAGCTGGAATCAACAAGGATGTGAGGCTGCATTAGGCTCATTTACCTCAAGCCAGGCGCTTGTGCTCTGTGGCATCTTCACTCACAGAAACATCTACTGCTGACTTTACCCATATGTACCACGTACTACCAATGGCTCCTAAATCACCTGGGTCAATGCACACTCTCAAGTTGTCACTGCATATAGTTACTGTACAACAACTGTAAGTTGTTCACTCCCAAAGGGAAGCTGTGTGTGCCACAGCAGCTCCCAATCAGCTGCAGACAAAGTAGCAAGGAAAACTGCACACATACTATTTAGTAGTAATAAACTCCTAAACCCATGCTTTATTATATGAGATTTCTCCTAAATGTATATATAGAGAACTATTAATTGATCCATTACATTGTGCTTTAATACAGTCTTCTAGAGGTAATGGTCTGTGTTCCGTTCCTCTTTCTGTCAGAAATCTGGGGCAACACTGGATTCCCAAATGACCACTTATTACGTCTACAGTAATTTTTCCCTCATCAAGAGCAGTGTCCTGAAAACACAGACGAGAAAATAAGGGTCACAGTGTACAGGGCAAGGATGTAACCCAGCAGTGGATTGGTCCAGTCTTTTCCTTGGAGATCACGACTTCATCACATTAACAACTTAGAGCCGTTCTCAGTGGGCACTAGCTTTTCTATCATTTAAACACCTTCCTCAATGGACTGGGAGCAAACTACCTAACTCTGAACGTAATATTGAATGTGCAATTGGAACCAACACTCAAATTAAATAGCTTATTTCAAAATACGTTTTATCTAAAAGGTAAATTTAAAAAACTTAACTATATATTCAAACATTATGTGGTTCATTTCTAGGACCTTCAACACATTAATTATGTACTAACTCTTGAACTATATTTCTAGTCCTGGGTTCTAACAATCTACTACAGTACTATATCCAGTTTTCTTAAGGTCCAAATAGTTTTTACTGACACACGAAAATAACAATGAGTAGTTCATACCTCCCGTCTTCCAGCTGAAGTGCTCTCAAGCCTGCTAAGCAAGCTTCTTTATCTACTCGGCTTAAGTCATCTCCAAGAATAATCAAACAGGAAAGACCAGTGTAAGTCATCGCTATGTGTCCACTGTCGTAAGGATGAGCTGTTCCTGGATTCTAAATTCAAAATTAATATTATGTTAAGTTAATTGAAATTTTAAATTTTATTTCACAAATAGCATTCAGCATGAGCTTTTAGTAAATGTTATTTATATCAATTTGTATAGATATCTGAGGAAAACATGCCTTAATTTTTAGATGTCTCAACATGTCTTCTTACAAGCTATATAATTTTCAAAATATTATAAGCCTCCAACTTTATGACAGTAGTTATGACATTTGAATAAAGCACGTATCTGAAACTTTCTACTTAGTTCAACCCAACCCTATCATTTATAAAAGTTATGTCTTATAAAATTAGAAATTCAGTATTTTAAACCAAAAAATTTATAAAAAGAAGTAAAATTTGGGCTGACAATACAGCTCAGTGGTAGAGTGCTTGCCTAATGTGTGCTGAGGCTGTGAGTCTAATTCTCAGCACGGTCCAAGAAACAAAGAAAATGTATTGTTTATAGTGTAAACAGTATTATTCACCACATAACCTTATCGTTCTATCATGAAGTTTAATCATTTCAACCTCTAATAAACATTAGCATTCAAATATAAAAAGGAAATGTAAATAGTTAACTTTATACATTATTCGTCTGTAGAATATTAAGCAAGGTCACACAATCTCAGAAATAAACCCCATTTAAACCTCAGATGCGAAATCTAGCCAATAATGTCTGTGTATTAAAAAGGGTTAGAAACTTGATCTCATAATTTTCTAGTACAGTGACCTGTGCTTCTTCACAGAGCAAATCTGCATGAAATTCAATCCCTTTAACTCTGAACCCACCCACTGACCCACCCCACGTACAATTCTTTATACAGTCTCACTAACACCAAACCAATTTTCCTGGCACCGCGTTTTGAGTGCTTCCTCGGAAGGCAAGCTGTAATTCTCTTGACTATCCTATTTCACAGGTATAATGGGCTTCTTGGAATGCCCACCACAGGTCTTATTTTTTTCAGCATTCAAACCAAACACCTGCTATTTTAAAAGAATGGTAGGGAATCCAAACATGAATTAAATGTGAACCTTGACCTTTTAAGAGATGAAAAGAAATCTGAGTGGTTCTAATGAGAGAATGAAGAGTTGATTATTCAAATGATCATGAAGATACAGTTCTACACAGATTTAAACAGGGACTCTTTGCAGCAGTAGAACAAGAGCAGAAGAACAAGATACAGATAGGGACAAGGTATCATAGGGAGAACAAAAGAAAAAAATCACAATGAAGCAGAAAAGGAAAATCCCTGGACATTAAAGGTATTCAGAATTTAACAGGGAATATAGAATCTGTGATGCACAATAAATGAAAGGGTAATAAGATGGATGAGTCTACAGGTGTCTATGCCCTATCAAAACTATATATATATATATATATATATATATATATATATATATATATATATATATATATTAGGACGGCAGCGCACACAGGAGGTCTGGTGGTTTCTGAAGGGAAAAAAATGATGGAGTGATTTTATTTATATACTGGTACTGGAAAATCTCTTTTCATTTCCTTGGGTTTTTCTGTCTTTCAGACCTACGCTCTCATCCTCTATGACAGCTTTTGTAGGCCTATGTGATTGCATCTGAGCCTCTAGCTTCTGTTACCACAGAGATACAGATGAAGGTCATACACAGTCAAAGAAAGGAAGGGGGTGGTGACCAAACATTTCTCTACCATAAAGAACCTTGGTGATTCTGGGCACAAGTAAAACCTACAGAGCTGGTTCTGTCCCTGCTTCTCTGAAGAAGTTCTTTGCTTTATTGGGACTTCTCTGTATACTGGCACCAGCTGATTCAAAAAGCCTCCGTCCAAAAAGGTGGGGAAGCTAAGCTTCCTACTGTAACAGTCATTAATCATTCACTTCCTGGAGAACAGCTCTCTTTCTCTCCTGAGAAATAAGAGCCCAGCATAAATCCTGCAACATAGTCAAGTTCACTGACTTCACAGAAAGTACCTGAGCATTATATTTTGTTTCTCCAGGAAATCACTAAGGCCTAGTTTTTTCTAAACATCTTCATCTGCTTTCTCACTAAAATGTCCTTCTATCCTTTTCCAACCATCCAACCTACAGAGAACTAACCTTTGATGGATTGAATGGAATGCCCAGGTATGAAGAACCTCGGAAACCACAGCGACTCAGATTCGACCCTAGAAAACAAAGCATTTGCTTATTTAAAATACACCACCTCTGAATAGAATGCAGGCAGCTTATCTATACAATTGTTCAATAACAGTATTTTAGTACCAAAGCTCCACTTTCTCTGCATATACATCCGGCTCATGCAGGTGAGTGAGGGTGTACATGGCTGTGTGCACATGCAGAGACCAGAAGAGGACATTGGGAGTCTTTCCCCACTACTCCCATCTTATATTTAGAGACCGGGTCTCACTGAACCTGAAGCCCAGTGTTTCCACTAGGCTGGCTAATCAGTCCACCTCCAACTGCTGGGGTTTCAGACATGCGCAGCCATGCCTGACTTTCATGTAGGTGCTGGGGGTTGAATTCAGGTCCTCTTGATTTCATGGCATGTCCTCTTACATATTACAGCTCATTGTCTCCTTTTCTATGTGAGATCATGTCGAAGGTTTATCAAGAAACAAGCCCAGAGGTTAAGTGACATGCTGGAGGGAACAGCTCATACAAGAGGCTCTAGAATCTTGATTTCCCATCCAGTATCTTCCACTTTGACACTGCTTCTTGATAAATGAGTAAACTAAAGGTATATATTGTTCTATCACCCCGGAGAGAATGTACATTCATATTTCAGTCTTAAACCTGTGTTCCGGGTGCCGGGTGCCTGGCTTTGACATATGTAGGATACTTAAGTCCATACTTGGTTTCTACTCAAAGTATATCTTTTTTTTCTATCTGTAAGTTTTCCTTTTTCTGTATATATACATATATGTATATTGATGTAAATATAAATTGAGAACTTAAAAACGCATCTATAATTATGGGTTTAATGGCTGTTAGAAAACCATTATGATAGATATAAAAGGTGAGACTGTATTAGCATACCAAAATTGGCAGCTAATAAAAACTCAAGATGATTTAAAAACGGACTTTGATGCCATGAACTTTCATCAGTTGTGATGAAGACCAAATCATAACTTTCCCATTCTGCTTCTCCAAAGCAGGCTCTGGCTGTGCTCATCCTCTATTTCCCCAAAATACTTAATGGTAGCTTATACATCTTTTCAGAAGTACTGGCAGTACTAATGGTGGCAGTAAGTTCAGTAAACATGTCTTATTTCTGGTAAGACTAAAAATAAAAAATTGGTAAGCCATTTAAGGTTTTCTAAAGAGTAACCAAACCACAGGTTACTCCATGCCCTTTCTCTAAGTGATGATAAAGCCAAGAATGTACTTCAGGACCTTCATGAACAAGGTCATTTGCACAGCAGTGTCTGGTGCAGCTTGACAGCGGACGTTTAAAAGCAACAGAAAAATCCAACAGGCTTAAAATACCATGCTGCATCTATCAAAGTGTACATTATGCTGGTGTGGAAAGTAATTATTAGTAAAACTACGTAACGTGGAACACGGTATCTGAACAAGAGAGACAGAGGACATGAAACATGAGTGTGATGTGTCTAACTAGGCAAATGGTATAGCCCTAACAGCCTCGAGGGGATAGCACAATGGCAGTGGGATGACAGGACCAAGATTCCATCCTCGGAGTCACCACTGATGAGCAATCACCACAAATGTAGGTCCTGAAGACACAAATTCATCATCGTACTGTCTCAGATGAGAAGTCCGATACAAGGCTCACAGATGCAACCAAAGCCTTTGCAGCACTACCTTACTTACTGAAGGTCTACAGGGAAAGTCTGCCTCCAAGGTGTCACACTGGTGGCAGATGAGTTTCCTCTCATCTGTGGGGCTGAAATCTCAGTTTCATTGGGCTCTTAGCTATGAGCTCTCCTGGGCTCCTCAGGCCTAACACTTTCTTAAACACCAGACTCTTACCAGAGAGCAGTTATCACTCAGATTCTTTTCAAGATTAGTATCTTTCTGCCTTTCTCTTCTGCTCTTTACATTCTGACTGACCTGCTGTTCATGTGATTGTACTGTGTGCACATGTACACACACACACACACACACACACGCACGCACGCACGCACGCGCGCGAATGTAGGAGAGACCCCTATGAATACACTGCACTTTAACATTAGATTTTAACCTCAACTGTCATCTACAAAGTCCACCAGCAGAAACCCAATGTTTGACAGAAAAAGAATAAACAAGAATCTGTGGTGCAGAGTCAGCACCATTCCACACAGCCTCCACCAGATGCCTTTATCCTTCATCATGACTTTGTTCTAATCACTTTCAAGGTGGTAAGCTGTGTCTAAAGTGTATTTCCTATATGATCCAATCTGAATGTCAGCTTCCTCTTTTCTTCCCCCTGATAAAGATCTCCTTCCATGCTACCAACTTGTTGACATTGCACTATAAAAGTCTGGTCCCATTTCTACTTCAGCTTGAAAATAAAAGCTCTATGCATATTCTGTGTATAGGTTTAACCCCTCCTTAGGAAGTTCTTTATTGGGGACTGGTTGGTTTTAATGCTTTGATTTAATTGGGAATCTGTGTGTCCAAACGGTGGAGGTTCTTGTTCCCAACTGGCTTCTGAGCAATCAATAAAGATGCCAATGGCCAATGGCTGGGCAAAAGGAGACAGGGTGGGACCCTTAGGTTCGCACGGGCTAAGATGCAGGAGAGAGGAATAGAGGACTGCCATAAAGCAGTGGGAGACAGATGGAGACAGGAGCTGCAGGAGATAAAGCCAACCAGCCATGTGAGAATTCAGGTGGGTGGCCACTGGCCACTTCCCCAATTGGCCTGGGGTAGCAAGCAAAGGTTTAGGAGTGCCCAGCCTTTGCGGTAGCCAAAGCGTTTTAAAATTAATTGGCATGTATGTGTCTTTCATTCTATCATCCCGATTACTACTGGGCAAGTGTGATCCGCAGGAGCCAAAGTGGTGGAGCTCAAACTCACTGCTACAGTTCTTGAGTCCCTGATCACCTCCTTAGAAACAAAGTAGACACATGTCTGCTTCTAAGGTTAGTTAGGTTATATTCATAACCTTCCTGAGAAGCAGAAGAAACTGATGCTTAAAAATACTGTACTATTAGGAGATCTTAGCATGAACACAAGTAGCCAAACTCATCAAATGCATGACCCTTTCCTTCCCAGTATTTGTGCTCTACATGAAAGTGACAACTTGTCTCAGTTGGTTTCCCTATCTATCTATCTATCTATCTATCTATCTATCTATCTATGTCTTCCCTATCTATGATCTATCTATCTATCTATCTATCTATCTATCTATCTATCTATCTATCTTTTCCCTATCTATCTATCCATCCATCCATCCATCCATCCATCTAAATCAGTCTCATGTAACTCAGTTGGTCTTCAAGCTGTTATGTAGCCAGAGCCTTGAGTCCCAGCTTCTCCTGTGAACGCCTCCCAAGAGATGAGATCACAGGCACGTCATTAGCATGCCCAGCTGAAATGTATTCCACTTCCTAACTGGAACAGTAAAATCCTGCAAGTAAAATGCTCCTATAAAGGATAAAGTGCATGGTGAGGTTATAACTTAGCAGTGATCGTGGCTTAATAAACAGCAACTATTTAAAACTGGCCAATTTAACACTATCAAAAGTAAAACAAGAAACAACAAAGAGCCCCTCCACCATTTTTTTTTCTTTTTAAGTTTTTAAAGAAAAACTTCTTCAAAGTAAAGCATCCTCTCTTTTCCATATAGGAGAATGCAGTATCCCCATGAAAGTCTATTTACAGTCCTCAGAGACAGTCAGAGCATATGGAACACAGCGTAGTATTTCTTCCCTCTTTTGAACAGCTTGTGGACTGTGACACTGGATTTAAAACATGCTTTAAGTATAACCAACAGCATCATAGGAAGAATGTTTACTAACTTTAAACCTAGGGCCCGAGAAAGATGGTTTATCCATCAAATGGGTTTATCAGCCATACACTTAAGTACCAATGCTTTGAAAATGATGCTCATTAAGGGGACATATTTACCATTTTTAAGTTCATTAGGCATTCTTTTCCCGTTCCCGTCAAGTTTGTTTTCTACTGAAGATTCCTTTGTAGTTCTAGAAACTTACACATTTCATCATCTTCAAGTACAATTGCAATTCTCTCCAAATTTATCACTGCAAGTGTACGCCAGGTGAAGGTGAAGCTAGAGATTTATTCAAGAGCACCACCTAGTGTTCATACTTAGTATCAGCAACACAAAAGTGCCTTGAATACAGCCTGCCCGCTAGAATCAGCTGGACCTAGGG
The DNA here is from genome assembly GCA_028551405.1 of Uromys caudimaculatus. Classification (NCBI taxonomy): domain Eukaryota; kingdom Metazoa; phylum Chordata; class Mammalia; order Rodentia; family Muridae; genus Uromys; species Uromys caudimaculatus. The sequence goes on from CM052715.1 coordinate 31,997,901, forward strand.
TAAGATGGAAAGACATTTTGTTCCTATCTCAGGCTTACATGAAAACCATGAATATGAAGCCTAGATAATCATATCTTAACTTAAAACACCTTGGTTAATGATGGCATCCTTAACCAAGAAGAAACAAAGAGCCCTCCCCTTTTTTTTGCAATTTTTAAAGAAATACTTCTTCAAAGTAAAGCATCCTTTCTTTTCCATAGAGGAGAATGCAGTGTCCCCATGAACGTCTATTTACAGTCCTCAGAGACAGTCGCAGCATATGGAACACAGCGTAGTATTTCTTCCCTCTTTTGATTTTGTGGCACCCTCTTTAAAGGCAGGCAAGTGTGTGTTACAATGGAAATAACAGCAGAAGAATAGACGCTAATAAGAAAAAAACAGTAGCTGGGGATGCCATGAGCATAATTTGTTTATGTAATATGCATATAAATGTTTATGATAAAGTATTTGGAGTTGTATTATCAAAGAACATCCTTGTTTGAGATGTATCTTGAAAGATAAACACTAAAACTGACTTTTGTCTGCTTATTGGGTAATACCTCACTTTAAAGGTTGCGGATTTGCTATTAAGTTCAAAATAAAGACCAATTATATGCCAAGCAATTTAAGACATTGCATTCAGATAGTCTTAAAAAAATATTAAGGTGGTAAAATGGTTTATGTACAGTCTTAAAAAACAATGTTGGACAGGTAAGATGGCTCACTGGGGAGAGACAAGCAAGGCTCATGACCTGAGTTCAATCTCTAGAATACATACATATAAAGTGGAAGGAGAGAATCCATTCCATGAAGTTGTCCTCTGACCTCCATACAAGTGCTGTGGCATGTTCATACACACACACACACACACACACACACACACCACAAGCTTACAAAACATAAAAGTTTAATGAGAACTTAAAAAACATTTTAGCTAGATGTGTATGTGGTAGTGCACAGTTATAATCCCAGTTCTTCAGAGGCTGAGGCAGGGAAACATGAGTTTGTGTTAAACCTGGGGTATATAGAACAAACTAAACAATAAAAAAGACTGACTATTTTTTTATTAATTATTTATTTACATTTCAAATGTTGTCCCCTTCTGGGTCTCCCTTCCACAAACCTCCCACCCCATCCCAGACCCCGCCTCTAAGAGGGTACTCCCTCCCCCCCACTCCTGCCTCACCCCTCTAGCGTCCCTTCTCTGGGGCATCAAGCCTCCACAGGACCAAGCACCTCCTCTCCCATTGATGCCCGATGAGGCAGTCCTCTGCTACATATATAGAGCGAGACATGGACCCGCCCGTGTGTACTCTTTGGTTGGTGGTTTAGTTCCTGGGAGCTCCAGTTAGTTGATATTGTTATTCTTCCTATGGGGTTGCAATCTCCCTCAGCTCCTTCAGCCTTTCCCCTAACTCTTCCATTGGGGTCCCCAGACTAAGTCCAATGGTTGGCTGTATCTGCATCTATATCAGTCAGGTGCAAGTACATCTTGGCATCAGCAGTAGTAAGACTGACTTTAGAAAAGGGAGTTGCTTTTCCTAAGAATCTGTGTATTATATTTCCCTCTTTTAAGAGATAACTGTATTATGAAAAGTAAACACGTTCCACATCTTATGTAGGCATACATAGCAAAAGGTAATGCTTAGGCCAGAGTATTACTGTCACTATGAGCACAGGCAGCTGGTATAATTCAAAACCTGAATCAGTCATTGTTTAAGTTTCATTTTAAAAGTTAGGTTTCCACACTAAGCAGACAGAATCCAGTGAGGAATGTGGTCATTTTATTTTAAAATGTGTGCTTTTATGAATATAGAACTAATTCTTCACAGGTCTCAAAAAATACAAGGCTTTCTTATTAGAAGAATACATTGTGCCAAATTCCTTGTTTAAAGATGCCAAGAAAAACACAAAAACCCTGACAGCTGGCCAGCTAGGCTGGGGATGCAGATCCTGGAGAGCATTTGCCTAGCATGCTCTGGGTCTCAGTTCAATCCACAGCTCCACAAAACAAGCAAACGCATGTGTGAAACAAAACCAAACCATAGCTAGGCAGTGTTTTTATGTGCATTTTCAAAATTTCAAAGATTAGCTTTAGAACAAGACTGAGACCTATTAAAAAGATGGCAGATGGAGGACTTTCTTCAGAGACTGGAGACTGAGAACTGCTCTGAGCCACTAATATTGCTGGAGTCCTACAGACATAGGACTGGGGATGGGCTGAAGAGCTGGATCACCGCTGTCACTTCCTAAACATGTACTATGCTTAATCCAGCTTACATGAAACCACACTTACTATAGTTGAAAGGATGCTGTTTGTTTGGGTAGCAAGCAAGGTGTGGTGCTAGGCTGAAAACTCCAGAAAGGTGAGGAAGGAAGGAAGACTACAGTCTGAGACCACCTCAGGCTAAATTGTAACAAAGACAGAGGGGGGGGGGGGAGAGTTAGAGAAAGAGTCAGAGAGTGTGTGTGTCAGAGAGACAGAGACAGACAGACAGAGGGGCAGAGAGAAGCAATTTCAAAATATCTACTTAGGTCACCCCCATTGATTCTGGGTGCCTCCGTTAACCCAGGTCTCTAGCTGTGACTCACTACATTGGGAATATGGAACCTTTAGAGACCACCTCCTGTAGCCAGGCAGGAACCCCAGTAAAGCAACAGGGACACCAACCCACCCACAAAACTTTCAACCCAAAGTTTATCCTGTCTACAAAAAATACCGACACAGAGGATGGAACAGAGACGGAGAGAATGGCCAACCAATGACCAACCCAACTTGAGACCACCTCATGGGCAAGCACCAATCCGTAACTCTATTAAGGATACTCTGTTATGCTTGCAGACAGGAACAAGTTGTCCTCTGAGAGGCTCCACCCAGCAGCTGACTCAGACAGATACAGACACTGACAGCCAAACAATGGATGGAGCCTGGGGATTCTTATGGAAGAATAGGAGGAAGGATTGCAGGCCCTAAAGGGGATAGGAACTCCACAGGAAGACCAAAGAATCAACAAACCTGGACCCTTGGGGCTCTCAGAATCTGAACCACCAAACCTGGACCTAGGCCTCCCCACACATATGTAGCAGATGTGCAGCTTGGTCTTCATGTGGGTCCTGAACAACTGGAACAGGGATGTCCCAAAAGCTGTTGCCTGTCCATGGGATATGTTCTTCTAGCTGGGCCGCCTTGTCTGGCCTCAAGGGGAGAGGAAGCACCTAGCCTCACAGAGACTTGAAGTGCCAAGTGGGGGTATACCCAGAGGGGTCCCACCCACTCAGAGAAGAAGGGGAAGGAAAGATGGGAGAAGGATTGTGGGCAGCGGTGACCAGGAGGAGGGTAGTGAGTGGTATATAAGTGAATATGTAAAAAAATTAAATTAAGAAAAAAGAAAATATCTATTTAGAAAGAAACCAGTAAGTATTTCTTACCCTGTCTTAGTTAGGGTTTTACTACTGTGAACAGACACCATAACCAAGCCAACTCATAGAGGACAACATTTAATTGGGGCTGGCTTACAGGTTCAGAGGTTCAGTCTATTATCATCATGGATCATTATAGTCTGTGTTGTTGTGAGCAAATTATAAACCTGTGGACCTCACTATCTATACAATGTAACTCTCATTAGTGGCCGGAAGAGAGAGTATACAGTTCCCAAATTAGACAGCCCCTCTGACAAGAATGGCCTGGCACTCAGGGTCTAACAACATACTAATAGGATGCCGACAGAGTATTTACAATCCCCAGGATTAAGTGGCTGACTAAATATTTACAATGTCCTTAAACGTTATACATGGCACTTAAGCAGTGAGGCAGCGCTGAGACCTAGGAGCCTTCAGTCCAAATCTATCCTTTAAACATCTGTGCAAGGACTCAAACACATTTCTTCTTTTTGAAAAAAAAAATCATTCTTTTATAATTTTACAATGTATTTTGATCATATTCTGACTCGCTCTTCTGCCTGACCCTCCCAGCTCCACCCCTACCACCCTAACTCCCCAGCCAAATCCAGGTCCTTTAAAAAATAAAAAAATAAATAACCCCTCACTCCAATTTGTGCTGCTCATCCAGTCTTGAGCGTGAGGCCAGCCACTAAAGAAAGCTTTACAAAGAACAGTGTCTGTCGCTCTTCTAGAAGTCACCAACTGTTCACGGCTCCTCAGGCAGGGCTGAGAGCTTGAGAGCCCTCCTCCCCCCATGCTAGAAAGCTGACTGGCTTGATCTTGTGAGGCTCTTGTTCAGGCAGCTACAGCTGCTGTGAGTTTGTGAGTGTAGCAGTCCTGTTATGCCCCATCCTCCCCAACTGCTAGCTGTGTGTGTGTGTGTGTGTGTGTGTGTGTGTGTGTGTGTGTGTGTGTGTGTGTAAGAGACAGACAGACAGACAGACAGACAGAATTGGTCTCTGCTCTTTGACCATTTTTGAGTTCTGTTTTAACCACTCTCTACATCACAAAGCAGCTTCTCTGAAGAGGCCTGAGAGCTGTACCAATTAATAGGGAGAGAAATACAGATTTATAGGGCAGTTTGGTGTTTATGTTGGTTTAGCAGAATAATAGGAATATGTTCACCTCTGGGGCCTGTGAGCTCCCCAACCATGGGCTCTGGTCAGATTTATAGTGCCAGGCATGTATTTTCTTATGTGAAGTGGGCATAAAATCCAAAATTCAATCAGAAGGGAGTTGGTTATCCCCAAACACACTGCCTCTCAGTTTCTTCTTCTGGGTTAGGTGAAGAATAAATCTGATAAAAATCTGGCTGTGCTTTGAAAATTACAAAATATTAAATGTTGTACATTATTTCTTCTATTAGCAAACAATATTTGTAAATCAGTTTCAGTTTTAAATAGTGTATTTTCAATGAAAAGGGGTTAAGGGGAACATTTTCTAATTTAAAAACAGAAACTTTTTTATTAGATAATTCAAACACTTTAAATACCTAGAAAAAAAATTACCTCATCTTGATATCTCCTATCTCTGCTCCAGCTACTTCCTCCTCCACAAATATTTTTTTATATATCCTTTCAAGGGCTTTCTCTATACATTTAAATTCAGATTTAACTGTTAAAGCATATGTTTTATTTGCTTATTTGCTTTTAAGACTGGATGAAAGGGCCCCACTAATTTCCTAAGTTGGTCTAGAATGCCTGTGCTCTAGCGACCATCCCGCCTCAAGGTCCTGAGTAACTGGGACTGTCAGTGTATAGCCCATTCTGACCCTATATATTTTCAATTTATCATGTACCCATATATGTAACTTTAATTTTTTCAAATCCGATTTTTAATGATGGTTCTTAAATGCTTTAACCTCCCTTGTAGTCCACTACTCACCAGAGGTAGTGGGAAAGAGAATACAGGGGGAGTGGACCTCTTTAGAAAGGGATTTTTTGGAGCAACTCCCATCTGTGTTGTCTGGAAATAAGCAGTTCAGTTCACAGGTTAGCAGGCAGCGGCAGCTTGATCCACTCACAAACACCTCACAGATACACCAACAGTCCAGTTCAGTAGAGTCGGGTTAGCAACGACAGTGATATGACTTAGCAGAGACAGCCAGGCCTCAGCCTAGGCTCAAGTCAGCAGGAGGGACCCAAAGGGACACCAGGAGAAGTTCTCAGCTGTGCCTCTCTCAGGGAAGCAAAGATCAGCAAAGCCTCGAGGCCCACAAGCACTGCACAGCTAGCTCTATATGCAAGCCTAGCTCTCTTTCCTTCACTCCACTCCATCCTACTTACACCCTCCAACATCACGTGTCCTCCACGTGCCTTGCCTCAGTACAGCTCTTGCCTCAGCACGTGCATCCAATCAGCCTGAGTCCTCAGAGTCCAAAAATGCAGCTCAACTACACACTGTGAGGTGAATCAATACATGGGTGTCGTTAGCAAACAGTCCTTCATCCCGCGTCCTCTCACGCGCTTGCTGTAGCAGAACATCCTCTCTCCTGTGCCTGCTTCAGTGTAACGTTCCTTCACGAGTCGGCCTTAGTCTTTCAGCTGTGTCCACTCCAGGAACACTCCTTCATGTGTGTGCCCCAGCAAAGCACCATCCAACACAACTGACTCTCCAAGGACTCTGACGTTTCCACTTCACATGTATGACAACAGACAGACTTCCAGTCAATACATATACAGGCCTCCCTCTCTCTCTTTACTACTGTATAGTAATTTCTTACTTTAATATTTTAGTCTTGATGAAAACCTATTTCACTTCTAATTTGTTACTATAACAGAACATTTTTAGTTCATTTTCTGAAGTTAATAACAAATTACCACACTTGTGGCGATTCACATTTATGTATTTGTGTGAACATGTGTGTGTACAGTCAGTCATGTGCATGCCACAGCACACAGATGAAGGTCAGAGGACAACTTGCCAGAGTTGGTTCTTTCCTTCACTCGTGTGAGACTGCGAGGGATCAAAGTCAGGTCCCTAGGCTTGGTAGCAAGTATCCTTAACTGCTGAGTCATCTCATCCACCTAACTTACTGACTTAAAATAACAGCAACAAAACAATATTCCTTCAGAGTTCTGTAGGCCAAAATCCAAGCTATGGTGTTAGTGGCTTCATCTCCTTCTAGAGGCTGGCAAGAGTCCAATCCATGCCTTCTTCTTCCTTGAGTACTGTGAGCTTTCCTTGTCATCCCTCAGCTGAGGAGAACACACTGCAGTCCTTATCTGTCTCCAGTGTTATCAGTCTCCAGCGCCTTCTTAAAGAACACCAGTCTCAACTCAAGCTCTGCCCTAATTACATAAGTAAAACCCTCATTCATCTACAGTCACACGATCACCACGGAGGCTTTAGGTAGACACATTCCAGAGCGGCAACCAGCAGATAGGATACACACTGTACAGGAGACTTGTCAGATAAGAGGAAAACAATTAAACTGCTAATTTGCATTTCAAGAAGTTTGAATATTTTTACCTCCACCAGCAGATGGTTAAACATCCCCCTCCCAGTATTGCCAACTTCTAAAACTTTTGCTAAATTGATGTTAGGTAAAAAATAATGTGTCTTTATTGTTTTATATGCATATTTTAATTAGGCAACCACAATTTTCATCAAATCTGTCATGTATTTCATCAAATCTGACTTTGTTATCATTCACTCCATAAAACTAAAAGTATGTATTTAGTCAAATCTAACAAATGATTCTTAATCATCTGCAGGGTTCATTTAATTTAAACTTTACATGGCCTGACAAAAATCATATAAATATGCACCTATGAGTTGCAGGGGCAAAGTCCTACTTGGTATGCAAACATGTTATAAGAGAAAATATGTGAAGAAACAGAAAATGTTCTAGACTCCATGTGAAAACACAGGGGAGCCTCAAGGGACTGCCAGCCTAACAATACTGACAGGGAGACAAGTGCCCTCCAGAAACTGGCAAGCCCAAGGGAACTAAAGCTATTTAAAGCTACAAAGACTGATAGCTTAAAAAAACAAACAAACAAACAAACAAACAAACAAAAAACCCAAGAAGTTCATGTAACTAATAATATAACAGACTTTCAATACATCTCAAAAGACAAAGTAAAATCTCAATGCTAACTCCAAAGAAACTTTAAAGTTGTTACCAAAGTGTAATAAACAAAAGGGAAACACATCTGTCGAAACTAAGCTCATGAATTCCTGTGAAATGAAAGTGATGAGAACTCCAGAAGCTTCTCCCACCTCCCTCGAAGCACATGCCATGACTTCAGCAATTTGAACTATATTTAGATTTTGTATAAATCAGAGATATATTGTATACTTATTTCTCTCAAAACATGTTAATCATGAAGTTATAAATTTTGTAGATTTAATGAAAAGAACTTTATACTTTAAGAAATACAGTAGTTGACTAAGACATTTTCTTTAGAGGAAAAAACAATCACTGGGAATAAAAAATAGAACAAATGCTAAAGAACTGGTCATATATAAACATGAAATACAAATAATTAATGAGTCACTAATATAGGCATTTACAACACAGTGTGCTGCTACATTCGTGAATCTCAATGTAATTCCCATGACTCTGATCGTTTTCTCAAGACAGATTAAAACTAATACTAGCTATGTGTTGTATCTGGACAGAAAAGGATCCTGGACTACAAGAAAAATAAGGATATGAAAAGTATGCTATGAGTATGAATAAATACTATGATTTGCTAACCCCATGTATGTTATACCAGGAACTGCTAATCATACTAAAAATAAAATGCTAAAAACTCACTCACTGTCTTCTGTGGGGAGAACCTGCAAGGAGTAAATCCACTCTATTATAGTGTCCTTGTTTACCACATCCAAGGAGTCCAACATGTCCAGCCCAGAGAGTGCAAAAAATGCTACTGTCAACCTAAAAGAAGAGAAAAGGAAAACGTCACCTCAACTATCAAACCAACAAACTATTTTCTGGCCTAAACCCAAAGTAAAATAAAACAAAACACCAAAGGAAAAACCATCACCAACAACAAAATAAAACCAATCAAAACCCTTCATTCTAATTTTAAAATAATGTAAATACCATCCACCACCTTGACAAATATGGAAACAAAACAAATAAATGCTCACACTTTATTCTTAGGAACTCAACAGTACCAGTCAAACCCATGCTTTAACTTTTTGGGAAAGGGACTTTTAGAATCATGAACTCTTCTCAACTGTGGGGTACAGGAATCCACTGAAGCTTACATGTGAGCAACTTGAAAGCTAATCGTAGGCTTTATGTGTTTATTGTGTGCTCATGCCTGTCCGACACACCACGAGATTTATGTTTTATTTTTAGTTAGTGGTGTCAGAACATGGTCCAAGAATGGGGTGTTATGAGGAGGATTGAGATCCTGAGCGAGAGTCGTGAGAAAACTCCAGGACGTTTGACCTCAGCTCCTTCAAAATCAGGGAACTGTTCTTGGATTATGTGTTCACACCCTTCGCAGATGTAGTGGATAGGAGTTTACTTCAGATTATTCATTACAGCTGGCTATTATAATTTGTTTACATGCCTCTATAGAAAAACATTTTTCTTCCATTTACAGTTTGCCCATCATGTGCAGTTTGCCCTTATGATTGTGGACACTTTACCCACGTGACTTCTCTTAACCCTCAGAATCTAATCTGTCTGCCACTCTGAATAAAGTTTGCTATTGCATGAGACCTTAGTCTGCCTCATTTATCAGCTCCATTCTCCAGGTCCCACCGCCAGCTAGAGTGTAAACAATGGGTAGGGTTGCCCAAGTGTGTGGGTTTGTGCACAGGAGTTCAGGTCCCTGGAGAGGGGCCAGAGTTGTCAGAGTCAGTGAAAGTGGAATTGCAGACAGTTTGTAAGTAAACCACTGTGGGTGCTGTGAACTGAACTTGGGGCCTTGCAAGAATAGTATACTCTTACCTGTGGAGCTATCTGTCCAACGCCATTCAGTTCTTCCTGTAGCTGCTTGTTTAACATTCCAGAAGAATGCAACCTGATTATGCTTAGCCCTACCTAAGGCTACACAAAGAGGTCTTCATTGTTGAAGTGATTACTCAGGAAAGGAGCATAAGGAGGGTTCAATCCTGGGAACCTACTCAGCTCCCATAGAGCCGTGTCCCCAAATCCCTGTCAGATCATCACGGCTACACTCTCACAACCTACTACTCCTCTGTCGCAAATCAGTATAACCACATTCCATCACTGCCAAAACATGGCCTTTGAACATTCCGTTTCTGTTAATTAAAAAATGCAATTTTTTGGTGAAACAGTAAATAATATACTTTTCATGAGGTCAGTGCCATTTGAAAATGAAAAAGCATTTATTCTGTGAAACTACAACTGTCACCTTAAAGAGGATAAAAGATAGTTTATTCTGGAGCCAAATACGAGTGATCGTGGCCCAGGATCATAGGTTTAGGTTATCCTACATTCTAAGTTTGATGAAGTTTTTATAGTAACAGAACAAAGAAAGTCATAAATTAAATCACTTTTCAAATATATGGTAAAATTAAATCACTTTTCAAATATATGGTAGAAATATTAGGTAGATGTTAAGATTAAGGCAAAGGGGAGAATCTCTGTCATAGGCTCCTTCCTTATTTTCTGACACTCCTAGCCTTTTTGCTGGTGGAAGTTTGTTAATACATTTCAAAGGTTTTTTTATCTATTAGTAACAAGGATGTTAGGTCAGACACAGAGGTGGGCCCAGAATGGGTAGTAAGGGGATTGAAGATAGCCCAAGATAAACTGCAATTTGGCTCTAAACCTGCAATACTCTATCCAAGCTCTCCACAACCACAGACGTGGTGATCAGTTAGCCAGCCTTGGAGAAGTTTCAGTGGAAGTGTACTTCTGTCCAGGAACTTTGGTTCATACCTTGGTTCACACCTTGGTTCACAATCCCTAATTAGCACAGTAGAAACAGAAATGGTATGATTTTACAGAAGCAGTGAATTAGAAAATATCACTGGGTGTCTAAATATAAAAACCAACATTAGCCCAAGAGTTAGGTGTTTTGGCCAGTGTGGTTGCACACACCAGTAATCCCAGTACTCAAGAGCCTGTGAGCTCGAGGCCACCACAGACTATACAGTGAGACCCTGCTTCTATAAATAAATAAGTAAAATCAGCTGCTTTCTATCTGTCAGTAAGAAGAACACAAGCAACTTAAAATCAATTATGAACCACAAAAAGCAAACTTAAAACCAAAGTGAAATACAGATTGAATCAAGAAAAAGAAAAATCCACTGAAAATCCAATACATTGCTAGGTCAGATCTTTTAAATGACATTATTAATGAGCCTCAAGAAAACTAAAACAATTATTTTAAAAAAGTTCTATAGGAGGGTGTGGATTTTATGCTGCTCTTGCATAGGACCTTAGTTCAGTTACCAGCACCCACACTGGGCAGCTCTCAATCACACGTAACTCCAGCTCCAGAGGCTCTAATACCCATTTCTGGCCTCCATAGACACATGCACACACATGCATATAGATTTATATAGATATGCACACACACACACACACACACACACACACACACACACACATATATATATGTAAATACATAAATAATAAATCTCTAAAAATTCTATACAAGTACAATGCACTAGACATAGGGGTGAAGACAGCAGCTCTCAACAATGCATTGAGATGTTACATACACACTAATATATAATAGTTGAATAGATTGCTATGGTTACACTGTGGTTATTTAATGAATTATAAGTTCAGACAATTTTACTGTTAGTTATAAGCAGAAATTGTATTGTGTAGTGCTGATATGCACCACTCTATAATCTTACAAATATACATAATGGAATTTTGAAAATGCAATTATAAATCTTTACTGATAGCTAGGTTAAATCTCTTCACTGTATTAATGGTGCAAATTTTTGACTATTTTTTAATGTTGGGATTAATTCGTGGCCTGCAGCATGCTGGGAAGTTGCTCTACCACTGAGTCATATTCCTCTCTCTGGAAATAGTAACTTCAAGTCTAGGCATGTAATACATGAAGTATAGCAACTCATGCTGGCCAATCAGTATCTGTGGTGTGGAGAGCTTTTGGGGCCCGCTTGGCAAGAATCTGACCTTGGGCCAGGACAAGGAAGTAGGCTTCAGGCAGGAATCTGACAACCAGCAAGGACAGGAAAAGAAAGCTTAGGCAGGAATCTGATTTTGGGCTAGAACAAAGATGTAGGCTTCAGGCAAAAGTGTGACTTTGGGCTAGGACAGGGAAGTAGGCTCAGATATCTTGGTCACCCCATAAGTCCTTATTAACAGTGATTATGGGACTTTGTTTATAGCCTTGCAAGTTCTAGACTATTTGTATTTATTGTCTTGCTTGTTCCTCAACCTAGAACTGACCTTATTAATTGCATGTAATTAAAATGGTATAAAAGCAGACTGGGAGAAAATAGACCCACCTCAGAACTAGCTGGGGTCATGCTACAGCATTGTCTAATTATCTTTTTCTTTTTAATCCTCACTCCTGCCCTGGAGAACCAGTTGACTGACTGAGCTGGCTTGGTCACTGTGGATAAGGGGGGAAAAAATTTCACTGTTTCTTTTAAAGAATCTGATCATCTTGGAGCTGCTGAGATGGCTCACTGGCTACTCTTCTAAAGGATTGGGTTTCAAGTCCCAGCACCCACATAGTGGTTCACAACCAGTTCCAGGCCCTCTTCTGGCACCCATGGGCATCTGGAACAACACAAGCAAAATGCTCATACACAAGGAATAAAAAAACTTAAATGCTTAAAAAAAAATTCTGTTCATCCTCTAGGGCTCAGCTCACATTGCTTGACAAATATTTGTTTCTGCCTTGAAAATGGCAGCTGCCTGCCACCAAAGGTTCTAGTGCAAAGCTGTCCTGTAAGACACAGTAAAGATATTACAAGCATTGGGAAATGACAGCCAGTGGCTAAGATGTTGTGGAGAACTTGAAGGGTGTTGACCATTGTAAAAGAAGAACTGAATTTTCAATCAGACCTAATTAATTCAGATGAAAACAGCCAAATATGGCTACTGACTATCAACTCAAAAAAGGCAGCCCCAGTGTTATGTAAAAGACAGAAAGTTATTAAACAAGCCAATGACTACAGGTTGTTGGGTGGTAATCAAGAAAGGCTTCTCTAGCCGGGCTGTGGTGGCGCACGCCTTTAATCCCAGCACTTGGGAGGCAGAGGCAGGCGGATTTCTGAGTTCGAGGCCAGCCTGGTCTACAGAGGGAGTTCCAGGACAGCCAGGGCTACACAGAGAAACCCTGTCTCAAAAAAAAAAAAAAAAAAAGAAAGGCTTCTCTAAGGAAATCTAGATTACAGTACATGTGACTGCTATTTACTGCAGAAACTCTACATTAATGGCTAAGAACTCTACTCAAGAGTGCTAGCCTGCCTTGTTAAGCTCTATTTCCCCACTTACCCAAACTGAACTAGTCATGAAGTGTTCAAAATATACTGGAAGTTCCTAGTTCGAAAAATGTAGGGGACGCCAGCACAAAACCAATGGGTTACTGGGCGTGGTGGCTCCTGTCTTTAATCCCAGCACTTGGGAGGCAGAAGCAGGTGGTTCACAGATCAGCCTGATCTACACAGTGAGTTCCAGGCTATTGTGAGATCTTGTCTAAAATGAAATAAAACCAATGTTTCTTTATCATCCGACCTTAGGTAGCTCTGACACCAGGCTCCAAACCACAGCAGTGCACAACCATCTCTTCTTTTTGTGTTCTCAGTTCTACTTCTGTAACAGTTCTTTATAACAGTTCGTCAGATGTCAAACATTTGCCAATTCCAGCCTTAGGGTGGTGCTTCAAGGAACACCGAATCTTTTTATCCTACCATGAGATTTACAATTCCTCCTAAGTCAACTTCTAATCATATCTTAGAGGCTTCCCTGCCTTTTAATAAGAGACAGGAGTGATGAGGGACAAACGCTTCGTATTTTACTTTTGTAAACGTAAGGAAACAAAAGTGACCCACAGGATGTTAAGGGAGTGGGAAAAGGAAGCTCACAGAAAATGGTTGGGAAGTGAAAAGAGGCGGAACCGGGAGATTCCTAAAGTCCTGAGCTAGGAGTTCCACACACCTCCCAGGGCGCTGGGAGTGGGTGTCCGCGGCCAGCGGAGATATTACAGGAAGGAGGCCGGGACCGAGGAAGTGCAGAATGGCGGGGAGCCGGGGGCCTCGGTCAAGGCAGAGATCGCGGTTAAGGCCGGGCCCGGCGGCAGCGCAACCCGGCAGATCTCAGCAATCCAGTCGGTCCGCCGCGCGCACCCGGAAGGCCACCATCGCCAGCCCTGCCGCGGCAGCATCCAGTTACCTGCTGGTCTCCAGCGAAGAATACCGCTCCGGCAAGACCTGGAGGCAGCGCTGGAAGAACCGCACGTGCCGGTCCCGCAGGAAATCCAGCCGTTCTCCTTCTCCACTCCCCGCCAGTCTGTCGTCCTCGGTGGCGGCCATGCTGCTCCGGAAGTGACACCCACCGCGATCCGGAAGCAGTTGGCGCGCGGAGTGAAGTCAACTCTCGCAGATTACTTACGGGCGCCAAGTTGGGGTCAGGAGCCTGCTCCAGACCGAGACAATGGTGGAAGACTCATCCTGTCGACCACTGATAACCTCAGTGGGGCATTTCGTCTCTCCTCTCCCTAGGTTGGACAGTCTTTTCTACTCAATACCAAAGTTTTCCATTCTCGCGTCTCGTAAAATCAGTTCATAAATACCTTCCAAAAGACTTTCGTTGTTGTTTTTCAAACAAAACACTTTGTGTGTAGCCCTGACTGTCCAGGAACTCGCTCTGTAGACCAGGCTGCAATCGAACTCAGAGATCTGCCTGCATCTTCATCCTGAGTACTGGGATTAAAGGCATGCGCCACCAAGCCTGGCACATAAATAAGGTTTTTTTGTGTTTATTAAAATTTCAGAGTGAAACCCATTTCTTCTTGTGCTAACCAAAACATTTTAAATCCTGGCCCTAACCATCGTAAGAGTGTGAGATTTGAAAGTTTAATTTTGCAAAGACACATTTTTGGAAGGGCACACCTTTAAGCTGAATGAATAGGGAAACTAACCATACAGTTAGAAACTGGAGACAAACATTTTACAAGAGATTTATCAACATTTTTGAAGATTCAGACACTTTTCTAAATATCTTTAGAATATATGAAATTATTTTAAAATGTATGCAAAGACGGTCCTCATCTGACAAGGTTTTGACCTACGCTGTGTACTGAGTATGGTGCTTTTAAAGTGACAATGTCAAACTGGCAGGGAGCAGTTCAGTTGATTGAGAAGACCCTTGAAATGAACTCATCAAAGACCAAAGCATTGTATGGCAGAATAATTAGGATTAAAAGACTATGATCAGGCACTGGCTCATATTAAGAAAGCTCAGGCAATAGGATCAGAAAATAAAGCTATCCAAGCGGAATTTATGAAAATCAAACAAAACAAAAGATTCAAAGAAATATAAGTAGGCAGTATATGTAAAGTGTTTGCTTAATAAGGATTAATTTTTGCTTAAAATTTTAAAAATATTGATTATATAAAGGGAACTAGACAAGAACTATTTCTACTTAAACTTTATTTCCTCATTGTTGATAGTGTAGAAATGCTGATATAGATTTCCTCTTAATAAGTGTAACAAAATAGTGTATTCAGTTTATGTTTACAAATACACAGACATTCAATTATGGGTTAACTTTTTTCACCAGAGGACAAGACTATAAAATGTTAGGCTTTATGGATCAGATAGCCTGTCACAACCATTCAGGCCTTCAGTTGCAATTTCACTATAATGCATAGTTAGCTGTAGACAACATATAACCAATTGGCAAGGCTGTTTTGATAAAACTTTATTCATACAAAAATAGAATTTAAGTTGCCTTGGTCATATACTATCGCCTTTAAGTTCACAAGGCACTCATGAGGAAGGATTCCACCAAAGATTAGGCCTACACTAGATTCTTTTTTTTTTAAATTTTATTTATTTATTCATTTATTTATTATATGTAAGTACACTATAGCTGTCTTCAGACACCCCAGAAGAGGGCATCAGATCTCATTACGGATGGTTGTGAGCCACCATGTGGTTGCTGGGATTTGAACTCATGACCTTCGGAAGAGCAGTCGGAGCTCTTAACCGCTGAGCCATCTCTCCAGCCCCCACTAGATTCTTTAAAAACCAACCAAATTGTGGTGTAATTTTAATTGTAGAAAATCAATTTCTTACAAAACAGCAACGATTTGGACTATATGTCTCAAATTATAATTAAAGGCATTTAAAGATAAAATTTGTGATAAGTAAATGTCCTGTATTTTATATATTCAGTACTTTCCTTGTGAATTGA
This sequence comes from Uromys caudimaculatus, assembly GCA_028551405.1. NCBI lineage: Eukaryota > Metazoa > Chordata > Mammalia > Rodentia > Muridae > Uromys > Uromys caudimaculatus. The sequence goes on from CM052715.1 coordinate 32,013,668, forward strand.
AATCTATTCAAGTTAGGATGACATAAAACGCTTTCTATGAAAAGCTGACATGAGTTCTGCTTTCATACTTGAAGTTTTCTACTTTTCAGTCCAAAAACATCAGTATACTGCTTAATACTAGCTTACTTCAAAAGAAAGAATGTTCTTACTTTGGGGCAAACAGAAGAAAACAGCACCAGCCAATAAGGTACAAAGACACAAAGATTTTATAAATCTGTGGAGTCCAAAAAGGTTGAAAGGAAATTTGACATAGTTGCAGGAAACCCAGAGGATGACATCATAATATATGAAACAGGTACATGGAGGAAGGGAGGTTATTTAAAATAGTCTTCATAGAAAACAAAGCATGCTTTAATCAAATACAAAATATCCATTACACAAAAATGAAACAATTGGCAAACTACCATTTTGTTAAACTTAGAATGAACAATTCTTTAAAATAAAAAAATTTAAAAAAAAGAAAGACACCTTATGTTTTTGTTACTCAAGCTTAGTTACTTCCAAGTTATAAAAGTAACAAAATTTTGGCTTAAAAAAGACTGATTCTCTCAAATTATATCACTAAGCCATGATAAAAACATCTTTGAAATATTTTGAGTATTTAAATGGAATAACATTTGTAACACAAACCTATGTAAATAACTTTCATGTTAATATCAGACCAACATATACCATCTTTGTAGAACACTGACAATGCTATAAGACACTGCAACCTCTCGATTCATACACAGCACGATGACCAACATGACCAAGTTAGTGATATTTAAATAGCATAGTTAATCGCCTTCTCCTGAAATAGCAACATACTAACATTATCACCAAGTGACTAGCAATTGTATTATCTCATAGTCCCTCTAGATTCCTTGCCGCCAGGTTGGAATGGCCCTAAAGAGAAAAAGAGAAAATCAATTATAAATACGTAGGAAGGTAAAAACAACGGATTAAATGGCAACCTGAAGTGTACACAGGGCAGGTGGGGCGGCTCTAGGGGAAGAGTGGGTAAAGGCACTGACGAGCCTGCTGGGCCCCTGAGACCCCAGGGCGGGTGGGGCGGCTCTAGGGGAAGAGTGGGTAAAGGCACTGACGAGCCTGCTGGGCCCCTGAGACCCCAGTGTGGAAGAAGCAAGTTATCCTCTGACAGTCGCATGCACACCAGAGCAGCCACAGCTCTCACAGACCCATGCACACAAAACACACAACACAAATATAATAAAATGTTAAAAATAGAGATTTGCTTTAAATCTGTTGATGAAAATATATATTCAGAAACTGCAAAAAATACAACCATGCATAAAATAAAACACATTATAAATTCTACAAATGAACACCCTCTACTACCTTCTCACCTGTGTGGAATATGAAGAAGTGGCCCAGAGCCTGATGGGCCTATCTTTTTGGTTCGTTCTTGCCAGCCTTTGGTAGGTTTATGAAGCCTAGAGGGATCTCTACTGACATTATTTTCAACCTGTGATCAGAAGTAAAATAGTATCAGTTAACTTATATGAACTAAATTTGTACTAAGAAAATCCTCAGTAACACGGAGTTTTAAAAACTATACTTGGTATTACCCAGACATGAACAAACTACTATGTCCAAAATAAGCTCCCACTGTGTGCATGCTGCTAACATCAATTAATAAACTGCTAAGTTATCCCTTCTGAGTTCTATTATTTCATTTCTATTTTAATTACAAGAAACAGACTACAGCTTATATAAGAGAACTCTAATTGGACAATAAAAGTAGGATAAATAACACCAATAAAGATATCTACTTGACCCATGAGGGCACCCACATTGGTTCTGAGCCAACCAGTAGGGCTAAGCAATGACCACAGCTTCACAGATGCTGAATGGAGGGTCAAAAAGAATAATGCATGAGAGGAGCGAGAAAATTTAGGGTGAAAGAAAAGAGTGCTTCTAAAATGACATGACAGAACTCAAATGATTGCTAAAAATGTTCTGCTCTGTAGTATGTAAGTGTGAAATGTGAGACAGAGAGAACAATGAGATATAAATGGGGTGGTTCTGACAATCTCCTTAGAGTCAAGGAATTATGATGAGGAGCAGGGAGCCAGGGAAAGGTAAGACATTCTGCTGTGCTCTGCTCCTAGCCTGACTACAGATATTCTCTACTGTACATTTCAGAGAGAAAGGATTTTTGCTGATTTTGCTATAAAGAAATGATAAATATCTGAAGAGATGACTATGCTTAATCTGATTTAAATATGCATATATACACATTACATATATAAGGAAATGTAGAACTCAATGTGAAAATTTTATGACTATATATTGTTTGAGAAAATAAGTTTTCAAAGTAAAGGTATGTTAAAGCAGGGTGTGATGGCATAGGTCTATGCCCTCAAGGAGAGCCTGGGTCAGAAACAAAACAGAAAAGAATACCTTTTCTTTTAATTTTGTCAATCGCCTTTGTTTTTCTGCCTTCTCCTCTTCTTTTGCCTGTCTATCTAGAATTTTCAATTCGAGTTTATGTAAATCCTAAGTACCAATAAAAAAAGATTACATTAAAAAACACAATTAACATAAATTTGCTTTCCTAAGTGTTTGCAATTTAAATCAAGTCAGTTGCCCACTCCTACAAAGCTGGTGTTTTCACAGGAAGGCTAAGAGCGCAGTTCCCTGACTGTGGCCCCTGCTGGCCTTCCTGCATTAATGTCTTTTTAAATGTCACTTATTTTACTCAAAGGTTCACTCTAAACCTCTTAGTGAGTAAGTTAAACCCATTTTTCACCTATCAATAAAGCTTTGTCTAGTCTGGAATCTCTTGGAGTTCGTATTTTCAGTTTTGTTTTCTTTTTTCTCATCTTTTTAAAAATTTTTATTATGGAGCCTGCTTACTTTGTGAGGAGAGGGGAATGAGTAACCAGGAGTTCTTTCGTCGCTCAGTAAGATGACACATATATAAACTAAAAGAAAGGAAGTCTACCCAGCTCATGTCTTTTTATCTGTTCTCCTTTGTACCTCTCTTTATGAATGTTGTTGCTGTGCTTTTGATGCCCTCAACAATTCATAACAGTTTTACTCACGGAGAGCTATTTTGTTTATACTTTTAGCATCTTATCGTAACCTTTCCTGTCTCGCCTAGAAAACACATTCAGCCTGGCCCAAAGCCTCCTCCACTGTTGATTCCCATCCAAAGATACTGCGTGTGGGGAGGGGGGACGGGGCGCTAGGAAATGAACGGACAGCCTCCAACCTACTAGGCAAGTGTTCTTCCACTGACCACATCTCCAGCAGTGTTCTCTGAAGTGTTTAGTTTCCCACGAACAACACTGTTGACACTCCTCCAAGCCCTTAGTCATGCTCTCTCTCCTGATAGAAAAGAGCTCTCCTTCCCTTCTCCTTCAAGTCTCAACTCAAAGCTTCCCCTTCTCTCAAAGACTCACAGCTCTGGTAAGCGCCCTCTGCACTACCTACCCCCCAGCAATAGTCTGTATGCCTCAGTCACCACACTGTTGGTCCTAGTTAGGTTTCTAGTGGTGTGATGAACAAACACCACAGGCAAAAGAAACTTGTAAGAAAAAGGATTACTCAGCTTACAGTCCTAGTTCATCACTGACTGAGGGAAGTTAGGGCAGGAACCCCGGAGACAGGAACTAAACCAGGCATGAAAGAGTCTGCTTACTGGCTTGTTCCTCATGGCTTGCTCAGCCTGCTTCCTTATAGACCCCAGGAGCACCTGTGCAGAGAGGGCACAGGTCACGGTGGGCGTGGCCCTCCCACATCAGTCAGTAATAGGGAAGGTGCCTACAGGCCAATCTAATGGAGGCATTTTCTCAATTGAAGTTCTCTCTTCCCAGAAGACCCTTACTTGTGTCAACTTGACAAAAATAAAATACAAAAATAAAAATCTGACCACTATGCTTGCACACAGCCTTTCCACTAACTCGTGACTTACTAGAAGTTAGGGTAAAGCACACTCACTGTGCTATAGTGATGCCAGCAGGTGTGATGTGTAAGAGGAAGGGATGAACTCAGTGTCTATGTGAGCAAACCTGGAAGTTCAGGACTCGCTCATGAGCTACCTAGGCAGGGTGTTTACTCACTCTTTCTTGAAACCTGGAAATCTCATCAGCAGCAGTCTTCCTCTTCTCTGCCTTCTCTGTCTTTTCCCTGATCTCTCTCTCAAGCCTCAGGAGCTCCTCCTGCTCCCTCCTCTGCTGTGTATAGCTCTCCAGGAGCAGCTTCAGCTTTGAGTGCCGCTGGCGCTCTCTCTGCTGCTTTCTCTCTTTCTCTTCCTCCTCTCTGAGCTGCGAAGCATGCTTCGCCGACATCTCTATAATCTTCTGCTTTTTCCAAGCTTCAACTGCCAATTTCTGCTTCTTTCTCTGTTCCTCTTTCTGCTTTGGATTATCTTCTGGTTTGCTCAGAGGCGTGGTGTCTACCTTTTCTTTTAACTTGAGTATTTCCTCCTTCTTTTGCTGCTTTTTGGTTTTCCAATTTTGAATAGACTAAAATGATCAGAGTGAAAGGAGACAAAACCAAACAAGCTTGTGATGAGATCAGCCAAAGGCATTTCAAGCACAGTCCCAGTTCTATTTTCCCAGAAAGATGTTCATTTGTACATGCTGGATGTTTACATTTTTAGGGTTTTAAACCAGTGCAATTTTTCTACTCACATTTAAGAAACTTATAGTGTGCTGTAAATTTCTGGGCCTGGCTTATTCTTTGGCCTTCCCCTACATGCCTCCTCTGTCATTCTCGGGTACTGCCATGTCCCTCTAACACCTCACTTTTGTTTTCAATTCTATTTTTAGGCAGACAATGTTTTCTAAGACATCTTTCTCTTACCAGGTATCAAAAGATTTTAAAATGGGACCGAATCTGCTGTGAATTGAATGAGAATGGCCCCATAGGCTCATACTTTTGAATGCTTAGTCCCCAGTTGGTGGAACTGTTTGGGAAGGATTAGAAGGTGTAGCCTTGTGGGAGGACATGTGCCTCATGATTATAGACCAAGAGGTAAGCTCTTAACTATTATTCCAGCACCATACCTGCCTGTGTCCTGCCATGTTCCCTGCCTTGATGGCCATGAAAACTCTAAAATCCCTGGAACCATATGCCCCAAATCAAATGCTTTCTTTTATGAAAAGTCACTAAGCTATCCATAAAGTGGCAGGAAGTAATTCTTATACAGGGTCCTTGTGACAAGTAAATGAGTTAGTGCCTGGGACATCATGCTTCAGACTCGCAGGGAAGAGAGAATAAAACCATCCCATCTCTAAGGATGAATATGTCAAAGATTATTTAAAATTCTAGCAACCTTTACACCATACAGGATGTCATCTGAAGTATCACTCAGTCCCTGCCCCAGTCAGGAAACTATTTCCTCATCTTTCCTTACAGTATATCATTCATTCATGCATGCATGCATTCATTCATTCAATAAATCCTACATAGTAAGATCACGTGAAAAGCAAAGCTATAGGATTCAGATGTGGTTAACAATACCAAATACCATCTAGATAGTGTCACTAGATATGCCAGTCCTCAAGTATACCATGGGTTTGTGGCAGAATGTACTTCTTTCACTGAGACACCCCCTCCCCCCCAAAAAAAATCTATGAAAAAAGTCAACTAAAGTGAGTGTTCACTGGGCTACTGACTGTCAAGCTTCGCCTCATTTCATGATAGCGTAGTCGAGTTCACAGGCCCATGGATCAGCACTGAGTGACACAGGTCTAGGTGAGACACGGCACAGGCACACTGTAGGGCATGGTGGAAAAGTCACTAGTGAATGCGTGCCCCAGTGGACCACTCACTTTTGGGTTGAAAAGAAGGTGGTAACCTTTGATCTAGGAATATTTTGTCAGTCGGGAGCAGATGGGGAAGGAAGATGTACATAAAAGGAGAGGGTATTCAAAGGCACCCAGGGCATGTCTGAAAACGATTAAGTATCATCATTTATGCAAAACACAGGCTATACTAAAGGAATTTGGGGTAGAAATGGTAAATTCTCTGCTCAACATCTTAAAGTCTATATTTTTAACACTCAGTACTTGCATTTCACCCAACTTCCCTCTCCTCTAACCTGCAAACTACTTCTCTGTGTTCACATCACCTTCTACCTCAGCCTTACAGCGAATCTGTCAAACATTAGGAATCAGAGTAATGTGGAACTGGAGGTGCTTGCTTCTACTATAAGAGCAGTGTGTCTGCTCCTTTGAGATAGGGCATCCACAAAGCTGGGCAGTAACGTAGACAAGTTGGTAAAAACCGGATTGTTGGGCGCAGAGTTTCCGTAGGGTTGGGGGCTGAGGTCTGTGAAGCTCTGACAGGTTCCAGGACAGTGCTAACAGTGTGTTGCACATCACCGAAAATCTAGTGTTCCAAGCTGCGGTAGAAGAAAAGCCTACACATATTTTAGTAGCTTATGATTTTGAGTCTTTAAAAATTATTTATATGCTAAAAATTTCTTAAAACTCCCAAAGTCAATCTCCTCACGTTCATCTTATTTTAGATGGGGTAAAGCAGTGAGAGCAAGAACACAAACCCACAGCTCTCTCTAAACTTCAGATTACACATGAGATTGTTATCTCTTCAGAAGACATGTATTCTTGCTAAACCAAACAAGTTAAAGTTCACCACAGTGGACCTCAGACAACAGGAGCAAACACACATGAACTACAACAAACATCTCAGACTTTTCAACAGGTTACCTATTTCTTTAAATTAATGGTTAAATTAATCAGCCAAGGTGATTTTGCTCCCCAGGCAAAAGTGGCAATGTCTAAAAACATAGCTGCTGATGACAGTGAGGGGAGCAGTGCAAGCACCTAGTGCTGGAGCCCAGCTGTGACACCACTAACCACTGCACCATGACAAGATAGCCACCACCATCTAGTTATTCAGCACCACAAGCTGATAGAAAACCCTGACCTAAGTCAAAGCTGGGCTAATATTTGTTTGAAAATGAACCTTTTAGGATATTTGCTATAACCCTCTTATATTAGCTAAAATTTGAGTCTTTACACAATGATGTTGAAATTCAAAAATAGCAAAGAAACTTTTAAGAGTCTGTTTCCCATAGCAACTAATGTGGCATTTGCTAAGATGACCTTTTCCTGCCGTCTGTACAGCTCTGAATCACTCCCTTGTCCTGGAGTGGAGAGACAGAGTCTAACGCTGCAGGAGGTAATTTCTTGTGGTGGAAATGTCTGGTCTTGCGAAGCCTAACTGAAGTTGTACTATTGAGTACAAGCTCACTAGCTTTTCAGCACCTTGGTTTCATCTGAGACCATTGGCTACCTTCTGCTGTTCTTGGAAAGCTAATGACACTTTTTGCACACCTGGCACACTGACACACACGATTCACAATAGCTGCTGTAATTACTATTACCTCTCTTTTCTTTTCTTCCAGAGCCAGGAATTTTTGGTACCACTTCTCATGCTGCTGAACTTCAGCCGGTGTTCTTCCCGGAAGGTGTTCTACAACCTCCTTCATAAATGTCGGCTTCCCCTTATGTTTGCTCCTCACTTTCACAAAGTTCTGGTGGTCCAAGTCATCCCAGGCCCCCTGTCGCCCTCCTGTTTGCTGGAGGAATTTTTCAAATTCTACCACTTCTTCTGGAAGCGTGCTCGGTGTCACTCTGTCTACAGGAACTTTGCTTGAGATGGCTCTGAAAGCTTTCTCTGTTTCTGAATTACCCAGAGCCCAGGACTCAATCCGCCTGGAGACAGCGCTCAGCTCGTTATTGGTTGTTTTCTCTTCCTGAATAAGCTCTTCGTATCTAAAATTAACAAGAATGAAGTTTGAATAACATAACAACCGATCCACATAACCCTTTACTCTTCTGAAAGTTCAATTATCCCTTTGTTGACATTTCTAATATTAGTAATTCTCATATATGAGCCTTAAAGGAAGTTTGTTTCTTTAATCACAAACAATCTTGCAAACTTTTATTAGTGATTTCCTGGTGTCCAAGATAAATGAAAATTTACTTTAAGTATGAAAGGCCATTTAAACTGTAGGACAGAAGGCAGTGTTGATGTTACTTTTGTATGAGACTCAGTACATTCCCAGGCAACAATGAAAGGGCGAGTTACTGGAAAATCAAAGTAAACATTTTAGGTTAAGTTAGTTTAAAACATACATCAGTCTCTGTTCTTCTTTAAAAGTATTGATTGCATTTTCAATTTCTTCCATCATTTCTCTGAGCTTCTCGACAACTGTAAAAAACAGTCATATTTTAACATAGCTGAGTTAATAATAATAATAAATATGGACTTCCCCTATTTAAAAACACTTCTTAGCCTAAGCAATTAAGAAAACTTGCTCATAAGTATATTTTAGTGATTATAATATTGATTAAAGGTACTTTCCTCACACCCATATAATCCTATAATCAGTATTACTTTTGTAAAAATTAGTTCATATAACACATACTATTGTTTCACTTCTAATTTTTATTTAAGAAAATATCTTGGTTAAAGAATGTGGACAGTCAGACACAGTGGTGCACCTTTAATTCCAGCGCTTGGGTGTGAAGCAGGTGAATATCTGTGTGTAAGAGGGCAGCCCGATCTACATAGTGAGCCTCAAAAGGAAAAACAGTCATGCTTAACTTAGCACGCATGTAAGCATACAACTACTGCCTCACGTTCGCTAAGGCCACAAATGGCCTTTCAGAGCCTAGAACCGTCTTGATTCATTTAATTTTCCTGTTGACGAACCCTTAAATATGCAGAACGGTACAGTGAAAATCCGTGAACATGTGTATAACATGTCCAAGTAAGTATTTTCATAAAATAGCTATTAAGACTTGAAATGCTGAATAAGGAAAGTATGTCCTCTCTGCAGTGTGTGAGACTTGTCCATCTGTCCTGCAGAGGCTCTGCCGACTCACCTCACCACCTTCCTCCTCACGTCCAAAATAAGTCAGGAATCTGTCATCAATTTAACTGATACTTTTGTGATTATTGAGAAGCATGGACTTGTATTTCACTTGAGTTTTGTATTTCTTTTGATAGTGTGTGCCTTATAATCTTTGTCCATTTTCCTTTCACTGTTATTTTAGTTGCTCTAATTTGTAGGCATTCTGTTTGTCTTATGAATATTTAATTATGAAATTGCATATGTAGTTAGAGTTTTCTAATTTGTCTTTCACAGTGTTTATGGGTTTACCTGTTCTTAATTAACTATGATCATTTTTTTCCTTTAGATTTTTGTTCTTTTCTTCTATGAGAAAGATGTTACATGTTCCTCTAGCACACTATGGCTTCACTAATTTAATGAATACTTCCCATTCTTCTCCTGTTTGCCAGTTTTACTGCCTGCCATGCTCCAAACACTGCACCCATATTCCAGAGCTCTGTTCCACTCCATCCTGTCCCACAAGCTATGAGAAGGCCTACGATCTCCACTGCACAGCTGAAGACACAAAGCTTGGAGACATCAGTTAACTTGCCTAAAATGTCCTGACTAGTAAACAACAGAGCGAGGCTTTGACACAATTTATTGTACAGGTTTCGAACACCGTGCTTTGAACAGCCTTTACAAATGAATTTTGAAACAGGAGGTGGGGATGTAATTTTTTTATTTCTTCCTCCTCCGGACTAGCATTTGTTCCAATAGGGTCAAATCATTTCTTACGTGTTTGAAATACTTCTGAAAGATTTTTTTTTTCTTTCAAAAAGCAAATGACAGGCTAAGCACTGGGAATTGGGAAAGCAGTCATGTTCTACTTACTTGGCTAACTCTGAACCCTCCTGTGCCACAGTGTTTCTGCCTCAGTGTCTCTTCTGCCTATTTACACTGTTTTAGGATTGAATGGTCGTTCAAAGGCTGAAAAATTCTACATAAAGTCTGACTACTATACTTCTCCACTCTACCCTGATTAATTCCTAACAAAGTAGAGCTGGCTCCACTAATACCAAATGGAACAGTAAGATGTTTTACTAGAAAGCATACATTTAGCTAATGCACTAGCAGAAAAGAACACTGTAGTAAAGAGAATCTTCTGCTGAGCTCTGCTTACAGTCAGGTGTAGGCTTCACATCTTTCAGCTGGTTCTGAAGTTTCTTTACGTTGTTATGTATCTTGGCCAACTGCTGCTGGATTTTTGCTCCTGTAAGAAAAAGTCCACACTTTAATCCTGTGACAAGTGTAGCTACAATTAAGGTTCTGCAGGTAAACTCCACACTGTGCCTTAGTTGAAAGACAGCCAAGAATGATTAAACGGCAGCCATTTCTGTCAAAACCCTACGAACACCAGGGACTGCTGATCTAAATGAAGCATCGCAGTTTACACCCAATATCTGAAAGGAGCATTGGTCCCACGGTACTGTAACCCCGCAACATGGAGAGCATGTACTTTCTTCTCTCTGTGGAGAATGAGTTACTGACTGTTGTTTTAAAAGCATGCCGAGTAACTGAGGCTTAACACACTGTGTTCTTTAAAAGCATCTTTCTTTTTAGCGTGTTATAATTTCTAGAAACAGAAATTGCCTTTGTTTTGTAAATATTAAAACTACCTAACCAACATGAATTCTATGCAATCCAGTACATGTGTGCGTGCGTGTGGGATGTGTGTGGAGGTCAGGGGCCAAGGTCAGATGTTTCCCTCTATATTTCTCTAACTTAATAACTTTTTAATAAAAGGGTAGACCTGCATCTTTTCAAAAATGCATTACATTTATTATACATGTGTTACATGTCAGTATATGTATAAAGGTCAAAGTACAACTTCTGGGAGTTGGTCCTCTCCTCCTACCATGTGGATCCCAGATATCAAACTCCAGTCATAAGGCAAATGTCTCTGTCTTCCAAGCCATCTTGTTGGGACCTCTGCTGTCATTTATTTTTTATTTCTTGAGGCAAGGTCTCTCACTGAACCTGGAGTTCACCAATCCAGTCAACTTGACTCGACAGTGAGTTCTGGGAATCCTCCTGTCTCGACTCCATGGCACTGAAGTTACAGAGACGCACCATCACACCTGATGTTTACATGGCTACTAAGGATCTTAACTTGGGTCCTCAGGCTTTCTCCTCAACCCATGACTAGTATTACTTCTATGGAAACTGACAAACTTCTCATTTCACCTGAGCAGTGCTCTCTGATAGGTACGTGTGGCACTTACTGGTTTCTACGCCACAGGTTGCCAAAGATAACCAGAGAATCACCCAGAAGTAAAGTGGTAGGTCAATAATGAAAAGTATAAGAACAAAATAATGGCCTGGGACACTTTCAGATGACCTAGCACCAGAAAGAAACCCTGCTGGGGTGTTTACTTACCTGAGTAGCCTCGTGGCATGAACCTCACGCTCATTCATAGCTGTGCAGATGACTACCATTGTGTCATAGTCAAACAGTCTTTGCAGCCCCCTTTTCTCTTGCTTGTTTTTGCAGTACCAGAGGCTTCATCACAAGAATCCTTACTGACAACTTTTTCCAGGGCCGAGAATCAAACCCAAGTTTTCTTGTACATATAAGGCAACTACTAGAACACTGAGATACTGGCGTTTGGTTTAGCTTTTCTAAAATTATTAATAGGTTTACAGCCAGGGCAATGTCCAGATTAAGCCTCCAAATATGAGTATTTGACTTTGGCATGCTTCCACTTTAAAAAACAAATAATTTTTTTTTTAAAAAAGAAATCTTTATTTTAAAGATCTTTTTATCTTGATATATATATATATATATGGGCGTGTAAGCACTCACACATGTATGTAGGTCCCAGTGGAGGCCAGACAAGGGCCCTGAATCACCTGAAGTTCTGTAAGCCTTCCAGTAAGGGTGTGGAACACCAGCAAGAGCAGCAAGTGCTCTTACACACGCAGTCATCTCTCCAGACCCTTAGTTCAGTGGCTCTCAGCCTTCCTAATGCTGCAACCCTTTAATACAGTTCCTCATGTTGTGGTGACACCCCCACTATAAAAGTACTTTGTTGCTACTTCATAACTAATTTTGCTAGTTATGAGTCATAATGTAAATATCTGATATGTGGCCCAGGGGTTGAGAACGGCTGCCTTAGCTCCACTTTTAAAGTTACACTATAAAATTATAGAGTTCAACAAGACATAGAAATCCCTTTATCGTCCCTTTAATTGTATAAAACTCAGTCCTCTATTGGATTTTTAAGTCAGGAAACTTTCCTGAGGCTGTGTGTGGTACTCTGTGGTAACCTGTAGCACTCGGAGGCAAGGAGGGAAGGGTGGGATGGTGGGCAAGGGTGGGAACCAGAGTGTTAGCATTCTGTCTAAACTCCTCCCCACAGTTGCCTGGCAACAGCCAGGTAGGCCTGGCCCACTATAAAACGGGCTGCTTGCCCCTCCTCCCTCTCTTGCTGCTCTCTTGCTCTTGCTCTTCCCTTCTTTCTCTCTGCCCCCCCCCCCCATGCTCATGGCCGGCCTCTATTCTCCTCCATTCCCTCTCTCTGCCTTTCTCTGCCTCCACTACCCCCTTAACTCCCCTCCCCATGCCCTGAATAAACTCTGTTCTATACTGTCCCTCAGGGGGAAGGGACGCCTCGGCATGGGCCCACTGAGACACCCCCCCCACCTGACTGCCCCTCCAGAGAACAGATCCCTTCTCTCTTTATCTTTTTATAAGCACATCACAGTGAAGGAATGAAGTGAACTTTGTTAGCAGTTAAATAATTAGGAAGTGGCTTCTGTCTTCCCCACAGCTCATCAGTCATGCCATTATCTTATGCAATCTCATTTGTCATTTGGAAATGAAACACTGTGCAGCCAAACCACTCAAGAGTCAATAAAAATGCAGGCATTTATCAAAACCCAAGGTATGATCCCTGAGGTAAGGAACAGTTATTTACTTCTTTAGAGCTGGGATCCATGAAGAAAAGTGTCTCTTTGCATAGAGACTGTGGTGGTTTGAACGAGAATGTCCCCCAAAGGCTCATAGGGAGTGGCACTATTAGGAAGTGTGGCCTTGTTGGAGTGGGTGTGGCCTTGTTGGAGTGGGTGTGGCCTTGTTGGAGTGGGTGTGGCTTTGTTGGAGGGAGTATGTTACTGGGGGTGGGCTTTGAGGTTTCATATGTTCAAGCCAGGCCCAGTGTCACTCTCTTTTCCTGCTGCCTTCAGATCTGGTTGTAGAACTCTCGGCTACTTCCTGACCACCATGTCTGCCTGTATGCGCCATGCTTCCCACTATGATGACAGTGGACTGAACCTCTGAACTGGTAAGCTACCCCCCAATTAAATGTTTTCCTTTATAAGAGTTGTGGTGGTCACAGTGTCTCTTCACAGCAATAGAAACCCTAAGACAGACCATGTGTTTCCTCCTTTTTTAGACAGGCACACAATGTTAATAATGAGCAGCAAAACTGAACAGAAAACAGTTTTAAAAAATAAATAAATAAAGTTGCATTGAAAAAAGTGAGTTGGGGGCTGGAGAGATGGCTCAGCAGTTAAGAGCACTGAATGCTCTTCCAGAGGTCATGAGTTCAAATCCCAGCAACCACATGGTGGCTCACAACCATCTGTAATGAGATCTAATGCCCTCTTCTGGTATGTCTAAAGACAGCTACGGTGTACTTATATATAATAAATAAATAAATCTTTAAAAAAGAAAAAAGAAAAAAGTGAGTTGGACATGGTGATATATGCACATAATGCCAGCATTTAGAAAGTGGGTAGGGAGCTCAAGAGTTTGAGTCAGCCCTGGCAATGTAGAGAATTCAAAGTCAGTCTGGGCCACAGGAGACCTTGTCTCAAAGGAACAAAAGAAAGGGTAAAACAAGTCACCCAAAAATAAACAAATTTGGATCCTTTGTTTAAGGATATAAGCAAGAAATGGAAGATCACCCTGCCAGTGTCTGCAAAAGCAAAAGTAGCAGTAGTTACAACATCACGATCTGGACTGCTCTAGGAATTCAGGGATGGAGAGCTGATAGATGGGTGTTCTAGACTGCTCTAGGAATTCAGGGATGGAGAGCTGATAGATGGGTGTCTTTTTACCTATTTACCTTTTTGCCTATTCTCAGTTCAGCAGAAGAAGAAGAGTGAGTCTCACTACTACATAACAAAGGATGACTTTAAAAAATGGCATGATCTGGGGCTGGAGAAATGGCTCAGCAGTTAAGAGCACTGACTGCCCTTTCAGAGGTCCTGAGTTCAATTCCCAGCAACCACATGGTGGCTCACAACCATCTGTAATGGGATCAGATACCCTCTTCTGATGTGTCTGAAGACAGCTACAGTGTTCTCATACTGGTAAAATAAATAAATATTTTAAAAAATGGTATGATCTTATACTGAGAAAGGAAACTTACTAGAAAATTCTTTTAACTGGTGATAAGACAGTATCATAAGCAGTTTAATCTTTCCTAGCAAATCAGTATGTTGTAAAGCTTAGTAATTAATAGCCACTTTTCCTGTATAAAATGCAAAGTAGCTTTTATAATAAGGATTTTTGCAACATACAGAATCTAGCTCTGCAAGGTGTTCTCACATCCTCTGGCAATGATTAATCTGCATAACAAACAGTAGGACATATTTACTGTATAACCTGTAAGGTGTTTTCTTGTATTTCATCTCAGCATCAGATGCACAGAAATTATAGGCTTTAGAATGTAGACAAGGAAACTCAGGCTTGGATGTAACCCCATATTATAGCTTTGTACAACAGTGATAGAGACTCTGACTCTGCTGACATTAACGGGGTCTAGCACTCAGTCAACAATGCCAGAGTGATGAGCTAGGATCAGATAGCACAGGAAACAAAGTATTTTTATTTTTTAAAATATTAATGGCATTTGCTGATTATCAACCCCAAATCATCTTTCCTATTAATATGGAAGAAATAGACTTAAAAAACAATTCATTAGAGGCGGGCAGTAGTGGCGCACACCTTTAATCCCAGCACTTAGGAGGCAGAGGCAGGTAGATTTCTGAGTTCGAGGCCAGCCTGGTCTACAGAGTGAGTTCCAGGACAGCCAGAGCTACACAGAGAAACCCTGTCTTGAAAAACCAAAACCAAAACCAAAACAAAACAAAACAAAACAAAAAACAAAAAACAATTCATTAGAATACTAAACAGTAAGCTGAAAATAAAATAAATGCATGTCCTTAAGAGACAGACTTGTCACCAGCTCTGTATTGCCACAAGACTACAACACAGTCTGTGTACAATGAGAGCACAGAGCAGCAATGCCCTTTAGATCACGCAACAGTTTGTAAGTCATCACAAACCCTACTTACTCTCTGTCTTCCTGCTGTTGATAAGTTTGTTCTCCAGTTCTTCCAGCATACTATACTCGGCTCTGAAGTCACCTCTTTGGTTGTAGAAATGACTGTGTTTATCTTTTTCTATGACAATAACTCTTTAGGAAAAGAAACAAATAGTACAAATATGACTTAAGTATATTTTAATTGTTTAACATATGAATACATTTAAAATAATTAGTACTTTATGTTCAATTCATTTAAAAAATAAGGTTAAGGAATCAAAATAGTAGCTAAAATAGAGTTACCAATTAGGCCCAATTTTAACCAACTATAATTTGAACTTTTACATATTTCCTTTGAAAATATAGAAGCCTTTAACTATGAGGTTCTAAATATTGCAGTCCTCAAGTAAAACAAAAGAAAATAAATTATCAAGGAGGTTTTTTTTTTTTTTTAAGTTGGCAAAAAATAAATTTTCTCAATGTTTGTTTTTCTTCTCCCACAAGGTAAATATGAATATTTGCTCTCTCATCTTGAGTCCAATGTGCAGCATGATGTCCCTAGCCAGTGACAGCATCACATACAACTGGGGAGGTGGTGCTCAACAGTTCCCCAGTGCTTCCCATCTGGCAGCACAGAGAGAAAGTTTATACTGACAACCACACTGGGAGAAACTGGTGGGACGGCGGCCAGCCCCAAGCCTCCGTGCACATGTTCAGGGGCTTTTGTTGTTTGTGAGATGAGACAAGAAGTCAGAGAGAAGCTGGGAGGATTTCATCCTGTGTAGAAACTCTAACAGCAGGAGAATGGCTATCAAACCCAGGTAAGGCTGGGAGTCCTAGGAAGGTCTGGTTGACCAAACAGAAACGTCTGCTGTGGATACAGGATATGCAATGATAACTACATTTTGCTATTTATGGACTAGAAACATTAACAGAAAGATTTTCAGAACATATGAGACTTTTGCCAACAATGAACACTCAGTAAATTCCACTGTTTATGGGGAAAGACATTGACTGTATGATAAAAAAAACGAAAAAAGTGGAAATCTTATGATATACAGAGGGGATCTGAGAGGACCAGAAACCATGGGAGGACAAGTAATTAAAAGATCATTGAAAACACAGCTCCAGGGCATAGTCCTCACACTAAAACTGCTCACCACCTTCTTCAGTGAGCGCATGTGCATATAAGCCAATGGGCTTCACTGCCGAGCTGCTCTACTCAGGAGGAACACTGGCTCTCAGGGTGGCTGAGGAGAGGGGGCAAGAGCCCCTACATTATATTCCCCAGCAGCTTAGGAACCTGATCTGACTCCAGGTTAAGCCCATAGCCACTTGCCCAGAAAGTCCACATCTCCTACTGGCTCCATGGGTATTTGAGGAATTAGTAGAATTAGTCTTGAACCCAGTCAGGTTTTTAGTACTTGAGAAGTCCCACATCTTGTGAGGCTTCAGCAGAAGCTGTGGAACAAGGGTCAGGTCCAGACCTGACTCTTGGTGAGGCCCACAGGCATGTAGAGAGTTCTACAACTCACAGCAAGAGGCCTAAGTTGATACAGGATGATACTTGACCCTCAGAAGACGACTTGAGATAGAACCACCAGCCTTAAATACCAGTCCCACAGAGGGAAACACTTCAACCCTTCTGTGACTGAGTTTCTCTTCACCGAACATTGCCAATGCCACCACTGAAAGCGAAAAGGGGGACTTGAATTTTAAAAAGAAATAAGTCTAAAAGAAAGGAAGGAAGGAAGGAAGGAAGGAAGGAAGGAAGGAAGGAAGGAAGGAAGGAAGGAAGGAAGGAAGGCCCAGCCAACAAACACCAAATGCACAGGTCCCAGCACAGAAACAGAAAAATGAAAAATGAAGACATCACATCTCCTCCACAAATCACTATTCCTATGATAATGGCATATACTGCAAACACCCTGAAAAACCTTTTAGACAAAGCATTCAAAAGCATGAGTACAGTCAAACAACTCAGAGAAGACATGATTGTGTTCTAGAAGGGCAAAAACAGAGAGCTGAACATCATTCTAAGACAGGAAAATGTAGTTCAACAAAGAGAAAGACTGGCTGAGGAAAATACCAACTGAACGATGCCGGGAATAAAAAACTAAAAACCCAATTGAAAGCCTCAGTGGAGTAAGAGCCTGGCAGCAGAATGGTCCTTAAGAAAACTGGGACTGGAAGACAACAAAGAGAACCTGGGTCACTCAGTGAAGGTGAGCATGAGTTCTCAGCTCCTGTTCCAGGGTCCTTCGCCATGACGATCATGGACTCTAACCGTCTGAAACTTTAAGTTTGGGCATGCTGTCTCATTACCGCAATCGCAAAGTAAGTAGGGCAGGGTTCTGGCTGGTTTTATTTCAACTTGACACAAACTAATCATCAGACAGGAGGGAGTCGCAACTAAGAAAATGCCTCCGTAAGTCCTGCTGCGGCAAGACTGTAGGGCATTCACTCAGTGATTAATGTGAGAGGCCCAGTCCGCTGTGGATGGGGACACCCTGGGCTGCTGGGCTTGGGTTCTGTAAGGCAGCAGGCTGAGCAAGGCACAGGGAGCAAGCCAGTGGGTGTATGCCTGCAATGGCCTCTTCAGCAGCTCTCGCCTCCAGGCTCTAGCTATTTGAGTTCCTGGTCCTGACTTCCTTTGATGAACCATGATGTGGAAGGATAATCAAAACAACCCTTTCCTCCCCAAGTTGCTTCCAGTGATAGTACTTCATTACAGCAAAAGTAACCCTACCTAGGACAGACAGCTTGACACTGGGAGAGGAAAAGTATTCAGTAACCTCACCCAGCTTTGAACCCTGTTAATCTACAACAAAAATTGGCCTGGCAAGATATGACCACTGATCAAATAGTAGGATCAATTTATGGGAGTAATCAGCCACTTTCTGACTGCAGTTAAGCCCTCTCCAGAAGACAGAGCTCATGCCTAGTACTGTTAACTAGATCAAAGCCCACGCCTGGCTACAACATAGGCCCTATAGGAGAACCTAATACTACTATTCTGCTAAATGGACATAGTATTAAACTGTCCCTGCCAAGTTCTTATCTTCATACCCATAGGGCAGTGCCTCTGTCAACTCTACCCGAGCAGCTTCCCCAGCAGACAGAGAGATAGAGAGCCACAGTGGTTGACACGCAGAGACGGTAGAGCGCTCGGGTGGAAACAGGCATCAGTTTAACAACATCCCCCCCCCCCCCTTAGGGATCACTGAGGAAGACACGGGGAAAAGAGTGTAAAAGCCGGAAGTAGAAGACGTCTTCACTGAACATGATTTGCTGGACACAACATGGATGTTGCACACATGAACCTGCAGCAGCCCTAATTCATTATACAAGACTTACCTAAGATCGAGCCAACCAAAACCCCAGCATGTCATGAATGACACCCTCCCTCTCGCTGAGAAGCTACTGGTAACCAGTGGTTCCCAGAGGAGAGAGAGACTAAGTTTTCTTTCGAGATGTAGCTCCTGACAGGAGCTTCAACTGATGACGCTTGACCCACGCGTACAGAGGCGGCAACAAGAACTCAGTGGGTAAAAAAAGAGGGAATGAGAAATCACATGTTGTAGGGAGGGAAAGGGGGTGGGGAGACAGGACAGGAACCAGAGGGGAGGGACTGGCCCTACATCAATCATCGACCAACGTCATAACCTATAAGATACTTATTCTTTAGAATCCTCACTCAAAAATATTCTTTAAGTACTTACCTACAATTTGAGATACAAAATATAAATACATTTTTGTTTTTATAATTTTTTGTTCCTTAAAATACACTAATATAAAATAGTAAAAAATAAAATAAAATGGAGACAATTTCACTTACAGCTACTTTATATTAAATAGACTGCATTTCACACCTCCTTCTCCTTCTTGCTATATTTGTCAGGCTAGTGATTAGAAGTTTCCTAATATTGTGAGACTGGGGAAGGTGGAGTTGAATTAATTTTATATTGTTCATTATAAAACAGCTAGTGATATTATTTGGAGACAATATTCTTATACTCACTGGTTTTTTAATTTTTCTGCTGTGCGTATGAATTCTGCTTTCTTCGTCCGACTAACTTTCTGTTTCCAGTTTTGAAGCTGAAAAGGACGAATTCCACCTGAAGCACTAAAGCCGCCATCACTCTGCAGAAAGAACAAGAATAAGCATCCATGATAAAATGGCACAAGATGTCCAGGGAAGTGAAGCACCGGCAGTTTTCTGGGGGGTAATCATGGTCAATCTAGGTTTGTAAATAACATACTTGGGAGGCTGGAGAGCTTGTTCAGCTCCTAGCACCAGATGACATCTTAGAACTGACTGTAACTCCGATTCCAGTTCTCATACCCTCTTCTAGCCTCTGCAGGGACCACACATGCACATGGTACGAACACACACACTTGCAGGCAAAATATTCACACAGATAAAATAAAAATATACTTTGTAGACAAAAGAGATCTCTTAAAATGCTAAATTGAGCATGAAATGTTGTATTCAGGGATTATTGACAAAAAAAGGTGTACTTTATTCACAAGTCATTTATCACCTCCAGATTGAACACTGCGATATGACAGGTACAGCAGGGAGGGTGATTCTATACCAGCATGGCCCAGGATCGTGAGGAAAAACAGATTTAAAAAGAAAAGAATAAACAAACAATAAAAAGTAGACAAAAGGGCTGGAGAGATGGCTCAGTGGTTAGGAGCACTGGCTGCTCTTCTGGAGGTCCTGAGTTCAAGTCCCACTGGCCACATGGTGGCTCACAGCCATCTGTAATGAGATCCGATGCCCTCTTCTGGCGTGTCTGGGAACAGCTACAGTGTACTTACATATAATAAATAAATAAATCTATTAAAAAAAAAAAAAGTAGACAAAAGGAACAAAAAGCCAGAAAGTGTGCTAAGTAACAATAAGGAGCTAAAGGGGCTGAGGTGGGGGTGCTTGTATTCTCTTAGAACACCCCCAAGGGTCTATTTGAGAGGCTCACATCAAAGGAAGAAGGGAGACAGCCCTTGTACTGTCTGAAGGGAAGGTGATTAGGTCAAGGGATTAGCTATGCAAATTCTGAGGGCCAGAAAGCCTGGCTAGCAGAGAAAAGACAACTCTGGCAAGAGAGTAGTAAAGGTGGCTAGAGATGAAAGTAGGTAGGTATTGTGCTAGGTAGGTACATAGATGTTTTAGGGCCCATTGGATTTTACCGAAAAGTATACCTGTATGTTGTTCAGTGTAACAGAGATGCTAACAGCAGGGTGTCAGTCAGGAAAGGAAGCTGACACACTTGTGGGGGTATTGAAGGGAAGGCCACGAGAGGCTTGGGGGGGGGGCAGAGATGCCTCTTCAGAGAACAGCAATTTAGAGCAATCAATCTTTCTACCATTCCCCTGGGGTGCTTCATTTCTCCAAAGAAATCTAATTTTTTACAACCTTTTAGGAGTGGCAGTCAGTTTGTATCACATGATTTACTTTAACCTCATTAGTATGCATATTTGCTTTCATCATTAATAAATGGTAAAACTATATGCATACCAAATAATTGTTTTAAAACAAATTTCTTTATGATTTATTATCTGTAAATGTTTGATTTGAAGGCCCATTTTATATACCTATATACCCAGGGTCACATAAAAATTTCCGACACAGGGACTAGAAAGATGGCTTAGCAGTTAAGAGTGCATGCTGCTCAGGCAGAGGACCTAAGTTCAATTCCCAGAACCAACTACAGAAGGCTCACAACTGTCTGTAAGTCTAGCTCAAGGAGATCCTAGGCCCCTGGCCTCTGTGGACTCCGGCTCTCATGTGCATGTATATACACCTCCACCCCACCCCCACATAGACATAAGATCAACTTTGAAAAAAACCTTCTGAGGAGTAGAAAATGCTTAGGAAATCCTGCCATGCTTAGTTCTTAAACAAAATGCGTCTGGCTGGGGTTTTTTGCTTGCTTTTTGACATAATAAGTTGATATTATTATGATGATGGGCCAAGTACAACAGGAAGGAGAATCCATGAAGAAGTCAGCGGAGTAGTACAGGCCAGGGGTGAGAGTGTGACAGCTACCTGGGCCACCGAAAGTAGCAGGCGATGTGTAGCTCAACAGTATTTATAACCAAGGGCAGCTGCTGAGGGGAGGAGTGAGAGGGGAAAGTAAACAAGCTTTGTAGTTCTTTTTTTTAATATTTAATATTTATTTTATGTATATGAGTACACTGTCGCTCTCTTCAGACACACCAGAAGAGGGCATCGGATCCCATTACAGATGGTTGTGAGCCACCATGTGGTTGCTGGGAATTGATTGAACTCAGGACCTCTGGAAGATCAGTCAGTGCTCTTAACCGCTGAGCCATCTCTCCAGCCCGGCTTTGTATTTCTAAGACAAGAATAGTGTGAAAATGAGAATAGCATAGCATAAGGTATTATTTGTTAAGAGTGTTGACAAACTAGTGATTTTCTAGATATTTATGGAGTTATGCAACATCACCACTGTCTGGCTCCAAAATATTCTCATCATGCCAAGATAAACTCACAGCCATTAGCAGCCTCTCCCTCATGATGCCTTCTCTCAGTGCCTGCTTTTCTGAGTTTGACTACTTTGGATCAATGGGCTTATAGAACATACAGTCTTTTCTGTATGTCTTATTTTATTTAGCACAACGTTTTAAGACCCATTCATGCTATTCTATGGATCTATATTTCGTTTCTTTTGTGTGGATATGTGTGCACTGTACACATGCTCACCTGTCTGAATGCATTCATGTGTGTTTGGAGGCCAGAGGTCGGTGTCTGGTTCATTTTACTGGTGCATGTCACTCATTGAATTTAGCTCATTGGCTGGCTGAGTGGCCAAGAAAACCCCGCGATGCCTCTGTCTTTGCTCTACCAGCCCTAGGATTGGATATGCACTGTCGTGCCTGGCTGCCAGATAAGTACTGGAGAATCCAAATTCAGACTCTTAGACTTGTGCTACAACTACTGCCCCCACTGAGTCATCTTCCTAATCCACCTTATACCTTTAATAGCTCAGCTAATATTATATTACATCAGTGGTCCTCAACCTTCCTAATGCTGTGACTCGTTCATACAGTTCCTCATGATGTGGTGACCCCCAACCATAAAGTTATTTTCATTGCTACTTCATAACTGTAGTTTTGTTGTTATGAATTTAAATATCTGGTATTTCCAATGGTCTTAGGCAACCCCTGTGAAGGGTCTTTCAACCCTCAAGGGGTGGCCACCCACAGGTTGACAGTCACTATATTATATGGATTTATCTTTCATTTTTTTCTGCTCATCATCCATCATCCGATGAACAGTCGGGTTATTACCACTATCTCCCCAATATGAAGTGCTACTATAAATACTTTATACAAGTTTTAATGTAAAAAGTATTTTAAATTTTGTTACCATCTTGCCACAGAATTTGAGTCATAAAGTAATTATGTTTTACTTTCTTGTTTTAACATTTGAATTGCCTCTTTAAAAAAAAAAGATTTATTTATTTATTATATGTAAGTACATTGTAGCTGTCTTCAGATACTTTTTCTTCTCACCCGGCCCCGTTCACTGTAACTGTCTTCAGACACCCCAGAAGAGGGCATCAGATCTCATTATGGATGGTTGTGAGCCATCATGTGGCTGCTGGGATTTGAACTCTTGACCTTCAGAAGAGCAGTTGGTGCTCTTAACCACTGAGCCATCTCTCTAGCCCTTGAATTGTCTTTTTATTGTTAATTTGGATTCATTCTTTATGCATTCTGAATATAAACTCCTTATTTTATATTCATATATCACTGATAGTCTCCCCCCCCATTCTGATCATCTATTCACTTCTTTGATAATGCCAAGGATTCAAAACATTTTCAGGCATTTTATGGTAACTGCTTCATTTTACATTCCCACCAGCAATATGTGATGATTCTAATTTCCCTGCATCCTCGCCAACACCTATTATTATTTGTCCTTTTCATTATAGCCATCTTAATGGTTATAAAGTGGCATCTCACGATTTTTTTATTTGGGGTACTGGGGATCAAATTCAGGGCCTTGGGTGTGAGACTCTTTCACAGAGTTATTACATACCCAGCCCCTCTCAGAGTGGTTCACAATGACCAAAGATGGTGGACATCTTTTTATCATCTCCTTTTTTAAAAAAAGATTTATTTTATGTATATGAGTACACTGTGGCTGTTTCAGACACACCAGAAGAGGTCATCAGATCCTATTACAGATGGTTGTGAGCCACCATGTGGTTGCTGGGAATTGAACTCAGAACCTCTGGAAGCGCAGTCAGTGTTCTTAACCGCTGAGCCATCTCTCCAGCCCTTATCGTCACCTTTTAAGAGAAGTCTGTTCACCACTATTCTCCTTGTTTATCTTTTGGGCACAAAATGCATGGTTTTCTAATTAAGTTGTAAGCACCAGCACTAAGAAGCCACGCAAGAAAGGTAACCTGATGTTGAACAATGTGGTTTTCTACTGTTCTACTTTTCCTTAATAGGGTAGGATATTGTCCCTAATTCATGAATTGTAAATAACAGCTAATTTGACATCTAAGCTAAAGCTGTCACAGTTTTGTTCTTTAACATATATTTTAGACCTAGAACACTATCCGTATATAAAAGTCCCCATGTTGTTCTCATTCTCTGACTTGCCTTTACACATGCACACACTTTTTGGTGCTAAGGATTGAAGCCACACCCTTGCACATGATAAGCACTTTCTTAACCACCACTGAGGAAGCCCTCAGCTCCTTCACTTTCTTGACAATGCCCACAGAGGAACAACAGTTAGCTCTGACAGAGTCCACCTGATCTTACTTGAGCTTCAGTTGCTTGTGCTCTGTGGGACACACAGAAGGAACTTTCACCCAACCAAAGGTCATAAAGACTATGTCTAATCTTCTTAGAGTTGGACTCCTAACACCCAGGTCTCTGATCCATTCTTAGTTAATTCACGTGCACAGCACAGGTAGAAACTGAGCTGCCAGGTGAATATCCAACTGTCCCAACATCACTTGTTGAAAGTGGCGTTTCCTTATTCTTCTTTCCTTATTGTCGTAGTGCTCTTGCTGAAACTCGACTGCCTACAATGTAGATCTGGCTTTCTACTCTCCATGTATTCTTTGGTTAGCCTTAAGCCAGTACCACATTTGGTTAAAGTTACAGTGGCTTTGAAGCAATTTGAAATTAAGAATTATGAGCACTTCAACTTTTTTTTTTTTTTTTTTTTTTTGGTTTTTCAAGATTCAATATTCTTTAAAAAACATTTTTTTAATTATTTTAGGTATGTTGCTTTGTTTGGTGTGTGTGTGTGTGTGTGTGTGTGTGTGTGTGTGTGTGTGTGTGATATATGATGTGTCCCTAAATGTATACAGAGGCCAGAGAAGATCAGATGTCCTGCTCTATCAATGACCACCTTCCTTCCTTGAGACATGATCTCTCACTGCTCTCACCATGACTGGATCTAGGCTGGTGGCTAGCAAGCCCCAGCAATTCTGTCTATGCCTGTAGGGTTAATGGGGTGTCCCGCATCCACTCCACCACTGGGCTTGGGCAGCTCGGGGAGGCAGGAAATTTGACCACGCTTATCCCATGCTGGTGCCAGGCAGGCTATGTGAAGCCACTGGCCATCGCCTGGGGGTGGAGAAGCAAGGCCTGAGGTCCCAGGGACTGTTGGAGCGGGCTGGGGTCCCCCGGACATGCACAGAGGCTGGGGTAATCTGGTTCTCAGGCTCTTGAACACCCAGGCACCGCTGGGAGCTTTCGGAAGAGCTGAAAATGGAGTGGGGGCCCTCAGGTTGGATCTAGCCCAGGACCGAAGGGAAAAAGAGGGGAGAGAGCTCTGGCTGGGTCCCTCAGGGATAAGAGTCCTTGGCTTGTCGGTGGGCGGCTTGGCTTGGTGGAGGCTGTGGCTGGGAGCGCTGAGAGGCCTTCTGCAGGAGACTAGACGCAGCTCTTTAGATGAAGGCCTGTTCCATTGTTCCCCGTGGTGGATCTCCATGAAAAGAGACAGTCCATGGTTTTAAGGCGTTTATTGTCATGGTGGAGAGTGGCGATGAGTAAAACTGTACCCCACTTTCTCAGGGTGGGCCTGAGGTTATAAATATCTTTTGCAGGAAGGAGTGTCTGGGAAGGGGAGTTTATTGGCTAAGCCTCTAGGTACCTCATTAAAATGGAGATCTGTCTTGGGGCTACGTGACCTGTGGTCACATCCTCTACCTGTGGAGGGGCTTGGGGCGTTGCCCTTACATGACTGATAGCCACAAAATTATGGAGGGCTGCGGCCTCATGTCAGGAGTCTGGTGTCCAAGAGCGTGGCAAAACACCTACCATCCCTTGCAGGGTTATCCCCTGCTAGGTAGCTGGGGTTTCCAACCTAGCTGAACCAAAAACCAGGCTGCTTTTTACGGTCCTGCATATGCCCTCCATAGTGCTGGGGTTATAAGTGCATTCAGCCATACCCAGAATTGTCCATGAGTGCTGAGGATTTGAACTTAGATCCTCATGCTCATGCAGCAAGAACTCTTGCCACTGTGCCATCTCTCCAGGCTCTGCAGAGCATTTAGAGTTTAGCTGTTGCACTTCTTCATTGTTCGTCACTCTATGTCCAGAATACATCTTTCCTTAGGTATAGTGGCCACAGCAACACAAAAGTAACTAATACAGAGAACTGGCACCAGAGAAATTCGGTCATTATGTAACCTGACCACATGGAAAAGGCCTTTGGAACTGACCCGTGGAAAGAACTTACAAGTGCCTGGAGATTCAGGCTGGGGAAGTCCTAGAATGTTGTAAAGATAAACAGGGTGTTTCTGATGAGACAGTGGGAGAGCAGATTGCCAGTGGAGATGAAGACAGTGACGCCTGGACTCCAACCAACCTGACAGGAAGATAGATAGTCTAAAGAGATACTTCAGCTGTCAGGCTACTAAGGTAATGGGCTCCAACAATTTGGAATTTCCCCACGATTCTCATGGTAGGAAATGGAAAAGGCTCAAGTCTGGTGCCAGCCACAGGAGAATCCTGTTTCCAGGAAAGAGATTTCACACAATTCTGAAAATGTGCCAGACCACCTCCTAGGAGAAACTGTAGCCCAGAAATGGTGGGTCAGTGACTGGTAGGTCCACAGCTTGACTGGGACTGCTTAGCTATTACAGACCTCCTGACTTCTGTGATAATCTTGTTTGCCAAGTTAGCAGAATTTAGAATCGTGGAAACAAGCCTCTGGGTAGGTCTGTAAGGAATGTTCTAGATTTACAGGGCCTTGGACAAATAAAAAGGAGAAAGTGGAACGAGCATAGGCATCCACCTTTATATCTTGGCTGCAGATGCAGTGACAAGCTGCCTCAAGTTCCTACCGCCATGACCTCTCTGCCATGATGGACTGTACCCTCTAACTGTGAGCCAATAAACCCTTCCCCTCCTGAGAACTTCCATCACAGCAACAAGACAAGTAACAACACAACCTCTACACCAAAATCTCAGATCAGGACCTGGATGGAGCTGATGGACTGAAGGACGTCTCTGAATCAATAATCCTTCTCTACTTTTCAGTGTTGCTTGTCTGTTAAGTGGCCTAGTGAAGGTGGATGTTGACCCTAGCTGGTTAGAGCTACCAGCACCCAAGCTCTGATCCTAACAGCTCCCATTACAGTTCATATAGGGACAGGGACTCCTAAATTAGACTAGCGGCCATTCATGTTATATTCTGACAAAATATTCTACCTGTGTCGTGTAAATTTAAGAGAGTTGGATTGAAAATTAGTAGACTGATGTTTTTGGTGGAGGAAATTTCAAGAGAACACAGCATTCATGCTATAGCAGTTATTTCTGGCTGCCCCTAGCTAAATTCACAGTGAAAATCGGGAACAAATAAACAAGAAAAGCAAAGTTGAACTGTCAGTGAAAGCCCTATATTCTGATCAGAAAAGGAACTCATTCATAATTAGACAAAGATAGTGAAAAAATTAGTATTAGCATCATTAAACAGAAGCTGAGCATCAGTACTGTGGCAAAGGAAGGATGCCTTGAGGACATTTCAGGAGTTAGTGAGAGCCCATCTACCACAGGCTCCAAGGTGAACATTCTTTGTACAGACGCCTCCGGGATAGCCTGCTGGAAAGGTTCAGCTACCCAGGCACTCAGTGGCCACTTGTTCTAGTTTATTTTCTATTACTGTGATATAATACTGACCAAACACAACTTGGGGAGGAAAGGGTTTATTTGGCTCTGTACAGTCAGTCCATCAGGGTGGAAAGCCACGTTAGTGGCTTTAGCAGAGTCCATGGAGGAATGCTGCTTATTGGCTTACTCCAGACTCAGGTTTGTCTACCTTTCTTATACCTGCCTAGGGATGGCACTGCCCACAGTAGTCTGGACCCTCCTTCATCAATTAGCAATCAAGAAAATGCCCCACAGACATGCCCATAAGCCAATCTGAAGAAAGCAATTCTTCAACTGGGCTTCTCTCTTCCTGGGCATGTCCAGGTTTGTGTCAAGTGACTACCACTGCAGTCACAGTCCAGTGGGATCTGGCTAATGCTGGAACTAGTGGCAATGCTTGGCATTATCCACATGATGCTGTCTGCAGGCCTAGAGTACATGAGTCACGGAGTCATGGAGGCTTCCAACGAGATTCCAGAGAAAAGCCTAGGAGGACAGGCAATATGTAGCAGAGTTGGATTCCCTTCCAGAGTCCACAAAACAGGAGTATGAGCTTTGAGGTTGAAGCCTAAGCTTTAAAGTAGACTCAGGTTGCCGTAGACATAGGAATGTGGCATATGTCCCTAAGAAAGCTAGACACCAAGTAAAGGCAGCCAAGAAAAAGGCCATAGTGGAGAAGTAATGCTACCCAAACCCACTGGAACTCAATCATGACACCATGTGCCCCAGGTGCTGGCCATGGAGCCACAGTGTATAACATTTGGCCCTCTGGCTTCCAGTCTAGCTTTGGTCCTATCTCTCACTTCATTCTCCCATTATTCCCCTTTGAAATGGGATTTTCTATTCTGCACCACTGTATGTTTAAAGTAACTTTATTTTTTTATTCATTAAGCTCACAAATAGAAGATTGCCCCAAGTCTCGATGGAGTTCGCCTTTGGAACTGTATTGGAACTTTCAAACTCTCTCAAATGCATTTTGCATTATAAGATGGCATGAGTTTTGAGGGCTAGGAGTGGAACGCTACAGTTGGAATCTGAAATTACTCCAACAAACTCATGTTCTGATTGCTTGTTCAATAGCTGGTGATTCTATTTTGAGCCTTCAGGAGGTGGAAACTAGTGGAAGTGGGTCACTAGGGCAGGTATTTGGAGATTATAACCTGGTCTCTGGTTGCTGGTTCACATACTGCTCCTGGGTGTTCCACAATGAGAATGGTTTCCATCAAGTTTTCAAAGTCATGAACTGAGTCCTCAACAGTGTTTTTTGTCTTCATCATCATCTTCTGCATTTTCCAGACAGTATAATCTGTGTTAACCTATATTCAAGTTTGCAGATTCCTTCTCTTCCAGCTAAACCTGGGGTGGGGTAGGCCTCTCTTGCATTTTTAACCCCTAAAATTTGATCTGAATATTCATATTCTCTCTCTCTCTCTCTCTCTCTCTCTCTCTCTCTCTCTCTCTCTCTCTTGATATCATTCTCACGTTTTTTATTTCTTTAGATATGATTCCCTTCAGTTTTTTTTAACATATTTAAAATAGATGATTAGATGATTAAGGTTGTACCTGGTAGTACATCTGGTCCCAGCTGCCCTAGAGGTCAAAGCAGGGGATCATTGACATTGATCCCTTGAGTTTTAGATCAGCTTGGGCAATATAGCACGTACCCATCTCAAAGTAAACAACAACAACAACAAAGTCATAATTAGTATAAAGTCCGCCTAGCACATCCAATGTCTAGTACGTCTTTACTGTTTTACTCCTTCCTAAGTGTGAACTGTACTTTGTTTCTTTATACCTCATAATTTCTTTTTGTTAAAAAGTGAATGCAATATATTGTGGCAAGGCCTAAGCCAAAAGCAAGGCTTCTGTACTTTGTATGTTTAGTCAATTTGTGAACTAATTGTGTAGTCTTTATCTTTGTCTCCTGTGGCACTATAACCTCAGCTAGCTTAGCTGTCGGCTGAGAGTCACTAGAGACTCTCCTGAACGCTTTGACCCAGTGCATACCTTAGTCCTTTTGGGGAGAGAGGGTATCAGTACGCTGCAGTAGCACATGTCAACACAGGCCAGCAGCTTAGACCTCAGCTTTCCTTTTCATTAGCACAGACCTCAGTCAGACAAAGATGAAGACTTCTCAGGCCTTTCTTCCTGCTTCCTCTTGCCATATATAACAATCCAGAAATTAGTCTACCACACGCTTAGTGACTGAAACATAACAAACTGAATCCTGAATCCCTTATAGTTCTGCAAATCAGGCCTAAAGTCAAGGTGTGAACCTAGGGAACATTACACTAATTATAACACAGCAAACACAGACAAATACCACATGCTCTTATTATATGGAAATTCTTTAACAAAAGCTGATTTCATAGAAAAAGACAAGAGAAAGATGGTCACCAGAGACTGGAGAGAAGGAAGGAGTAGTTGCTGGTTAACTGTACTACCCTGCAAGTGGGCAGCACCACTGCATTGGCTGGTATCTGGGAATGAAGAAAAGCCAAGGACCAAATCCCAGCACTCATCTTTCTTGCCTCTTGACCATAGACACAGTGTGACCAACTGCCTCGCACTCCCACAAGAGTGTCTTCCTCTCCACAATAGACAGTATCCCCTCAAACCATGAGCTCCAAATAAACACTTCATCAACTTCTTAGGGATTTTGTCACAGCAATGACAGGTACCTAGTACAGGAAGTTTTGAGTTTTGTACAGTAAGTTGACTCTAGTAAATAAAAACACATATCAAATAGAAAGATAAGTTTCCAAAATCTGACTACAAAAAAAAGAGATAGGCTGGGCAGTGGTGGCACATGCCTTTAATCCCAGCACTTGGGAGGCAGAGGCAGGCGGATTTCTGAGTTCGAGGCCAGCCTGGTCTACAGAGTGAGTTCCAGGACAGCCAGGGCTACACAGAGAAACCCTGTCTCGAAAAACCAAAAAAAAAAGAGAGAACAGATACAACCAGCTTTTATTT
Source organism: Uromys caudimaculatus (assembly GCA_028551405.1). Lineage (NCBI taxonomy): Eukaryota > Metazoa > Chordata > Mammalia > Rodentia > Muridae > Uromys > Uromys caudimaculatus. The sequence goes on from CM052715.1 coordinate 32,043,947, forward strand.
AACAATTCTATGCTACATACACTTATCAAAGTATCCCATTGAGCCACATAAGTATATAATTTGTTCACTAAATATTAATTAATTGAAGGTATTGGGTAGGCTTTATTCATTCTAGAGTCTTCCAGGGAGAATCCACTTCCTTGACATTTTCCAGCTTCAAGAGGCTGTCCTCATTCTCAGCTCAGACCACTTCCTCGCACAACTGTGTTCTTGGCTTCTATCACTCTTTTTCTTACTAACTCTGGTTTCTCTGCCTATGCTTAAGATCTTTGGGGTCACAGGAGTCCACTCAGATAATCCAGGATCATCTTCCCATTTTAAGGTCTTTAAATCACATCTGCCAATTCTTTTATGATATAAAGTTAATACTCACAAGTGCTAGAAATTAAGATGTGCAGAGCCTTGAAGATCATTAGTCAGCCTTACACACTGGACATATACCTAGCCCTATACCATGTACATGACTTTTTACAGAAATCCATTCTGAAGGACATTTAAAATCAGAGAATCCTGGAATGTTCATTTTGTTTTTAATTTTTAAACATTGTTATATTTGTGTGTGTGTGTGTGTGAGAGAGAGAGAGAGAGAGAGAGAGAGAGAGAATGTAAGAGTGTGTGTGAGAGAAAGAGAGAGAGAGAGAGAGAGAGAGAGAGAGAGAGAGAGAGAGAGAGAGAGAGAGAGTGTGTGTGTGTGTGTAGGTGCCCTCAGACACCAGGAGAGGGCATCAGATCTCCTGGAGCTGGAGTTAGAGGTGGTTATGAACCACCCAATTTAAGTGCTAGAGCCAAACTCTGGCCACCTAGAAGAGTAGTTCTTCAACCACTGAGCCTCCTCTCAGGTTCTATGGAATGCAGTTATTATTGAGGGGCTATTCCAGTTAGCCAAGAGATATAAAATTCAGGTCACTACAGGGAAGTCCACCAGAACCAAAACAAAAGACATAAAGTCCTGTCTCTGGTATAACACTTGGTTCAAAACCATTAGTGTGATATTTTAGATTCTTCAAAAAAGGATATTTTAGATTCTTCAGAAAAGGACTGGCAAGGTGGCTTAGCAGGTAAAGTGTTTGTTATGCCACGTGTACTCCTTGTGGTATTCAGGCACAAAACACACACACACACTAAGTTTTACAATGTTTTAAAGTCATAATTCAACAACCTATATGGTTGAAAGAGCAGCTCCTAGGAACAAATAGGAAATGTGAGAAGAGTACTTTTCAACCTTGAAAAGTGCTGTGTGACTCTATTCCTGAAGAGATGTGAACAAAAGTCTGCTCAGTCCAACAGACCAAAGTAAGGATGCTTTAGTTAGGGTTTCTATTGCTCTGGTGAAACACCATGACCAAAAGCAAGGTGGGGAGGAAAGGGTTTATTCAGCTTTACAGTTCCACACTGCTGTTCATCACTGAAGGAAGTTAGGACAGGAACTCAAATAGGCCAGGAACCTAGAGGCAGGAGCTGATGCAGATCAGCATGGAGGATGGAGGGGCGCTGCTTGCTGGCTTGCTCAGCCTGCTTTCTTAATAGACCCCAGGACCACCAGCACAAGGATTGCACACCCTACCCTGCTGATCACTAATCAAGAAAATGCCCCACAGCTGGATCTCATGAAGGCATTTCCTCAACTAAGCCTCTTTCCTCTCTGATGACTCTAGCTTGTGTCAAGTTCAGCCAGTACAAAGGACAACTGCCAAAATCCAACTTAGTGAACCAATGAGTTTTATTGGGGTTACTTACAGAGTACAGGTGAGGGGTGAGGTGTGACTTACAGGAGAAGAAATTACTCAAAGACATCTGCAACACTAAAAGTCCACCCCAGCATGGGTGACAGCTTATGAAAGCTGGAAACCTGAAGCTCACTGCCCAGCATGCAGGCAGCTCAACAGGTTGGAGAGTGACTTTTCCAGGCAGTGTCGTGGCTGCTTCTTCCAGGTAGCTTGCCTCATCTACCTCTTCTTGGAAGCTGGCCTGCTCTGAGAGTGTTTCTCAGCAGTCCTTCACACTTATATAAGCTTAGAGAGGGAAGGCCCTAGTGCATTTGGTCAATTTCAGGAACTTCTTGAAGCTTCTGAGTTGTTTGCTTCCTGCTTCTTAAGGAGCCTTTCTTTAGAACATCTGGAGTCTTTTTTTTTTTTTTTAGATTTATTTTATGTGTATGGATATTTTGTCGAAAAAAAAACAAAAACAAAAACAAAAAACAAAAAAAGAAAAGATATTTTGCTTGTATGTATGTATGTGCACCATGTATGTGGTTGTTTTCTGTAAAGGCCAGAAGAGAGCTTAGGATCTCCTGGAGTTGGAGGTATAAATGTTTGTGAGTCAGCATGTGGTTGCTGGAACTCAAACACAGGTCCTCTTGAAGAACAAGTGCTCTTAACATGTGAACCATCTTTCCAGCCCATATCTGGAATCGTAAAAGACCATATGAAGAGAGTAAGAGAAACATCACAAAAAACTACCCCTCATGGCATCTTGATTTTGGACATCAAGCCTCTAGAAAAATGAGGAAATTAATTTCTGAAGTTTATGTCACCCCATCTGTGGCATTTTGTCAAGTGAACTCTGGTGACAGGAACTTTAGTTTTTTGGCAGAGATGTCTGAAATCATGAGACTATTATGACAAGAATTATCTTTTCTCAAGTAAACATTTATGGTTTTAGGGTTAGTTCAAATGTCCATTTAATCATCTGACAGATACTAAAGTTCAGTGCTAGAGTACGGGTTTTGTATGTGCAAGTGTGTGTGGCTGGGGAGATACTGGGAAGAGTATGAAGGACAGACAGCACATAAACTTGTTCAAAACATCACGCCATAGTACATCAATGATCTTTTTCACATGTGTACAGTTTATGTGTTGGTACACATACATGTAGAGGTCAGTGGTTGATGTCAGGTGTCTTCATTTCTTTATTTTATTTTTTTATTTATTTGATTTGATTTGATTTGATTTGATTTGATTTGATTTGACAGATTCTCTCACTGAACAGAGCTCACTGATGTGGGTAGGTTAGCTGGCCAGCAAACTCCAGGGATCTGCCTCCAACTCTCCAGCACCAGGATTACCTGTGCATGCTGTAGTGCCCAGCCTTAAACTTGGCTCCTCAAAGTTATGCAACAAGCACCAAGTGAGCCCCTATTTTAACTTAAAAAATAAAACCAGCCTTAATATTAATATTCTTGAGAAATTCTACTTCATTGCTACTGTGATTCCCAGCTATGAGGTAAATACAATCTCAGTATACTGACATTATTGGACAAATAAATCAGGGAGGGCCTGTCTTCCAGTCTCTACTAGGTGTTAGTAGCACCTCTCAGTAGTAGTAGTTAGTAATTAGTATCCTGCCTTTTGTGACAACCAAAGATGTCTCCAGGGATTGCTAAGTGTCATATAGTAAAACAGACCCACAGGTCATTCTGATCCAATCCCTGCAAAGGCAAATACAACTTTTGCAAATCAGTGAAGCAGAATCATGATAGTATATGCCAATAACAGTGTTAGGAAGCTGGTAAAGTTGTATCAGGATGTAAAACATTCTAATGCTGTATGTGGGGAAGTCATATTGGCTTTCTACAGTATGGCAAAAAGTTGTCATTAAAAAAAGACAGTCAACATAATTCACTGGGATAAGACCATATTTTAAATTTTTGTTTTGTTTTTGAGAAAAGTTTTCATTGTACTAACTTACATTAACTCTTAACATTCCCACCTCTGCCTCTTGAAATGCTGAGATTACAGTCATACACTACAACCCAATGGTCATGCATTTTTTAAAAAGTACATACTTAAAATATTTTACATAATCTATTTTTAAAATGTATTATATATTTTCTCTTAATATACTTGGGAGTTATAGAGCTATATAGACACAGAGAGAATAAGGACAAAAACAAAAGGATGTGTAAGAAAATCTTCCCTAAATGTAATTTCCTTAACTTCACACTAGAAAGAACACTGTATTCCCTTAGAAAAGGAAGATGGAGACTCCTCAGCTCACAGTAGTTTTCCTTCATGTCTGGACTGAACCACAAATATTTAGTAAGTGCCTACAATCTCGAAGGTACAGTGTTGGGCACAAAAGTACAGTCCTTGGCGCTTGGAATACAATAATGCCTAACGCTTCCGATAAGGTCTACCTAACTGCTACTTACATTTTCATGGAGGCAGAAACACAATTTAAAAACAGAAATAAAATATGGATTATATCCCGTGGTATTAAGTGCCATAGGGGAAAAAACTGAAGCAGAAAAAGGGTCTGATCATCTAAACAAAAGATTTCCATTCCACCATGTGGAGACTGGGGTCCTTAAGACCCCCATCTTGGGAAACACCTATCCGGTCCCCCTTGTGTTCTAGTACCGATGCAATCAACAGATCCATTTCTTGGTGCTCAGACTCCAAGCCAGCTTGGTACCCTGGGCCACCGCCGACTTAATACCCAGAGCTCCTATCACTAGCTCCCCTTTTTTTTAAAAAAAAAAAAAAAAAAAAAAAAGAAAGGAAGTCCTCTCAAACTGAGGCCTGACCAAGCCGGGAACAGTCGTGGCTTCAAGCGACTTCAAACGCAGGCCCCGCCCGGAGCAAGGCCGGAGCCTCCGCCGTTACCTGTTGCGGCGTCGGCGCCGCTCCCACGCCGGTCCCCGCAGCCGCGCCCGCCCCCGCCACCGCCCCGGCGACTGCTGTGGCCGCCGCCGCCACCACCACCGTAGTCAGAGCCGCCATGTTTCCTCGCCGAGACTCCCGCGCCCGTGCGCGGGATCAGCTCCCGTGGGCGTTCTCCCACGCTCCGCACACGGTTCCGAACTGCTGGACCACTGGGGCGGAGCGCGAAGCCGACCCCGCCTAGCCCTACGGGGCGTGGCTTCACGGGGCGTGGCTATGCAGGGAAGGGCCGCTTGGGGGCGGGGCTTTCCGGGGCGGGGCTGCTGAGGACTCTGGTGGGCGCTCAAGGGAAGGGGCAGAGTTAAAGGCGGGGCTTGGAAGAGGCGGGGCCAACGCCGGCTTGTAGGTTTAGGGGTAAGGGTACCGAACCTTACTGAGGGGCGAGGTGAACACGCGACGGTGTAGCGCATCGCGGCTCTCCTCAGTTTTGTATTTATATCAGCTTTGTTAGTGCTGGTGTCCTGTTCGCTCATGCCCATAATTGCTAAGAAATGCTTTGTCTTCCTTTAAATTGTATTCGTGTTATACCACACGAATATATGAAAAATATTTTCATATGATAGAACTTTTATATTTCTGTTTCACGTGCTGGCGAAACTTAGTAAATGATTATACACGTTCATTTTATATTTTCAAATTAAAAAATATTCCCCTCAAAAGCAGATATCAGAGCCAGGAAAACCATAACTGCTATCTTGGACTGTGTTCGTGGCATGAGAGATTCCTAAGACCCTGTGTGGAAAGTTGAGAAAAATGAATCTTCCTCTCAGAAGCAACCAGTGGCTGGCTATGCGTGCTTCTGCCTCTCCTTATGTAAATGCATTCACCATTCTAGCTCCTGCTATATGACAAGAGCTGTTCTAGATCCTGGGAATTCTTGGTTGAAGGTCATGTGCAAGATTCTTCTTCTTGTGACTTCTAGGAGGGAATATAAGCAAGTAAACAAACCCTACATTTAAGAACAAGTACTTGGCAGCCCCTTTGTGGGTGCTTTGAACATGGATTCCCATTTAATCCTCACAAATAGCTAGGTTTATTATCTCTATTTCATGAATAAAGTTAATAAGGACCAATCTGCAAGAAAGAGACCAGAATACAAACCCAGACCCCTGGCTCCAGATAATACAAGAGGACATTAAACAGGCTGTCAGTCATAGGCCTGTGCATCCCCAAAGGTGTGGAGTTAGCCTTCATCTACATACAGAAGATTATTTTGAATAAGATTTGATGAAATTTCTGAAGTCTGATGACTGGGTCTAGAAACTTCTAAATAGGCTGCCACAGACAGGAGGGGAATGAGTTTAGGGACAGAAGAAACTGGTTTGGAGAGTCCATAGAAGGAGGTCCTGACAGCTTCTGCCTGGCAGTTTGGTGACAAGACAGAAAAAAAGACAGTTGGGTTTGTCAAAAAGGAGTCTGTGGGCCATCCTTTCAAAAGCAGGTGATGGAGAGCAAAGCTGGAGTGAGTTAAGGATTTGGTACAGGTAATCCCATTGTTGGTGGTAGCTGGAGAAGTTGTGTAGCCATAGGAGAGATTTTGCCAGGGGTTTTAGCAAGGTCTAGTAGAGAGCATTTGTACACTGCTGCAAATGACCCAGTAAAAAGCAGAAGTTGGATGCTGTAGAAGATAACTGCAACCAAGACCATGGGAAAGCAAGAAGGAAGGAGCCCAGGGCACAGGCAAGGCTTGCTTACAGACTCATGCTTAGCTAGTTTTCAAATATAACCCAGGACCACCTTCCCATTAACAGTCGAGGAATCCCCCTTAGACATGCCCACAGACCAATCTGATCTAGACAGTTACTCTCTCAGATGACCTGACGTTGTGTCAAGTTGACAGTCAAAGTTCACAAAGTCACATCTTCAGGGTGATTGTAATTTTCTGACCACACCACTGAGTAACTGTACCCCAGAAGATGAAGTCGAGTCTATCACTTCGAAATGAGTTTCGGACAGTAATTTGAGAGTCTTTATTTTACAGTTAAATAGAAAAATAAACTCAAACGTCATCAAATGCATATTCTCTCAGACATACAGAAAACTGCTCAGAAATAGCTCCTAGCTAAAACAAAATCCCTCGCCAATAAAATATTCCTGTCAGAGAATTTTTAATGGAAGCCATACCCTATATATGAATGCACAAGTTAAGAACTTGTGCAGCATGAAAACGATATTCATGTTTGACAGTTCAAGATGTAACTACTATAGTTGACATGCTGAGGCAGGAGGATTGTGGATTCTAAGACAACTTGGGCTAATATACCAAGACTTGTTTTAAGGAAAAAAAAAAAAAAAACAGAAAAAGGGGAGACCAATAATGTTGGATGGAATTTTTCAACTGTTATGTATTAACGTGAACAGTACTGGCTGCCTTCTGAGCAGATGTCGCTTCTCTCCCACTCCTCCTCTTCCTACTTGTCTTCCTCTTTTTGAAAGTCCTCGATTTCCTTCCCTATCTCATTTACCTTTCCCCTTCCCTTGTCTCTCTGCTGTTTCATCTCATTCTTCTACACTGTGGAATCTACAAGCCTGACAAAGGTTTATACACATAAGTGAGCACACCTGCCACTTGTCTCTCTGTTCTTGCTGTGTTTCACTCAACATACGTCCTCCAGTTCCATCCATGCTGGTGCAAATAACAGGATTTCGTTCTCTTATATGATGAGGTATTATTCCTTGCATAAATAGACCACAATTTGATTCTCCACCCACCCACTGAAAGGCACCTAGATGGTTCTGGCTGTTGTGAATACTGCTGCAGGTTCAAGTATCTTTGAGTATAAAGACTTCATCTTCTTTAGGTATACATCTAATAGTATTCGTGATGTCAACGGTTAGTAAAGACAGCTCCTCACTCAGTGCCTATTTAAGTCTTTCTTGGTGTGCCATCCATTACCACAGAGGTAGAATGTTTAGAATCTTTATCTCCAAGGATCCTAAGCAGCAGGGTTCTCAAAGTAGATGGTTTGCAGTTCAGATCAATGCATTTGTACAAATTCCAATTTCAAAACAATGAAATAAGGCAAGAGGACCCATTCTAGGATAGCTAGCAGCATGCACAGAGAGAGTCTGGGACTACAGGTGTTGTATCTGCTTGCTGATCCAGAAGTAGCAGATGAGAAGGTGTGTTCTTCTCAGAATTGTTCTAATGAGAATTGTGGTGACAGACTCTCATTTTTTCCCCTTTTATTAAAAATAGATATTTTTTCTTACATGATACATCATACTTACAGCTACAGTTTCCCTTCCTTTTTTCTCACTTCCTCCCAGCCCCACCTCCTACCTGGATCCACTCCTTTTCTGTCTCTCATTGGAAAATCTGCTTCTTGGGGGTAATAATAAAATAAAACAAAAACTAACACATTGCAATTGGACAAAACAAACAAACAGAAGGAAAAGAACCCGAGAGAAGGAAGAAAAAAACTGAGACCCATTCATTCTCACACTCTGGAATCCCATAAAAACACTAAACTGGAAGCCATGATATATATATGCAAAGGACGGATGCAGACCCATGCAAGCCCTGTCATGCTGCTTCAGTCACTGGGAGTTCATATGTGCTTCAATCAGGTTGCTTTAGAGGGCTTTGCTTTCTTGGTGTCCTCTATTCCATCTGGCTTTTATACTTTTTCTATCTCCTCTTCCACAGGGTTCCCTGAGCTCTGAGAGAGGGATTTATTGGGGACATCCCCTTTAGGGATGAGTGTTACAAGGTATCGCATTCTCTGCATAATGTCTGGTTCCGGATCTTTGGACTTGTTCCTATCTGCTGTAGAAGGGGAGCTTCTCTGATGGTGGCTGAGCAAGGCACTTATCTTTGAGTATAGCAGAATATCACTAGAAGTCACTTTATTATTATGATTTTTGTTGTTATTGTCTGTTTGTTTTATAGAACAGAAATATTTGGTTTTATCTAGGTCCCTGGGCTATCTAGTTTTAGGTTCTTGGTGTCCCGAGCAGTGTCAGGTTTGAGTTCCATCTCATGGTGTGGCCTTACGTCAAATCAGGTTGGTTACTCCCACAAGCTTTGTGCCACAATTGCCCCAGAAAGTATATCTTGGAGACATGACACCACTGTTGATCAACGGATTTATGGCTGGGTTGGTGTTTACATTTTTCTTGTCATAGCCTGCAGAATACTTTTCTGTATCACTAGAATATAGGGGTGAAGGCTCTATGTAAGTGCCAGCTCAAGTTCTCCATGTTCATCAGTAGGTTGTCTAGGTTGTCTTCAGCAATGGGATTGTGCTGGCTAGTCTTATATCAACTTGATACACAAACTAGAGTTATCTGAAAGGAGACAACCTCAACTGAGAAAATGCCTCCGTAAGATTTAGCTGTAAGGCATTTTCTTAATTAGTGATTGATGGGGAAGTGCCCAGCCCATTGTAGGTGGTATTATCCCTGGGCTGGTGGTCCTGGGTTCATTAAGAAAGCAGAGTGAGCAAACCTTAGGGGAAGCCAGTAAAGAGGACTCCTCCTTGGCCTCTGTATCAGCTCCTGTCTCCAGGTCTGGCTCAGTTTGAGTTCCTGTCCTGACTTCCTTTGATGTGACAGAGATGTGACAATGTAAGCCAAATAAATGCTTTCCTCCCCAACTTGCTTTTAGTCATGGTGTTTCATCACAACAATAGTAATCCAAATAAAACAATTAGAAAGAAAATAAATAAGGAATGAAAAAGCAGGAAAACAGAACAGAAAAACCAAGTTAGAGTGAGACATAGGGGATAAATAATAAATGATAGATAAAAGTCCAGCTATATCAATAATTATGTAGAAAGACCAAGATTGTCAAGAAAGGCAAAAAAGTAAGACCAAAATGTGTCCTTTCTGTAAGATACAAACAGTTGCTTAAAGGATACAAAATAGCTTGAAAGGAAAGAGATGGAAAAAGATTATTACACATATAGCAGCCTTAACAAGGCTGCAACTGCTATGCTTATTTCTGTTAAATAGACTTTAGATTTGATGACAAAAAGCGTTACCAAAAACAGTGAAAAATATTTTTTAGTAATAATGGGACAATAATCAAGAGATAAAACTTTTCCAGATGACTATCGACCCAAGACAAAGTATCAGAGTACACAATTTTTCTAGCTCATCATTCTTTATCAGGTATATTTTATCAAAATTATGGTACAATCATTGAATTGCTGTTTTTACCTAATAAAACAATCAAAAATTTGTCCCTTATACTGATAAAATGTCTCAATCAATATTAAAAGACTATGATTCCATTTTCTGTCAGGAAGAGACCCTGCTCCAATAGCTGTCCTTTTGATTGATAAACAACAGGACCTTTGAAGCCCTATAGCTTCTGCTCACACCAAACAGAAAGGCAAAGACTTAAGATTGCTCCAGGATAGTAATACCATCACTGTCCCTAGTGAAGGGTCCGAGGGGTTAGTATGGCATAGGGGTGGGATGTCCCCTCCCTCTCCTCATATGGAGAAAGGAGCTGCTCAAGAACATCTTTGGAAATTAATGTCAGCGTTGGGTAACACTTGGGTATGGAATGGAAATATAAGCTATCTCATAATATTATAGCATTGTGTTTGTCTTTCTTATTTATGATTGGAGAAACTACTTGGAATCAATCTGAAGGATTTGTGTCCTATTCTAATTGTTCTTTTTTTTTTAAGATTTATTATTTTTTTATTTTGCTTATATGAATACACTGTAGCTGTCTTCAGACACACAACAGAAGAGGGCACCAGATCTCATTACAGATGGTTGTGAGCCATCATGTGGTTGCTGGGAATTGAACTCAGGACCTCTGGAAGAACAGTCAGTGCTCTTAACCACTGAGCCATCTCTCCAGCCCCTAATTGTTCTTTATATATATGTTTAAATACTAATACTCCTGTTCACTTGAGCTCCCAGGGCATTTACATACACTCCGAGCCCAGATTAATGTTTGGATATCTGTACAGATAGACCAAGCTTGGGAATAATCTTCTTCCATGTCCTATTTTTTATCATATATTGAATCAAATAAAGAAAAGGACCAAAAGAATGGTTGAACTAATTATTGCCATTGTGAAAGAATGGTTGAACTAATTATTGCCATTGTATTGAGAATCATCTGACACTGCTGTTACTACTGGAGCAGCCCTAACATCAAAGCATTCAAAACGCACATTATATTCAAAGATGGCTTCCTGATTCAGGAAAATTATGGACCGCTCAACGACGTATAGATAGTATGCTTCATGCTGAAGTCACCTGAAAGACCTGACCCCCTTATGAGGAAAGTTAGACCCCTAGCAAACTTGGAGCCAGAAACAGAAATGGGACTGAAATTGCCAAACCCCACCCAGCTGCATTCTTTTCCCTAAGAAACGGGTGACCTTGGCCTGGCCCCAGGGTCAGAGGCACAGCTAACCACAAAAATGTGCAACTGCTTTGTGACTAACTTAGAACATTCTGTACTTCCCCATAACGCAAATTCTTTCCGTCCCCCACCCCTTGCTTTGTGTTTTTTCCCTTGCTTTGTGGTTTTTTCCTTTAAATACCCCTGACTTCAGCTGCTCGGGGTCGGACTCCTCTGCCCCTGCGTGGGTTATGAGCTCCACCCCAGTGCACTGGTTCCCCCCAAATAAACCTCATGTGATTGCAGCAAGGACGGTCTTTCGTGAGTTCTTGAGGGGTCGCGCCATCCCAAGACTTGAGCGAGGGTCTCCCCAGCTCGGAGGTCTTTCATTTGGGGGCTCGTCCCGGGATTTGCGACCACCCTCGTTTCCAAAAACCTACTTGGAGGTGAGATTCTGTTTGTGTTCTTGTTCGTCTGTGCCAGCTGAAGTCTGACTCTGTATTTTCGGTATGCGTGCGCAGTCTGGTTTGCAGTCGCTCGTGGCCCCGTGAGGGGCCGATGATCTCCCAGTCTCGGGTAGAGGCTGGGGGCGTGATCGGCCGACGGGCTAGGGGGGTCACTGACTGTTGCCCTGGGAGACGTCCCAGGAGGTCTGGAGGGACCCCAGGGACGCCCGGGAGATTCCCGTTGGGGTGCTGGAGAGGACGCGGTCCTCCCAGCCGTCTGGTTTTCTGTATTGGTTTTGTTTGTCTCAGTGGAAACGGGCCCTTGTCAGACTTTGTCTGTGTATTTTCAGTATCTGTTTTGTCTTGTTTGCAACTTTGACAATGGGATAGGCGATATCTACTCCCCTAAGTTTGACTTTACGCTCGAGCAGGTATAGTTTGTCTCCCTCTTTGTCTGTTTTCTGTCCTCCTCTTTTGTGGCGCCTACTTACGGTTTTGCTAGCAAGCCTCTGGGCACTTCGGTGCCACCTGTAGGCCTCTGGGCCGCCTGTCTGGGCACTTCGGTACCATCTGTCTGGGCACTTTTTGTGCTGCCTATCTAGTGGTGTTCAGGGTGGGTAGACATAACTGAATGCCGTGGCCACGGAGGGACCGAGGGACACCTTGGACCCTCAGTTTGCCTAAGTATCTGGCTTCTGCTGATACGGCAGGGCCGCCTGGTTTCTGAGTCTGTGGAAGGGACAAACTCTTTGGTTACACCCGCCAGCTGTGGCAGGGGTGTTAGGATCTGAGTTGTCTGTAACCCAGCGCAGCTGCAGCTGGCTGGGAAAGTGTTCTACGTCCATAGAAGGGACAAATCTGTTCTGCGTCCATGGCAGGGACGAGCTGTGTATTGGTTGTTGGTTGTATGCGCTGGCCGCACGTGGCAGGGGCGAGCGGGGGTGAACTGTTGTCTTCTGTTCTGTTTTGTGTTCTGTGCTCTTAAGACTGAAACTAACTGATGACGGATGGGTGTTTGTTTGTTTGTTTGTTTGTTTGTTTGTTTGTTTTGGACATCGGACAGATTCATCC
>CM052715.1:32056937-32099081 GCA_028551405.1 Uromys caudimaculatus
AGGACCCCTGCTGATTTTATTCCTTTTGCTCACTATTGGACCCTGTTTAGTTAATAGATTAATAGCTTTTGTCAGGGAATGAGTAAGTGCTGTACAGATTCTAATGTTAAGACAGCAATACCAGGCTCTGTCTACAACGATACAGAAATATAGTTCTAAGATTAGAACTAGGAACTAGAAGAAGTGGGGAATGAAAGACCTGACCCCCTTATGAGGAAAGTTAGACCCCTAGCAAACTTGGAGCCAGAAACAGAAATGGGACTGAAATTGCCAAACCCCACCCAGCTGCATTCTTTTCTCTAAGAAACGGGTGACCCTGGCCTGGCCCCAGGGTCAGAGGCACAATGCTTTAGGAACTAGCTAACCACAAAAATATGCAACTGCCTTGTGACTAACTTAGAACATTCTGTACTTCCCCATAACGCAAATTCTTTCCGTCCCCCACCCCTTGCTTTGTGTTTTTTCCCTTGCTTTGTGGTTTTTTCCTTTAAATACCCCTGACTTCAGCTGCTCGGGGTCGGACTCCTCTGCCCCTGCGTGGGTTATAAGCTCCACCCCAGTGCACTGGTTCCCCCCAAATAAACCTCATGGGATTGCAGCAAGGATGGTCTTTCGTGAGTTCTTGGGGGGTCGTGCCATCCCGAGACTTGAGCGAGGGTCTCCCCAGCTCGGAGGTCTTTCATGCCTACTTAAAATTGGCTGAGGTTATGTTAGAGTAATGAAGTCGTTAGCTGACAAAGGCAACTGTCATTAAGATGGGATTGGAATGTGTTTCAGCTCTGTGTTATTCCTGTGTGTTAGAATGAGACCTTGTTCCCTTGGGATAAGGTTAGAAAACTTTTATTAAATTATGGTAAAAATGACTCAGGAGATAATGAAATTACAGTCTGATATTAATCACACATTTGCAGAACAGTTGCGTGGACTAGCTGGTGATGGATTATTGGAGGCTATTGCTGATGGCTTGGGGGAAGTTAAATCCATTTAATCAACTTAAGATTGCAAATTTTTCCTATGCTTATATGTTTACAGTGATTGCTTGCTTGTTTTTGTTATTTTTTAATGGTCTGGAAAGAAACCTCCGAACATCAAAAATTGACACAACAAGCATCAAGCAGCTCTATTCAATGATAGGTTACAACGTGTGGCTGAATAAAAGGGGGGAAATGGAGGAGACTTGCTGAACTGCTGGGAGCCCAGGACAAAGCACTTGCCAGGCAGCTTTTGGAAGTGAGGATGTTTGCAAAGTTATGGCAGAGTACTGCCTTCACACTCCAACAAGTATCTCCTCAGGTATCATGATCACATTTAGCTTCTGGGAAATAGTGCAATTAGTAACGTATAAGGAGCTACTCCTTGTACAGTAAGAAAAAACTCCAAACGTTACAGATTGGTATCTTATACATGATGCATTTTGTAATCAGAGCTTTAACAGTACACTATGACTAAGAATAAAGATTCTGCACACTGCTTCTCAAATTAACTGAGTCCTTTGCTGTTCCCTATTGTAGGGAAACCCTGCTAATTACGGTCCATAGCTTCTCTGAGCTCTGTGCAAAATGGAAGACTCCCTTTACCAGTAGAGCTTCCCCTAATCTGATCTTGTTTAAGGATCCAGATCCTGCATACCCTCTACCTGGAGAAGATGAGTAGTCCTCCATAGACCAAAGACTTTAACTCCCCCACCCATCCACCCACCCAAGAACTCGCCCAGCAAGTACCAGGGATTCCTGAAATACCTCTCTATGCAAATGAGCTATTCACAAACCTTTCAAACTCTAACCAATGATTTTCATTTACCTTGAAAATTCCTTCCCACTTTCTAAGGTCCCTATATACCCTTAGTTTACACCAAATAAAGTGTATGTATTCAAGCCCACCTTGAATAATGTGTATCCATACAAGCTAAGATCATCTAAAGGAGCTGTTTCATTGAAGATGGCCAGAGAAGACCTTTGGCTAAAAGAGCTGTAATACAGAGATATCAAGAGGAACCCTCCCCTCCCCCTCCCCCACTCCCATCCCTCAACCAATTGGTTTATACTGTCAGTTCTGGCATTTCTCTATTTAGTTTTGTCTGGATGACCTATTGCAAGATTGGTGTATTGAAGGCTCCCATTATTAGTGTGTGAGAGTCAATATGTGATTTAAGCTGTAGTGTGTTTCTTTTATGGACTGGGGTGCCCTTGTGTTTGGTGCATAGTTGTTAAGCATTAAAATGTCTTCTTGGTGAATCTTTCCTTTGATGAGTTATGTGGTGTCCTTCCCTATCTCTTCTAATATGTTTGGGGTTGAAGTTTATTTTGTCGGGTATTAAAATGGCCACACCAACTTGCTTCTTAAGCACATTTGCTTGGAATATCTTTTTCCCATCCTTTTATCCCGAGGTGCTATGTATTCTTGATGTAGTTGTGTTTCCTGGATGCAGCAGAAGGGTGGATTCTGTTCTCACACCCCTTTAGTTAGTCTGTGTCTTTTTATTGGGAAATTGAGATCATTGATGTTGAAAGATATCCATGAGCAGGGTTTGTTGATTCCTGTTGTTTTGTTGTAGTGGCCTGTGTGCGTGTGTATGAGTGTGTGTGTGTGTGTGTGTGTGTGTGTGTGTGTGTGTGTGTGTGTGTGCGCGCACTCGCAGGTGCAGGTGCTGGCGGGTGTGCTCACACACATACTCAAGTTTCCCCTCTTTTGATTTGCTAGTTTGGGATTATTTATTCCTTATGTTTTCTTGAGTGTGGTTAACCTCTTTAGGTTGGAGTGTTTATCCTGGTGCCTTCTGTAGAGATGGATTTATAGATAGATTCTGCTTAAATTTTATTTTATCATTGAATGTCTTATTTTCTCCATCTATCGTGATTAAAATTTTTGCTGGATATAGTAGTCTGGGGTGGCATGTGTGGTATCTTAGTCTGCAGAGCAACTATCTAGGTCCTTCTGGATTTTAGAGTCTCCATCAAGAAGCCAGGTGTTGTTCTAATAGGTCTGCCCTTACATGTTACATTGCCTTTTTCCCTTGCAGCTTTTAATATTCATTCTTAGTTCTGTATGCTTAGTGTGAGAGGGTGGCATAAACCCCATTGTCTCCATTTTAGAACCAGACCTGACTTCAAAAGGAAAGTCACCAGTGCCAGGAAACAGGCCATAAGTTACCAGTTCCAGGAACCGACCATAAATCCCAGAACAAGGTTATAACCCTCCCACCCCCTAAGAACAGCCTGGAGATAACCACAAGAATGGGAAAATATCTTCTCTCAGGATGGGCCATCTGTGCTGGGTAGCCTTATCTCATCCTGTGGTTAAAAGTTCTGGACGTAGGAGTCCAGACCACTGACCACCTGGCACAAGCCAATCAGAAGCTGACCCATGTGACCTCCCCAGCACCCACCAATGAAAATTTAGATTACCTAACCCACTTTCTTTTTTTAAAAAAAGATTTTATTTTTTATTTATTTTATGCCTGAGTACACTGTCACTGTCTTCGCTGAGTATACCCTTACCTCCAATTCTGGTGAGAAGAGGGCATTTAATCCCATTACAGATGGTTGTGAGCCACCATGTGCTTGCTGGGAATTGAACTTAGGACCTTTGGACCTCAGTACTCTTAAGCACTGAGCCATCTCTCCAGTCCACCTAACCCACTTTCTAAATATAGAAGAACTAACATAGTAGTAGCCAATCAAAATTGTACTAATGCTACTGCTTTGGTAGGGACCAATCACATTAGAGATTACCTAACTGGTCTAGAACATTTCCCTAGCCCTGCATAAAAGGGGCCTGCAAGCTCCTTCGTGGTTATCATAAATGGTTGATTCCTGCATGCTAGTTGTTTGTGCAGAATAAATGTTCTTGTCTTTGCATACTATTTCAGTCTGGGGTCTTCCTTCAGCCATTTTTGGACCCTTACAAGTGTTCTGGTGACTATGTACTCAGAGGATTTTTTCGGGTTCTCGTTTTTAGATGACACAAAGATGGCACACTCAGCAAACATTGACTAGGAGCACACCTTCCTTATTCTGACTGGATTGTCTCTGGTAAGCCCGCTTAGTCAACCTGCTTCTGTTTACTTTTAAGTCAAAAGCAACTGAGCCTCTGCTTAAATCCTTAAATTCACGAATCCCTTTCTGTTGTCTGCCTAACAAAACTGACTGAAGGTTAAAAAAATTTTTTTTTTCTCCAAATATGCCCCAAAAAAGTATTCAACAAATTTTGACATACCTAATTTATTATAGCAATCTTTTTGCTGTTGTTGTTTGTTTGCTTGGTTTTGGTTTTGGTTTTGGTTTTCAAGACAGGGTTTCTCTGTGTAGCCCTGGCTGCATCCTGGAACTCACTCTGTAAACCAGACTGGCTTCAAACTCAGAGGTCTGCCTGCCTCTGTCTCCTAAGTACTGAGATTAAAGGTGTGTACCACTACCACCTGGTTACCAATCTTAAAAGCAGAAAAGTTCAGCATTTGTCAAAGGCCATTATTTTGCTCAGGGAAGAAACACTAAAACCAACAGCAAGATGATTATTCTGTAGTCTCCATTTTCACTTAGTGAACTTCTGGAAATTTAACCAAGGAATAAGACAAGAAAAGAGTTGTAAACATTGGGCATTGATACAGACAGAGATCACTGTTTATAAATGGTTGTGTACCTGGAAAATTCTGTAACCTCAAATATAAACCTACTGCAAACAATGCAAGAACATACAGGATCCATCAAAATAACATTGATCTGCAGAAGTCAATTGCCTTGAAGCCAGGTATGTGTCTGTAATCCCAGCTACTTGGGAAGCTGAGGCAGGAGGATCAGGAGTTTGAAATCATCCTGGGTAACATACTGAGACCCCCATCTCAAAAAAGAAAACTGAGAGGAAGAAGAAGAAAAAATTCAGATGCCACAGTTATAAAACATGATTGGAATACAGATTCAGTTTGACCTTAAAAAAAACTGATAATGAATTGAAGTAAAAATCTCCATTCTGGAAAGGACATTATCAGTTTGTTCACCGTTATGTTTTCTGACTATGTAAAAGAACGAAACGCAGCTATAAAAACAGAATATGTTTATATTTATGTATTGTTTGCAATGTCGGGGATCAAACCCAGGGTTTCACACATACTGGGCAAGTTCTGTGCCACTAAGCTACGGTCCCAGACACCAAAAGAAATGGAAATAGACAAACTGGGCTACAGCAGCTGTTCTCAGCCTGTGGGTTGAGACCCCCTTGGGAGTCACATACCGGATATTTACATTAGAATTCAGAACAGTAGCAAAACTTACAATTTTGAAGTAGCAACAAAAGTAATCTAATGATTGGGGATCACCCCAACCTGAACGATTGTATTAAGGGGTCACAGCATTAGGAAGCATGAGAACCACTGGTTTTCAGTTCATAATAAAATGTATTCGAATAAAAATATTCAGTAATTTTCATTAAAACAATGCAGTATTAAATTTGTTTTGAAACAGGTCCTCTCTAGTTAGTCTTGTCTGTTCAGATACTAGTTATGTAGAACAGACTGACTTGGAACTCACAGAGATCCCCCTGCCTCTGCCGCCCGAGCAGTAATTTTGAGTGTCTGTAGCAAGTATTTGTTGGCACACACACATTCTATATACAGAAATGTGATAAATTAGAGTTCAATGAAGATGACACTTTCAATTAGTTACCACTTTAGGGAAGAATCATGCACGGCTAACATTCATGCACATGCAAGTCTGAAGATATGTTTATTTTGTCAGTAGAAAGATAAGCAAGACGGAAAAAAAAATCTCCCTTAGAGCCCTGAACACATGTTGGAAGATCTTTAAAGGATTAAATTTCACTATGTCAGTTAACTATGGGCAGAAGTTTGAGCAGGATTTACAGCCTGCCAGATGTACTGCAGAACTAGAGATCTTTCTCCATTAAACCTCACGGCATCATGTCTATTTAGGAATAACTCAAGGCCAGCAATATAAGCAGAATTAGCCTTCAGTCAATTTGGTTGTAAGTCCTTAATGATTTTCTACCTGTGGGATCTGAGAGCACCATCTTTCCTTTATGAACCTGCATTTTAGATTTAGTCCACCAGATGTCAGCCGAGAGCTAGGTTTTAAAAGAACGGTCTGCATTTGGCTCTGCAAATGAGAAAACATTTTTCATTTTTCATCTTTCAGGCGTGAAAATTGGAATGTTCTTGTCGTGATCTGTCAGTAGCAAGATGAGGAAGCCTTCTAGTTAGAATTCAGGCAGGCAAATAAACACGCTCTCTCTCAGATTCAGAGTCTCAAATAGAGCCAACTGACATCTAGTCTCCAAAACAAATCCAGTTTCTCAATTTCTATATTAAATATATGAATTCTTTTCTAGTGTATGAAAACCATTGTAATAATTTCTTCGAATTGGGGTCTTGCTTCGGAGTGCAGGATGTCCTTGAGCCTTTCTAATCCCCACTCTACCTCCTATCTCACCCCCACCCAGGGAAGCTCTTGAATAGGGAATTCTTCATATTATTCTCCCATCATTGCCCAGGGACCAAGGCAAGAATGGTTTAGTCAGTTATTCCACGAACATTCATCCACTGGCTTTTATCATATGCTCATTACATTAGCCACTTAATGCCATGGCAACGAGTGTTGAGGATGCCTCCTGTCAAGTTGGGGGATGCAGGCCGATAGTCCCAAGGGCTGAAGTCCAATGCAACTGATATAAATATGATGTACAAGGAGTGTACAGCTCAATTCTAGTTAAAACTGGAGACATCTTCACGAAGACTTCATTAAAGATGTAACAGACAGGGCCGACTTTTAAGGACATCCAGTCCCAGAAGCAGTTCATTATAGTAACAGGGGACAAGAAAACAATTTGGGAGACAATAAAAGCACGTAGAAACCAGGCAGGAAGGCTTGCTTAGCGAAAGAGGAAGCTCACAGATGTAGCAACCCACGGAGCTTCTAAGTGGTAGCTGGAGACCAGCAGCAAATCCGAGAGCGGACAGTCCCATTGTCCACTCCAGCGTCACCAACCCTGCCCTCCTAAAGAGCAATGCCCCCACCCCCAAGAAGACACAGATAAATTAGGGATAGTAGAAAAGAAGTTTCCACCACGAGTGATAGCGATGGAAATGTAGGCTTACAAATCAGCACAGGCTTCGTCAATAGAAAGTACGGGAAGCTAACTGCACGGAGACCAGGCGAAGACTGTAGTGAGAAAACTTCGCATCTGCAATATGATGTATTTATAAACCACGTTTCCTTAGGAGTCAGAGCCTCGGGGAGGGGAGGGTTGTGTGCCACTTGTATGTACAACCCGAGGCACAAGAGTGAGGCAGAAGCCAGCGAGGCAGCTGTAGACAGAATGGAGGCTTGAGCTAGCCTACTGTTGGTAACAGTTGCCGTTTGAATACCATCCCAAGGGCGTGGTGGGTGAGGCGCCATGAGCTACTGCATCTGAAGGCAGTCCAACAGAAGGGAAGGAAAAATGATCTTTTTGACCTCTGCCCACTGTCTGGATCCCATTGGTCAAGAGTCCACTGATAGATCATTGACTCCTGGAAAGCCCTGACTCTTTCGGGGTATCAAAGGGTACTGTGGTCATACCATTCCACTGAAGTCATTGTTTCTTTGTTTGTTTGGTCATGTGTGGTTTGAATGAGAAATGCTCCCCATAGGCTCACATATTTAAATTCTGGTTCCCAGTTGTGCTGTTTGGGAAGTTTTTTTAGAACCTTTTAGGTTGGTGTAGCCTTGCTAGAGGAAGTACACCAAAGCAGACAGGCTTCAAGGTTTTATAGTTTCACCGCACTCCTGGTTCGCTATTTCTGCAAGTGGATGCAGATGTGATCCCTTAGCTTCCTGACCCAGCCACCTGCTGCTGTGGCAACACTCCATCCCGTCACCCCCACAACCCCCACCCCATCATTATAGACTCTGTTTCTGGGGCCATAAGCCAAGATAAACTCTTCGATAAGTCACTTTTGGTCATGGTGTTTTATCACACCAGTCACTCATTACCTCTGAGCCCGTTTCATATTTGGAGAATGTTCTCGTTTCTCAGTTTGTGCTCCAAAGGGGAAATAAAAAAGAAAAACAAAACAAAAAGAAACCTACAAAAACAAAGTCAAAACATTAACAACAACAAAAACCCAACTTCTTGACATCTTAGACTTCAGGATCTGGGGACCAGACCCTGCCAGTCACTGTCATCTGATTGAAACCTCAGGAGGAGGTACCTGAGGCATCTGTCAACTCCCATCATGGCAGGTAGGTGGAGAGTCAGCACTTTTCTGTACACCATGGTCAGATTCCAACAGGAGTCTGGTATACACAGCTGGCACACAGCTGGTGGGTGCTACCCGCTCCCAGAGCAGCCTGCAGCCACCCTTTGTGTGACTCCTGTGTGGTATCCATTTGTTGTCCCTGGCCCATCACTGAGGCTCTGAGACCTTTCCAAATCTTTCTTGATGTGTGTTCTTAAAGTAGCTAGAGAAAGTTTATTTTCCAGAATAAAAAAAAATCTGATTCATGTGACATAAAAATAAATCTTGAGTTATCATCAAATTATAACATAAGCTTTAAGTTGTTTGTGTGAGACAGAGCTCATGAATTCCTTATACCATATTCTAGAATCAGGGAGTTCTCGAATCTCAGAGTCCCATTTATCATTCACTTTTGCCTTTGAACAGAAGTTCATATTATAACATTTGAGAAAACCAAGTTTCTACTGAGCACAAGAGAAAAAAAAAAAGTAATTTATATGGGCCAAAAAGGCTTTGTGTCAATTATTCATTTGGTGAGTGGGGCTGGAAGGGCACCCTTGGGAAATTTTATTTATATGAAAGACAGGTGAAGGACCTGCAGGCTATAATCTACTTTAATAAGAGGCCTCTGGTACAAAAAAACAGTGACCTATAAACGAGCACTTTCTTCCGTTTCCAGGGAAACCAGGTCACTGTTTCTAGCCCTGTTTGGTTCCCTGATCTCTCAGCACCAAACTATGACACAAATTTCCTTTCGATAAGGCTAATCGGTGAATCTGTAGAAAAAAACAGAAACGTAGTCATAATTCAGACGCACCTTTGGAAGACATCCCACCAAAAGGACCCACTTAACACTCCTACAATGTCAAAGCTGTGTGACACTAAGATCACAGCTTGCTAGAACTGTAATGGTTATCTTTCTCTTCTTACTATCCTTTAAAAAATGAATCAGGTGATGCTTGTCTTTGAGTTGGGACAATTTCCTTCCTGAGTGGACAGTCACAGTGGCCCAAGGCCCAGCCACCACTGATCTTTGACTCTTTAAGGAAAGCAGAGTGGAAAGTCAACCTGTGTGTCAGTGGATGTGGACAGTGAGCGCAGTTTGTGATTAGCAAGGACAACGTTACTGCTCCCCTTTGTGGGATTCTCAAATGCTGTCACCAGGTTAAGGTGGCAAAGAAACAGAGCTCTGTATTTTAAAAATGCTATTATTGTGTATGATTTGTAAAATAATAATAATAATAGTAAATTCTGGTGGTTTGAATAAGCTTGGCTCAGGGAGTGGCACTATTAGGAGGTGTGGCCTTGTTGGAGTGGGTGTGGCCTTGTTGGAGTGGGTGTGGCCTTGTTGGAGTGGGTGTATACTTTTATACAACTATTTGTTTTACATATGCATATTCGATTTTACATTTAACAAATAGCCTAGGGATACTGCATAACACACATGGATATTCTTTTTGGTGGGTGTATAATATATGGCCATAATAGGAAAGCTGAGAGTCTCTCAATTGCACTTACTATACCTTTTATTGGTCTCATATAATTGTCAACTGTCAAGTAATTATAGATATAAAATTATCATGGTAAGCCGGGCAGTGGTGGCGCACGCCTTTAATCCCAGCACTTGGGAGGCAGAGACAGGCGGATTTCTGAGTTCGAGGCCAGCCTGGTCTACAGAGTGAGTTCCAGTCAGTGCTACACAGAGAAACCCTGTCTTGAAAAACCAAATGAATAAATAATTATCATGGTAATCCATGATATTATCCAACCTTGCTATAGAAAGTTCCACTGAGGTGACTGATCAATACTTAGCTGAAAGTATTTTTGTTTGTTTGGTACATCCCTCTTATTTTAAAGCCTGTTTTAAAAAGACAAATTCAAGTCTTCCCCAGCCCTTTTCCCCCTCCTGATACGGATGTTTACTTGAAATCAGTTAGGACGTGGTTTATTTTATGTCCTTTCTCTTTTTCAGTCAGGGCTAGGTGACCAGATGGCTTGAGGTTCCGAAGGTAGTCTAATTTCTAGAAGAGTAGGGTAGAGGCCCATTTACATCTCGAAGATGTTGGCCTGAGAAAGCCCGCCCTTGGCATTTCTGTTGCATTAACATATGGCTGAACAAGTCTATTCTTCTAATTCATTTCTTTGAAGTTGCCACTTGCAAGGTTACTTGGTACCTACTTGTGGCCACTGCGGTCTCTCTCAGAGACTGGGAAATGGTGAAGAGCCTCTGCCTTACCGTTGTCTCAGCCCCATCCACCAGTGATGAACAACCCACAAAAGGTTCTTTCATTGAGCGCAGACAGGATGACAAGCAGTAGCTAGGAGTGAGTCTAGTGTTTCTGCTGCTACCAAGCCCCTCCCACCTGTATCACCATCCTTAGCACAGGAAAGGGCCCTGAAAGCAAAAAATCTTAATATCCAATAGCTCTTCCTTGAAAACACTGGCAATGGCAGGGAGAGTCGGTTGCCCATCAGAAATCACGTTCCCCTTTCACAGGCCGAGCAGCTTTGTGGATGAGGTCAGTAAGGGTCACTGTTCTTTCCAGGCATTTAGGTGTCCTGGGTTTTTGTAGGCTGTAATTTAAGAATGATAGTTTTATCAGAGTCGATGAGTGAACATAACTTCTGACCTAGAGAGATGAAAAGGCTGGGCTTCTGGCTAGGTATTGACATATAGGCTGGTCTTTAAAAGCGGCAGGCCCTCCTTCAGCCTGGGTCTCTGATTGGCTCTATAGAACAGATGTGTCTTTCCTGCCCTTTACATAAATAAGTAATGGGTTTCATTAAACTACTGAAGTTTCAGGGTATAACTGTTATATCAGCTAGCATCTGTTAACTCACAGACACCTACCACAGAAGTCTAACACACGGGAACATACCAAGGAAGTCAATTACAGCATTGTTCATTCTATGGGGAAACATGAAATGCATTGCTCACATAACAAAACACTACACAGCAGTTAGAAACTATATATATGAATGCAGATATAATCTCAGAACAGAGTAGAACAAGTGGGTCATAAGAGAATGAGCAGGATTTGAAAAAATTCAAAAGCTTTAAACAAAATATGTGTATGACCATATAGCCATATAGCAAGATTGCTAAAATATCTATGAGGATGGTATTTAAGCCCTGCTTAACACCAGGAAGATTAGTAGAAACTTTAATGATAAAATAACTGATAAATTAATTCTCCACCGGGAGAAATGAGCCAATTCAAGCCAGATTAGATTATATTAAACTCAGGTTTATTGGAAAGCTGGTCTCTGGGGAGTTCACTGGCCTCAAGGACTTAGGCCAGAGAAGTCACCATGGGAAGAGAAAGATAGGGAAAGGAGAAGAAAGAAAGAGTTCATGGGGGTTGGTGATGTGTTTATAAAAATATAAAGAGATATATATTTTATGGGTGTAAGGGGAGGTGTGGGGGAAGGGTGTGCCTCAGCAGGTCCAAGCCAAGAAGGTCCTTCCCCCTGAGAGACCAGCCACACACGAAGGTATAGTATAGAATAGAGTTTATTCAGGGCATGGGGAAGGGAGTTAAGAGGGTAGTAGAGGCAGAGAAAGGCAGAGAGAGGGAGAGAGTAGAGAAGTAGAGGAGTGGAGACCGGCCATGACCACCTGGAGAGAGGGGGGAAGGGAATGGGGAGAGGAAAGAGATAAGAGATGTAAGAGAGAGGCAAGAGATAAGAGAGGAGGGGCAAGCAGCCCCTTTTAAAGTGGGCCAGGCCCACCTGGCTGTTGCCAGGCAACTGTGGGGCGGAGCATACCTGGCTGTTGCCAGGTAACTGTGGGGTGGAGTTTCGACAGAATGCTAGCAGTTGGAGGGAGAGAAGAGAGAGAAAAGGAGAGAAGGGGGAGACAAACACGTCTGGATTATATAGGGAAGAGGAAATAGCTTCTGGAGGAAGGCCTAGACCCTAGACTGGAAACCTCAGGGTTGGAAGCAAGGTATGCCAAGTAGGGACTGAGGGAGACTGGGAGAACCTGGAGGCCAGGCCTGCATCTCAGTCCCTTGTCCTGGGCGGGGGTGGGGGGTCTGAGGCCATACAATAACTTTTATTCATGTTTTGACTGTTTTAACTTCACTTTTAACTCATTAGTGATGGTTCTAAAGATGTTTGTCACTCTGGTGAAGAAGGCATTCTTCAATGGTAATGTCCCATTCCCACAGAGACTCACTGCAAAAGTAACAGCACTCAGGCTGAGAATCTTTGCTGTGTATGGTCAAAACGAGCACGTACAATGCCCTGGAGTATGCTCAAAGCAAGCCCCTTTCCTCTAGGGACCTTGTCACCCACCTGATTCACATTGAGGTCTAAATGACATTTCTCAACTAGAGAGACCCTGGTGAAGTGAGTGGTGCTTCTGGTCTGCAGGATCAGGCAACACTCAAGTCAAGTCTCCCCATGGGCCTGTTCATGGGAGGAGCCTTTGGTAAACTTCTTTTTTTTTTTTTTTTTTTTTTTTCAGTTCCTGGGAATTAGCCCACATTTTATTTTACAGTACATTCATAAAAGTTCCTGCATTTCCAAGGTAACCAGATCACATTCCGGTTAGCACTTCTGGTAATAAAAATCATACAATGACTCTGGCTTTAAAAACAAGGTATGGTGATGCGCAGGACTATGTCTTCCCTTTAATACTGCAGATGACAATTCACTACAAAGTAACATCTCCAAAACCCATGCCCCCGGGATCCAGTGTGAAGGCATGCTACCTATGTTATAATTAAACCATAGAAGACATGGGAGAAAACCGACTACTTCAGAGGTCTAAAACCCCCACAATGTAATCTTTCCCTTCTAACTGCTGGGGGACATGCAGCTTTGGTGCCCTGAAAAATGAGAGATGGCAAAATACAGGGTAATTTCACTCTGAAACATATGGCTTTTCTTAGCTACTTCTGCAAAATATAGTTTTAAAAACCTAAATTAAAAAAAAAAAATACAAGTAAGGATTGGTAATTCAGGATTCACCTAGAAAATCCTGCCAGTTGCTGATGGAAATTTAAGCTGCAGGTATTTCACATAAACAAAATCTGTGTCACATCCAGAAATATGTCGAGTCCTGATAACATATTTTCATTCTGCCAAATGAAAGCATAGTGGTTCGTATTCTGCTCTTGAACAGTTCAGAAAAAGCCATCTGCAACACTGACATCATCACTCACCTATAAATCCAGCTGACCGAGAGACCAACCCTTGAAGAATTTATAAAAAAAAAAAAAAAAAATTGAGAAATTATAAAGACTAAGCTCCATCAGGCTGGAGAGATTTCTGACTGTGAAAAGCAGGTTGTTAGATTAGATCTGTTGGGTCGTTTTACTAAATAAAAAATATATCTACCATTTGTCCTGGCTGAAACTCCAGCCCCTGGACCACAGAGTGAGTTCCAGTCCAGCCAGAACTATAGAGCAAAACCCATCGCTATGCCCACTGAATTTAACACTTGCCTGGCCAGGCCATTTGTAAGATTTAAATGAGGAAACTGCAGAACCCAACAAACAGCTAAAAAGCAGGGCTCTCGTGAACATGCATTGTGTATCACATGTCATTCTCAAAACTCAATACATTCTCCCATTTTTAAAATCAATCTAATACCTTTCATTTATATGAAGTACATATGTTTTGTCTAAATATAACCATGTTTCAGGTATACTAGATCTTTCTATGTGGTGACCCATTAAGTAGATAGAATCCTGAAGACTCCAACACCTTCTGTTTCTGTTGACCTTACTCACCTATGTAGGCAGCTTAAGGGACTGTTTAGATTTGTAATTCTGTTGTGGGATATGTGTTTTATTCCCAGAGCAAAGGGAAATTTTAATTGAGCTGGTTTCTTATGTTTTGCAGTCCAGGGGATTAAACCCAGAACCTCACCCAAACTAGGCAAGCACTTTCCCACTGGGCTGCATCTCCAGCCCAGAGTTTCTGGTCTAGGTTATCCCAAGGGCAACTGGTGATTACATTTTCATGTTTATGAAGCTATTGGATTGCTGCTCTCAGGTACAGGGTTATTTTCCTTATTGGACTTTATATGTTAGTAACTTTTTGATCATTTCAAAACATGAATCAAAGTTCAGAGTAGCTTCTGTTGTTTTCAGAAAGGGTATGTTGCCTTACTTGTGTGTTAATTTGGACTTTTAGACCGGGCCACACTGCATAACCCCACTGGCCTTGAACTATCAATCGATCCATCAGCCTCCTGAGTGAGTGCTGGAATTGCTGCTATTTGCCACCACTTCTGGCTTGAAATGTTCTCTTCTGACTATGATCTTTGAGATGCTGAGGAGGATAACTGTCCCCAGGCTTTAGATGGCCTCAGCATTCAGGGGAATTGTACTGGTTACTGCCCTTAGGTGGTTTGTGAAAATTAATGAGGAAGAACATTATTTCCAATTAATATGAACCTCTATAAGCTTCCCAAGCAGGCTATCTAAATGGCACTGGATTAGAGCCATTTATGCAAATGGATATAGAAAGCACATGCTAATCATGTCTGTCTAGCAGAGCCATCTGCCACCTTACCGAACTCCGAACTTCCAAGTGACAGTTTCCTTTAGTTATAGGGTAACAAGTTTGCTGGCTCATTCATGTTGAACAACAGTTGATTAACTACCTATTATGTCTGGTTAGAAATTCTAGGCTTCACAGAACTTATATACTGGTAATGAGAGAAACAGACAGTTACCAAGCAAGCAATTTTTTTTTTTTTTTTTTTTTTTTTTTTTTTGGTTTTTTGAGACAGGGTTTCTCTGTGTAGCCCTGGCTGCCCTGGAACTCACTCTGTAGACCAGGCTGGCCTCGAACTCAGAAATCCGCCTGCCTCTGCCTCCCAAGTGCTGGGATTAAAGACGTGTGCCACCACTGCCCGGCCCAAGCAAGCAATTTAATAAACAAGATACTTTTCATTTGTTTTGAGGCCGTGAATAAAATAAAATAGGGTGATGTGATGGAGACTGGTAAGTGTACCCTTGAGAAAAGGCTGGATAGAGGTATGCCTTGTGGTCTGCGATCCAGCATAGAGGAGGAGGCAGCCCTGTGAAGATGTGGGGACACAATGGGCCAGGAAGAGAAGAAGGCAGGTGCAAATTCTCTAGGATGAGCACATACTCAGGGCACCCTGGGAGCAGAACATTGTGGTGGCCCACTAAGGGAGCATACAAAATGGAAGATTTGAAGACAGCAGTGTAGGCAGAGCAGGACCATGGAACTTGGCACCTATGCAACAAAGGAAAAGCTATTACGAGATTTTACAGAGGAAGACGATCTGATTCATGTTCTCAAAGACCACTCTTCATGCAGTATGGAGAATAGATTCATTTTGGTTTTGTTTTTGTTTTTTATAATAAAATTTAATTATTAGAGAATTTTAGAGAAATGTTCCATATAACACTACAAATCAATACAGTACTTCTAATGAACAGTTTACCAACAAGTACCAAAGTATAAGTTGTGCATAAAATTTTATTTAGTAAACTTATTTCTAGGAATTTATGTTAACAAAAATATGTATGTGCTGTGGAATATCTATCAGTATTATATACAATGGTGAATTATGAGAAACGTCAAAATTAAATACAGAAATAATAAATTATGAAATTACTTGTAGACATTTCTGTAATAATTAAAATGCTATTTTTTGGCTAAAACTTTAGAAGCCAATATTATCATCATCTTATATTTTCACATTATAAATATGATTAAAATAAATTAAATCACTTTGTAAAAACATTATGCAATTGGAAATTATTTCTGACAGATTAACTCTTGCAGTTTTATAGGTCATTCATTTTTTCTCCTTTGAAATGACAAAGGAAAGTTAACTTCAGTCAAAATAGCACACAACCTAATCTCATAAGTCACACATTTAATGTTACTTGTTTTCAGTAGGCTTTGAAAATCTTACTACCGTCACACTCAACTAGAAATTGACAATTCCTGACTAAATTCAGAGAAAATAAATACTAGTCTTCTAAAATATACAGGACTCAGCTCCCTAATGTGACGATAAAATTCAAATACCTTCAATGTTCTCCCTTGAAGATATGTTAGCTTCACTCTGAGCAAAGAGCAACATTCCTTTGCATTTCCCAAGACCATTACACTGAGATTCATCAGATACCTATAACACTTGCTGAAGTTACCCCTTAAATATTTCTATTTGACCAATACAAAGTGTCCTTCCTTATCTTTTGTGATAACTTTTGGTTGAAAGTTGATTTTATTCAAAATTAGAATGGCTACTCCAGCTTGTTTCTTGGGACCATTTGCTTGGAAAAATGTTTTCCAACCTTTTACTCTGAGGTAGTGTCTGTCTTTGTCACTGAGGTGCGTTTCCTGTATGCAACAAAATGCTGGGTCCTGTTTATGTATCCAGTCTGTTAGTCTATGGCTTTTTATTGGGGAATTGAGTCCATTGATGTTAAGAGATATTAAGGAAAAGTGATTGTTACTTCCTGTTATTTTGTTGTTAGAGGTGGTATTATGTTTGTGTGGCTATCTTCTTTTGGGTTTGTTGAAAGATTACTTTCTTGCTTTTTCTAGGGTGTAGTTTCCCTCCTTGTGTTGGTGTTTTCCATCTATTATCCTTTGTAGAGTTGAGTTTGTGGAAAGATATTGTGTAAATTTGGTTTTGTCACGGAATATCTTGCTTTCTCCGTCTATGGTAATTGAGAGTTTTGCTGGGTATAGTAGCCTGGGCTGGAATTTGTGTTCTCTTAGGGTCTATATGACATCTGCCCAGGATCTTCTAGCTTTCATAGTCTCTGGTGAGAAGTCTGATGTAATTCTGATAGGACTGCCATTATATGTTACTTGACTTTTTTCCCTTACTGCTTTTAATATTCTTTCTTTGTTTAGTGCTTTGGTGTTTTGATTATTATGTGATAGGAGAAATTTCTTTTCTGGTCCATTCTATTTGGAGTTCTGTAGGCTTCTTGTATGTTTATGGGCATCTCTTTCTTTAGGTTAGGAAAGTTTTCTTCTATAATTTTGTTGAAGATATTTACTGGCCCTTTAAGTTGGCAATCTTCACTCTCTTCTATACCTATTATCCTTAGGTTTGATCTTCTCATTGTGTCCTGGATTTCCTGGATGTTTTGGGTTAGGAGCTTTTTACATTTTGCATTTTCTTTGATTGTTGTGTCAATGTTTTCTATGGTATCTTCTGCACCTGAGATTCTCTCTTCTATCTCTTGTATTCAGTTGGTGATGCTTGCATCTATGGCTCCTGATCTCTTTCCTAGGTTTTCTAACTCCCAGGTTGTCTCCCTTTGTGATTTCTTTATTGTTTCTGTTTCCATTTTTAGATCCTGGATGGTTTTGTTCAATTCTGTCACCTGTTTAGTTGTGTTTTCCTGTAATTCTTTCAGGGATTTTTGTGTTTCCTCTTTAAGGGCTTCTAGCTGTTTACCTGTGTTCTCCTGTATTTCTTTAAGGGAGTTATTTATGTCCTTTTTAAAGTCCTCTGTCATCATCATGAGAAGTGATTTTAGATCTGAATCTTGCTTTTCCGCTGTGATGGTGTATTCAGGACTTGCTATGGTGGGAGGATTGGGTTCTGATGATGTCAGGTAACCTTGGTTTCTGTTGCTTATGTTCTTGTACTTGCCTCTTGCCATCTGGTTGTCTCTAGTTCTGCCTGCCCTCCCTTTATCTGACTGGAGCCTGTCCTTCCTGTGATCCTGGTTGTGTTAGAACTCCTCAAAGACCAGCTGTCTCTGGGATCCTGTGATTCTGGGATCCTGTGATCCTGGGTGTGTCAGAGCTCCTGGGAGTTAAGCTACCTCTGGGCCCCTGAGATCCTGGTTTGACCAAGCTCCTGGGATCCTGGGATCCTGGAATCCTGGGATCCTGGGCTTGTTAGAGCACCTGGGATTGGAGCTTCCTCTGGGTGTTGTGGGACTGGCTGAGGAGTTTGCTCCAAAGGTCTGCTCAGGGCACTGGCCCAGACTGGAAGGAGCCCGTGCCACTGGTCTGTTGGGGTTCCTGGGTCCCTGGATCCCACTGGTCCCAGGTACTCCTGGTGTTGGGATAGATGTTGAGTCCTCTTCACCTCTGATCCTATGATCCAGGGCGTGTTAGAGCACCTGGGAGCGAAGCTTCCTCTGGGTGTTGTCAGAATATATTCATTTTATGCCAATGATTTGGGCAAGCATTGATTTATCTTCCTAGGTTAGTGAAAGGGTTATTATTTTCATTTTCCCTTGCAAACTCAGATTAGCATATGGTGTCTCTCATTATTGACTTCTAGAAATACCAAGGCCTTTTTAGGCAATTCCTATGCCTGGAGAACACACCCACAGTGGCCTAGATGGACAATGGACCCTTTGTCCCCTGCTTTCCTAGAAAGCAAGTCTGTAGTTAGACTTTGGAAAACCTCAGTTCAACCATGTCAAGTACCAAAAGTTTTTGATAAGTCAATTCAATACAATCCATCACAGTGGCTCTATAGTTTTCTTTCAAAGAAGAAACCCTTTCCTACCAGGCTGTTGACCTCATGACACAGAACTATGGCCAAAGAAAAGAGTATTAAGTGTGAGCTGCATTAGTAGATGGGAATGTCTGTTCTTCAAGATGTCAAGGTGAACCCTAAGCTTAACCGTTGTTGTCAGGACAGTCAGCACTGACTGTAGTCAGTCAGCTTAGGCTAGGTCTTGCCAAGCATGCACCTAAATCAGGTGTCGGCAGATGCTTTCTGTGAAAGAGCAGAGTCTAAATGTATTCAGTGTTGTGAGTCATACCGTCTCTGTCATAAGTTTTGCTACTGTAGTGAGAAAGCAAACACAGGTAACACACAGAAAAGAAGCCAGGCACTATTCCAATAAGACCTGTTTCCCAGAGCCCCATACGGGCCAGGGTTGATTTTGCCCCGTAGGATACAGACTCCTGTTCCGAATAGCTGGTTAATGTTAACTTGTTTGGCATCTGGATGGTCTGGTTATCGCTACCCTAATCTCACAGGTGAAGATCCTGAGGCTGAGAGTCGTGAAACTGGCCTCAGATAGCCGGCCACACACAGTGCAGAGCTGAGGGGCTACCCACACAGCGGCTCCAGGAGCTGGGCCAGGGCCAGACCTGGCTTGCTGCTCTGTAGACTGCAATGAAAATTTTATGGACTATCTGGTTTATTTATCTATAAAAATGCCTAGTCACGAGATTGTTATTGGAGAAATGAACCAACAGCCAAATGCTTGCTTCAGCACCAACACCCTGCAGAAACTCTTCTATGGATCACTCTCTGTTTCTCAGTCCTTTGGACACTCGGAGACTCAGGGCTACTGGGGACACCTGTGACACAGCTTGTGATGGCTTTGACCATTATAGGAGTGGTAGTATTAGCCTAAGAACTTTTTGTTTATGTTTCCCCACTACTTGTCCCCAGTTATTTCAAGGGACAAATGGAAGGGAAAGAGAAGTGTGAAGAACTGAAAATTTAGGAGATAACAGAAATTCTGTAACAGAGTATGCATATGTGAGAAATGTGTGCTATTGTTTTCCATCTCCAAAAGCACGAATATTTTAATAGCCATGCCAGGAAACTGTTCGCTCAAAGCCAAGCCGATGGATAAAGACCACGGGAACCTTTCGCGCTCTTCCCCGATGCACATGCTCTACGTGGTTAATCTTTACAGATGTTCATCTTGTTATTTTTATGAGACTGGAATGGTCTCCATTGCCCTCCAGGGGTATTCAGACTGTGTTTCTCTTCCTTTTGTAAATATAAGATGTCATTTGACACCGACAGATTCTCTCAGCATGCTATAGCTTAAGAGCAGAGGCTACAGGCTCTTATTAGATTATCAAAAACATATCTGAAAAACCACACAAGAACTTAGTTTCCATGTCCTCTTTTTCTTTACATTTGTATATAAAGAGATGAAAAGACCAAATCACAGAACCCGCCCCCCCCCTTTTAAAGTGCTTTGAAGTGAGCAAGTTTCTCTATATAAGAAGC
Source organism: Uromys caudimaculatus (assembly GCA_028551405.1). Classification (NCBI taxonomy): domain Eukaryota; kingdom Metazoa; phylum Chordata; class Mammalia; order Rodentia; family Muridae; genus Uromys; species Uromys caudimaculatus. Next base: position 32,077,124 of record CM052715.1, read on the forward strand.
AAATAGAAATGAGGACAGAGGGTGACACATTTTCAATGTGTCAGAAGGAAAGAATCCATAGTGGCAATATTTATAACTTGAGAACTCACTGTGTGCTAGACACTGCAGTGGGTGCTGTGGGAGTCAGGATTAGGAATTTAGGATTAGGAATAGAATTCTTCCCAACGATTCCTGGCTAGCCGAGAGACAAGGGGGATTGTGCATGAAGAAACTGGAGCACTACAGCCCTAAAGGGGGCGTGCACAAGCATCCCCACCAAAGGCTCAGGGAGTGTAGGAAAAGGACACTGGGAGGCCTAGAGCAGGTGGGTGGGTGGGGGACTCTGAAAGGCCATCTTTCAGGCATGACATGGCTATAGCTCATAAGTTTTTACCCCAGCTGAGGAACTATTGGTAGTCAATGACTCCCAGAAAAGAAGAATTTTGGGGGGAGTGGGGATTTGGCCATTAGTAGGTTGCCCACGCTTCAGTGTATAGCCCCTCCCCACAATCATAAAAGATGGAAGCACCATTAATTAGACTTAGGGCATTACTGAACAAGGAGGAGGAGGAGGAGAGGAAACAGAGGAAGAGGAGGAAGAAGAGGAGGATGAGGAAGAGGAGGAAGAGGAGGAAGAAGAGGAGGAGGAGGGAGAGGAGGAAGAGGAGGGAGAGGAGGGAGAGGAGGAGGAGAAAGAGGAGGAGTAGGAGAGGAGGAAGAGGAAGAGAGGAGGAGGAGAAGGAAGAGGAGGAAGACTACAATGACATGAAGTTGGGAGGAGGATGTGTTGGGGTGTCCAGGGGGAGTCAAGAGGGTAGGGTGAATATACTCAAAATACACTGTGAATATTTGTGAAATCATTAAAGAAAAAGCACATACTATATGTATATATGTATGAAGCTGGAGAGACCCAGAGGGCAGTTCTTACTGATAATCATAGACGCAGGCCCATCACTTACCAGGGAGGTCGGAGTGCATCGTTCACCGGGCCCTCACAACAGCTCTGCGAGATGCTTGTCTGCATTTCTATTCTACACATGGAAACATTGAGGATCACTTCAAAGACACCGTACCATTTAGCACAAGCTGATTTTCCATACATCAATCCCATCTATGTTATGTTTCCAGCCCTGAGGATGAAATGGGCAGGTCTCTCTCCCATAATGTGCAGCTCAAGGCAGGACACAGATGGGGCATGCAGTCGGCTCTGGCTGGGTGTGCCATCGAGACCTGCCGAAGCCACTGCATATTGACCTCTCTGAGGCCTAGGAAGTAGAAATTAGAAGCCAGATCTGTCCACACCAGAAAATGTCCTTCTCTGTTGTTTTGTACTTATAAAACCAATTTTCAGAAATTTTACAGTAAGAAAAAATAAAAGAGGAGAAAAGGAGTCTGGGGTTTTTTGTTGTTGTTGTTGTTTGTTTTTGTTTGTTTGTTTGTTTGTTTGACTGATGTACAGGGTAGGGAAGAGTTGGTCCCACTCTCTCTGCTTGTCTACCCTGAGGGGGTCATACTTAACGTTTCTGTGCATTGCCCTGCAGCATCTGGTCTTTTTCTTTGACCCAAAAGGCACATACTACTCTGACTGCAGTGAGATGAGAGTCCTGTTGGGAAGAGAAGTGACATCCAGATGATCAGATGAAGAAAGTTATACTGCAACTACTTGGGCATAGCCCTGAGATGCCCTAGAAACCCAAGGATTCCATATTGAGAGTGAAATGTCAAAATTCAGTTTTGTTTTCTAGCACTATGAATTGAATCTAGGACTTAGTACATGGTATATAAGTACTCTGCCCTGGAGCTCCTTCTTAGTCTTTGTAGTTTCATATATAACATATATAATAACTTTACCTGTAAGCATACATAACTGAGTATATGTGTGTGTGCTGTGTGTGTGCAGAAGCCCTTGGAGGTCAGAAGGGTGTTGGATTCCCTGGAAACTGGAGCTATAGGTGGTTGTGAACTGCCTGATGTGAGTGCTAGAAACCTAACTCAGGTCCTCTGCAAGAGCAGCAAGTGTTATTAACTGCTAAGTCATCTTTTCAGCTCACAGCCTTTGGTCGTTTGAGAAAAGATCTCACTGTGTAGCCTAAGCTGGCCGCAAACTCAAAATCCTCTTGCCACAGCTTCCTGAATTTAGGGATTAAAAAATGGTGCACCAATGTGCTCAGTCAAGATGCAGGTATGTTTTAAAGGCTTAAAGTCCAAGCTGTTGTTAATCATTCACACTCAAGTTGAAGTAAAGAATGTAAAAGATGTGAACAGCTAGGGAAAGAAAGAATCATGGGAGAAGAAGCAAATATTTTTCCAGTAGGGAAGGGGGCAAAGTAAATAAATGGAAGATAACATTCCAAGATCACAATGTCACCAAGATGTAGCCTCTGGTGGGAGTTTGTGGCAGAGACCTTGTTTCCTGACCAATAGGTAGATTTTAGTCAGGGGAGAAATACAAAGCTAATGGACAAAGCATTTCCCTGAGCTGGCACCCAGAGCCTTAAATAGAAAACATGAAACGTGTGTTCAGCTCTGAGAATCAGATATGGAAGGCAAGGACACCAACCACTTAAAACAGGCAATTTTTAAAAAAATAGATTTTATTGCTTCCAAAATTATTCTCTGTTCTTTGGAGCCTTTCATACTTTGGCACCATGTGGCTTTTATTTTGAATTCTTAGGTTAAAAGAATATGATGGATATATTCAACATTAAAAAAATACAAAAACAAAACCTAAAGCTCTACATTTCAAAAACGGGAACTTTAACCCTGTGTCTCTGATGTGAGTCTTTGATATTCTGCCAGGATTTGATTTTGAGCCATTAATCCATTAAAATGATATAAAAAATATTTGTGTGCTCTGCCCCATGACCCCCAGCTGGAGGCATTCAAGAGGAACACCAGTGTCACAGATGATGTCTCACAGGGTCCAATGGCAGACAAAAGGGTCAGAGATTCCTGAAGAGGATGGTTTACTAGAGCGCCTCTATATAAAGATTCTTAGTGGGTTTCTTTTTACGGACTCTTCTGAGTCACTCATCTTCCCTTTTAATAGAGCTAAAAGAGATCCGAAAAAGACGTTAGATGGAACACATATGCCTCTCTCTCCAAATCCTTCCAAGTATCTGGATACTTTCTCCTGCTGTTCTTCATTCCTTCTCCTTTTCTGTGTTCCTTCCTTCCTTCCTTCCTTCCTTCCTTCCTTCCTTCCTTCCTTCCTTCCTTCCTTCCTTCCTTCCTTCCTTCTTCTTTCTTTCCTTTCTTTTTTGACCAGTCTTGCTACATGCTAGTCTCTAATTCCTGGGCTGGAACTACTGCTACTTGCCACTATACCTGACTTAAACACACACACACACACACACACACACACACACACACACACACACACACAGAGAGAGAGAGAGAGAGAGAGAGAGAGAGAGAGAGAGAGAGAGAGAGAGAGACTTTTGAGACTTCCTCTTTGAGCCATGGGTTATTTGGAAGCATGATGCTTTGTTTCCAAATATCCGGAAGTTTTTATGGGTGTTCTCTTCCATTTTCATGTCCACTGTACTGTCACCGTGGGCAGAGAATTCATTCTGTATTCTTCCAATTGCTTTAAAACTTTTTAACTCTGTTGAAGGACCCAGGATATATTTTAGCTAGAACATACAACTGCTAACTGATAGAGGATTCTGTCAGCGATGACAAATCCTATCAGTTTACGGAACTGAGTTCTCCTCTCTGGTTTTCTACCATTCTGTTCTATCACATGTTCAAAGAGGATGATGGAGTTTCCGCAATAGTTCTGAGTTTTTCTGTGTCTCTTTTCATCTCTGGTTTTTTGTTTGTTTGTTTGTTTTTGTTTTTGTTTTTACTTCATATAATTTTCAGCTCTGTGTTTGTGGTGTACCCATTTCAGACTCACTTTTTGAGTGTACTTTCTCTGTTTATGATAATTTTCTTTGTTCTAAAGTCTTATCTGTCATTAATAAGGTAATTTTTACCTTATTTGGAGTAATCTTTAAAGGATAACCTCTTTTCAATATTTTGTTCTTTAACTTTCAGCTCTCTTTATTGTTATATTTGGCTTAAGTTTCTTTTAGACAATGTATAGTTGCATCATGTGTTTAATTCTATTCTGTCAATGTATTTATTTATTTTCAAGAGAAGGTTTTGCTATGTATCTCAGGTTCTCATTGGCCTCCTAAATTACAGGTCTTGGTCAATATCTTTTAATTAATGTGTTTAGGCTGTTTACATTTAATATAACTGTTGATGTTTTAAGGCATAACTACCACTTGATGTTTTTGTTTCTTTTGTTTTCCAAATTTTTGCTTGTTATGATATGTTTTTATTTATTTGTTTGTTTTACTTTATTTTTGTGTTTTCTTTATGTTGTGTTTTATTTTTATATTTTATTTCTGTTTTAATTTTTTATTTATGTCTTTGTTTTATTTTCTTCTCATTGGTTATTTGGCCATTTTTCAATGTGTAACGTAACATTTTAATGTACGTGTAGCATTCTTGAATGTACTCATACAGTTTTTTAGTGATTGCTTTTGGTATTAACAGCGATTTATCGTAGTCTACAAACACTGTCATTTTCCCAGGTTCAGTGATGTATATAGATGTCTTGCACTCTTCCTCAGTTGTTACAGAGGAATTATTACAAATATACATCATGTCATAAGTTTTGCTTCAATTCTCACATATAATTTAGAAAAAGGAAAAGACTGTTTAATGTTTAAAAGTCTGTTTCTTATTTCAAATTTGCTAATTTCTATTTTTTAGTCGACTGATTCTTCCTTTCCCTTCATTCTGCTCTTGAAGCCACTTAGAGGGATTTAAAACTTTAATTTGTTAGTTCTAAAATTTCCATTTGTCATTTTAAAATATGGATATTTCTTTCCTGGAATTTAAGTTTTTACTTGTCTCAAGCAGAATTGCCTTTTGAAACACTTCTACTGTGGATAATTCAAACTGTTCTTAGCTCACTCAAGAAGCATGCCCATTGTCCCAGTGTTAGCTTTTAAAAAGATGAATTTTAAATGTTCCTGGATGGATGGAGACTGGGGCATTTGGAATGGTTCCTGGAAGCCCCCCTGCTGTTTTAACCAGCCCCCCCCCCCCAGCCTGTAGGAAGTGGGAGGAGTTTGTGCCACTCTATTATCACTGGGTGGGTTGCGGATTTACAGATTCTTGTCTGGTGGGGCCTAGTTGATATCTGCAGGTTTTCCTCGTTAAGACTGGAAAGAGGTATAAGTTGTGGGTTTCCACTAGACTTCCATTTGATGCCTCACCAGCTGGTAAACGTGGAAGTCCCTTGTTACAGCTCCACCCACTCAGGTGAGGGATCGCCCTTATTATTCCTGGATGGCGGTGAAAGCGCTAAATTTAAACCAACCAGCTGGTCTCTGACATGACCTCAGTGGAAGTGAGAGTGATGTCACCATCCTTAAAGCTTAGAAATCGAAGATCCCCACGTGTCTTAGCTGCAACTGTGAGCAGAAGGGCTCATTGCTGCCTGGTAAAGATAAAGTGTTGGTTTTCTTCTTGGTCTTTTTTGGCACTACCCTATTGGTAGTGAGGGTGGAAGTATAGGCTCTCTGCTCAACATTTGCTGGAACGAGACCACCGTTTTTCTGTGGAGTTTGCCTGGAACAGCAAGCACAGTGTGTGCTGTCCTGTGGCAGGATTTTCCCTGTCCAATCTATTTAAATATTAGTGCCGCAGAAGGGAGGCCTATGATTGGACAGGGAAAGGGGGCGGAGCTAAGAGTTGCAAAGTCGAGAGCGTCTGAGGAGAGAGGAAGGAAGCGAGACGGAAGATGGACAGGAAGAAGATCCTGATCCCACGTGGTTTTAAATAGCCACAGGTAGTTATTAATATCATATAGGGATAGAATAATTGGGATAACTTGTCTAATCTAGATGGGTAGCTCGTATCTTTATCAATTGGGGTTGATTTTATTGTGTAGGCAAATGTGAATTGAGAATTATTGATATATAAATCTGACTAATTAATTATAAGTTTCTAGAGTTTTGTTTTACTGGGTTACTGGAAGATGGGACTGCCGACCACAGGGGCATTGTGGCTGAGAAGGAACTAGCGGCTCCAGAGACAAGCATACCAGAGCTAGGAAGATCTCGATCAGTTCAGTCGCTGCTGGAGCTAGGCCTAGAGCCACGGAGGCAGCAGAGTTGGCAGGCAGAGAGTAGCTGGCTCAAGTGCCGGAACGTGCCGACTCCTTTTTTAATATTTCCTGCAACCCTGTCCTTTTCCTTTGCTAAAGAGAGCAGGCTTATGGTGGGCATCTTCGTGTTGGCACCCACTGGATTCTGAGGGTGTCTGGCTTCTTTAGCTCGAATTCAGTCTGTGATAAAGGAAGACTGAAGAATACACAAGAAATTCAACACCAGATTGCTCTGGGGATCTTGCAGTGTCTAGATAGTATGGCTCTCTTCCTTCTCTGACCTCTGGCATTCTTATTTTTGTAATTTATGTAATATTTATGTAATATCCAGGAGTTTTAGTTATATTTCATGGGTAGAATTGGGGGAAATGTATCAATTCCACCTTCCTGAAAGTAGAAATGCACTTTTGTTTTTCCTTTTAAAATGGTCTCTGTTTTTAAAAATCTATGTGTTTATTATAACAATTGTAGCAATACAGAGATCTATAGCCAGTGGTCTAAGAGAAGAGAGTGCGAATGGTAATTTGGATGAGAATGGACCCCATAGGCTCATATTGGAGGAGGTGTGGCCTTGTTGGAGGAGCTGCGTCATTGAGAGTGGGCTTCCAGGTTTCAAAATCCCATACCAGGCCAATCGTGCTCCCTCCCCCTCCTCCTCTCCTTCTCCCTCTCCCTTTCCCTTCCCCCTCTCTCTCCCCCCTCTTCCTCTCCTTCTCCCCCTCCTCTGCTCTTCCTGAAACTTTTGGATCATGTGTCAGTTCTCAGCTCCTGCTTTAGCACCATGCCAGCTTGTCTACCACCATGTTCCCCACCATGCTGATCACAGACTAACACTCTGAAACAGTAAGCAAGCACCCAATTACATGCTTTCTTTTATAGGTGGTCTTGGTCATGGTGGCTCTTCACAGCAATAGTCGCCCTAACTAAGACAGTGAGTATGAGAGGTGAGCATCCAACAGCCGTGTGCACATCCCCTGACAGAGCGCCTTCTTTCACTGTTGTGTACCAGTGCCCACTGTTGGGGATAGAAGGAGAATCCCCGCATCTCACCAACTCCTCAGAGCTCAGAAGGCACCCTGCCCAATCAGAGGAGAGGCTCCAGCACCCACCCCTGCATTTAGGTGCCCAGAGCCAGGACAGAAGGTAATGAGGCCCTTTCCCACTGACCACAGGATGGGGGGGTCTTTATACCTACAAGGAAAAATGAAACTTTTTTTTCACCTTAGGAACAGGTCTTCTTTGCACAGAATGTGGCTAATGTCCCAGAGCCTAGGTCAAGGGGGACTCTTGTGACAGAGTCAGTTTCTGAGGGCCCTCAGGCAGTAATGACCTGGAGGCTGGCCTGCCAGATGCACCACCAGCATGGCTGCAGTCTTCCTCACATTCTTCATGCACATGGTCCACATGGAGTCTTGTTAGGAGGAGGGAGTCCAGTATATGCTCAGTCATTCTGGATTAGGTAGACATAGACTTTAGACTCTAGGCTTAAATTCCAACCCTGATGTGTAACTTCGACCTCAGTAAGTTATCCTTCCTCTATTTATTCTATTATTCTATAGTCTATTTATTCCTCTGTAAAATGGGCACAGCAGATGCAGGTCTAGTGTGAAGGTTAAAGAACTTAAAATGAGGCCAAACATTGTGAGGTCCAGCATCCTAGCTGCTTTACACCTGTGTTTTCCAAAGCCGGTGCTTTTTACCAAACCACAGAGGAATCATGGTGCATCTTGGAGACACCACCACAGCTGTCTGGATGTCACTGGTCTCCTTTGCTTATTTTGGATAGAGGGGATAGGCAGTTAGATGTAATCAAAACCTTTGTGAGATGGATTTGGAGAGTGACCTCTGAAGGATGAAGGAGTCATGCACAGATGACCGGCCAGGCACGCGGCAGCTCTCACAGTTGTTGCACAGGTTAGAAGTGATCAGTAAACCGTGATTTATTCATTACAAAATACAGTGAAACTGCTAGTCAACGTCTCCGTAAACTGTCTTCAGGGGTGGATTTCCCATAAGCTGTGGAGTAAGGCTTTTTTCACCTCAGAGGATCCAGGAGAGTGTGGAATTGTCCACATGGCATCAGATAAAAGGGTTTGCCCTCCCTCTCTGACTACAGACCTGCCGACTTCCTAGTCCAGGAAGTCATCCTCTCTGTGCCCTTGTTCCCACACTCATCTTCCAGTTAGGATGCTCTGAAGACTTCAGGCTCTGTGATCACTTCTCTCGGAAGCAGACTCTGAAAGGAACTACACCGTTTTCAGTTTTGCGCTCTGAGTGTTGCCTTCCTATCAGGTCTGACAATTTCTCCCACCTTTAAATAGAGACAGGTTAATTCCACATGCTTGTTTGAAGCCCAGGCTTAAAATAGGAGCAAATTGGACTCATTAAACCTTGGAGAGACACATGAGTTTAAGAAGGCTACTGTTCTCTTCCTCAATAAGTGGTACAACACTTGGAACCTGATTCACAGCTACATCCCAACACTCAGTATTATGAGATAGATGAGCATTCAGCCTTCTAACGCTATTTCCACCCCACCATCCTAAAGCACAGCAAAGTCTGTCGCTGAGCCTTTCCCGGGACGTTCATGGATTTGCATAATGAATGGGGACCTTCCTGTAAGAACACAGAATCTCTAGTGAGGAAATGCATCATTCCTTAGCAACAGCTGATAAGAGAGGACACAAAAGCACATTCCCTGGGAGGCCAATTCATACTCTGTGCAAACACCTATGAGGTATTCATGTGGCACTATTGCCGACCCCACTGCTTTTCAGCAGGACACACAGTGACTGCAGTTCGTCCTGAAGATGCAGCGACAGCTCTCTGCATTCCACCACTTACAGTTGATGACTTTGAAAAGAGGGACAGGAATTAGATGCGTGGGTAATCTTGGCAGGAAAGATTGGGTGATTTCTGAACACCGTTCACCAGGCACTTCTATGTGCAATGGGATCCATGCAGAGATGGGGAGTTATCCATTTTCATCTGCATAGGAGTTATCTTGGCTCAAGTCCAAGAGGTACTGATACTAGCTAGAACCAGAATGTCAATTTTCATTCCTGAAAACAGATTAAAGACCACTTCTAATAATTAAGATCTCAGAGACATCATGTATCGTTGTTGCCTTGCTTTTGTTTTTGTTTTTTTGTTTTTTTGACTTAGTAAAAAAGTATTAATCACTATCTTTGGTAAGCTTTTTATTTTCTATATTTCTGGGAACCTTGAGTCATGAAACTCCTTCCGTTCTTTTCTCTCAAACTAATTTAGAGTCTCTCTTCTCTCTCTCTCTCTTTTTTTTTTTTTTCAAGACAGGGTTTCTCTGTGTAGCCCTGGCTGTCCTGGAACTCACTCTGTAGACCAGGCTGGCCTCGAACTCAGAAATCCACCTGCCTCTGCATCCCAAGTGCTGGGATTAAAGGCATGCGCCACCACTGCCCGGCTAATTTAGAGTCTCTTAATCACTGGAGGATGCCTCTTTTATTGACTGTGTCAGTTCTGGACATAGCCGGTATCTAAGGAAGAATTCTGGAGGGGGAGAATTGCTGCCCACACCCACCCACACCCACACAGCTGTGATCCTCTGCCCACTGTCCTCTATCTCATTTTGAAAAGCAAAACTTTATCACGAAAAGAGAGAAGCATGCAATAGAAGTAAGTAGTTTTACATAATTAGCCAAAGGTCAGCATTTGTCAAAGTGTTGAACCTATATCATCCATATCAGCATCAGAAAACTTTATAGAGAGTTATTTTAAAATACAGATTACTAGGCAGCACCTCAGGCTAACTTATTCAAAAGTTTTGTGGAGTGAGCTTGAGGACCTTACACTTCCTTTTAAAACTTTTATTATAGTTTTATTTCTTGTGTGTGTGTGTGTGTGTGTGTGTGTGTGTGTGTGTGTGTGTGTGTGTGTGTGTGAAAGGAGGGGCACAGGAGAAAGGAATGCACCACAGTGGATTAGTGCAGGTCAGAAAACAACCTGCTGGCAGGCGCCTTTACTCACTAAGCCATCTTGATGACCTTGGAAACTCTAGGAATAGCTTTCTAGATGATGCTTATGTTCAAGGAACTTTTTGCAGAGGAGGGTCTCTAGACATGGTTTCTCTATGTACAACTGGCTGATCTGGAACTCTGTAGACCAGGCTAGCCTCAAACTCACACAGATCCGCTTGCCTCTACCTCCCTAGTGCTAGGATTAAAGGTGTGAGCCACTCCCTGGCATGCTCAAGGACATTTAAGGAGTGTAAACTTTGTTTAAACACTGTTCTTCTTCAGCCCCCTTCCCCAGGTGACAGCTTAACAACCACTTGGACAAAAACTTGTGCTCTACATTAATAGAAAAATGACGGGAACAAGGAGTAGTTAATGGGTGTGTGGCTGTGCTGGGTACAGGGCTGAGAAATTTACAGGTGTGGCTTATTTAAATATGACTTCTCTTGGTTGGGATGTTAAGGTTATAAAAAGAGCCTGGGTGAGTATCCAATCTCTATAATCAGATAACTGCCCCAGGAAACCTCCCCTGCAGCTGGGAACTAGACTAGCACATCCAAAATAAACACTCATTTTTCAACCTAGTTTTGTAGCTCCCTGTCCCCCTTTCAAAAGAAGCCCTGCACCCCCACCTATGTTCATGACTCCGTTGCCACTGAGATCTAAGAGGGAAAAACGAGAGCCAGGAATAAGGCTTTGGGCCTGAGCGGCATTCAGGAGGGGCCATTTCCGGGCCATGGGGCCATTTCCGGGCCATGGGACCCTAGAGAAACACAGCTTAGTGAGCAGCTAGAGTTCTGTGGTGCACATATCTGGGAAGCCTTGCCTCCGTACTGGGGCCCTTACATCCACCCTGCTGTGACCCTGACACTTCCTCAGGTTTGGGACGTCGTTTCTCTTGAGTCTTCCGGCTTCCTCGTCCCTACATGCAGACTTCCTCTTCCATGCTTCAGAAAGGGAAGTGGAAAGCAAGCAGGCTTTACTAGTTCTCAAACCTCAGGCAGAAGCTTTAGACAGGGCAAGCATTTCCTGTTGGCTTGATCACTGACTGGCCTACTCATGACCCTTGCTTGTGACCTTTGGCCATTTGAGTTTCTGACCCATGATGTCATCTGAACCTTCAACAGCCTGTTTCTTGTAGCGGCTGCCACGTACACTTAATAAATGCTGACTAAATCTGCGAAGGGATGGGACTCAAGTTTGCACACAGATGTTTGCCACGAGCAGCCATCCAGTCAAGGAAAGTTTTATCTATTTTCATTCTGCTCCATTTTTCTTATTTTTTTTTCTTTTGCTTTTTCTCTGCTGCTCCTATAAAATTAAGAACAGAAAAGGAAGAGGGGACAGCACTCTTTCCTATCTGACTGGTGATGTTATTTGATCTAATTTTAAGTTACCATCGAAATTGTTTCATGAGAAAGCAAATAGTTCACACTAGAACTAAAGAACAGAAGGCAAATCTTATCTTTTCCTGGATCAGGCAGAGCTGCATGAAATCGATCACTTTGCTTTTAATTTAAAAGGAAAGAGAAGAATTGAGCAAATATTTTAACTGTAGATGATTTGGACAGTTTTTATTAAGAAAATCCATTCCTAAGCCCAACCTGGAGGCCAGACCTTAGGGATGGAAACCAGAATAAAGCAGAGCCACTGTTTATTGGAATAATATTTCTAAACCTATTTGCTGTTCACAAACACAAACTGCGGTGAAGTCCTCGGGCGGCTTCCATCAGCACGAGCGGCTCTGAGGCGTGGTGACTCATTGTTGCTTTAGCAGTTTTGATGTATATTCTCACCAGTTAGCTTGCTCCCACTTGATTCCAAACTTCCCATCTTCTTTCTAATGAAAAAAAAATCATCTTTGAAAAATTGCTCACCATACTGCCTTCTCGGATAAAAATCTCACAGTGCAGCCCTGATTGATTAAATTCTTTCAGTGCTGGATTTTGCTAAATTCCCTCTGGGAAGCAGGCAGGGGAGAGAGGAAGGAAAAATGCACACAGATATTAACTGGCAAAATAGATCACTTCTCAGTGCATTATAAAATCAAGCTTTGGATTGCTTCCCAGCTCTGGGACTGGTGTGTGTGTGTGTGTGTGTGTGTGTGTGTGTGTGTGTGTGTGTGTGTGTCTGGTGGGGTTTGAACCCAGGGTCTTGTACATGCTAGGCAGGTACTCCATCACTGAGCCATTTTACTGCCTTCTCTCTGATTCTTCTTTTTGAAAGTTCAGGAAAGTATTTTGATGTATCTAGAGAGAAAGCATTATGGTTTTGGTTTATGATGTATTTCTTTTAAAGATTTATTTAATTTATATGAGTACAGTGTCGCTGTCTTCAGGCACCAGAAGAGGGATCGGATCCCATTATAGATAGTTGTGAGCATGTGGTTGCTGAGAAATTGAACTTAGGACCTCTGGAAGAGCATGCAGTGCTCTTAACCGCTGAGCCATCTCTCCAGCCCATTTTATGATGTGTTTTGTTTTAATATTATGTTTTCTTCTCTCTCTGTCTGTCTCTGTCACTGTCTGTATCTCTCTGTCTCTCTCTCTGTCTCTGTCTCTCTCTCTCTGTCTCTGTCTCTCTCTCTCTCTCTCTCTCTCTCTCTCTCTCTCTCTCTCTCTCTCTGTATAGGCAAGAAGAGGATATCAGAGTCCATGTAGCTAGAGTTACAAGAGGTGGTGAACTGCTTGATGTGGGTGTCGGGAACCAAACCGGGGTCCTCTGCAAGAGCAGGATGCTTTCTTAAACACCAAGCCATCTCTGCCAACAGAAGATTGTTAATCCAGAGTGTACAACTTATACCCTATGCTTAGGGGAGCGGGATGATTATGCTCTATGCTCTATGAAACCCAGAAGAAGAACCTTCTAACCCCATCTCTCCTGTATGTCTGGCTGTGGAGTAATGGAATATCTGACTTTGACATGGCCTCTACATTCTCTGTGACTGAGCACCACAGTCCAGCACAGACAAGGCACTTGTAGTGGCTCTCACACCTCTCCTGATGGTCAGAGACCCCACTGGCTCTGTATTGTCTTCCAGAGATCTGATTCCAAGGCACTGAAGATATGCATACAAAGAGAAAGAGAAAGAGAGTGGCAGTGAGGAGCCGATAGTTCATGTGCAATATCTTACAGAATAGGGAAGCCTTGTGGGGGCAGTGGTCCGTAACGGGCAATCTGACACCTGGTTGGGCAAAGGCTGAAAATTCTGGGAGACCCCGTGAAATATTCACGAGGGACCAAATTATATTTTTAGCCAACACTCCCAGAAGACTCCTGTTAAATCAGCCATAGTTCTCACAACCCCTGTATAGAGAGAGGGAGAAAGCAGCCTTGACCCCTCCCATAGGCACTAGAGAGGCCCCAGACTGGCCAATAGAAAGTATCGATTGCCAAGCCCCCGCCCCCTTCCCAAACAGTATATCAGATTGTCCCACCTGCGTAGCTCGCTCTCTGCCTGCGCCCGCTCTCTGCCTGCCTGCTCTCTGTGTCTCTACACTGCTCTCCACCTGCCCCTGCCTGCCAGCCTGCTCCGTCCCCGCCTCCCGCCATCCAGAAGGAATAAAGCTGCAAAACTACTTTGGCATCAGAGAAGTTTGTCTAAGGGGCTGTAACACTTGGGCCCGCAAGGAGATCCGCTCTCCGGGCCTAGCAGTGGGGCGCATGTCGACAGTGGCTGGGGGTCTCCCAGGAACCACCAGAAGTCTTCTGCACTCGGTAGGCTAGCCGGCCTCTCGCAGGTCTAGCCCCGGGTCGACTCAGCAGGGCGGCGAGAGCGGGCTCGGTCCAACAACGCTCTGTCCAACAAGCCTCTTCCCAACTAGAGGGGCTGCCATCTTGGACAGGGAGGAGATGGCAGGGGCGATGCTTTTCCTGGCTCCCCTCCATAAAGTATGAAGACTCAGTCAGAGCTGCAAGGCAGAGACACCCAAAGATGCTTCTTAAGGGGAAAGCACCTGCTCTTGCCTGTGAGGAGAGACCTAAGAAAGGCCAGGGCTGGAGGCTGAAGCTGAACCCACTGCCATTTTCTGCTCACAGTGGGTTCCTTTGGCACTCCTTCAGCAGCAAAGGAGAAGCCAGAGTACTGAGCTTCTTTCCTTCATGTTAGGGAGGACAGCTGCTCATTCTTTCTAAAGTTAAAATAATGCATATATGCACGGATAACTCTATGTGTATCATGTACACACATACCTCAAAAGATAGATGTTGAACAGTAAATGCATTCTATACATTAACATATACTTAGATCCTATGAGTTTTGTATACACTCAGCATGATGTATACATTTGTGTGTGTACATTTCCAGATAGATCATTAACTTCTTTCTTCAGCAGACGAGATCATAATGCACAGACACCCAGCCCAGCCTTTCTCAGCCCAGGCTATGGGAGAATTATTTCCCAAGGATGAATGTAATGAGCCAAGATTGCTCTGTGCATTTGCAACGATGCTGGTTATGAATTAACATGGGTCTACGCACCTGAACGGTACCTGCCATTTTTAGCAATATCTTTGAAAGAAATGACCACTCGCATATTTCCCTGTGCATGTCTCCTTCCATAAGTGGCCTTGGATATAGCTCCCTGTTTAGAAAGTAGAAAAGGTGAATTAGAGGAATGGGAAAAGGCTAAGGAAAACACATCACCTCTGATTGCCTCTGACTGCCTGCTTCTTCTCTTTCCTGGCTAGCTTTCCCCCCTTCCCTCAGTCCCTCCACCCCCCAAAGGCAGGAGAGCTTCCTGCTTAGACATGGAGGCACCAGCATGGAGGTAGATCCACAGCATCTGAAAGTGCCTCTGGAAGCATTCCAACTCGGCTGGCCGTGAAGCGTAACTGACTTGTTCTCCCAGGGAGAGACGCAAGATCATCCACTTATATAGCAATATAGAATGTACTCCGCTTCATAGCACGTGCAAATGCTGCCTATGTAATCAAAACACTGCAATAATAAAGGCCCGAGGAGCTGCTCAAAGATAGGGTGCATTATTTATGCTTCAAGGGAGTAATGCTTTCATTTAAGCACTTGACTCTTGGCAACCCTGGCTGGCTGGCAGTTTACAAGACTGAACTAATGTTTATCGTCAGGAAACATCCCACCCATTCCACAAGCTTTATGCAGCTGCTATGCACCAGGTACAACCAGGGATTAAATGGAAGCACATATATTTTATGGCAGTGTAAAAATAATTCTGCTGGTGATCACGATGGCATGAATAGTTGTTCTTGCCATCACAAAAAGCCCCTTCCCCCTCCCAGTAGCAGCTTGTGTCTCTTTTTTGGTTTTTAGAGACAGGGTTTCTCTGTGTAGCCCTGGCTGTCCTGGAACTCACTCTGTAGACCAGGCTGGTCTTGAACTCAGAAATCCACCTGCTTCTGCCTCCCAAGTGCTGGGATTAAAGGTGTGCACCACCACTGCTCGGCCTGTAGCAGCTTCTCTCTCTCTCTCTCTCTCTCTCTGGTTTTTTTTTTTTTTTTTTTTTTGGTTTTTTGAGACAGGGTTTCTCTGTGTAGCCCTGGCTGTCCTGGAACTCACTCTGTAGACCAGGCTGGCCACGAACTCCGAAATCCACCTGCCTCTGCCTCCCAAGTGCTGGGATTAAAGGCGTGCACCTGTGTCTCTTACAGCAGAGCCGGTCTGCCCACTGATCCTAAACAGAAGGCAGGATTCCGGCCTCAGCTATTAAATGTGCTGCGTATTCTTCTGTCTATAGCGATTGGTTCAAAGATCAATCATAAAGTTGGCGGTGCTTCAGAGGCTGCCATTTCCTTTTGTGCTCAACTCCAGGCTCTGGGAAGCACCAGCCTAGAGGCTGGGATGGCTAGAACCCAAGCAATGTGCAGCAAATCAAGGAAGAGCAATCGAGTACTAACAGCACTAAATCTATCCAAGCTAGAAGCCAGCCCAGCCCCTGGGCCTTTCAGTTTTCTCCGCCTATAAATTTGTTGTTTGTCTTAAGCTGATCTGATTTTTTTTTTTTTTTAAGCCATTTGAAGCTATGGAAGAACTAATTAACTACGATGACAGTCACACAGAGAACGTGCTTGTGCGTTGGGGGAGGACTACGGGCTTTTGTGAAGAGGGAACTGCCATTAGATACTAAGACCATGAAGCATTCATGGGTACTCTGTCATGGCAGGTGCAGGCAGTAACAAGTGCGCTGAAATGAGGGACCATCCTTTACTGACTCAATCCACTCTGTCAACCAAATCAAGTTAAGCTTATGGCAGTGGGGCCCACCAAACAGAACCCACACAGGAGACACTAACCTCCCAGCCCTTCCAGCTTTAGGATAGGACACTTTTCTGCTCCAGCTTAGAGACACCAGGCTGAACAGACTGAAAAAAGATAGACCTCCATTCAGACCAGCTGGTGCAGTCACTAGAAGCATTGTTGTTAGTACCTGCTATAGAGGGTCCATGGAGCCTTAAAGCAATGAGCCAAAGCGATGAAACAAGACAGTCCTGAGGCTGGGAGATGACTCAGCAGCTAAGAGCACTTGGTGCTGTTGCAGATGACAGTAGCGAAGTTCCCGGCCTCACAACAGGAGACTCACAAACACCTGTAGCTCCAGCTCCAGAGGATCTGACATCCTCCTCTGACCTCCACTGGCACCCTCATGCAAGAGCACATGCACACATGTGCACACGCATGTGCGTGCTTGCACACACATGCACATAATAAAAGCAAAAAATAAATCTCAACAAAGGCATAAGACAGTCTTCAATACACAGATAACAGATGCCAGATGCAAAGTCACGTTTTCTAAAGTAGACTGCCTGATGTGAAAGTAAATAGGACATGTATGATTTGAGCAGCCACTGTGTTCCATCAAGCCATGCTCACACATATACTCTTGGTTTCTAACTAAGATGAAGTACTATCCTCTTTCCAAGGAACCTACTGGAGTTCAACAGAGTATTTATTACTCTCTTTTAAATTTTTAGTATTTATTTATTATTTATTTTTGAGACAGGGCCTCACTAGATAGCTGTCTGTCCTGGAACTCACTGTGTCTGGAGAGCTAGGATTAAAGGCCTGCATCACCTGAACCCTGAAGTAAAACTGGCTAGAAGACTGACTGCTTACCAACTTCTATTGTGCAAAGCCTCTAGAGAAACAAAAACCCAAACTAATGACTCTCTTCTTAGACACTAAGACTCTTTGGGCCCCCAATCTGCTGAAAAGTAGAAATTAGGACTCAATGTGAGGTCAGAGGGGATGACTCTCTTTTAGGACTTTAGCGCCTACGTTTACCTACCAGGCCACTGAAGACTGTCCTGTGGGTACCAAAGGATGGTGACTGTGCCTTTAAAAACTCATGTTACTGAATGTTCTCTCTGTAATTCCCTATATACCACCCATCTATTCAGACAGTAAGATTACGTTTCCAGAAGATAGCTACAGAACTCTCTCTGGCAATGGCTGTGTGACTGTGACACTCCCATTTCAGGAACTAAAGTCTAATTTTCTAGCCCAGCTTCTTGAGACCAGGAAAACTTCCTGGCTGCTTTTACCAAAAGAATATGGAAGGAACGCTGTGTAAGGCTCAGGTGTAGTCCTTAGGATTAATCCATGTCTGTCGAAATCCAGGCGTCTCACGTGGTTACTGTGAAAAGCCCCAAGCTATGTGGAGAGGATGAGACACCCCGTGGGTAGGGAGAAGACAAGGAACTAGACATAGAACTGAAGGAATCACCTTGAATGATCTGTTCAGGCCAGGCTCCAGATGCATCCAGAAATAACCACTACCTATTTACACCTCCTTAAAATCAGATGAGGAAGCCACACAAGCTGGATCCACCTCAAGACAATGAAATACAATCAATTATGTTTGAAAGCTGCTAAGACTTGGAGAGGTTTTATTAGAAGCAGTAATGGCCACAGGCCTTGGAACACATGGATAATTTACCAATCTGACTGCCCCTTGAGGTACAATGGATGTGGTAGGTGTTTTTAAGATATTGAATTTCATGTAATAGTATGTACTATATTAGTCAGGGTCCTTCACAACAAACAGTTGAGGCCATTTATGGTTGAGTGGAGAAAAGCTTTTAGTAGGACAAAGTATAGTTCACAAATCATCACAAGGCCTAACAATTGATCTAGGGACAAACAAGAAAAAAACACTCAAAACTATGATCCCCAAATCCTTCTGGAGCAAAAGGTACTAACCTACAACCCAGGAATGACAGGACAGTCCAAGTCCCTTGCTTTTGGCGTCATTGACTTCCAATCTTCTATTGGTACCTCTGATAAGCAGAGCCTGAAGCACAGGCAGCCATCCTGGCTATAAGGGAGGCTGGAGAAATAACTTGTTGGTGATTTAGGTTTTTGCCTTCAGGAGTATTTATTATCATCACCAACTTCATAAGAGATAGGAATGAATCCAGCAAAGACAGAGTGTTAAAATCCAGAAGCCAAAATGACTATCACTGACACCAGAAACTGATAACTTACTATACAAGTTTATGCAACTATATGCATATATAGAAAGGGGTATTTATTTCATAGTGTATCAATTCTATATTATTAAAATCCCTTTGCAATCAATACAGCATTCTACAAATTAACATTAAATTTGTCATCCATATTCAGGTTTATAAGGCTTATGGGAAAGATTTGAAGCAGTGTATCCTCTTAAAAATCTCTGCAGATTTGTAGGTAGAACATGACACAAATACTAATAGTCACAGTAAAACTATAAGCACGCTAAAGGCAAGTTAAATTTGTAACAGGAAGAAATACTAAAGTAAACATTTTTTTCTTAAAAAGTGAACGTACCTGACAGAAGGGAAGAAGGCATATAGAGGGTGGCGAGGCAGTGCGTTAAGAGTGAACTATATAGTGTTTGGGGGAATCCACGCGGTAAAGACTCTCAGGACATAGGAGAGAGTTGTGATGAAATAGATACGGAGGTTGGTGACCTCCTGGTGTTCCGGTGCCCATCGTGATCTCCCATAAGGGTTGTGGTGGCATAAATTCACTAACTGAGAAAATGCCTTACAGCTGGATCTCATGGAGGCATTTTCTCACCTGAAGCTCTTTTCTCTGTGATAACTCCAGCTGTGTCAAGTTGACACAAAACCAACCAGTACAGTAACCAAGCTCCTTGAGGAAAGATTTAGAAGCCTCAATTCCAATTTGGTAGAAAGATACTATCCTAATAAAATGTTGCGCTCTCTCCCGTTGGGGGAAGCGCAGTGAGGGTGGAGTCTCTGGGTCCGGGGACCGCCAGGGGTCGGGTCTGTAGAGTGCGCCCTGGGCTTCAAGGATCACCGCCGGAGTCCGCCGACTCGGTGCCCAAGCTGCTGCGCGCTGCCTAGCCCTGCCGGTCTCGGCCAGTGGCTTGGCCGAGGTGTAGGAAGGGAGCGGACCGAGATCAGCCGTGGGCATCCACCGGCTTCGTTGTGCTCAGAGCACTCACCATCCTGCGCCCCAAGAATCACAGCTCCCTTAGACAAAGTTCTCGGATGCCAAAGTAGTTTCTATCTTTATTTGTTCAAGATGGCGGGCAGCGCTCCCAGGGCAGGCGGGTGGAGAAGGAGGGGAGAGAGAGAGAGAGAGAGAGCTGGGGCAAGGTGTTCTACTTATAGTTCTGAGAGAGGGGGCAGGGCTTGGTAGTTGATACTTTCCATTGGCCAGCTTGGGAGCCCTAATCATTGCCTCATTTGCCTATACACAAGTTTCACACGCCAGGCCTCTTTCCATACAGGGGTTGTGATATGAAGAATTTCCCAGGAGCGTTGGCTAGAAGCATAAATTCTGGTCCCTGGTGTATGTACCACCGGGTCTCCCAGAGCTTCCAGCCCATGCTCAACCGGGCATCACAGATCACTGCCCCACAATAAAATGGAGTTAACTAGTCAGGGTTGTCTTAAGAGTAAAGGCTGTTCTGAGCTAGTTCTTCTCCAACATAGAGACTTGATTCCTTGGACGATCAGTCAACTTAGAGCTGGCTTCAAAAGTCCATGAAATTGCCAGATGGGAGGACTTTTTGTTGTTCGGTTCTGTTTTGTTTTGTATTTGTTTGTTTTATGTTTACTTGGCAGTTGAGATCAATTAATATTCTAGAATTTTATTTTTAAAAAAGCTTCTGATTTCTTTGCAGAATACATTTTTCTTGCAGAATAACACCCCCCCCACACACACACACACTTCTCATTGAGACCAAGAGAGAAGAGGTTTCCATTGTAAGCCGACTTCTGTGAATTTCATTACCTATGATCTCAAATTATGCATAGCGCAATTAGTTTAACAAATAAATATGCCTAAGTGGAGGCCTGCCAAGGAATGGCTTAAGTTCAGTCTCTTGAGACCAGAGGACTCTGCCAAATATTCTCCCCCTAACACTTAAACACTTAACACGCAGTGGATGGCGTTTCCAACTCAGCCAGTCAAGTCAGGGACTGCATTAGGTTTCATGAATGAGAGGGCTCCATGTTAAATGTGCACAGTCTGGCATCCTTGAGAACATTAACTTCTGGCCAGATCTGTATTAAAGAGAAATTACTAACCACACTTTCCAACCATGCTATGGAGCTGAAGCAAGATCACGGGAAGTCACCACTGGGAAAACCTGTCCTCTAGCAAACAAGACTAGTCACTCATTCTATATACACCTTCAGCATGGCACTAAATGGCTTGTGGAATTATGTCCTTCTTTTTTTTTGGGGGGGGGGGGGGTTGAGACAGGGTTTCTCTGTGTAGCCCTGGCTGTCCTGGAACTCACTCTGTAGACCAGGCTGGCCTCGAACTCAGAAATCCACCTGCCTCCGCCTCCCAAGTGCTGGGATTAAAGGCGTGCACCACCACTACCCAGCTTGATTATGTCCTCTTAACTGAACTTTCCTGTGCTTTGAGTAGTGGCTCTCACTGTGTGTACAGACACAGCAGCAGGGTTTCCCAGTACATGATTGCTGGCCCCAAGGACCTCTTGATTCTGCAAGTCTAGGGTAGATCAGAAGTTTGCATTTCTACAATCGCTCTGGTGGGGCCTCCACACAGTTACCTAGGAGAAGGCAGCCCCACTTTGTTCTGTGTGACAAATTCGAGGTCAACAGTCCTCAAGCCTCTTCGAAATCAGTGAATCTTCAAAGGAGTCATAGTGTCATTGTGTGTGAACTACCTGTCCGAAAGAAGTTCTTTAGGTTTGATTGTTTTGAAATACAGAGAAAAATCAAAACTATTTTCAGTTTGTCAGAGAAGCACTTTGTCTTAAGTGAGTATCAACAGGCGACTCCTTAGATCATTTTTATATCTGTGTATGCATGTGTGTGCACATGTATGTGCATTTATATTTATGTCTGTGAGTGTGCAACTGTGTGTGCATGTATACATGTCTGTGTGTACATTTATACATGTTCATCCGTGTGTATGCATGTGTGTGTACATGTATATACAGCTGTGTGCGTATGTATATGCGCACGTGTACATGGCTATGTGTGTACATATATACATGTCTGTGTGTACATTTATACATGTCTGTCCGTGTGTATGCATGTGTGTGTACATGTATATATGGCTGTGTGTGTGTATGCGCACATATACATGGCTATGTGTGTACATTTATACATGTCTGTCTGTGTGTATGCATGTGTGTGTACATGTATACACAGCTGTGTGCATGTGTGTATGCGCACGTATACATGGCTATGTGTGTGCATGTATACATCGTTGTGTGTTTCTCAGAGCACATTTGTTTTACTGGTTCTCAAAGTATTGTTCATATGCATAAAATCGTCTGCAAAAATATTTTATGAGGTTTGAGATGTGGTTTCACGGTAGAGCACCTCCTAGTATTTGGAAAGTTTTGGGTTC
>CM052715.1:32099181-32128474 GCA_028551405.1 Uromys caudimaculatus
CTCCCTCCCTCCCTCCCTCCCTCCCTCTCTCTCTCTCTCTCTCTCTCTCTCTCTCTCTCTCTTCCTCCCTCTCCCCACCCCCCATTCCACTCTGTGTTGGACAACCTCTGGGTATGAGGCCTTCCCTGGAGTGTTGATCAACACACCAGGTGTTGAAACATGAAAGAAATCTGACTTTTCCTCTCCTCGCAGCGACCTATTGCCAATAGCCATCAGCTGGAGGTGGGACTTTGTCCACCTCCCCTCCTCCATGCTGGGACTACGCCCGGCTTGAGCCTGCGCGGGTTTTGTACATGCTGTCATAATCCCTGAGTTCATATGTGCACCTGCCATGCAGTGTCCAGAAACCAGTTTCCTGAAGCTGCCCACCACCTCTGGCTCTCCCGACCCTTCTGCCACTCTCCCATGTCGCCCTATGAGCTTTGCAAGGTGCCACATAGACATCCTTTCCAGGGCTGGGTGCTTGGACATCTATAATTCTTTGCACATTGATCACTTGTGGGTCTCTGTGTCAATACTGTCTTTCAGTGTAGAGTAGACTCTTCTTCCTTCTTCTTCACTATCCTAATGCAGCACTGCAAAGCCAAAGCCCCCTGTCTTGTTATGGTGTTACAATCTGATTTTGACTGTTTGCTTTCTGGAGAAACTGAGCTTTGTGCCTTACCAGCATGCTATGAACTGCAAGCTGGACCTCAGGATTGACTAGAGTGGAACATTTCTTTTTGGCAAGAATATCTGATAGCTAGCACGGTGCCCACACCAAGAGCCCCATAGCTGGTTGTTCTGATCTTGGAGATGTTGAGTCCCCTGGGTGAGTTCAGGTATGTGCCTAGAATCTGCAAAGGAGGGGCTGGGGTGTGGTTCAATGATAACTAGTAACTATCTTGATTCCATTTGTACAATTTTTTTATCAGCTTTGTCTCATGCTTTCCTCACTGGGATCACACAGGCTAGGTGGGCTGTTGTATCCCAGAGAACTAGCACAAGCTGAATCAGAAACTATTTCCTCGTCTCTGTCAGACCTTTTCCCTTTGCCTTGCCTTAGCTAAGTGAAGTGTGGGGGATGTCAATCATCTCAGGGCAGTGGGGGTGTTTCGGGATAAGCTCCTATTTTGGAAGCTAACTTTCTAGCTCATTCTGAACTTCCCCTGGGTATTGCTTTAGATGTTCTAAAATGAAGGGCCATGTTGCCGAGAGGAGAATGGTGAAGCTCACGGCGTTTACTGAAACAGTAGCTGTCAGCCGACTTCATTCTCAGGATAATTTCTATTTTATCCATGCCATGAATGTATGGAGAATGTCAGGCCACATTCTCCTATGTTTGGGGACGACATTGCCTGTTTCCCAGCGTATATTAGAAGCTCTTCAATCTCCTTGTCAATGAAAAGTGGCCTTTAATCCAACCCCCTTCACTCTGTTTCCTTCAAGCCTTCTTTAGCAATTATTCTGACCACAAAGGCAACACTTATGGCTCGTTGAAGAGGTACCCCACTTGTTTGTTGTTTTTCATATGTTGGCCACCAGTTATTCCTAGACGATAGATTGGAATGTGTAGGCCGGTGATCAGACCCGATTCTGCGTTGGAAGAACACATCTTAGCCAAGGAACATAATGTTACAGCCATGGAATGTCAGGCCTAACCTCTCTGCATCTCGTGCCTCATCAGAGATGCCTGCTGGCTACATATGTTCTACTTTCATTTTTCCACCATTATCACCAAGGCAGGGGACTGGATTCTTTGTTTTGTTTGGATTTTTCTCTCCATCTGCACTCCACACACTCAAGTATAGCAGTTCCTAGCAAGCAAACCTAGCACAAAAATAGCCTCCTCCAGATGCGTGGGTGACAGCTTCGTGGATGGGAGAGGTGTGTAGGAGGCTTGTCTCAAGGAGGAAACTACCATCCTGCAGGACAGCAGAGGATCTGCCAGTAAAACAGTCGTGCAAGGAAAGCCTCGTCGTTTTGGACCGGCCGAGGAGATTTTACCGCTGGGATCTGGGTGTCATCTCCAAGATTCCTTTCCTGGCCATTTTTGCCCCCCCCCCCCCCCCGCCGCCGCCGCCGCCCCATGGAGCCTTCGCTTTCCCCTTTATCAAAGCTGGTTTTAGCCAGGAGTGAGGATGGGAAAGGGTATAGGACTAGGGCCTGGAGCAGAAGGAACACATTCGTCTCCAGACTTTGGACGACGTCCTTCACCTCCTCCCCGGAGGTTGGAGGTCTGACTTTTACCTGGCTTCGGCCTCACTCTTGGTTTGGGAAAGAATCCTGTTCCCTAAGAACGCTAAAGGTTTACCCTTCCTCTTCACCCCTGGTGGGGGCCCCCCTTCTCCTCTTTGGAAGGCCAGGTTGCTTTGGCTTTTCCCCCCTCACTGAGCAGCTCTCCATTTACTCCAAATCTAAGGGGTCACTTTACCTTTGGAGAAAAGGCACCCAAGACTCTACAGAAGGCAGCAGAAGGGTAGGGTCATGCAGGAGGCAAGGGTAATCCCACATTCTGGGCCTGCTGTGCCCACTGGTGGGCACGGGGGGGCCAATGCTCTTGAGAAGTAGAGAGACTGAGTCCCATACGAGACTCCAGACCCTAATGTCTTCCTCTTCTCTATTTGGACTACTGTCTTTTTTTTTTTTTCTTTCTTTCTTTTATTTGCTCCCTTGAAGGAAGCAGAAATCCAGGGGGCGTAGTGGTGGGGGCAAGTGGGCATTCCCAGACTTCCTCAAAGCTGAGCATCATTCTTGAGGAACAAACCTAGAAAGTGCTAAGTGACTTCCTTGGGAACCGGCTGAGCCTTGGGCTCTATGACCTACTGTATTTCAGCTGACACCCAAAGGCCCACTGACCCCAAATTCAGTGTTGCATGGGGTCAATGGTCTCCTCACAGAGGCTGCAGCCTGGCAGTTATCAATGACTTCACCACTACCTATCTTACTGCATAGGGAAATGGATTTACTTCCGTGGCAAAGTTCACTTCACTTGGTTTTGGTTTTTTTTTTTTTCAGCTTCTTATTTTTGCCTGCCAATTGCTGTATAAACCTATCTAGAAATACCAAATTGTTTCCAGGTGACTAAGTTCTTTGTCCTAGCACCTTGGGCAGTTAAAGAGCTCAGCATTCTCTACACTGCTGCTTGACACAAACCAACACACACGTGGCTTTCAATCTTCCCCTGCATGAGCCTCTGCAGGCACATGGCTGGGGTGCAGCATAAAACACAGAGGAGGGGCAGAGCCCTGGCCAGTGATAGCTGTGATTATCCTGTGCCTGGTATGCTTAGGATAGTTAAATTTACTTTTATGAAGAAGAAAATGTTCTAATACACTTGTAGGCTGTTCTGACTTTTACAACAGGGTGGCACTGGATTTACAAGGGGTAGAACTCCCAGCTCTCAGCTTATCCTGGCGTGTCTGGGAGACGGGGCAGTGAAGGGAAGTGTGAGGAAGAGCTCAGGTAAAAGATCTGATTGTGTAGGAGATGGAAGACGTATATTTCAGGGTGTTGCGAAAACCAGGGGTGGGGGATTTATAAAGGGGCGTGGTTTTAGAATACTTTAATTTATGTTTTGACAATTTCCTACATGCATGCGATGTACCTTGATCTTAGCCAATCCAAATCCTTCCACTTCCTTCAATACTCCCCCTCCCACTTTCATTTCCTCTTTCTCCTTCTCCTGCTTTTTAAAAAGATTTATTAATTTATGTGTATGAGTACACTGCAGCTGTCTTCAGACACACCAGAAGAGGGCATTGAACCCCAATACAGATGGTTGTGAGCCACCGTGTGGTTGCCGGGAATTGAACTCAGGACCTCTGGAAGACCCAGTGCTCTTAACCTCTGAGACACCTCTCCAGCCCCTCTCCTCCTCCCTTTTGCTATTTTTCCTCCTAGAAGCCACTGAGTCCAATTAATGTTGCCCCCACACACACATAGTGTCACCTACCTAGGACTCTGGTGTACGCCATCACACTATAGGAAATATCATGTGTCCCCTGTGCAGATGCTCATCACAGTACTGGCTAAAATCTCTCAGTCTAAATGAGACAAAAGCCCCAGCCCTGAGAACACACAGGCACAAAGTCCCGTGCCTAACCAAGAACCTATTTACCGTTGCTATGTGCTAGAAGAGAGAAACTTAGTTTTCTCCAGTGGACTGTCACTGGGTATATCAACCACACTTCAGGCAGGTACCATGCCCAGGTACCAACACAAAGAGACTCCATGTTTTTCTGTGATTTTTGTTTGTTTTGTTTTGTTTAGTTGGTTTTTTTTTTTTTTTTTTGGTTTTTGGATTTTGTTGTTGTTTGTTTATTTTTTGTCTTACTGATTCCTCCTTTTTTTTTTAGTTTTTATTTTAATTTTTGTTACTGTTTTACCATTTTTGCGAAGGGGGGGACATGAAGTTGGGAGGGTAGGGAGTTGGGAGTGATCCGGGAGGAGTTTAGGGAGGGGACAAAGTATGATCAAAATATAGTGTATAAAAATTTAAATAAATAGATAGATAAATGTGGTTATGGGAGAAAAGCATTAATCAAGGGTCATATGCAAAACAATAAACATTTCCAGGTAAAGCTAAAAGAAAGAAAGGAATGGTTACAGCCAGCCATGGTGAAGAAAAGCCCAAACAAATGATCTATTCTTCTTCGGATCTTGAATGAAATGCCAACTATAAAGGCTTTAATTAGTGACAGTTCGAACATGGTGACTGCTACTAGACAACAGTATGTTGACAATGACAGTGACAGTGACAATTTAAAACTCCGTGAGTTGGGCAATCCTGCTCTGGTTGTGTAGGTGACTCTCCTGGTGTTGGTCTGAGACTGAGGTTTTCTGTCACTTGACTGGTAGCCAGAAGAAACCTGGCAGGGGATTCATCAGCATGGGTCTTTGTGTGGCCTGTCCATTGGGGTCAGCTTGCTGACTTGACATCAGCGACACAAACATGATGGGAACATTGACGTTTTCAGTACTTACAGACGCTGGGCCTCTACCACATGTGTGGAGGTTCGGGAGTGGGTGTAAGGAGAGAGGGGCTCAGAGGTCAGCAGCTCTCCTAGGTTCAGTATAGTTTTAACACATAGGTTTACATTAGAGCAAGTAGACAGAAGGCCCCACAATGTCGAGAGGTGGCCACATCTCTCAGTGGTGATATCTGCGTCATCTGTGGAAGTACAAAGGTCAGGGAACACGATGAAAGTGTAAGGCTGTAGCTTGTCAAGAGGAGCTGAGACTGGCTTCCGGATTGGGAACGCCCAGATATACTATACTGAACGGCAAGGCAATGCAAGGTTTATAAGCACTCGCCATATCTTGTTCTTGGGATAAAACTGCTGTAATATATAAGGATGAGTTGAAATTACACTTGCAACTACTTTTTTTTTTTTTTCCAAGATACAGTTTCTCTGTGTAGCCCCGGCTGTCCTAGAACTCACTCTGTAGACCAGGCTGGCCTCGAACTCAGAAATCCACCTGCCTCTGCCTCCCAAGTGCTGGGATTAAAGGCGTGGGACACCACTGCCTAGTGTGACTACTTCTTAAAAGTACATGTCTGTGCATATGCAAGCATAGAGACAGATGGGGGAAACGTGAGAGACTGTAGACGGCCCTGCCCAGTTGTTTATTGAACTTGTCGAGGAGTGTTTGTGGTGAATTTAAAAGAAGGACAGTGGCCGGAATCTTCTTTGGACCTGCAGATTCTGCAGCCCCCGTGACAGGGGCATGCATGTTTTTCGGTTCCCTTCTAGGATTGGGATGTGAGCTCAGAAACCAAGTTATAAAGCATCTAGCAGAGCCACCAAGCTCAGTGTCTCCCGAAGAATCTTCCTCCAGGAAATCCAGTTACTCTTTTGAAAAGATCATGGCTTAGCAGCAGGGGAACTGTGCTTATTCAATGCTTTAAAGGCCAGAGATTGTAACAATGAAAAACACAAATGCCTGCTTTGTCTCAAAATCAGCAGCAGGTGAGTCTGACATTTACATGTGAAAATAAAACCATGAAAACGCTCTGAGAAAATATGAAATCATTTTTAATTTCAATCTTGGAATAAAGAAAACCTTTCAAGAGAAGACACATAACCTGGAGCTGTGAGCTGCTGGCACATTTGTCTGTATAAAAGTTAAAAACAAATAGTCTTTGTGTCCAAAGCACTTCAAAGAAAAGCCAAAGACAAACTACAAATGGAAACCAATCATAACAAAGCAGATGGTTGAGGCAAATATAATCACTAAGTAAATATGTTTTACTGATCAAAAAGGGATGGTTACTGGGAAGCTAATGAGTCAATGGATGGCGTATATACAGAGGTCAATCAAAATATGGAAAAGCATATCACTTGTTATCCATAATAAAGCATGTGTACATTAAGGTTAAAGAGATAACATTTTGAGAGCATTAGCATCATTCTAGACTGGTAACTTTCCCAGAGTTGATAGGCACATTTTGCCAAGGCTATGGGGAAAGAGGCAGCTGGGAAGGATGCTAAAGAGCCGGAAACGACAGACCTCAGAGGAGGCTGCTCCCAGGAGGCTGCTCCCAGCAACAGCCGCGTGCGCCCCTCTGGCAGGGCGTGCTTGCCACAGGAAGCTCACCTCCTGGAATCTGCCCAATAGGCTCATTTCTACAGGTGTGTGAACAAGTGGAAAGAAGGCAAAAATCCCAGCCAGCATTGCCTGGAGTTAAACTTTGGGCCAACTTACAGATCCTTCCTAGAACATGGAGTAAATGCTACAGCATCTGTATTGGGAAACTCCTACAGATTACACAGATTTCAGAAACATAGGTGTGTGTTCATGTAGGTTCATATCATCACAGATGGAGAGCAAAACAAGATGGAAAAAGTTTGTTTATTATGTGCCTTTTATGGTAAAAATATATGAGTATACTTCGTGCTTATATAGAATCAAAATGTCATAGAAATATTTTAAAATATCAGTCATCTCTGACTGGAAGTCTGGGTAAAACTATTTCTGTAGCTCTGTAGATCAGGCTGGCCTCCAACTCACAGAGATTCAACTGCCTCTGCCTCCCCAGTGCGAGGTGTGAGCCGCCACTGCATGGCGAATTTGCCAGCCTTTCAGTCTTACATCTGCCCACCTCTTTTGCTTTTTCTGTAATCTATGTTTTTAACTTTATAGATATCAAAAGGAGGTTCTTTCTTTTATGATAATTTGTCAGGGTAGGACACGGGGTAAGGTATGTTACGCACTGCACAGCTGTAAGGGGCGCTGTTTCTAGAGGCTATAACATGGATATGCTCCTATAGTTAGGCAGTGCTGATCCGCCCAACTGTATAAGGCAGCCAAGTTTACAACAGCTCGGTCCCCCTGCAATACTCAAACACGTCACTGACACCTGGGAAGCACAGCGTATGCATGCGACTCTGTTGGACAAAGTGTATTCCTTCAGAGCAGCAGAATGACGTGTTTAGAGAGCAGGACTGGGGATTGAGCTGCATGAGTTTGTCCACCGACTGGCTATGTGACTTTGGGCAAACCTATCTTTCCTCTGTCCTGGTATTGTCATCTGTAACATAGGAGAATTGGAGCCCAAATGGTATTTGTGATGACACAGTGGTATAATCCATGCAAACCACTTAAGCTGTGGCTGTCAGGTAAGTTGGCAGCCAGTAAATTCAAGTTGACTGTCAAGAAACAAAGAAAGGGTGGTGGTTGTGGGGTGGGGTGGGGTAGATCTGGTGTCTAGCACTGGTCTGTGGTTCTGGAGGTACAGCTCAGTCGATTACTGTCCACCAGACTCTTCCAATTCAGGGAGGGAGAGGTCTTATGGTTTTCAGTTACAACATGAATCTTTTGATAGGAACTATGAAAATAACTTTTATTGGCCTGTTGTAATTGTCCTCTCTGAGGGTCACTGCCTCGGTCTTCTAACCTAGGTCTAGTCCTGGAAGCCTCTAGTCTCTGTACAATCTAATCTAGGCCTAAGATGTTTTCAGCCTCTGAGACTTGCTACTGAATAAGCTCGCCCCTTCCTAATTATTTCTGAACTCTGGCAAGCAGGTCAACTCAGCTGTTCTCTCCCAAAACTCTTCTCCTAGCTGACTAATTCAATCTCACATCTCTGGACTTCTTCTGGACTGCTCTGCTGGGCCTCAGACTAACTTTGGCAAGCTGTTCTAATCTTCTGGCTCCTTCTCATCCTCTGGTTCCTTCTATCATTACCCATCTCTAACTTGTTTTCTTTTCAACCTGTCTCTGTGAAAATCTCATTGTAAAACTGTTCCCTCTCTTCTTCTCTCTGTGCTCTCTTCAATGGCTTCCCTTTCCTCTCTCTTCTCATGAGAGTTGGGCATATCCAATTCTGTCAAATCTTTCTCTGACTCATCACTTTGTCTGCCACTCAATTAGATGTCACTATCAAACATGGGTGTTTCCTTCTACAAACTAACTGTACCTTCATTGTTTGGGATTGAAGGTGTGTACTACGGGCATGTCTGTATTCCAGCCAGAGGGATTAAAGGTGTGTGCCAAGGGCTGAGCCACACCACAACTAGGTTTTTTCAGTAAATAACACAATCTCAGGGTTCACAGTATGATTTCCTCCAACAGGGAACTTTTGAAACATTAAGCAATAATAAGAAATAGAACGAGTTTTGTATTTTCCTTTCCTAAAAAAAAAACCAAAAACATAATTTAAGGATTGCACATAGAAGCTATTTTAGTATCTTTATTCAGCAATTACTTGGGAAGTTAAAACTTTAGAACATGGTCTCTGCTGAGAAATGAAATGTGAAGTGGTAGACATGCCAGTTACCCTGGTCTGATTACATTCTCTGAAGAACTTTGGTGCCTGGTGCATAGTGATTAATTTTACATTCCAGTGGCCAACTGGGTGTGTGAGACATTGAAACTTACTTGTCTAAGTCTCAGAGCTGGGCTACAGACTCTTAGCTGTATTAAAGTCAGTTGTCACCAAGTAGTATGGTTACCACTTTTAAAGAGGACTAAGACACCAACAAAAAGACTTGGATACAAAAGACCTTAGAACACATGTCATGTCTACATATGGTTGTGAACTGCTCAGTTTAGAAGTAATTGGCATGCCTCTTGAAGTCTAGGAGAACCTTCCAACTCCCTTCATTATTAGGCTATCAGAATTAGACTGAAATGCAGTCAGCCCATAGTCCAGCCCAAAGTTTCTGTTGTAGAAAAATGGCAAGGGTGTCTGAGATCAGCAGGTACTCCCTCTTGTGAAGTTCTGCCTGTGGCTCAGACTTTGATGTCTTGAGGATGGCATATATCTGAAGCTAGCCCAAAGGATAATCCCTGTGACTTGAATACAAGCAAGAAGACTCAAATCATAAGCATTTTCTTTCACCAGAAAACAGTGCCAAAGGTCAGACTTGGACACTAGCCCATATGTACACAGCAAGAGTGTGCTGGGCCCAGTTGTCCACCTTTGAAACCTTGAGGTAAAATGACAGTGAAGTCACAAGAGATCTCAGAGATCTTCTAAACCACCAAAGAAAGGCCAAACTAATTCTAATACCATGGCTGCCAATATAGCCCATGGAACTCCAGTTCTTTGAAAGTCAATAATATGAGTCTGATTCTGGTGGTGTGAATAGGAAGGACCCCTACAGATTCATGTGTTTGATCGCTTAGCCCATAGGGAGTGACACTATTAGGTGGCATGGCCTTGTTGGAGGAAGTGTGTCATTGTGGGGGTGGGCCTTGAGGTCTCCTATGCTCAAGCTAAGCCCAGTGTGGCACACAGTCTCCTTCCTGCTGCCTGCAGATGCAGATGTAGAACTCTCAGTTCCTCCAGTACCATGTCCGCCTGCACACCACCATGATGAGAATGGACTAAACCTTTGAACTGTAAGCCAGCCCCAATTAGGTGTTTTCCTGGATAAAAGTTGCTGTAGTCATGGTGTCTCTTTACAGCAACAACACCCTAACTAACACACAGACGACGGCTCAGTAAGACCCAGTGATTAATCTGAGTACACCAATTTCTTATGGTGCAACCAGGTAAGAAATGACCAAACCAAGAAGCACATTAACAAATAAACCTGAAAAAGATGGAGATCTCTCCCTCTGACGAGCAGCAGGCACACAGCTAACCTGTTCTTTGAAAATAAGGCTCTGTAGACTTAAGAGTTTGCAAATTTAGCACGTCTTACTGCAGCAGATGACTGTGACAAGAGGCTAACAAGAATAAACCAAACTGTAGTGAAGTCTTGTTCTAGGGTGAACAAAGGTCAAGTTTATTATAGAACCTGCTGAGATTTCATCAATGATGCCAAAATTTCTTATATTTAGAAACTGCTTTCCTTTGCCTTGTGCCTTGTCAGTCTTGTCAATCAGTCACTGCTGGCAGCCTCGGGAGGATCTGGCACAGGCCCTCACCCCATGGACTCCTTAGTCTGCTTGCCCCCCTGAGCTCAGGCACTAAACTGCACCTCTCATGTAAGTGATTCACTCATGTAAGCATTTCCTTATCTTTGCCTGCTCTTGGGCATCACAGAAACAAGTATAGATATAGTTTTAATGCAATTCTTTGAGAATTAATTCATATCCTACTTTCTTCCTTTTTAAAATGAAAGTCTGCATACGATCTATTCTCAAAATCAGGCATAGCAGCACATTCTAATGATCCTAGCACCAATGAAGTGGCTTGCTGGCCAGAGAACAGGAGGGCAAAAACCTGTGTTCCTGTGAAAGGAGAAGCCATAGCCAGAAGTAGCATGAAAACAGACTCGTACGGGAAATGAATTAATTCCTCACTGAACACATTACTTATTTTTCAGATCCAAATGGAGGTAACAGGGCTATGAGTCAGACTCTTCATGAAGCTGCTTGAAACCCTCCAAGGAAAACAAGAGAGTCAATAAACACCACTCTGTGTCACACAGCTTCTCTTACAGACTAAGTCAGCTGTGTGTAACTGGAATCTCTCCACAATCCCATTACCATTTGATGGCTCTTGAAGGAAGGCCTGTGGCCTTGGTATTGCTGTCCACATCTCCAGCTCTGAGTGCTTTCTTCGATTAACTCAGTTGCAGAAAGCCACCTTGACCAAGGCTATGTTCTTCCCAGAGGGGGCCTACATCCTGTGCGTGAAGGCCTAGCCATGCTACCCAGTCACAGACAACTATGACAGCCTTGGAGCTTCCTCAGGCTCCACTGAGGCTGTGGACCTGCAGAGTCACTCAGATCCTTCTCTGTCTCTTCCAGAGGTGTTGGCCTCAGGAATGAATATCCTTTATAATGTCCACTTCAGTCTACCTAAAGAATGCAGCCTAAAATAAGGGTCTGCCCAGACTATGGCCATATGAACGCTATCATTTCCAAGGAAAGGGTATTCATTTACTGTATAGAACCTAGGACCAGGCTAAACTGGATGTTATTTCAGTATCTGCTGTGTGTGTGGTACCAGTATCAGCAGGAATGGCTACATGTTATCAATTCAAACAAGGAATATGCAATAGTTATTCATTGCTACCCATTCTTCATTGGAGGTATGACATGTTTTAAAGATGACTGACTCCCTGCTTCCGTGTCTTTAATAATATGACTCAGACAGACTCTCATCAAGAGATGAGCTGGCCACGAACCTTGTGTCTGTGTCAATAGAATGTGGTATATTGGTGTGATGTCAGTTCCAAGTTCGGCCTTGGAGGGATTCTGTCTCCAGAGTCCCTATGCAGACATGATGTGGAAGAGCCTAAGCGATCTGCTGGACAGCACACAGGCCATGAAAAACAACTCTGCACCAAGCATGCAGAAGGCGCCACAGTTCCCAGCAATCCAGCGGACTGTCAGCTGACTCCGGCCCATCTTAACTGCTGATCCACATATTCTGTCAACCACAGAAATGCTTCTGTGCTATACACGTTTTAGGGGCAGTTACTTATACAGCAAACAATATCTGAGAGAGTAGTATGTGGTTAATTCCAGGACTGAGTCTACGAGAACAAGTGTTTGGGTAAGCTTGTCCATTTGTAAAGCCTAAGAATCAATATTTTCCACTTCTGTCTTCTATCCAAGGCACACGTTCAATTCAATGGTTTTGAGTAGACGAGAAAAAGTGCACATTCTATACAAATGCACTTGGAATGCTGCTTTAAAAACGGCTCGAGTGACGGCTTAATAGACTAAGCACCATAAAAATAGCCAAGTGGAAGTGTGGGAAGCAACAGTTTGGAAATCCCCACATAGTACGTCATTTACTGTTCTATGTCCCATAGACATGCAAGTGGGGGATTCTAGGAGCTGGGGAGATGGTTCAGTGATTGGAAGCACTTTGCTGCATTTCCAGAGGACCAGACTTCAGTTCCTTATATCCACGATAGGAGGCTCACAATCATTTGTAACTCCAGCTCAGGGGGATCAGACACCTGTGGCCTCTGCAGGTGATCACACTAACATGTGCATACGCGCATGCAGACATACACCTGCGCGTAATTAATAATAAAAATAAGTATATATTTTTTTAAGTGGAGAATTCTCGAAGCCATTCTTAGAGACTCTTTAGAAATTTAGACATTTCTCTCTGCTTCTTATAGCTAGTGAAAGGAGACGGGTGGGAAGATGGGTCTTCAAGTAGAGAGAGGAGGAAGTGAGGCAGGAAGGAAGGAAAGAAGAATAGAAAATAAATAGTCTTAACTTATTCTTAACTTATTAAAAAACAACCTTCTGGACACAGCTTTTTTTGTTGTTGTTGTTTTTTCGAGACAGCGTTTCTCTGTGTAGCCCTGGCTGTCCTGAAGCTCACTCTGTAGACCAGGCTGGCCTCGAACTCAGAAATCCACCTGCCTCTGCCTCCCGAGTGCTGGGATTAAAGGCGTGCGCCACCACTGCCTGGCACAGCTTTGTAACCTGTTTCTATATCTAGTGCTAAGGAGTCACCAGCTCTATAACCATTTCCTAGAAGAGCCACCCAGGCCCGGGCCCAGGTCTTGACTTAAACCCCTTTGCTGCTGTTGTGACCTGTCCAGATAATTGGCACGAAGCCGCTGTTTCCGCCTGCAGACTGAAGCCATGTTTCTTTGATCTCGTGCCCCGGCGGTTTGCTGAGTCATATGCCAACTTCAGAAATTAGCAACATCTCACCTTCAGTCTTCAAAGCAGAATTTCTCCTGACTCAACACGAGTTCAAGGAGCCCTGTAAAAGCTGTTGGAAAGCATCTGATGTCTTGATACCTTTTGCTTTTCCAAACAAGATGCTTAAGATCATCAGCGTTAGAGGATATACGGCCGGCGCTGCAGCGGCGGCAGTGGCGGCAGCGGCAGCTACACTGGAGTTATTACCTGCCTCAAAGAACGGATGTTCATCCGTTGACTCATTGTGTAAACGCTCGGAGCCCTCCATGAGGGTAGCTGGCCCTGGGCAGGCGTATGTAATTAGCATGTATCAGCTATCACTGAACTCAGACAGTCCTGTGAGCAAATCTTATGAAATCTTCCTAAATGGGACCTAGACGGCTCAGTCAAGTCCACATATTAGCATGAGACCAAGGATCCCATCTCAGTGCCATTTGTCATACAGTTTTGCTTATGGTGGTCTGACACTAGCATCCAGAGAAACACTGCTTCACTTCTAAGTAATTCCTTGTGGCAGTTTCTACTCCAGCTGGTGTGTGTGTGTGTGTGTGTGTGTGTGTGTGTGTGTGTGTGTGTGTGTGTGTGTGTGTATGTGTGTACATATATTCATGTATGTAATATATTAATACATATAAGGCTGTTGGTAAGGTAGAGAGTTGCAGCTGTGACCAGGCTAGAGCATTTCTGTGGCATTTTACAGCTCTCTCTTTTTGAGATAGAATCTGGTCAAGATGAACATTAAGTGTGGTCTTCAAGGTAAAAGCCTCCAAGGGAAGGAACGCTGTGGCATGTGGGCGTGTGCACGTGTGTACAGAAGAGGCAGAGCCCCCCTGCATTTGTGGCAATGTCATATAGTATCAGAGGACACAGGCTTGAGTCCTTCTGAGTCACCCAACAGACCTTCATGTGCTCCCGCAGGGAATGAATGTGCAAGCAACTAATGATCCTGTAAAAGCTGTAGCTGGTAATGAATGACCTGAGGATGAGGTCAGCTCATGACCACGTACCACAGTTCCAAGCCTTAGCTACTGTACATTTTAAAATAAAGCATCTGGTTTCTGCGATTGTAACTTTTGAAGTTAGCAAGGTATGGATACTTGCTTATAAGATTTACTTACATTTTTAGATGTTTTCATAAAAAAACCAATTTGTGTATTTTGAGCATTCAGATGCTTAAGCATTTTATTTTTAAGAAGTGAAAAAATCAGGTGCACTGTGGAAGTAAATGCAAAATGTAAGACTAAATAGACATAAAACAACACAAGGAAAGAGAAAAAACCACTGTAGAACTCTGATGAGTATGGGGACCCAGCAAGATGGCTCAGTGTTTAAATGTTTGCAGCACAAACGCAAAGGCCAGAGTTCCATCTCCAGAGCCCACATAAGGGTGGAAAGAGAGAAAACCAATTCCACAGAGCTGTCCTCTGATCTCCACACCCACACCACAGCCTGAGGTCACCCACTCATTCCAGACAGACACGTAACAAAAGAAAAACCAAACCAAACCCAACCCTGAAGACAAGTAATCAGTAAGCTACTGTTAAAAAGGAATTTAAGAACTATAGAATATAAATGAGGAAACTTTAAAGTAATTCTTTGAGTACAAGAATTAAATATAGTAATGTTTTAGTAGAAAGTATTAAAATTTCCAAAACAGTGAGTAGAAATACAGAAAAAGCTAAAGGGAATGTATAAAATTCATAGGGTACCTAGGCACTGTGGAGGTGTGGCCTAGGCACGGTGGAGGTGTGGCCTAGGCATGGAGGAGGTGTGGCCTAGGCATGGAGGAGGTGTGGATCTGTTTTAGCAGCAGCTACTGAAGCCACATCTTTTTCTCTCCTCTGGCAAGTGACTCAGAACGTGACTGCAGAGCATCTAATCAACATAATTGGTAGTGGTTATGTTTAAACACTTTGTTTCTTAATGCCATTAACCAACAATAACAATTAAAAGGTGTGTTCATAGCCAGGTGTGGTGGCACTTTGGAGGTGGGGTGATCAGGAGTTCAAGGTCATACTTGGCTTCATAAGAAGTTTGAAGCTATTTTGACCTACTTGAGACTCTATCTCAAACACACACACAGAGAGAGAGAGAGAGAGAGAGAGAGAGAGAGAGAGAGAGAGAGAGAGAGAACAAAATAATATTCCAGTTTAATGAGGACATTTCTCTTAGTCTATTCAGTGTACAAAAACAAGGGTTCACTGGGACTTTTCACGCATGTGTGTAGCCCATTTTAACCACACTCGCGCCTTGTTTCTCTCCTTTATTCTTCCTCTCATCTCTCTCTGGTCCACCTTCGCCCTAATAATCCCATCTCCTACTTCCATGGGTCCCCCTCCCATCTAGATGCCACACACAGGAGAACATGATTCTCGTTTTCTGAGTTTGGCTCTTTTTATCTAACCTGGTGATCTTCAGTTCCACCCATTTTCCTGCAAACAGCACGAATCATTCTTTCCTGTGGACAAACACATGCTTGCTTTCTGTGTGTTTCCTCAGCTACTCATCTGTTGATGGGAACCAGGCCTATTCTGTAACTCCACTATTGTGAGCAGTGCCACAAGACTTGTGAGTCTAAGAGAACTGCATGCTTTGATTCCTTCAGATACAGACCCACGAGTGTTATTACTGGATCAGATAGCAGTTCCGTCTCATCTTTGAGGCCTTCCATACTGATTCCTGGAGTGGCTGCACTAACTTACATCCTCATCATCCGTGTACAGGGTTCTTTATCTTCCTACATCCTCACCAGCATCTATTATTTCTTAGTGGTACCCACTCAGAATGTGATGAGAGAAATCTCAGTGAAGCTTTGGCATCCATCCCTGTGATGGCCAGAGACATTTAACGCTGGACTGGTGAAATGGCTCAAGGGGTAAAGGCATCTATTGCTAGCCCCCACCATGTGAGTTCAATCTTTTCATTTCCATGTAGTGAGAGAGCCAATTCCTGCAAGTTATTCTTGCGAGTGTCAGTGCTCCTCTGACCTCCATCCCCACAACTGGTAAATGAACACACATACCCAAATAAATAAAATCTAATAAAAAATTTTTGACAAAAAACACTGAATATTTTTTATGCATTTACTGGCTGTGTACTGGCTGGTTTCATGTGTTAACTTGACACAAGCTGGAGTTATCACAGAGAAAGGAGCCTCCCTTGAGAAAATGCCTCCATGAGATCCAGCGGTAAGGCATTTTCTCAATTAGTGATCAAGGGGGGGAGGGCCCCTTATGGGTGGTGCCATCCCTGACTGGTAGTCTTGGGTTCTATAAGAAAGCAGGCTGAGCAAGCCAGGGGAAGCAAGCCAGTAAGTATCATCCCTCCATGGCCTCTGCATCAGCTCCTGCTTCCTGACCTGCTTGAGTTCCAGTCCTGACTTCCTCTGGTGATGAACAGCAGCATGGAAGTGTAAGCCGAATAAACCGTTTCCTCCACAACTTGCTTCTTGGTCAAGATGTTTGTGCAGGAATAGAACCCCTGACTGAGACAGGCTGTTTATAATTCTTTGGAGCAGTGTTTGTTTGTTTTTTTCACTTCATTAGTTCATTTATTAGTTATGTTATTTGTTGTTTTGTGTTTAATTGTTTTGAGTTCTTTATATATTATGGATATTAATCTCCAGTCCCATGAGCAGCTGCCAAAGAGTTCTCTCCCATTCTACAGGCCATCTCTTCACCATGTTAGGGCCTTTGCTCTGAGAGCTTGCTTTCCACCGGTCTGTCCTACCCACATTCCCTCTAAGTGAGACAGTAACGATCGAACCAGGAATACGGGATGGGAACCATTACATCATTTTACAGGCTGAGTTCCCAGACGTGAGCCGAGAGTAGCCTTTTCTACGTTTCTAAGGTCAGAGTTGGGTAGGGTAATATAAAGTGTTAAACTCTTCCGAAGGCCTGGGACGCTCAGCCAAAGACCTACCAGGCTTGTTTGAGAAGCACACCAGGCTATGAGGTTTCCTGCTTCCATCTGCAGTGTGTTTCCAAAGGCAGCTGGGCCGCCTTCCCAACCCAGCTCTGCACCAGTAGCTGGAAGCTTAAGAGTTTGTGACCAAGACTGTGCATTCATTACCTCTAATCCAAGCTGGCTGAGAAGCCCAACTGCCTTGCTTACTGAACAATTTCATTAACTACCCAAGGCAGAAAAAAGGAGGGGAGATTTAGAATCAGGCCATAGTTAAATCTTGCATGTAGCCTTTGCAGGGCAATCACGGGAAGGTAATTTAACCTCTTCAAGATTTGTTTTCTCCTACACTGCAAAAAGGCAAATGGAATTTGGCTTTACCTGCAGGGATGAGGAGTTTAAGTGAAGAAAAAAAAAAAATCAATACACTCAGATTTCCCTTAGTCAGCACTTCTAAAACCTTGGCGGGTTCACCAGGAAGGTGATGGAATTCTCTTTCCCATGAAGCTTCAAAACCATGCAGAGCTCACAAGGCAGAGGGTGCAGTGAAACCATTCCGTCAACTGTGCCTCCCTGGTGCTCTGTGGAGGACTTAAGGATGGTCCCTTGTCTGTCACTATCAATATCAATGAGTCTTCTGTATCATCTGCTTAATAAAGACCAGTTGACTTAATGAGGTTACTGTGTTGTCCGCCTCCATCCACATTCAAATCAATGAAAATACACTGGAAAATGAGAATATTTTCACTAGAAAATTAGCAGCCACTTTTCTGTTTCAAGAAAGCCCTTAATCCAAATTAGGATGCATGTGTAGCTCTTAGTGACAACTGTATCAAAATCAGACAATTACTTCCAAGCACTGGTGAGATAAATGAGCAGAGAAATAGATACAAAATAAGGAATGGTTATACCACACAGAAAACTTCAACTTAAATTTACTTATATTTATTTATTCTTCTGTGCAAGCATGTGTGCGTGATGTATGTGCACAAACGGAGAGTTGAACACATGATGGCACACATGTGGAGATCAAAATATAACTCTTGGGAATTAGTTCTCTCCTTCCAAGGTGGGTTCTGGGATTAAGCCAAGGTTACAAGGCTTTCATGGCAAGCTAGCTATTGCTTCTTGATCCATTTTGCTCACCAGTTAAGCAGAGAACTTCAGTATCACCATTTTTTATGCATGGGCACCAACAATGATTAAATTAGCTCTAGAGATGATTTGTTTATTTGTGGTGGGATAGCCTGAAAACACATAGAGAGATAAGCAAGTGCAGAGAAGATAGTAATGAGCGGCTAGGATTCCAGGAAAGGGTGTGCCCGTAAGTCAAAGACAGAGGCCATGCTCAGTTCATCTTGAGGCCACTGCGGAAGAAAATAAGCTTGGGTTCTTTGCTGCAGGAAAGACCTACGGAAGAGTCTGAACCCTGCCCCAGCCACACACCAATGGATCCAGACTTCTTCCCGATATGACACAGGCCCAGCCCCACCATAGTACCATCTAATGTTTTTATGGTTTTTGTTTTTTTAAAGCTCTGCTTTTTCTTTTTCTTTTTAAGATTTATTTTATTTATATGAGTA
Source organism: Uromys caudimaculatus (assembly GCA_028551405.1). NCBI lineage: Eukaryota > Metazoa > Chordata > Mammalia > Rodentia > Muridae > Uromys > Uromys caudimaculatus. Next base: position 32,117,727 of record CM052715.1, read on the forward strand.
CACTGTAGCTTTCTTCAAACATACCAGAGGAGGGCATCGGATCCCATTGCAGATGGTTGTGAGCCACCATGTGGTTGCTGGGAATTGAACTCAGACATTGGGAAGAGCAGTCAGTGCCCTTAACTGCTGAGCCATCTCTCCAGCCGGTCTAATGTTTAAAACTGGAACGTTTCACTTAACAGAGAGGAACACTGGAAATTCATCCCAGCGTTCTGAAACACGTGCCAAGCTCTCTGCTACGCAGTGAGCAAGACACAAGGCTTGGCTCCAGGGACACATGAAAGTCAGTGATTATAGAAGTAGCTACATGAAAGCATGAGAGTGGCAAAAAAGCAGGAATGACAGGTCCTATCTGGCCTTTACCTGCCGTCTCCGTATCAGAGTACCCAGCAAAACAAGGCTAGACACTGAAAGCGACAAAGGCAAGTTTACTCAGTACCTACTACAGTAAGGGAGAGAGACATTTGCCACACAGAACTGCTGGAATTTATAGCCAGACAGCAGGACAAGGGGATGGGGATGGAAAAGTACTAAGAGGAATGGTGAAGATGGGTGATTCTGCTTGTTTGTCACTTGTCTGTTTGTTTGAGACAGGGTTTCTTAGCTGTCCTGGAACTCACACTGTAGACCAGGCTAGCCTTGAACTCAGAACTCAGAGATCAGCCTGTCTCTGCTCCCAAGTGCTAGGATTTAAAGGCTTGTGCCACCACTGCCTAGCTTGGGGATTCTTGATATACTGTCTTAGCAGGATTCCTGATAAAGGTGGGGCATAGACGTAAGAGGGGGAATAAAGAATTCAGTCCTCGTCCAAGGCGGTCAGATAAGAAAGGGAAGGGAATTTTCACTAAATGGATTTAGGATTTCTGCTATGCTCTGACACAGCAGCTGGGTGTAGAGCCCACAGATGAGGCCTAGTCACAAAGAAGGTTTGGACGGCAGAGATGGTCCAGTGCATTCAGCACTTGATGTGCAAGCGTGAGGATCTGATTTTGAATCCCAAGAACCCACGTGAGACTGGACTCAATAGCACGATCTGTGATCCCCATGCTCCTCCTATGAGATGGGAGGTAGAGACAGGAGAATCCCTGGAACCGAGTGGGCTAGATAGCCTGCCATATGCAGTGGAAAAACAATGAAGGGACTGGTTTCAAACAAGGTAGAAGGTGGGGCCAACACTTAAAAATGTCCTCTGACTGCCACATGCATCCACACTCACACACACAGACATACAATCACACGCATATCACACACACACACACACACACACACAGATGCCTACATACAGATATATAATCATTTGCGCATCACACACACAGACATAAAATCACATGCATGTCGCACACACACAAATGCCTGCACACAGATATACAATCACATGCACGTTATACATAGAGACATACAATCACATGCATGTCTCTCTCACACACACAGAAATACCTGCACACAGATATACAATCACATGCACATCAGACGCACAGACATACAGTCACATGCATGTCACACACACACACATGTACACTATATACTCTCACTTTTTTGTTTTGTTTTTTTATGATTCAGAATTTTTCTGTGTAGAGCTGGTTATCCTGGAACTACCTCTGTAGACCAGGCTAGCTTCAGACTCACAGAGATCCTGCCTCCTGAGGGCTGGGATTAAAGGTGTGCCCAGCTACATACAAATATTTTAAGGAAGGAACAGTCAAGCTGGAAATTGAAAGCTGATTAACCCTGAGTACAGGTACTCAAGGCAGAGAGGAAGGGGGGTGCAAAGGCCTCAGCTGTGGTAAACAGAACATTTGGGAAAGTAAGAAGGCCAGGCTGTGACTGGTAAGGAGAGCTTAGGACAAGGTAGGGAATGACTTAGACATAAGAACAAGAGTTTGGAGACATAGTAAACCTTGAAAGAAGTTCAGTTTTTGTGCTGAGGCTATGGGGTATACTGGCTGGTTTTGTGTGTCAACTTGACACAAGCTGGAGTTATCACAGAGAAAGCAGTTTCAGTTGAGAAAATGCCTCCATGAGATCCAGCTGTAAGGCATTTTCTCAATTAGTGATCAAGAGCAGAGGGCCCCTTGTGGGTGGTACCATCTGTGGGTTGGTAGTCTTGGGTTCTATAAGAAAGCAAGCTGAGCAAGCCAGGAGAAGGAAGCCAGTAAGTAACATCCCTCCATGGCCTCTGCATCAGCTCCTGCTTCCTGCCCTGCTTGAGTTCCAGTCCTGACTTCCATTAGTGATGAACAGCAATGTGGAAGAGTAAGTTGAATAAACCCTTTTCCTCCCCAGCTTGCTTCTTGGTCATGATGTTTGTGCAGGAATAAAAACCCTGACTAAGACAGGAAGGTAGAACTGGAAGGTTAAAATAGTTTGGCTTCTCCAGCCTGCAAAGCAGAAAATAGCCCGGCAGGGGCAGGCCTGGAGCAAGCAGCTGGGTAACACGTGCTTCCAGGCTCTGGGCGTGAGTTAGTGTGTCTGGGACGAAGGTGGCATGGATCTGAAGAGAAACATGGGGATGAAGATAACCAGTCAGAATAAGGGGACGTGGAACATGATGTGCTGGGCAGAGGGGGAGGCGTGGTTGAGGCGTGGTTGAGGCATGGTTGAGGCGTGGTTGAGGCGTGGTTGAGGCGTGGTTGAGGCGTGGCTGAGGCATGGTTGAGGCGGTCTCACACCTTCCCGCTTAGCGAACTAGGAACGCGGATGGAGGAGCAACCATGGTGGGGAAATGTGTCTGATTTGGGTCGGACTGAAAGTGAATGGTAAGACATATTTAGAACTTGAAAAGCTGCTATCCTTGGTGTCTTGCATCTATCTACAAGCAGCCCTTGACATCCTCTGTGCTCCTCGGTGATTAGCAAGAACTTGTTCTGATGATTGACTTAATGAGGGTGTGGAAGTCAGAAGGCAGGTATTAGAGAAGAGGTGTTCCTGAGGGAAAGGATAACAAGAGGGACTGCCAGTGAGCAAGACCGTCAAAGCCACCTGATAGGATAGTTAGTTTCTCTTTTCCCTCCCACCTTGCTGCAAGCCCACCCCTAGTCCAGTTTCTCAGAACAAAGTCAGGACATGCCTTTCACATCTCATCGCTGAACTCTGGGAGAACTCATACCCCATGGGTAGGATTAAAAATTGTAACATTCTAGCGTCCTTGAAACAGGGGCAGGAAGATCAGGAGTTTAAGACCAGCCTGGGCTACAGGAGACCCTATTTCAAAAAAACTAACAACAACAATGATAAATGGATCAAGGGGGACTATAGGAAAACTTTTCTCAAATAATGTAGCTTATAGAGTGATTGAAGACAGTTCACAAGTAATATGAAGATGCTTCACCCAGAACATATAAAATTGAATGAAACAATCCAGTTGTAAAAAATATAGATATAAAACTACATTCTCGGATAGATATCCTACATTAAAACATGGTTCTTGTTGTCTATAGAAAATGAGCTGTGAGGATCAGATGGATAAAGGAAGAGTTCACCTACATTGCTAATGGTGCCTTTAAGATTTAAAATAAAGACCTGAAGCATTTTTAAGTTCACATTTTTTGTTAAATCTCAGGGATCAGTACATTTAAAACATTTTATTAAAATTAAAGTGTACGGTTTTTTTTTCTCCATAAAAAATTCTCAGTAGTATTGTAGATATTCGCCATTTGAGTCTGACCTACTCACTCCTTCCAAGGGCAGCTGGTCTTAATGGTCCAGCTGTGAAGAGCAGAGGAAGAGAATGAACAACTAGTGCGCAGAGAACACTTCAGGTACCACCATGCCCAGGCACTGGCTCTGAATCTCACCAGGATGATGTCTGGCAATGTTGACCCTTGATGTGATCCAGCAGGCAGGACACTTCGGGCTAGCACCATTCTTTCAAAAACATGTAATCCCAGTCAACCACGTGATCAACAAGACAAATATAGATTTGGGATATTCTAAGTCCCTGACAAGTACTCCTTAAGATGTTAAGGTCATTTTTTTAAAGGAAAAATAAATTGTTCCAGACCAGAGGAGGCTGGAGAGACAAGACATCTGCATATAATTTAACACTGCAGAACAAAGGACAATAATGGAAAATCTGGTGAGATCCAGATAAAATCTGGAGTCAGCAACAATGTATCTAAATTGCAAATAATAGAGGAAACAGAGTAGAAGGGAATGTGAATGCTCCATTCGGCTTAGCAACTTTCTGCAAAGCTAGCACTATTCTAGCCTAAAAGTTTACTTGAAGTAACCATATCTCTTTTTTTTTGGGGGGGGGGGGTGTTTCAAGACAGGGTTTCTCTGTATAGCCCTGGCTGTCCTGGAACTCACTCTGTAGACCAGGCTGGCCTCAAACTCAGAAATCCACCTGCCTCTGCCTCCCAAGTGCTGGGATTAAAGGCGTGCGCCACCACTGCCCGGCAGAAGTAACCATATCTCATCAAGACCCCCTTGGCCCAAAAATGACAGCAGCTGGAACTCGTGTGCCCCTGAGCATGGCAGCCCTGCACAGCCCCGTCTGCTGGCCTGTGGAGGAGAACATGTATTATGTAGGCCAACTCTTCGGAAAACTGAACCTAACCCTTCAATCACAAAACTATGTTATTATTTTCAGCAACTTTTTATAGCATGCTTTCAAAACTGGGTGACAATATTCAGTGCCCTCTGAACAGAGGTCACGGTGTAATTGGATCCTCCCTGGGTGAGTCAGAGGGACCAGTGTGAGCAGGTTGTTAAGGGACAGCATACAAAATACAAGCCCACTTTTTGTTTCCTATATAGTGGCACAGAAGCAGCAGTGCAGGAACTAGCTACAGAGACAGAGAAACAGAGCTCCAGAGCTCCAGAGCTCTGAATTGCAAGGCTCAGAAGCCGCCGAAGGAAAGAACGCTGCAGGAGACACATGTGGCTAAAGATTCCAACAGCTGATTATGAAACCTCAGGTGAGCCAGCACTGGGAGAGTATCTTCCAGCTTCTCAAGAATGACAAAGCACCTGGCAGCCTATTTCCCCATCTTGGGTGCCATAGCATGGTTTGTGACACATCTCTGTATGAGCTCTATGACAGTCATGAAAGGCACCAGTAATTACTGTGTAACGCATTCGTGGGAAGCAGGTGTCTGAGATGGCCAACTCACTAATGTTTACACGAAGAATTTTTTTAAGACAGGGTCTAGCTATTTAACCTAGGACCCTAGCCCTGAACTCACTGAGATCCAGATGTCTCTGCCTTCTAAGTGTTGGGATCACAGACATGCATTACCATACTTGGTTTTCGATGAAGGATTGTAAATCTCAACCTTTCCCAGATCTACTTGGAGATCATTTTCTTTGGTAAACATATTAGAGGAAAATTATTTTATTCCTATTATATATATGTTTTTAAAGTTTCTACTTCAGCCAAAGAGGCAATATAATGTGGCTAATGCTGGTAGACAGCCACAGAAATAAAAGGAATTTAGAACGAGGGTCATATTCTGTGATCAGCAACAGTGGTTACCACTAAGTATTTCCTGTTACCCTGTTCAGACTCCACGTACCAACTAGCCGCCTGTCCTATAGGCCGTCTGTATCTTCCTGGACCCCAGCAGTTGCCCAACCTCACGGTCCAACCCTACTCTCCATCCACGTTCATGATTTAGGAAATTTATATATTAAAATCTGGTTTTTCTTGTCTATAGAAAAGGAGTGATAGCAATTAGAAGAGGCGCCTGCTATGCATGCTGGGAACCTAGCCACCATGCAATCTTACATGGCAACAGGATTTGGAATTTCTTTCTCCTCTATTCACCATACATCTCCCAAGAGCCATGGCTTTTATTTTATTTTAAGATTTATTTATTTATTTATTTATTTATTTATTTATTTATTTATTTATTTATTTATTATATGTAAGTACACTGTATCTGTTTTTCAGACACACCAGAAGAGGGCATCAGATCTCATTACAGATGGTTGTGAGCCACCATGTAGTTTCAGGGATTTGAACTCAGGACCTCCAGAAGAGCAGTCAGTGCTCTTAACTGCTGAGCCAATTCTCCAGCTCTTGCTCTGGTCCCACTTGCTGTAACTGTCTTCAGACACCCCAGAGGAGGGCATCAGATCTCATTATGGATGGTTGTGAGCCGTCATGTGGTTGGCTTGAATTGAACTCAGGACCTCTGAAAGAGCAGTCAGTGTTCTTGTTTTGTTTTTGGTTTTGTTTTAGTTTTTCGAGACAGGGTTTCTCTGTATAGCCCTGGCTGTCCTGGAACTCACTCTGTAGACCAGGCTGGCCTCGAACTCAGAAATCCACCTGCCTCTGCCTCCCAAGTGCTGGGATTAAAGGCGTGTGCCACCACTGCCCGGCGCAGTCAGTGTTCTTAACCGCTGAGCCATTTTTCCAGCCCAGTTGTGAGAATTCTAAGCACCATGAGAGCAGGTCAAACAGGTTCTGGTGAAGCGTCATCCATAGAAGAGTCATATGAACTTACATCTTACTTAAAGCATTTGTACATGTTTTTAGTGTGTGTGTGTGTGTGTGTGTGTGTGTGTGTGTTTTGAGACAGTCTTACAACCTATCTCTGGCTGACCTGGAACTAGCTCTATAGACCAGGTTGGCTCTGAACTCTCGGAGATCCACCTGCCTCTGCCTTCCAAGTACTTGAACTAAAGGCATGTGCCACAAAACCTTTTCTAAAAGTTTCTATTGCCAGACATAATGGTGCACTACTTTAATACCAACACATAGGAGACAGAAACAGGGAGTCTTTGTGAGTTCAAGGCCATCCTGTTCTCTATAGAGTTCCAGGACAGCCACAGATACATAAGAAGATCCTGTCTGTAAACAAACAAACAAAAAAGAGAAAGTGTTATTGTTTACAATCCTGCAGAAAATAAACCTATAGCAAGATGGCAAAACAGCAATCGTCATTGAACATGGAAAATAGATATGCAGGGCTTATCTTGCTGTCTCTCCAGTCTTATGAATCTTTCAATAGTTTTCATAATTTAAAAGTTTCAAACAAAATACAACTATCAAAATCAGGGTAAGGATGGTGATAATCTCTCCCAGAGACTTAAAATCACTCCAGGATCCCCAGAGAGGAAACTGTCACATTTTGGGAAAGAAACATTGACTCACAATGCCCACTGGAAAGTCACAGTCACAGACAGGCCCTTAACCTGCACAGTGGCAGGGTAGGCAGGGTATCCATGAGTGCAGTACTACTAAATAAATGCCCAATTAAAGTTTGCCAGACTCAGGGATGAATGATTTGACGTGTGATCCCATGGTCTTTAGCTCACTGCCTCAGGTTTCCTATGTTGCTGTCTCTGCCTTAAAGGGGTAGACAAAAAATTCACATAGAAGTTACCACTATAGAAGAATTAATACTACACAGGAAAAAATGGCTTACCTAGGGAAGCTCCTGCCGTTTGATTTCTGTTCGTGTGAAGAATATGTCTAGAAAGTTTCAATACATGTCTGCAGTCAGATCTGGCTGGCACTGGATATGACCTGCAGCTTGAATCAGGCATGAAGTTCAGAGGTCTGGTGTAAACCTGACTCTTCCATGTGCTTCTGTTGTGATCTTAGACATTTACTCCATTTGAGTGTCATTTTGCTCAAGACTATTTACCAGGCACCATTAAGAACAAACATCACAGGTCTGGCTCGGGTCTGGACTTATGTGAGGCAGCCAGAGTGGCTCACTGGCTTTCTAGTCAGATATGTGCCTGCTGTGAGCTGTATCAGAACATACTCTCTCCCACTCAGACCTGGAGCTGAGCAAATGCTACCAACTCTTCACAGACACTCTATCTGGAATACTCTTGGGATATTCTGGAATCAGAGTCTGATACTAAATTAGTCACCTCAGTTAAAGACTAAATGTACTAGAAGTCTAAATCCATTCCAGGGGAATAGAACGGCCAGGGCAGGATCACCTTTTGTGTATATAATTAGCTATTCTACAAGACAATAATGTGAGGCTTCTTTATAATGCAAATAAATTGGCTTTGTTCGAAATGCTATTTTGAATAATAACTTCTTTTTCTTCCTTTGCTAGAGGATATGGGCCAACTTCTATTGCAGATCCGTAAACCTTTTGAATCTATGTGTTCAGTGTAACTCTCAATAACAATAAGAGAGACTACATGACTGATTTAAAGATGTGAAATAGCAGAAACAGTATTTGAAAGTCTGAAAAATTCGAGCAGCATTTCTGTCCTGCCCCCACAGAATTCAAATGCAGAAATCAGGTTTCTGCTTTCAACACCTCTATCCTGGAAGCAGCTCTCCTGCCTGCTTATAGAAAGATGGCAACCCATCACATTATTTTTACGGATCACTTTTAGAAATGAGGTGGCCTCAAGAATGGCTTGGGAAAGACGGGATGCGTGGTTGGCGGCTCCGCAGCCCTTAAATAGCTGTGGCACCATATGATACCAGGCCCACACTCTACCACGCCAGTGCAATTGGACCACTGAAGGCTGAGCCGAGGAGTTCATGTCTCCTGCAGCTGTTCCCTTCATCATGCGTCTGGTTGAAAACTGCTGCATGAAGAGGCGAGCAAGGAGACGGGCAGAGGAGGGAGGAGATGACGGGGCTGGGAATAAATATGAGCAAGTCCAGTGATACATATACAAAATAGCATAACAAGACATTATTTTGCATGCCAATGTAAAAGGTTAATAAAATAAAAATTACATGAAAAAAACAGAGTTATCAGCTTAAAAATACTGCATGCCTTAGAAGAAAAGAAAGAAGGAAAAAACCTGCATGGTTAAATAGTTAAAATTTTGGGAAGGTAAACTGATAGAAAATGATTTGCTAGCTGAAAACTGGGGGGAAAAATCCTAATGGGGCCTTGGCATGTGGATTAATGATAGAACGCTTATCTGACACATGTAAGACCCTGAGTTCAATTCCAGCACACATGCCAAAAATAAATCATAATGGAATGAAAACTGGAAACTGCATGGAATTCTGGGGATACAGTGAGTGGGTAAATGTGTGGTTGGCACCCATGAAGCCTGGGGCTCCATCCCAGAATGACCTTCTCTGCAACAAACAAACAAACCGTACAGAAATTAAATGCAAATGACCCATAAACAGAGATGCTTATCTCAGCCATAATTGGAGAAATCAGTGTCAATCTGTTGAACTAGCCGCCCAGTCACTCTTCTGCCGCTGTTCTTGCAAACAGGCCTACCCACTCATGTCGTTCCACCCTGGAGAGCTGCCATTGGCCTCGAGCTTGCTTCATAGGTATGTTTTAACATTTGTTTCCATATGTAACTTTTTGGAGTCTTCTACTTATAATGTCCTAGAAATCCTTTCATGGAAATACATGAAGACAGGCTCCCCATAGCTACTATGTAGTGTTTTGTAGTAGAGCTGGTGTTCAGTTATTTTACTGGTGAACTTTTAGGTTGTTAGCCACATTTTGCTGATGTAATAAGACAGTAATGAACATTATATTCACTCCTCATTTTTATTGTGCAAAAGTATTTAAGGGGGATACCGATAGTTAATGTTTAATTTGAAAGTACATTTTATTATTTGTTTGTGTGTGCACTTGTGTGCATGCGTGCACACTCACATACCACTGTGTGCAAGTAGGGGTCAGAAGACAAGTTGAGGGACTGTTTCTCTCTCTCCACCATATGAGTACTGCAATTGAGCTCAGGTTCTCAGGCTTGGCAGCAGGGGCCCCTATGTATGTGCCATCTTTCCATCCCTCAATAGATAACCTGTAAAAGTAATAGCCACTTCCAAATTGCCCACCAACCTAGCTGCAAGGGATCCCTGGATGAGTTTAAGAAGACCCATCTTTCATACCTTTGACAACATGTACTTCTACATTCTCTATACTGTTCCACTGATGTGTTTGCCTATTCTTGAAGACTTGGAACTTTCCTAACTTCTGAGAAATTCTTGACCATGTTTAGCTGTTTCTTTAAATATTATTCTCTCCATTTTCTATTTCTAAATGGTGGGACTTTTGAATATATATAAATATTTACATATATACATATTAATGTATATATAATCTAATTTTCTTTTCATATTTACCCGCATTATATACTGCCTCATGGGGGAGTTCCAAGGCTCAGTATTCCAACTCTCATATCTCGCATCTCTTACACGCCCTTGGTTCTCACAGTGGATACTGGATGGAGGCTTGAGCTAGGCACAGCTCTGCTGCTGTCACTACCAGGGCTCAACATAGTTGTATGGAGTTATCTGAGAGCTGTTGTCTGATAATGTTGGGGGATCTGGGTTCTGGCAAGCACATTCTCAATTCAAGTAAAAAAAAAAAAAAAATGCTTCAGACTAAACCAGATGCTCCAAGACAATTAGTGGAAGCCTACAGAGATTTGTGCAAGAGACAGAGATTGAGGCAAGTCTCACTGAGCAAGCAAACTTCATTGCAGATCATGTCAAAACTATGGTTACCCTTCAGGAGCTGAAACCTGTCCCCCAGCTCCACTGGCCGGGGTATGGCTCTTCCAGGATACCCCTAAAGCAGCAGCTCAGATAGGGTTTATCAGATATACCTGGTACCCACTAAACTTGCCTTTTGAGACCATCAAATAAAACCAAATGCTGCGAGGAGTCACACAGCCAGTGGCTGTTCTGCAAACTTAAATTAACACCTCTCCGAATCACAAAGCTGGGGCTTAATGAGCTGCCTGGAGACTCATTCAGTGCAGGGCTGGCAAACCAGAGATTGTCATCCAACATTGCCCTTCTCCGCAGCACCACAAAAGATATAGAATGAACGTTC
>CM052715.1:32128574-32196664 GCA_028551405.1 Uromys caudimaculatus
GGGAGGGAGGGAATGGGGAAGTGAATAAGGGAGGGAAGGAGGGAGGGAATGGGGGAAGTGAATGAGGGAGGGAGGGAGGGAGGGAGGGAGGGAGGGAATGGGGAAGTGAATGAGGGAGGGAGGGAGGGAGAGAAGGAGGGAGAGAGGAAGGGAAAGAACAAGAGAAGAGGGTTAAAGACAGGAAGAGGCAGAGACTAGAGACTCATTGACATGGAGTTCCTTTCCCACTCATGACTGTGTCAAAGACTACAAATCTCAAGTTTGTAAGTGGTTCTAGACTATTACCAGAAAGGTCCTGGAAGCATTCCCCAGAACAGACACCAGGTGATTTGGCTCAATGAATATGCTCCACAATTAACCAAAAGGCCTCAGTTTCCTAAGAGGAAAATGTACAGTCAGCAAGGTGAATACAATTCAGTGTTCTGAGCTTAGAATGCTTTGATTCTTTGAAAATCACTTTGCTTTCATCCCCGCTGATTTTGCTTTGCATCCTAAGGATGTGCCTGCCAGTGGATCACATACTAAGATGTCTTTTTGAAACTCTCCAGTGTGTTTTGTCTAGTCATCTCCTAGAAAAGCAGAATCCAAAACAACAGAGATGCCTATATACTAAAAACTCCCTTGGACTGAAATTAGAAGAACAGTTGGTAATAATACAACTTCTTCAGAGTATGTAAGAGGTTGTTATGGTTACCACCGGTTCTTGTTTGCTTGTGTTTTTGAAGTTTTTGTTTGTTTGTTTTTCAAGATAGGGCCTCATTATGCAGTCCTGGCTAGCCTGGAGCTGCTATAAAAATCATGCCTGGCTGTGAACTCACAGAGATCTGTCTGCCACAGCCTCCCAAGTGCTATGACTAAAGCCTATACCATCATGTCAGGCCCAAGTTTTCCGTGTTTCCTTGAAAAATTAAAGACCGCAGAATGATAATCTGAGGAAAGCACCTCAGGAGTTTTCCATAACCTGGTGTCAGAAAAAATCTTCCTAGAATTGGACCTAGGCTTTGAGAGACACTTCAGAACAGCCGTTCTCAACCTTCCGAATGCTGGGACCTTTTAATAAAGTTCCTCATATTGTGGGGAATCCCCAACCATAAAATTATTTTCTTCGCTACTTTATAACTATAATTTTGCTACTGATATGAATTATAATGTAAATATCTGTGTTTCCCAAAGATCTCAGGCAAACCCTGTTAAAAGGCCGTTCCGTTTGTGGAGGTCATGACCCACAGGTTGAGAACCACTGCTTTAGAGTATTAGAAGGAAAAAATAACTGAATTTACTGATCAGAAAGAGAAAGCAAATAGACCACTGCCTTAACTAAGGAACCTATAAGTTGGCACATACATTGTATTTATTTTGTTGATGGACACAGCTTCAGTTTTCACAGTTGGGCTTTTTAGTTTGCTCTAAAGATATATCAAAGAGTACTTAGGAAAACATTATTTGGTATAGCTTGCTTTTGAAAATATTTTGAAATATGTGTATTTTGAAATATATAACACACATTAGAAAGTGACATTATGGCTGAAATTCTCGGCTAGGCATCAAATTTAGAGTTTCTGTAATAGAAAATGTTATTGAAGTCTTATGTTTTCAGGTGATGCTTGGTAAAGAAATATGTGCTCTGCTTTGATAACAGGACATAGATAAATATGCTGAAACTGACAAGAAAACTTTCTCCCTGTTAGTGTTCATAGTTCCAGAAAGTACCGTGCAGGCTTCTTGGGGAGAAAAGTTATTAATGGTGTCACCCAGCAGTGAGTCCTGAATGCTACAGTAGCAATCTGCCAGGCAAGATGGACCCACTGGTGCAATAGTGGCCTGAGAGTTATGGAGGCAACCAACTGATTTTAGACTGAATTTGAAGACTGCTCTATAGGACAGTATTTATGCTTCATACTATAAACATGATCAAAAGCCCATGATGAGAGAGTTTATGGGCCCGAGGATGAAGCTATTACTGTTAGCCTACTAAATGGACGTGTTGCTTAGACTGACTTCTAGGTATTTATGCTTAGACACATAAATTAGTGCTGCCCTCAACCTTGCCCAGGGAAACTCCTCCTTACAGTGGTCATCAGTTAATACCGTGACTGATGAGTGGTTAAAGAGCTGAGAATAAGTGACTGTTGGGTGCCCCACCCTAAATCTTTTCCAACACCTGCCTCCAAGGCTCAGAACACTATGGAAGGAGGGGCAGAAAGAATTTAAGAGCCAGAATATGGGAAAGGGTGCTGTAAAAAGATGCATTCTGGATATGACACAGCCATGAACTCACTGCAGCCATGGTTACCCGTACGAGATCAAGCCAAAACGATCTATCAACATTACATTAGGAAGACTGACAGGCTACAAAAAAAAGAAAAAGAAAAAAGAAAATGAGGAGATATGAAGGGAGGTTGGCTGTGTTAAGGTGTCTAGAAGGAATGGGAAGAGGAGTTTGGATGCATATGCTCAAGACACTTTGTATGTACAAAACTGCCAATGAATAAAGGATATTCTATTTTTTAAAATATGTGTACTTTAGTCCTATATTAAGAGGATGGTCACAAAGTCAATAGCAATTTGGACTATATGGTGAGTTTTGGGCTAGCTTTGGCTACATGTAAGACTGTCTCAAAAAATAAAATGGAAAAGGAAAAGAAATGTGTGGCATAGCCTCAACTCTCCACTTACCTGATCCCAATACACTTTTGTCCTAATAGGTAATAAAATATACCTTAAAAAAGTCAGTGAAATACTTCGGAAACATAAACACACTAGGCATGCCTGGGGAATGATCGCCTGGAGACAACTAGTAATCATAATCAGTAAATACATGTAGAAAATGAAAAGGCTTTGAAAGGCAGATTTCAAAGGACCAGGAAGTAATTGAATTTTCACAGGGAAGAGTTCTTTATTCCAGATCAAAAGAGTTGATACCTGACCATGTTTAATCTATCCCAAGGGGAAGGAACTCTGAAACTATGTGGAGTCTATATGTGTGTGTGTGTGTGTGTGTGTGTGTGTGTGTGTGTGTGTGTATAATTTTTGAGACAAAGTCTCACGTAGCTCAGGCTAGCCTTGAACTCACTGTATAGCCAAGGATGACCTTGAATTTCTGATCCTTTTCCTCTTCCCTCTACCTCTAAAATACTGGGATTTGACTTAGTTACTTTCCTGCTGTGATAAGACACCATAAGCAAAGAAATTATAAAAGAGAGTGTTTAATTTGGGCTTATAATTCAGAGAATGAGAGATGATGGCAGAGCACAGTCATGACAGCAGGAAAAGCTGAGAGCTCACATCTTGATCCACAAGCTGCAGTCAGAGAAAGGCTCAAAATGATATGAGTGTCTCAAAGCCTCAAGGTCCACCCCAGTGTCACTCCTCCTCCAATGAGGACACACCTCCTAGTCCTTCCTGAACAGTTTCAGCAACTAGGGACCTAGTATTCAAACATTTGCACCTATGGAGGCCATTCTCATCAAACTGCCACAGGATCATAGATGTACACTGCTACATGCAGTTTTATGGAGTGCTGAGGATATACACCAGGACTTTGTGCATGCCAGGTAAGCACCCTACCAACTGACTTACATTCCTGGTCTTGAGTTATTTCTCCCAGTCTTCATGCTAATTTCCTTTTAAGATCTTATGCTTATTTTATTCTAAATATTTATTATTTTCAATGTATATGTGGGTAAACCTTCATGAGTTCATCTCATTGTGCAGGAATATGTGAATACCATAAGAAAGAATTGGATCCACTGGATCTAGGATTACGGGCAGTTGTGAGCTGTCCTGTTGTGTCCTGTTGTGGATGCTGGGGACTGAACTTGCCTCCCCTAGATGAGCAGCAAGTACTTTTAACAATTAAGACATCTCTCTAGTCCCTTTAAATTAATATTACTTTTTAAAGATTAACTGTCCTTTGAAATTCTAAACACGTGTGTGTGTGTGTGTGTGTGTGTGTGTGTGTGTGTGTGTGTGTGTAGGTGCACATGCTGTGCACCCAAGTGTGCAGATGCTTGTACACCTGAGTTCCCACATGCTGTGAGGAGGGAGTGTGTGTGTAAGGCAGAGGACAACTTTGCAGGGTTTTTTCTCCTTCCTGGGTTCTGTGGGTACCCAGGTTAAACTCAGGTCCTCCTGCCCTTACAGCAAGCATGCATCTGATGACCTACCTATCTGGACCTTCATGCATATTCTTGATTCCTGCTTTGCTTGCTCCCTTATCACTTATGTCTGATGTCACCTCCACAGAGCTGGTTGTCCTGGAAAGGGTGGTAATCTTGGCTGCCATCTTCCTTCAGATTGAGATGTTCATTAGACTGTATTCTGTGTCAGGGGCTGTCTGACTGCTAGGGGAAATCCTTCCTTTGTTTACGGTTGGCTGTTTATGGTCAGCTGTTAGGGAAAGTCTGGTACCCCATGGCTATAGCCAGTCACGTAACATACGGTCGGCTGTGCCTATCTAATTTGTGTTTTCTACCCACAATTCCTACCAAGAGGATAGGACTTTGTCATCATTTGGTTCCCAAGGCAGAGGGAAGGGCACCTGTGGAAGATGAGCTGCCTTCTTCTCTTGCAGCAGTGCCCTCAAGGACCTACACGCTGAGGAGCCAGACACATGGCTGCTGTGCCACTGCTTCAGGGCTGCAGCCATCCTGACACCTTTTTGCCATTTTAGTGACACTATTCTGTGAAAATTTTAGATGCCATGTCCTGTCTTCGAATCAGCTGGGTTTATACTCCATTCTTAGGGTTTATCCCAGTTTCTGACTCACTGAAGAAATCACTTCTTACTTATGATAACTAATGGAGGCCCTTGCAGTGTCCTTGGCCCACCATCCTGACACAGGATGAGGGTCCCTTGTCCATCAAACCACAAAGTAGCTAAACCTCCCAGAGCTGTGGCATTCAGCGCCAGCTGCATGGTAGACTCATCTGAACAGCTTTTAGGCACAGAAGGACCTAAGATGAGTATTTCGCTTGAGGTAAAATGACTGGGAATGTGTATGCATTGCCATGGTTAGTTCATTTTAAAAGTTCTCCAGCTTTTGCGAACCACTACTTAGAACAGCAGAGCTGATGACCTCCAAGAGGTTGTCACAGGCTTGGAACCACCTGGCAGCCTCACCGGCTGGGACTTTTACCATCAAAGCCTCTGGCCTCTCCCTCACATTTCCTCCCACACAGGCATATTAAAGCAATGGATAGCTGATCGTTAGTCACCATGAGGTAATTAACAGTTTTCATTATATCTGTGTGGCTCATCAAATACCACTCTGGTTACAGATTATTCAGAGCTTTCTTGAATAAAAAGCTTTTCCCATGTGACCAGACCTTGCTCTGACAGGCATACTTTCCTGTCATCTCTATTGTATTTAATATCAGCTAATGGTATTTATTTTCCATGTGTAGATTGTGAAACCAACCTGTAATAAAGGAACAATGTACCAACATCTCTTGGTATCCATAGAAGACTGGTTCTAGGACCTCCTTCTCAGACACACCAATCTGTGATGCTTACACTCTTTATATAAAATGGCTTAGCATTTATATACATTAAAGTATCTTTTGATTACTTTTAGTAACCCGCTACAATGTAAGTGCTGTTCAGACACTTGTTTAAGGGACGTGTGTGAGCACAGCTGATTTGTGAAATATTTTTGAACCACATTTACTCAAACCCATGGAGGTAGATTAGGGAGACAGAGGGTTAATTCTCTCTTATGTTTTCTTTTTTATTGGTTATTTTATTTATTTACATTTCAAATGTTGTCTCCCCTCCTGCTTCCCCTCCACAAACTCCCTATCCCATTCTATCTTATGTGTTCTAGTCTTCAACACATCTTGTTTTGTTCTAAGTAAAAATCAAGAGAAGACCAAGTAAATGAATTCTGAATGTGAATTAATTTTAAGTACAGCTCATTGCTGTACCCATGATCCAGCTGAAATTTGTATTAGTCACTTTTAAAGCTCTATAACTTGAAAGGGGAATGTGCTGCTCTGTAGACTGGGATGCATTTACTGTCTATGGGACTTACAGGCTGGGCTCTGTCATTGTTTGTGAGGTTCGTGTGCACTTTGGGCAGTAGATCATCTCGTCCCTTCCTACCTTACAGCAGCCCTTCCTCCTGCAGGGGGTTGAAAACACCAGGCCAAGAGGATATTGTGTTAGGGCGAAGTACAGGTGGAGAGTAAATTCTGTGAAGAAGAAAAGAAGGCTGGGGTTGTATAGAAGGAACTTGACTATTCTTCACAACAGCGTGGGGAAAAAAAAGAATCCTAAAGTCCTAAAAAAAATGTTGAAAATTGGTAGAGGTAATCGAGTACTAGAAAGGGGCTTGGATTACCTGTGGGTGCTCAGTACGCATGGCTAGTGAAGAGCCCACCTGGACACTGGCTTTGGAGAATTATCCGATATTCTCTTGTTTTAGCCAGTTTGGTTTTCTATCAAAAAGTAGAGAAGGTCGTGAGGTTCTTAAACAACAGAGTTCTCGTGACAGTGTAGTAGGATTTGCTTGTGTTCTTACACAGTAGAGAAAGGCAGCCAGTTCAGCAGCCTGTGCTCTGAACGGTACTTAACTTACCACCGAGGACTCCGCTCTCATGACAGACCTGACTTTTCAGAGGCCACAGCTCCAAATCTGCTGGGGATTAGATTTCTACATCTCTTTTGTTTGTTTGTTTGATTTTAAAAAATTTTTTTTTTAATTTTTTTTATGTTTTGATTTTTCGAGACAGGGTTTCTCTGTGTAGCCCTGGCTGTCCTGAAACTTACTCTGTAGACCAGGCTGGCCACGAACTCAGAAATCCACCTGCCTCTGCCTCCTGAGTGCTGCGATTAAAGGCGTGCGCCACCACTGCCCGGCTTTTGGATTTTTTTTTTATGAGGGAGGGGACACTACCAGTCCCCAACACCCACCAAGCCAGCATTGGATGCCAGAGGCCCACCAAACTACGACTCTGTTAGCCAGAAATAATCACAGAGCGGAGGAGACATGGAGGAAGGAATGTTGACTGGAAAGACTCTCTGGGTGGGAGATGGGAAAGTGGTATTTTAGCAGGACATGAGATGTGGGGGTGGCATAAATTAGAAGAAAACCTTTAGAACTAAGAAAATAAACACAGCTAGAAAATACTGGCAAGAGAATTGACAGTCATTAGGAGAAAAAGGGACAGACACACATTCAGAGGAATAGTTCTAGATCTAACTGACTACTTTTATTTCTCCTTGATAAAAACCATTTACACAAATGGGTGCACGCGTGTGTGTTGTGTTTGTGGATGTGTTGTTGTGTGTGTTGTGTTTGTGTGTATGTGTTTTTTTTTTGTGTGTGTGTGTGTGTGTGTGTGTGTGTGTGTGTAGTCTCCAAAGGTTTTCTTTGTTCCAGCAGGCTCTTACCGTAACATGTCATCCTAAGAAGCCACTATGGTTTTGCCTCACTGGAATTTTATAATCCTCATAAGCAACCACTTTCCCTTGTCTACGTGCTCCTTCCTGGGAGGGCCGGCCACTCAGTGCTCTGCTGTGCCTCACTTTTGCGCTGCTTTACGTTTGTTCAACCCCACATGGCTGTGACAGTTTAAGCACTTACGTCATCTGCATTTTCTGGGAGTCATGTGATCTGCCCTTCAGTGACCTGAAGCTGAATCGTAGGTTCAGAATTTAGCCAGTAGTCCTCTCGACAGCACCAGCTACTTCATAAGTGTTCATACGGTCATCATGGGAACATACTTATTCAAGTGTGCATCATCCCTAAACATATGTTGTAAACAGACAAAAATCCCAAATATGCTTCACCCGGTCTTGAACTGCGACTAATAAGCTGGAAGTCAGGCCACAAGTATGTTACTGTGGTATGTTCAGACTCTGGTGCTCCCAACCCCCACAAAGCTACAAGATACAGCTGTATCTGAGGAAAACCATCTCTGAGCTAAGCCAACTCAGCAGGCTCACTACTTCAATTTAACAGTAACCAAGTGGAGTCTTACTAAGACTTTGGACTCAGGGTCACACTCTCTCTGATGAATTGCTATTGTGTTTGGTCTCTCTTGCCCGCACTCACCACCTATTTTAGACAGCACGTGACTCTGACTCACAAAAAAAAAAAAAAAAAAAAAGAGCAAAGTCTGCACAAAGGTTTTAAAGCCACACACCCACTCGCTTGAATCCCTGAAACACTCAAATGTCTCAGTGTCCAAGGTAAGGTTCCATTTTTCTTGCCATCAATAAACAGATCCAGTGAACACACTCATCAAGATTGGGGAGGGAAGGAAGCAAGCAAAGATTTACAAATATCAAAATATCTCCCAGGCATGCAGGTTATCCTTGAGCAAAAGTGTGGGTGCAAAACTAAAAGTCAAGTCATTTATAGCTTGATGTCTTCCATGGTATAGTTAGCTATGCCCAGACGCTGTGGGCGGGAAGAAGCCTGCAAGAAGATACATAGCAGGGCTCCTGAGACTGCTAGAGAGGCACGTGAAGGCTTTGTTAAAGGCTTTTGGTGACTCTGGGTGACAACCTGGGACACAGGCAAATCCCTCCACACATGGTCTATTCTTTGTGAGGGTGATTCTCACCCACTGTTATACTGAGAGCCCCTTTGGTGGCATCCTAGTTTGCTTTCTATTCCTATGAGAGACAGCATAACCAAAAGCAACTTGTGGGGGGAAGGGCTTTATTTCCCCTTTACAGCTTGCAGACCATCATCTGGGGAGGTCAACGCAAGAACTGAAGCAGAGGCTTTGTAGGAATGCTGCTTACTGGCTTACTCATCTTGCTTTACTCATCTGCTAGGGATGTCATCACCCACAATTTGGCCCTCCCACACCAATCAGTAATTTTTTAAAAATGCCCCACAGACAGGCCAATCTTAGGGGGGCATTTTCTCAACTGAGGTTCTCTCTTTCCAGAGGACTAAAACTTGTGTCAAGTAGAAAACAAATAGATATATAAATGACAGATGATAGATAGATAGATAGATAGATAGATAGATAGATAGATAGATAGATAGACAGACAGACAGAACCAGCACAGGCAATCAAGTCTGAAACCTACTCACATTGGCACAGATGCATTGTGTATGGTATGGGTTCAACAAAGACATGGGAGAAGGCTCACTCTAAAAGCCTTTCAACTCTGACCTATAACTGTTCTGTCTGAAAGAACTGCAGGGATGGAAATGGAGAGGAGCCTGAGGAAAAGGAGGTCCAGCGACAGGCTCAAGGTGGGATCCACCTCAATGGGAGGCCCCAAAGCCTGACACTGTTACTGAGTCTATGGAGTGCTTACAAAAAGGGACCTAGCATGACTGCCCTCCGAAAGACCCAACAAGATGCTCAAAGAGTAAAATGCAGATATTTACACCCAACCAATGGGCAGAAGCTGCTGACCCCTTTACTTGAAAAGCTGGAAGAAGTTGAGGAGGAGGGTGAGCCTGTAGGAGGACCTGCAGTCCCAATTAACCTGGACCCCCAAGATCTCTGAGACACTGAGCCACCAACCAGGCAGCATACACCAGCTGATATGAGGCCCACAACACATATACGGCAGAGGGTTTGGGTTCAATCAGAGAAGATGCACCTAACTCTCAAGAGACTGGAGGCCCCAGGGAGTTTAGAGGTCTGGTGGGGTGGGGGGGTGGGGGTGGCGACATCGACATCCTCTTGGAGACAGGAGTTGGGTAGGGGGTATGGGATGTGGAACAGTGTACCAGGAGGGGGAAAAAATTCTGGAATGTAAAAAAAAAAAAAAAAGAAAAAGAAGAAGAAAGAAAGAAAGAAAGAAAGAAAGAAAGAAAGAAAGAAAGAAAGAAAGAAAGAAAGAAAGAAAGAATTCACAATTAAAAAGAAAAAAAAAAAAGTTGTTTTAAATTGCTAAAGAGCCAGGCTGAGAAGAGACAGAAGTGGGCGGCCCTCTTGGAAGCCCTGCACAGGCACAGCGTGGACCCTTCACATCTGGCAGGATTCTGAACTGCAGGACCTATGAGCTCACAGTGAAACAGTAAGATCTGAAATGGAAACTCACAGAGCCTGGGAGCCAAAGCAGGCGCTAAGGGCGCTGGGATACTCACACGAACTTATGAAAAGGAATTCTTTGTCCAGTGAGTCCCCAGCGAGTCTGCTGGTGGTTGTTTGTTTACTCTGAGCACCACGTGAGTGTAGAGCAGGTCCGTTGCTGCTCAGAATGGAACTTTCGGGAATTACACTTATGCATATTCTGGAAGTCTGAAAAACCTCAGTGTACCCAAAGTCTGGCTCTATGCTGCCAGTGTGCTCCCATTTAAACAGCTACAGTGTCTGTGTGGCTTTCTCTGGAAGGCCCATTGATTTTAAAACGCATGACAGCCCAATTCTTAGATGCAGGCAACCATTCCAAATTTAAACCCCATAGGCCAAGCAAGCATACTGTGTATCTGATATGTCTGACTTATGGCAAGTATGAAGCAACTTGTGCCTTATGTGTGGATGTATTCCACATGTTTGTTTCCTGGTGATCCTCAACCCACTGATAAGTTCTGTCATACATATGAGACCAATATTCCACAAGGATAAAACTGTAGATTTCTTGCTTGTATAGATGCCACCCTGGTCCACTGACGGGGTAGGAAAGATTGTTGTATTTTTCTTGACATTGTAGTCAAATAATGAGGTGTAGATGATATCCTGAGAGTCTTCTACCATTAAGCATGCATTTTTGGGTTTTGGTTCCTCTTTGTGTATGTCTTGAATTACAAAGGGAGAAGGATTTATGTTGCCCAAACTGACTCTAAGCAAAACTGAGCAGCCAATGATCCAATGCTGTGTGACAACACCCAACTTGCATAGAGTGGTCATCCAACTCAGACAGGAATCACGATTGGCACGGTCCCGCTAATGTCTTCTTGGTCAGTTTGTGAGAACATAGATGAAGACGGGCCTGCCCTAAGCTTCTCTGTCTCTAGTATGCTGTTGTATAGGGTTATCCTCCAGGCCAAATTGTGACCATCTTCAGGAGCCCAGCTGAGCAAGTTCACCAAAGATCATCAAAGCTGGGCTTGATGACTGTTGATCTTTCTTGGGAGGAGGGGTCAGGGAATGTCCTGGGACCCTCATCTGAGTATCTAGCCACCCCTCCCAACCAGTTGGATGCAATTCTGCTCTAACTGTGTACGTCCTCAACGTCTCTAGGAGATGCTAGTATTAATAGCAGAGAAGGGTGAAGGGAAGACACAGATCTTCCAGGGTGGCTACGTTAAGCCAACCTGCTCTCCTGCCCATAGCCCGCACCTATTGCTCTGTAAATAAGCCTAATAAACTCATTGGTTCTCCTGGGTGAAGTATGGCAGAATTGTACCTCAGTTTGACATTAGAACCTTAGAAGGAGTAGGCATTGTTTATGTCTCGCCCTGGGAAGTAATTTCAGCAATAGATGATCTCTACTTTCCCACTATGCCACCTCCTCCTACTAATGTTTATTTTAAAAAAACATTAATGTAATAAAAATTCTAGAATATTCTATAAGTAAGAAAAAGAACTAGCAGTCGTCAGGTTTTGGGGGAAGCTAACTGCCTCATAGGGCCCCAGCAGGCAGGGGTAAGGAGGGAATGGGCAGGTTGCCACTCTTTGTGCCTGTCCATCTGCTCAGCTAACTTACATTCTAACCCAGCATTTAACATGCATGTTAAGTCACTATGGTCTCTTTTCTTTTTCTTCCTCTCAGTGACAGTGTTTCTCAGCCTTGCTAAGATTTCATGTCACACAGCTCATTCATGAAATGGCACCAACGTTCTTTGCAGCTCTGTCTACGTACCCACAGCAGGGACAGAGGAACCTGCCTGTGACCTGGGGTTAGAGGCTTGAGCATTGACCAAGCCTTGCATTGCTGGCTGCTGGGAAAGCCCTAGTTTACTAATCTGTCGAACAGAGGCAAAAAATGGAACAAAAATAACTTGGGCTGGCCCCTTTCCCTCTCAGGAGAGGAATTCAAAAGCCCCTTAAAAAAACTTTTCAATTGGATGTGGCTGGAAAGTACTTTGTAAAATATACAATCAAGATCACATATTAAAAGAAAAATCTCAAAAACAAAAACAAAAACAAAAACAAAACAAACAAACAAACAAAAAAAGCCCCAGAACTTTTCAATGGACACCTAGGCCAAGAATTTACTCAAGCCTGGGGAATATGCATACATACATTCAAGTTCTTTTGCAAGCCAAGCACATGTGATAATCCCAAGAGACCCACAGACTAGAATAAGCCTTAAATCTCTAACATATCAGACATAGGTTACATACTGTATTCATAGTACCCCTACCCTACACACACACACACACACACACACACACACACACACACACACACACGCACACTTCTTCCTTTCATTTATTTCTGGAGGGAAGATGAACTGTGAAGTCTTCCCTGGAACAGCGGATATCTTGTTCTCAGCTAACTATCTCCCTTCTTCGAAGGACATCTTAATTTCCCTCTGTATCTCCTCTCCCATCCCACTCCCTGGTCTGAAGTGACTCTAGTTCCAGGCCTAGGTCCCTGGTATAGACCTGAAAAGTTCCTGACACAATGATGGGCACATGTCCTGGCTTGGATCAATGAAAGAGGAGCCCAGAAATTGTTGAAAGAGGTGTCTGGGGATGGTGAGCTGATAAATAGAACAATTGGTGGCCATCTTTTTAAAAAAGATTTATTTATTGGGTTTTTTGTTTTGTTTTGTTTTTGTTTGTTTTGTTTTGTTTTTGTTTGTTTGTTTGTTTGTTTGTTTGTTTTTGGTTTTTCAAGACAGGGTTTCTCTGTGTAGCCCTGGCTGTCCTGGAACTCACTCTGTAGACCAGGCTGTCCTCGAACTCAGAAATCCGCCTGC
Organism: Uromys caudimaculatus; assembly: GCA_028551405.1. Lineage (NCBI taxonomy): Eukaryota > Metazoa > Chordata > Mammalia > Rodentia > Muridae > Uromys > Uromys caudimaculatus. Next base: position 32,141,422 of record CM052715.1, read on the forward strand.
CTCTGCCTCCCAAGTGCTGGGATTAAAGGCGTGCACCACCACTGCCCAGCTTATTGGTTTTTTAAAATGTTAATGCCTGCATATGTAAGTACCACGCGTGTGCTGGTAGCTGTAGGCGCCAGAAGAGTGTGTCAGATACAGGAGTGAAGTTGTAGGTGGTTGTAAGCTACCTGATGTGGATGCTGGGAACTGAACCCAGATTCTTTGTAAGAGCAGCGCTTCCACTACTTGGTGGACATCTTTGCCTCCTTGTGTAAAATGCCTGACCACAGATGGAAGGATATCATAAACAGCAAGCCTGAGAGGAAGAGAGGCAGAGTAACCTTCATGCTCTGATAAAGGTTTTGGCTCAAGCTGTGTCTGCAACCACCCTCTGAATCTCCCAGGGACTGAATCCATGAATCTGGCTATTTGACTTGGGCACATATTTCATAAGCAGTCCACCTAGACTCAACAAATATGCCACTGCACAGACATGAATTCTCTCAATCATCTAATAGTAATCTTTTCTAGATCATGGATTGCCAATGTTTATTTAGGCTTTATCATTAAAGCAGGCAGCAAGCAACTGAGTTCACCTGTCATGACAATGGCGGTTCTAAAATCAAAAGCCAAATGAGCTTCTCTTGCAAGTTCAGACCCTGTCTGCCATCTGCTCTTTGCACAGGCTGGCAAGCTGCACCCTTCCTACTGTGGTTCCAGCCTACTCCCTTAGGCAGCTCTATGCTACAGCACAAGTCAAAATAAACCTTTGCTTCCATATGAGGCCTGAGTAACCAAACCTCTGATCATACGCCAACTCCTGTCAGAGCATGTGTCCTCATTCATCTGCAAGACACAAACAACCTGTCTGTGTTTACCTGAGGGCTACTGAGTGTTCCCAGGACATGGTGTTCTGACAGAATCACAACATTCAGCCCAGGGCCGCAGAGAGATTCCTTAGCTGGCTCGTCCTTCCTAGAAGATGGTCTCCCGATCCCTTGCATAGGCCCTCGGAAGACTAGACTCTTAAAGTCCTAATATTATGGTTTTATAGGAAGGAGGTGGAGACAGAGACAGGAGGAAAGAGGGGAAGTGAAAGATGGGGAGGCCAGGGACAGGAGACCAGGGAGAGAGGGCTGGAGGGGAGCCAACAAACCTTTATTCTAACTATTTAAAAATTCTTAGGATGGAAGTCAGACCGTACCTTAAGATAAAGAAACTGCAACAAGTATAGACTCTTTGTACTATTAATTAATGCAATTAGATGGTGCAGAAAGCTGTTACCTGAATTATTTCCAGGTCAGAGAAGAACAGATGATATAAAAATAAATTTAAATTTAATCATATATATATATATATATATATATATATGTTCAGAAATGCCTTTCTTTATGACACTATTCCTGGCTTTCTGTCTTTAACAGGGTTGTTTTCTTTGACATACAAAAAAAAACTCTTTGTGTGTGTGTGTGTGTGTGTGTGTGTGTGTATGTGTGTGTGTGTGTGTGTGTGCACGTGTGCACGTGTGCAGTCACCTCTCATTATCCACAGGGGAATAATACCAGATACCAAGTATGAAGTATCTCAGGTATAAATATTATGTTGAATTACAAGCATGAAGCATCATGCCTAACTCTGATTGGTATTGTTAATAAGGAATTATGGATTTGATACTATCTATCCAAAATCAAAGTACATGGAGTCATTAACTCACCATCCCAGAGTTAAGACTTCCTTCTACAGATATGCACACAAGAGAGCTTGTCATTTATAATATCTCATACTATAAACAGCCCAAGTAGCTACCTGTATTTATACAGACTTGCTACTTAGGGGAATAAAAGGCCGCCATTCAGTACAAGTATCTCAGATACTACATTCCTTGTTTCAATTGGCATGGTATTTTCATGTAATCTGTGCACACCTCCCACTTGCCATTATCCTCTCTAGTTTATGTACAAAGCCTATCGTAATATAGACTGTGTAAATAATTGTTAGATTAACTCCTTTAGAGAATAGTCTGTACATGTTGAGTACAGACACAACTTCATTTTTAATATTTTTGGTCAGCAGATGGTTGAACATAGACCCCCACAGCATGCTTGTATATCAGCACGTACATTTTTGTAGTTTGGGTTCTCACTTACTAATGGTATGTGGGGCTCTTCATGGCAACACATACTGAGCTCATTCTCTGAATGACAGACTTTTATTCCCCTAAGTAGCAAGTCTGTATAAACACAGGTAGCTACTTGGGTTGTTTATAGTATTGGATATTATAAATGATAATCTCTCTTGTGTGCATATCTGTAGGATGAAGTCTTAACTCGAAGACTGGTAAGTTAATGGCTCTCTGGACTTTGATTTTGGATAGATAATACTAAATCCATAATGCCTCGTTAACATGCCAATCAGAGTTAGTCATCATTTGTCCGTCACACCTGTAATCCCACCCCACCCTCCCCAGAAGCTAAGGCAGGAAGACTGCTTGTAGAGTAAAAGGTCCGTGCTTACTTCCAGGGTTGAAAACCCACCAATCCCTGAGCTCAAAAGCCCACTAGTCTCTGAGCCCAAGAATCCACCAATCACTGAGTTCAAAATTCCACCAACTCCTTGGCTTACCCCAAGCTCAGGATTTGAAATTCCACCAATCACCACCCAGAAAATCTCTACTCTGGAAAACTCTGCCCCTAAGAAACCCTGGATAAGTCTGTCTCCTGCTTAGTTCCCTGCTGCTTCTCTCTAGAGCAGAGGCAGCCACCCTCTTGTGTCTTTCCCAATAAATCTGTGTGAGGTTTGTTGTGCAGTGTAACTTTGTGGTGTTCCTTGCCTCCTGACTGCCAGGATACCTTTCGCTTCAGAGTTGTAACTCTTGCATTGCAGAAACTTTCCCCCTCAGAGTTGGAATATTCACACTGCCTCCAGTTCCAAATCTGGACTCAGCCCGGGGTACAGAATGAGACTGTTGCAAAACAACCCCAAAAGAATAAACCACCAGTTATCTGGTCAGTAATAATAAAGTCTTTGTATACAATCAGAAACATAAGGCAATTTTGGTTTAATGATATTTCTTGCTTGGTAAACTCAGTCCAGAGGTAGGGAATAAAGATGCATCAATGACTAGAAGGAATGCTGGGGCCCTTCTTTCTGTGTGTGAAATACGTGGCTTCCACGTTTAGGGCTTCCTCATGGTTATGGATTCTCTAAGCCTCACATCTGCATTCCAGGCAGCAGGTCGGGGAGAGAAGTGGGGTACACCATACAGTCAGCTGACTCTGAGGCGCCTTCCAGAGAGCCCATGCAACATTCCTTACATCTCATTGGCTGGAAACAAATCACATGACCATACACCATAAGGGAGTCTGGAAAATTTATTCTTCGAGAAACAAAGAACCCAGCAAAACAAGTCTCTGCTACTAAGAAAGACAAGAACAGAGGAAATGACTTCTCCCATACTTTCACTCATCTGGATAAATTTCCAGATGTGGCTTCCTTTGGAGTTTTAGCAGAAAGAATAGGACAGGATATATACATTTAACATAAACATCTCCACAACTCCAACACTTGTCACTGTTTCTACTCTGTTATGTGCACATCTATAGGCCTTTGTTCTCATAGAATATGAAACTTAGTCTGTATGAGCAGATGTGTGGCTTAGAGCATCCTTGGTAGGCAGCACCAGCAGTTATCATACACACACACACACACACACACACACACACACACACACACCAGCTCCTGGTACAAAGACCCCTTTAACCCCATCAAACAGCTTAAGAAGATTATTAACTTAGAGCCAATCTTCGTTCTACAAATCCTTTTTCATTTCTCTGTATTTACATTTTTTATTTTTCCCATTTTATTATATACACTGAAAAGATAGAATCCATTATATATACTGAAAAGATATTCCTTTAAAACTACCACAGTGACATTATCATATGTAATATAATTCTTTCATGAAAAAGATGTCTCAACTTTCCAAGTGCGATAGTTTTTATATGCTTGGCCCAGAAGTGGCACTGTTAGGAGGTGTGGCCTTGTTGGAGTAGGAGTGTGGAGTAGGCCCTCATCCTAGCTGCCTGGAAGCCAGTCTTCTGTTAGCTGCCTTCTGAACAAGAGGTGGAAAGAACTCTCAGCTCCTCCATCTCTACATCTGCCTGGACAATGCCGTGCTCCTGCCTTGATGATAATGGACTGAACCTCTGAACCTGTAAGCCAGACATTAAATGCCATCCTTATAAGAGTTGCCTTGGGTCATGGTTTCTGTTCACAGCAGTAAAACCCTAACTAAGATACCAAATCAGCTTGAATCAAGGATTCAGATTAAATCCAGTGTGGATGGTACGTCAGCAGCCATCGTGAGTTGAAAGCACATTCAATAAGAGTGCCTCATAACAACATGGTCGGCTTCTCCCACTTTCTCATCAGGGTGGCATGTAGAACTTCACAGATATGTTTGACTCTTTGATATTCGTTCTTAAATCAACCATATTCAGCTACAGTGCAGCGACTTCATTCTTCACCCATGCATGTAGTCCCTTACTGAGAAAGCTGAGATTTAAACTGGTCCTGCTGCTATACCAGCTACTTCTGCTGTCAGTTGGCCTCCCAGTGAACTAGACTCTGTACTCCTAAACTTCTCTGCTTCCTTTTGGACATCTTGGTGTCAACTGTTACACACAGGACATATCCTTACATTGCAACTGAAAACTATGTTTCAGCCTCATAAACACACTTATAGGCTAAAACCCCATCTGTTGTTTTTCTTACAGCTAAAATAATTATTATGGAACATTTAAACTACACAACCACAGCCTACATGCCTTTGGTTTAACTTGCACCTAAACTTTTCCCTTCTTCTGCATCTCCACTTGGCCCAGTGCACACTCCACCAGCATCTCTTTCTGGACCAGTGCAGTGTCTCCTCAGCACACATCTCAGTCACCTTTCATCCTCCAACTGGCACAAACCTCAAATAGGTAGGTTTCACCTTCTGCTTAGTTAGGGATTGGAGAGTGACTAACAAGGAATTTGTGTCATTTGCTTTCTTGTGCTATTCAAATATTACCTCTGAAGGAAATTCCCAGCTGTGAGTTTCAGAAATAGTCAGTGTTCACCTGAACAGATATCAGATGTCAACAGTCCAGGCAGAGCATTTAGGTGACAGTATCCCCTGCCCATTGCACAGACAGGATCAATCTTGGTCTCAACTGCAACTTGGGAAGTTGAGACCACACCTGCACTCACCTTCTCTTTGCCAATATCAGGACCTCAGAGATGTCTTCAGGATGGGTCTCTCAGTAAGTTTTCTCCTCTGTAGGTTCTGCACCTCCACACACAGGGCTGTGGGACAGTCGGCTCCTGATTTGGTTTCTGTGCATGACCTGAGGATCTGTTTCCAGCCTGGTTTGGCTGCTACTTTTTTACTTTAGATTCCTAGGTCACAGCTTGATGCTCTCCCCCTAGCTTTGGACACACCCAGTTTCAGAGCTGTCATTTTGTAACAGACCCCACTCACCCTCCTGTACACGAGCTATCCTCACCACCACCAACCCAGGAGTTCAGAACACTCGTCCTCAAATGCCTACATTCAGTTATGACCACACCCTCTACCAGGGGGCTAACTACCAAGTGAGTGAGATTGCAAATCAAATCAGTACATGCACAGTGACCATGCTCCAGGAGTCCTTGATGTCAGACCTAGTAAATTCCTCAAGGTGTTAAATGATCAGAATTGTCTATACTTCTTAACATATAATATATACTCAAACATAAGTTTGGGTGGTTCATCAAGCTCAGTAGATAAATAACACTTTTAAAATCCAAGGTTTTGATCAATGTTGCAGCCAAAGGCAGACCTGACAGTGGGAATCCAGTTACATTTCTATCTAGCTCACTCTCTTTGATCCCCAGCCCTAGGTCCAAAGTCCCAGTCTTCTCCATAGGAATCTGCCTCTGCTTTCTTTGGTGGAGTAAATGAATGTGTTCCCAGTGGCTACCCTTTGCCTGAACTTTCTGCCTTCCAGAAATAGAGTATGGCTCATCCTGTGGACTGTAAAATGCCCTGGCAGGGAGGGACAAGCTGCTGTGTGCCCAAGTCTTATATAAGACCTTATACATGAAGAGCTGCATGCAGCAGAAGGCAGAAGACTCATAGGGTCTCGGCAGTTTCCCATTCTCACCCACACGGGGCTCAGTGAAGGTGGCCAAGAGTTATTCAATGTCTTTATGTTCATTGCAGTCTGGTTACTGTGAAGGAATTACAACTGAAACTCATGCTGCCCCTCAGGCTAAGGAGAAGCCATTTTGAAAAGTAGCTTGTACCATAAACCACATGGATGTCTTATTTAGGTACAGAATTTTTAAGCTGGAGAGGATCTCAGAGGAACCAAAGTGCTATTGTCTCATAGCTGATTAAGGGATATTGGTATAAGCATCTACTAGACATGTCCATCCCTGGGTCTTCCATTGATCCAGAAAGGAAGGGACCAGAATAATGGAAGAATATACTTCTACCCATTTCAGAGAAGAGTCTTACCATATAGGCCCAGTGTGCCAACAACCTTGTGGGGAGCATGTTACTCTTTTTCTATACTGTTCCTCATTCTCATTTCCATGGAAAATAAGGGGAAATACAGCTAAGATCAAAAGTGCCATTTCTGGTAAATACAGATGTCACTGAAAAATTTGGTGATCTAACAAAATATTTTCCCCAAAGAATATATCCAGCTCCGTGCTTTATTTATCCACGCCATCTTTGGTATGTTATGAATGTCAAGAATGTCAAGAATGGAATGGTTGTTGTTACAGCCATGTAGTCTCCCCATTACGGCTCAAGCCAGCAGACCTTACCACAGGGATCCAGCATTCTTTCCCCCACAGGCATAGGCAGGACTGCTGGGGGCAAGATGTTCTCTGAGGCCAGCTATAAGGGGTCAGCCACTGTTGGTGTCAACTGCTTAGGACAAGCTTAGTTACTAAGCTATTTTGAGTGTATGTGTTCTTCTGCATGTACAAACGCCTCCTTGGTTCATTGGGGGATCCTTGCAAGAATCATAGCCCATGGGGAAATGAACTGAAAAGAGGGGAGAGTAGAATCTTAGTAGAACTGGACTTGGTCAGTCAGACTGGATCAAAACTGCTAGACTCTAGAATCTAGAGAGTCTGATCCTGTGGCTTAATTTTCTTATACTTTTAAACACAGTAAAACTTTGGGTGAGAGGATCTCCACAGGATAATTCTCCTAACAACGCTTCAGGGATAGCTACACCAAAATTCCCTTGCAAAATATCAGCTACAGCAAAGCACCCGAGACCTTTACCATGAGTTCTATCAACTGGGAAACAGTGCTCAGGGCTAAGGTGGTTCTAGACCTGTGAATTATAATCCCTTTGAGAGTCAAATACCAGATATCCTGCATGTCAGATATTAACATGATTTTTAACAGTAGCAAAATTATAGTTATGAAGTAGTAACAAAATAAATATGATTGGGGGTCACCACAACATGAAGAACTATATAAACAGTTGCAGCATTTGGAAGGGTGAGAACCGCTGGCCTAGAGGAAGGATTTTTTTTTCCCATGAGAAAAACTGTTTATTGATACTATAGTGAATTTTAATAAAAGCTAAAACACAATCATTAGATCAACCTCAATGGTTTATAAAAACCAAAATGTAACAACCATCTTTAACTCTAAGGAGTCCATAAACAAATTTAAATTTTTGGTACCTGTCAATTATGAAATGTTGACTTACTGATTAAGAAGTGTTAAGAAAAATATTCGGACTTTAAACATAAGCTAAAGAAATGGAAGAAAAAGCAGAAGAAAAAAAAACAGGAGAAAGAACATTTGCAAGAAAAAACAAAAAAAATATCAAGAATGGATGAAGAAAAAAAGCTGAAGAATGTGAGAAGAAGAAAAAAGAGAAGGAAAGAGAAAAACAACGGCAAGCAGAAAACAGGAGAAAAAGGAAATCACAGGAGAGAAGTCTGGAGACTGGAGGAAGGATTTGTAATGGGCATAAGGATGGATTCTGTTGATGGAGGATGCAGAGGATGAGTTACAGTCACTGAGAAACAAAGTCCACAAGTAAGGCCTAAAAAGTCTCAGGACTTGGGGGAAATCCAGGTGGAGGCTGTCTCCTAACAGCATAGCAAAGGATCACCGGGCTGTATGAGCACTTTCACCCCAGTGTTCCGGGTGACCAGGGGTCATTCTTCCTTCCGTTACAGAAAGCAGGTCTGCTTAGCAGTCCTGGTTTCTCCAGTGCTCACTCATGGCTGTGCTTCCAACACTGGCTCCTTGGGAGGATCTAGTCATAAGTCCAGGATCCCTTTCAAGAGCATTTCAGAAACAACTCTCTAGAGAGACTGATGATTTATTAACAAACGGGTAAACAGGCTTGGAATCGGTAATACGTAGATAAATATCCCGTGACAAGGCTGCAGGGAGACAGAGTTCTGATTTGTGGCATTTGCCTTATTTATTTTCCATGGCACAAAGACTCACTTTTGCAAACATACTAACCAACCTCATATAATGTGAAATTTGGAAGATTTACACATCACTAGCCCTTAAGCACAGGTATGAGCTAGGCCAACCCAACATCAGCACAGCACTTGATGGGACCACCAACAAAAGCTGTCCCCTCTAGGACATCTTATGTGTCCTAGACCATCACAAAAACAAACAAACAAACAAACAAACTCCAAAAAGGAAATAACACTGATTCTTACCAAAGGAACTAATGCTTTTATATAACAAACAAACAACAACAAAATCTTATTATTTGTGTGTGTGTGTGTGTGTGTGTGTGTGTGTGTGTGTGTGTGTGTTGTGTAACTTTTCCTCAGTAGATCTGAAAAAAAAATCTACTCCAGATAGGAAATGGAAGAGAGATCAAACTAACCATTACACCAAAGGCCAACTTGGTGAACCAAATAGTTTCCCATTACTCACAGGAGTGTGGGTGAGGGGTTGCTAACAGAACTAGCAGCTGCATCACTGACAAGTCCACCCAGCCTAAGGTAGGAACCATGAAAGCTGCAACCCTGAACTCTCTTCACCACTTGCAAGCAGCCAGGCATGCTGGGGAGTCTCTTCTCCAAGCAGCTGGGCTGATCACAAGCTCCTTTCTTCAAAAGTCATTGCTGCTTACATAACCTTGGGAAGACAGCAGCACTATGAGTCTGGTAGATTCCAGGGTCTTTCTGAGATTTGCAAGTTATGATCTTCCCGAGTCTCAATGGACCCTCCAGAATGGAATCTTTCAAAATAAAAGGTCCCCAGGTGGAAAGTTCCAACTCAGAAGAAATAGTTATATGCATGCATGTGTGCTCCATGTGCATGTATGTTTGTGTGCACCCTTATGTAGAAGCCAGGGGACAGCCTTGGATGCCAGCTGTCAGGTATCATGTTTCGAATCATGTCATTGGCCTGGAGCTCACCAGTTAGGCTAAGTCAGTTGGCCTGGCTGTCTCCCTCTGGGATGGCAAGCACATGCTACATTGCTTTGGGCTTTAGGTGGGTTCTGAGACTCAAACTCAGGTCCCTGTGCTTGTAATGCAAGCACTTTGCTAGATCAACTATCTCTTCAGGCCCTCTCTTCTGTACCTTTTATCCTAGTTTTGAAAAAGAGCAAGTAAGGTGCTTTGGGGGAATTTCTTATTGCATCTTTATCTCTTCTGTGGCTAAGACTTGATTTGTAAGGACTTTGTAATTCTGCTAACGTCTAGACAACTTTGGGCTGACTTGATCCAAATCTTTGTATCTAAGAGATAACAGCACGGGGATTAAGAGCAGGATCTAAGGCTCAAACAAACTGGGTTCAAAGTCTATTCTGCTTTGGGGACAGATTGGGCAAGTAAAGTTCCACCACCCCTCCTAACTTCTTGATACTGGTGTAAAATCCACAGTACACCGGGCTCATAGATAGCTGGCAAGGTTAAATAGCAAACTTGCATGAAACAGTTCAGCCTTTGGCAACAACACGGTGCTCCATAATCGTACCTGTAACTGTCATTATTTCATTAGCTGGATTGTTGCCTGTTAGTCTACTGAGCCCATTTGTGCACAGTTAAAGGCCTCAGCTTCCCCTGCGGAGTGCCATAGTTCACCCAGTGTCTCAGCAGACCAGAGAGGCCCAGAGTGGAACAGCAGTCATTGGCACCTGTGGTCCCACAGCAAGGAATTAGAGACTGCATCACACACACACACACACACAGAGAGAGAGAGAGAGAGAGAAAGAGAGAGAGAGAGAGAGAGAGAGAGACTCCTGACACACACATCAACATAAACGCATACTATCGCTCATACAGTCGGAAAGGAAAGGAGTACTGAGGGAGAGAATCAGTATACAACAGAAATTTCCAGTAGAAAAGTCTTCCATCAGCAAACAAGGTGTCTTTGGGAGTGGTAAGTGGGTGCCATCTTGAGGACTAGGCATATGAACAGGCCTGCGGCAGATGAAGGCTGGAGGCCTTCCCCTATGCCCACCCGTTCTCTGCTCTCGCACTTTGCCTCCCCACCCCTTTACTTACCCACCTCACCCAGATGCCCAGAGTCTCTCTGCCTTTTTAACTCTGCAGCCCCTGCTTTCATCCTAGGTCCTGGACAGGCCTGGAGACAGTTTTCAAAGCCTACCCCAATCCTGTTTCTAAGCCACTCTATGGTTTTGCCTCCACATAAATTTTGTCCTTATCGAATATGTCAAAGAGGTGGGGCCGACCCCAGTACCTTCGCTTCACATTCACTTCAGAACAGTGTCCCAGAGAGAATGACCAACCATCTCAGGAGTGCCCTTAGCTGTACGTCTCCCTCTAGCATGCTTCTCATTACACCAGCGTTCTGACCAACAGCCAGTTTTCTATGTCAGGCACCAAGCTGGAGAGCAGCCCCAGACCAATGCCTGTCACTTCAAGGCGATGAATTCTCCTGACTGCCTGAACATACTGTTCCCAGCTCAGCCAGTCCTACAGTGATGGTGACCAGATCACAGCGAGGCCTTCTGTTTACCCTAAATGGACTTTCAGCCCAGGGAGTTATGTAAAGGCTTCAAGGAACCTCAGAGGAAAATCCTTGAACAAACAGCAGGCTGGGAAGGGCTGGGAAATAAGCTACCCTCCTTCTCTTCGCCTACATGTGCCCATCTCAGCAGAGAGATGGAGAGACTGGAACAAAGTCCACAGACTACTTAGGCAGTGGATAAGGAATCTGGACTCCAGCTCTCCTATCTCTGCACAAGGTTCGTTAACCTCAGCCCAGGATTGTTTCTTGGACTTTTAACCCTATTCTAAAGATTAGGGATTGTCCATTGTTTTTATAAAAAATGCAAAGCAAGATTGCAAATCTAAATATGGAAAGAAAAAAAAGTATTGCCTTTCTCTGTTACAAGCTCCTGCTGTGTCTTTGCTCACTATGCCCAAGGCAAGGGTCAGACAATGTCAGCCATTGTCAACCGTGCTTGATCCATAAGGCATTATGATTTTAGGCACCCTGTGACCTCTCTCTTGAAATACATGCCTGGCTTCTTTGTCGCATGACATCAAACGTCTGGATGGTAGGAACACCCCGCTCATCTGACTCACAATCATTCTGGAATTTTCTAGAGAATCTGCAGCATGATCTTTCACATGTCTTAGTGGAATGACTGAGGTCCTATCTTGCAGAAACCATACTCTAAGCATCTTCTCCAGGAAAGGCCATTATCCCTCCTCACCTTTCCACTGTGGTGATTCATAGAATGTTGCCAAGTATATGGAAAGTTTCCAAGCCACGAGAGTCTGGAGAGCTTGGGGCTCCTGTTGAGCCTCGGATTGAAACTTGAACTGTCCTTGCCAATCATCCTCGAGAGAACAAACCAGACTCCTTCAAGACCAAATACATAGTGCCAGTGGCACATGATATGAGGCTCCTCCTTCCTTCTGCCTCCCAGTTTTATGGATTACCGGTAGATTCTTAACATTTAAAAAAATAGTTGTGCTAGGCAGTGATGGCGCATGCCTTTAATCCCAGCACTTGGGAGGCAGAGGCAGGTGGATTTCTGAGTTCAAGGCCAGCCTGGTCTACAGAGTGAGTTCCAGGACAGCCAGGGCTACACAGAGAAACCCTGTCTCAAAAAAAAAAAAAAAAAAAAAATTAGTTGTAGATATAAGGATTGCTAAATTTGAAAAGTGTTCATTCTGCAATAAAAGTTTTCTTTTTTAAAACAAAGGAAAAAAAATGAAAGGTTTGGATAACCTAATTAAGGAACCACCAGGAGACCAGTCTCTTTAAAGACACTATTTTGTGTGTAAGGGACCCTTCAGAGCCACCCTTAATTTGTATGATGCATTTGTCACCTTTCTCACTGGTGTAATCAGATAACTGACAAGAAGCCACTTAAGGGAAGAGGGTTTATTTTAGCTTACAGCTTAAGAAGGCAGACAGTCCACCTGCTAGTCACATAATGTCTGCAGATAGGAAGGAAAAAGCAGACAGGAAGCTGGTCTGAGCTATGAAACCTCAAGGCCTACCCCCCAGTGGCCCACTTCCTTCTGTGAGACTCCACCTCCTAATGGTTCCATAAACTTCCCAAACAGTATTACCACCTAGGGACCAGTCTTCAACATAGGAGCCTGTGGGAGACATTCATATTTAGACTACAATAGATGGTTTGAAAGGCTAGGAAAGAGCCCAGAGAGAAAGAGGATTGTCCCTTGTACAGGAGAAACACAACACTCTTTTCCTCATAGCTTGACCAGGACAAATCCTAAAAATGGCAGCAGAGGGAGATTGATCATACCTAGAACTGAAAAAATGAAAGCATCTGGTTTCCCCAGTCACATTGGCTCATTTTAATGCCTCCAAGGTAATCTGCTTATATGTGTGTTTTCTTTCTTCTTGAAATCTCCAGTCTTTAGGAGATTAGAAACCCAAGAAACATTCTCAGCCTAAGATGAAAGAGATTTTTGGTGGAGTCAGAAGTCTTGGACCTAGACCCATTTCAGCCTCTGGCCAACCAAAGTCACACACATTTCAGCCAACAAAACCTAAAGTATGTCCAGTGGCTTTGGGGTAAGCAATTGCTTATAGAGACCACTCAGACGTGAAGTCTTAGGTAAAAGTGCATAGAGAGTCACACATGCACACACATGGGGGGGGCTACTGTTTAAAAGATAATTACTGTAGGAACTGAACTCTGAACAGGAGTCCCCATGTTCTCAAGATCATCATGCAACCCTGTCCTGTGAGAATTTGAGGTTTCCTTGGCCTTTTCTGTACCAAATGAAAGTGTGTTCCCTACTCTAGACATCCTTGCCCTGCCCTCCTTAGTAAAGGGACTTCCTCTTTATTTAACAACTCCCTCCCAAACACCCTGCCACACTCTCAAACCTTGTCCTCTTTCCAGATCTTCTGTAATAATCTTTGGTCCTACTATACTATCATGGTTTGAATATGCTTGGCTCAGGGAGTGGCACTATTTGGAGTTATGGTCTTGTTGGGATAGGTGTGTCACTGTGGGTGTGAGCTTTAAGACTCTAGTCCTAGCTGCCTAGAAGCCAGTATTCTGCTAGCAGCCTTCAGATGAAGATGTAGAACTCTCAGCTTCTCCTGCACCACGCCTGCCTGGATGCTGCCATGTTCCTGCCTTGATGATGATGGACTGAACCTCTGAACCTGTAAGCCAGTCCCAATTAAATGTTGTTATTATAAGAGTTGCCTCGGTCATGGTGTCTGTTCACAACAGTAAAACCCTAACTAAGACATATACCCACAGTAGGTTGATCAGCCAACTAAATGTTCATCTATCCTTCCATGTAGCAGAAGGCCCTGGTTAGTGAACCCTCTCAAGAGAAGAGGGAACTTTACATGAAGTTCTCTCAGGAGAAACAGAAAGGGAGGGAAGTACACACTGCAACCCTGTGTTAAAACAGAATGGTTGTTTTCATAAGGCCATATGTCACCATTTGAAGCTGATTTGACTCCCTATTTCTCAAGCCACTGGGAGGAAAAGCTGCAGAGAGCCAGCAGAGATTAATATAGATGGAGTGTAGGTATCTCTACAGTGGGAGACTCCAGGTTAGTTATAACACAGTGCTGGTTTCCAGACTGAATCCCAGTTCTCAGGAAGACCTCCCTGAGGGAGACTCCCTGTGCTTTGCCCGGTTGGCTCAAATGCAACCGGGTTTTATTTCTCAGTCTCAAACTTAGTGAGTCAATATTGGCATAAGGGCTGCAAATAGCACCTCATGGAAATCTTATTACTGTATCCCCGTGGCCTGTTTTTTTTTTTTTTTTTTTTTTCCACATTTATTAGAAGGTCTCTTATCAGGTAGTTTTCACTGTGCTGTCAAATGGCACAGTGCTGTATAAAAACCACCAAACACAGCCCCTCCTGATGTCCACAACGAAGCAAGTCAAAGCCAACCTTTTCCAATTCCTTAAACCAAGTTGCCCAAGACCCAAGGGGTTGGAGAGCTGGTTAAAAAAAAAAAAAAAGAATCATGAGCATTTACCTTAGTGAAATGTTCAAGGGTGGACCAAACTGACTATCACAGAGCCCAACAAAAAGAAAAGAAAAGAAGAGAAGAGAAGAGAAGAGAAGAGAAGAGAAGAGAAGAGAAGAGAAGAGAAGAGAAAAGAAAAGAAAAGAAAAGAAAAGAAAAGAAAAGAAAAGAAAAGAAAAGCACCCCCCCTCAACTGAATCCATTTCATAGTAATAGAAAAGGCAGATACATACAGGGCCTTATGTTCAAAATCTTGATGAATTAAATGCAATGAAGTATGAAGTCTTTGGGAAAGTGAGCCTCTCACTGTTCTTCCTGAGGGCTCTATCAACCCTGTTACAAAGCTAGCTGAGTGAATGGAGTTTGGAGGCACAAAATATCCTCCTCTTTGAACTCTCCTCATGTTCCCTGACCTGTGCTGATTCTCAGATGGAGATGAGAATGGCCTGCTGTCTGGCTACCCTAGACTGTGTACCTACTAACTAAATACAGAAGCTGAAGTAACATCAATCAGAATGCAGCCCTCAGCTTGGCCCCCAAAAACAAACAAATGGACACCGCTTCTCCAGGTACTACCTCCTTGATGGTCTTCTCCAAAGCAAAGAGTGAGTGACTCCTCCCTAAGACCTGTGCAGGAGCCTGGGCAGGAGCCTTGATAGGCAGATCCTGTGATGTGGTCTGCCCTGGTGATCTGGCCGGTTTTCCCAGAAGCAGGCCCATGAGCTCATTTTGAATTGAGCATAGACAGACTGTAAGGTCACCCAGGGGAACCAGAAGCAAAGACAGCGATGTGATGTGTAACGGCAGGCCTCCTGTGTTCCAAGCATCGGATGCATGAGTGTCTGTTTATAGGAAAGCCGCTCTATCATGTCATACACATAGGGGAGCACACATCTGTAAACAGGAAGCTCGTTCTGCAAGTTTCCCACTCAGTCTGATAATGGAGAGAAACCCAAACATATGCAGTTACTCCATAAACTTTTAAAAACATATACATGCTTAATGTGGAACACTTAAGAAATGAGAAATATAAGAAGTGAAGAAATGATCCGTTATGCAGCCTCCCCATCTACAGGTAAGCAGGATCCTCCCCTTGGTGTGGCTCTTCCCTTCTACGTGAGAATATCTTCTCATAAAACTAATTGTAGTTTATAATCTGATTTTTTCCCATGTAATGGTTTACTTAGCATTTTCTTGAGTTATGAAAAAATTCCTAAAACATGATTGCAATGCCTTTATAATATTTCACGTCACAGAGGTTCTCTGGAAATTTAGCTGTGGTCTTATTACCTTGGTGTTCCTAGACCATAGGAATATAACTGGAAGATACAGCTAGGAAACCTGACTCAAACAATTCAGTAAAGTCCTTTTCTGAAAGAAAAGAAAAATGAATCAAATAGACGCTCTTCCAGCTGAAGAAAAGAGGTGTAATGTGTCCTGACAAAACTAAGTTTTCAGGTATATAAAAATGACCTTTTGGGACTGGAGAGATGGCTCAGTGGTTGAGAGCATTGACTGCTCTTCCAGAGGTCCTGAGTTCAATTCCCAGCAACCACACAGTGGCTCACAACCATCTGTAATGGGATCCAATGCCCTCTTCTGGTGTGCCTGAAGACAACTACAGTGTTCTCATATACATAAAATAAATAAATATTTTTTAAATGACCTTTTCAGTACACTGACTTCATTGGTGCCCTCCCTGTAGTACATCGCTTGCCCTGTTCAGAGAGTCCTTCCTTGCCAACTGACAGCTTCTGATGTAACATCCCTGGCCTTTCTACCCCTCAGGCTAGGGGATTCTCTAGGTTCCAAAGAGCCAGAAGCACTTCTGCCCTAAGGAAGAGAGGGTGGTAACTGAGTACTCCATTTACTCAAAGGTTCCCAAAAGTCTGATCCAGATCCCCCACCCCCACCCCCAACCACTGGCCTCTTCTTCCTTTGTCTCATTGTCCTCAGTGAGTCTTCCTGGGATTCCCTAGTAAATAACAACCCAGATCAGGGACAAGCCTGACAACACATCTAACCTAAAAGCTTATCTCTGAAAGAACACAAGGAGCAGGAAGGAAAACCTGTATTTCATAGTTAGCAAATAAATCATTTACTACTGCTAGTTACATGCTCTCTCGGAAAGATACAAGAGCTTACATCGTTACCTGAAAGCCTGTCTGGACCCTGCCTTCCTCCTGAGCTACCCTGACTCCTCCTCTTAGTCCCGTGCATGTTTTCTCCATGCTGCTGAGTGACCATAAAACACCAGGCCCCACGTCTTCCAAGGTCATCCTTGGAACACACACATTGCTTTCTGGGCTGTTTAGAAACAGCCCGGTCACATCTAACAGTTGATTTGTTAATCTAGAGATACAGTCTTTCAAAAACGCCAGTAGATTTAAACAGTCTGAAGTGTCTTCTAAATCCAGCCAATAGGTTAATAGTCTTTGTTTATGCAGCTGTGGCTTGATAGAAATCTGCAGCCGCAGTGACCTGCCACATAAATAATTTACTGAGACGCACTTGCGGCCAATTCATGAAACAATTGGGTGTTTCCAACAAACGGGAGAGCCAAGGACTCTGAAATCTCAAACTGGTTTACAAAGAAATTAAGACTCCCCTTTCTGCATAAAACAATACAAACCTTTAGCACCCTTCCAGAATGTTCTCTACTCGGAAGAGCCTTCTACCCTGATGCTTAAACAACCTTTGTTCCTTTTCACTTGGCTTTTGTTTCCCACTCCACTGTACCTTTTCTTCTTCAGATCTCACTTTTATGCTTCTTGGCATTTAGGGATATTAGGGATATGTGTAGAGGCTACATCATGGTGATGGATTTCTCATCCCCCCACTGAATCATAAAAAAAAAACCAGCACAATTCTAAGTCACAAATGAACAAGTGGGACCTCAGTAGCCCTCCTCAGGCTCTGTTTCTGCACTTAACCCTCCATGGAGCAAAGTTACTGATGTTGTTGATGTGTATTAGTTAAGCCAGATGTGGTGGCATTTACTTGGTGTCACAGCACTCTGGGGACAGGGGTAGAAGGAATCCTTCTCCAAGTCTTAGGCTTTTCTTGGTGTACATAGTGAGTTTCAGGCCAGGCCAACCAAGGCTAGCTACAAAGCAAGACCCCATGTCAAAAATCATAAAACTAAACATAAAAGTTGAAGATATATAATTTTTCTTGACACTATTTCCTAGACAGAATATACTGCAGTCATACTAAGTATGACTATTTACAAGACCTATATAAGTGATCTAGAAATAATTTAAAGTATTCAAGAAGACCTCCATCAGTTATATAAAAATACTGTGCCATTTTATCTAAGGGACTTGAACAGCTCAGATTTTGGTATCCTGGGTTGCAACAAGCCTAGAACCAGTCTCTCATGGGGGGTACCATATTAAAAAGACAACTCAGTTCTGATATGATGAATATGGATCAGTTTGCAATATAGAATTATGGGCAAGAGGAAAAACTGGCTGAAGTCACAAGTACATATTATGCTACCTCCCCATGCTTGACAAGATTAGAAATAAGTTGGACTCTCTGTGTAGCATTCAGATTGGTGTAGAATCGATTGTATTGAACAGAAGGAAGCCCTGTAAAGTTATTGATTAATGTAATCAAAACAAGGTTCTAACAGTGAAAAGCAAATTAATCTTCATAGAAGCAACCAGTAATTTCTCCCCTAGCTCCTGAAGTCACACTGCCCTCAAAAGATCTGGCGACACAACCACTGTATCTAATTTATCAGCACTCATGTTGAGGTTGTTTGCAATGAACCCAATATGGCTTGATATCTTGAATGGCAACATTTACCAAGCACCAAATTAGCTAAGACAAAACTAAGTCCTGGGACCCTTGTTGGAGGGGAAAAACATCCAACGAAAACTAGCCAAAGGATAAAAGAGTAGGGATTAAAGGTCATGTAACTGGGAAACTGAGAGTCTTCAGAAATATGCAGGAACTTCAGGCAAGGCTTGATCCAGTGGCTCCCATGATAGAAAATGGTAATGAGCCTCTTTAAATTCCTCTCTGGATACTAGAGTTCTGGACCATCCCACAGAATGAAGCCTCTTCTTCCCAGTACCAGGAAGTCTTAGGGCCTTGCTAATAAAATTCCTTCCTACTGGGAGAATTGATCTACCTGTCTTCCGATGGACCCAACAAGAATTGGAGATAGGATTTCAGTAAAGTTTACTTTAGGGCAGCGGATCTCAACCCATGGCAAGTCTCTATTTCCAAAAAAATATTTACACTACCATACATAATGGTAGCAAAATTACAGCTAGCAACAAAAATTTTATGGTTGGGGGTCATCACAACATGAGGAACTGTATTAAAAGGGTCAAAGCATTAGGAAGGCTGAGAACCACTGCTCTAGGGAACCAATGAATCCACTGAACTTCCTCACAGAACATAGCTGCAGGGCTAACTACATGGAAAAGACCTGGAAAGTCTTTACTCAGCAAGGAAGAGGGGTTCCCCACAGTTGCATACCTGAAACATGCATTCCCGGGTCTTCCCTGCTTGTACTCTCTGACCTCGCCACAGAAGCCCATGCAATTAAGGTGAAATTGGATACAATAGGTGATAGGGAGTGGCTGGATACTCAGGTGAGGATCCCATGACACACCCCACCCTTCCATGAGAGGGTATAAACAGTCAACAAGCTCAGCTGTGTTGATCATTTGCAAACAAGCATAGTTGGACACCTCAAGATGGCAGTTGTTTGGCTCAATGGAGGTAAAGATTCCACCTCTTCTGACTCATATTCTTTCCTCCTCCACCACCTTCTTCTGCAAGGGTTCCTGAGCAAGCCTTAGAGTGGGTGATAAATGTACCTGATTATTCTCTTTCAAAAGACATATTAACCCTTGTGCCCTGTCATCATAACTCTGTCTCTGGGTCCTGACTACCGGCAAGTCTTGGAGTTCATTTCTCCTACTCAAACCACAATGAGGAAGTGAAAAAAAAAAAAACCAGAAAATGGAAAAAAAAAGTCCAAATGATCATGGACTGCAGTAGGAACCAACACTTGTAAACACCAACGTGGGAAAGTACATCAGTTGGCCAATCAATGGCAGTTGCTTCTCCATTGGAACATTTGACTTCTGTGCTCACAGGTTTTGTCTAAATTCCCCATATGGGATATGACTTTCCCCCTGCAGAGCTGGCCTTAAGTCAAATCAGAAGGTTGGTTCTAGCCATTACTTGAGGCACTATTGCACTGACTGGCACATGTTGCTTGGAACTTCCATTGTGAAGCAGGCAGGATTCACAGGTTACGTAGGACTTTGAGGTTTAACTCTTCCCAGCAACCTTGGCAGTACAGGAGCTAGCTCACACTGTGGATACACTTTGGGCCAGGTTCTAGCTCTATTTCTCCAAGTCAGGTAGCCAAAGCATGCAATTTCTTCAGCAATGGGGTCCTACCACTCAATTCTGGGATGCAGCCAACAACTGTGTCCAACCCCAAGTCTAGTATAGAGATGCCCACAGGCATACAACCTCGGGAAGAGCAAAGGTGGTTTCTGAAGAGATGCTAGGCAAGCTAAAGTGATACCTTATCCTTCATGTGCATCGGATGTTGACTAAAGGCAGCTCCCACTCCAATGTGTCTTCATGTTCAAAGCAGCTTTGGAGATCCTCCTCTCTAAAAGATGTTCCTTTCCACTAGTTGATGGGGACTGACTCTGGCTTCCTCCCAGCAAAAGCCACGCCATGATGATACACGGATTGAAGACAAAAACACTCTGAAAGGGTTCTCACACGGAGTTTCAATGAATCTTTAAGGATGCCCTATCTATGTCGGAAAGCACTGTAACTTCAGACATAAAGCTCAATGCAGATGTGCTAGAACTGACTCAGTCTAAATCTAGATACTCAACAACCCACATCAGTCTCAGTGATGACATTATGCCCGGTCCTATATAAAGGAAGTGGGAAGCTATTTCTACAATATTCTGACAACTCTCACAAGCCCTGTTAAGTCTCTTAATTTCTCCCTAGCTATCAACCAAAGTCTGTGAGGTGGAGTATCATTTAAAAACAAAACAATAACAATGACAACTAGGTCAAAGTACAAGTGTTCTGTTATGGATGTGATATGTGGTTTAGAACAGATCTTCGTCTCTAAATATCACTTACCTTACCAATAACCACCTCTTCAAGTTTTGACTCTCTGTAAACCATGGCTTACTTAGTTCTCCAGGAGAGTAGTGACCTCCTGCCTTGACTGCATATTAGAACTAATCCTGATTTTTAAGCCACAGCCCCAACACATTAAATAGGAATTTTGGTGTTGGGCCTCAAATATCCATGCTTTAAATCGTCCTGGGAATGTCCAGGCAGGATGAGAACCACTATTCTATTTTATCCCACAACTGTCTAAGAGAGAAAACTGAATCAGATCCCAAAAAGGAGCAGGTGGGAGAGGACACCTCCCAGAGCCCCCAACTGTCAGTGTGGCCCTGCTGCTCAATGTATCTGACACAGTACAGCCCTTGCTCGATTAGAAATTACATTCTCTTATTGTGTTCCTAGTACCATCTGGTGCTCAGCCTCCTCCAAAGAAAGCTTGCAGAATTAAGGCATTATCATTCTGGTGCTGAGTTCTTAATACAAATGATTTACCTGCAACCATTCCAACCAAAAGGTAGTTTCCACTATTAAGAAAATAAAAATCTCAGTATCTGTGACATCTTGCATAATGGACTCGGAAATGAGAGGCACCCAAGTGATAGTTTAATCATTTCTATCCTCTTACATAATAACACAGATTTTTGCTCAATTACATGAATCATCAAAATTTTCCGTAACATTGAATGCACTGGAAAGCTGGGGAAAATATATCCTCAGAAATTAGCTGCTTTTGAAAGAAAGAAAAAAGTCAAAATCAGTTGCCCTTTCTATGGCTCAATAATTAACCAGCAGTCATGTCACTTTCAATGATAGGTTGGTTTGTTTCATTGAACCTTTTTTTCCTAGGGGAAAAATTGCTATACAATTTCATGATTCATATCCATCCCTCCTGCTACCTAAATCACACGTTCTGTGGAAGCCTGCCTCGATTTTAACAGGGCTCTTTTCTCACCTTTGTTATTTGTTCCTTCTTGCCTTGGCTTGCGAGCCCTTTGAAAGTAGCAAGACAGAAATAGCCTAGGTAGAAGGTTCAGGAAGTTACCTTGTCTTCATAAAGCTCCATTCAGTTGCAGGCTTCTAAAAATGTATCTGCCAGGATTCAAATGTGTGATGTAAACAAAGTCAACGGAAAAACTGAACTTTCTTCATTCCTTTTTCATCTTGAATATTAAAATGAGGAAATATTGTGATTATATAAAAACGAAGGCCTCTTGAAGGACCAAAGTAAGAACCATTAAAACTATTTTTTCTGTTCAGAAAGATTCAAATTCATGAGCTACATGTTCCTCTCTCTCTGAAGGATGGTTCTTAAGCATAAAGAGGTCTTGTACCCATTTTCTATGGCATCAAAACCAGTATTTCCTACACAAAAGACACGGACATGGTTTCTATGCATACATATGTATACACATACAAAAGCAAGAAGGGAGATTTTTTAAGAAATTGGGTTTTGTGAGAACTGGCAACTCAAAAGTCTGTACAGCATTAGCAGAATCTGGCAGGCTAGCATGTCAGGTGAGAGCTGCCCTTTGAGTCTTGTGTTCACAAACTAGAAACTCAAATAGAGTTTCTAGATTGCTGTCTTGACGGAGTTTCCTTCTCCTTTGGCCTTGGAATGATTAGATAAGATCCATGTTGGGAAATGATCTTAAGGGGGGTTGGGGCCCTTCGATGTTCTCTTTGCTTCCTAGCTGTCATGAAAGTCTATTTTGCTCCATTCTCTAATCATGATGTCCTGAGCTACCACAGGCTCAAAGCAGTACGGCCAAGCAACTGTAGACTGCCACCTGTCAAGCTATAAGACAGAACAAACCTTTCTTCCACTTACGTTGATCGAATGTTTATCACTGTGACAGAAAGCTAACTGCCACATTCTAAAGATATTAAAGTTTTAGCTCATTTCTCTGATTGGCCACCAGTAACATCCCCACACTATTTAAAGGACCCCACCAGTCCTTATAGTCACTGGAGCCTAGAACCTTCAACCTAAGCCTTTGACGACCATCACTTCTCTTTGTACATCAAAGTTCCTGCATCCTCCTGCAGACTGGAGGTATGACTGGAGAGGAATTTTTAGAGAATGTAATTGAACATACATTAACACGTGGCTATGTTTTTCTTCTAGAAATGTTGGAGGAACACAGTAGGTGCATCAGGCTTGTGCTGGCTAATTTTCTTGTCAACTTGACACTGCTACATCTCGATTGACGGGAGAATTGTAGAAGTAAAAGCAGACAGGCATCTCCAGCAGCAGAGTTGTTTAAAAGAAGAAATTCCAGGCTGTAGTCTCTCTGCAGAAGTGGAGACTGTGTACATGCAGCATGGGGACCTTGGAGTTTTATAGGATACAAAGCGGGGGACTTTGGGGACAGAAGGATCTATGGGCCAGCTCTCCTGTAGTCTAGAAGTGGCAGATGCCAGCGGGTTTGGCATGTGACCCTCCTGATCAGTGGCTTCCACAATGTCATCAGTCACATCAACCTTCCATGATTGGGCTTGCAAGCCTACACTTACAAGTCAGAGTTCCTTCCATCCAGGTAAAGAGAAAAAACAAAGAAACTAGTTAAAACCAGACCAGTCAAATAAAATCCCATTTCTCTTACTTTGTTGCATGCTTCTATGATGCCAAGAGTCAGAAGCATGCTAGAAAGCCAGGGCAAGGAGAAGTTCCTCAGTGGGGAATCTGGGTGACATGACTCTTGCCTGTTGAAAGTGACGAATTCGGACACAACTTAAAAAAAAATGCTACAAAGATTGCCTACATTCAGTGTATTTTTTATTCAGATTACACTTGTGTGCATGAGCACTGTGTATGCTACCTCGCAGGAGTAGAGGTCAGAGGCCAACTTGCAGGAGTAGGGTGCTCATCCACTAACAGAGTCCCAGGTACAACTTGGGTCCTCAGATGTAGCAGGAATGTCGTGGAGTCCTTTCACCAGCCCCAGGACTCTTTTCTAGGGAGCTCATTTAGGTAAGCATGTGAAAGTAGCAAGAATCCACGCTTAAGTCTAAAGACATGTGTGACCTTTAGGTTTAGCCTTAGTCCTTTCTCATCTGTAAGCCTGGAACTTTATGAAAATCTCACAGACAAGATTACCTGTGGTGCTGATAATCAGAATGTAAGGACTTTCTGTAAGGATTTCTTGGACCCTTTGACCACTGTACTGATTTCATCAACCTGGAAACCTGGAAAATGCATCTCAGAAATTATCATGGTCTTATTTCCTAGGAAACTTCTTGGATAAGTGTACCAAAACACAAGGCTTCAGAAGCCACCGGATTATCTTGTATTTCTATCTATTGGCCTTCAATGGGTTCTTCTGAGAACTCTTTACCCGCCAGGCGGTGGTGGCACGCGCCTTTAATCCCAGCACTTAGGAGGTAGAGGCAAGTGGATTTCTGAGTTCGAGGCCAGCCTGGTCTACAGAGTAAGTTCCAGGACAGCCAAGGCTATACAGAGAAACCCTGTCTCGGAAAAAAAAAAAGAGAGAGAGAGAACTCTTTACCCACACTGGAGTAAGTACTGCCCCTCTGCCTTAAACTCTTCTCTCTGTTAATATCCATGCTTATATACATTAAAAACCATTTTCTTTGTAGTGTCATGTGTATAGGAAAATAATTTTCTTAAACCCCAAAACTGCCTCACCCTGATATTCACGTCTATGATGTTTTAACTCAAGAATCTCAGCTCCATCTGAGTAGAGAGTTCTAGAGAGAACTCTTCAGCCTGTTGAAGGTGACAAGAGGGAACTGTGTCTCCTGCTTCTGCTGCCGGGTCTGGAAGTTTCTGTGTCCCTCTGTCCCCAAGACCTTAAAATGGTCATGGGATCTCCTAAGGCATGGTTCAAAATCCTGAACAAAAGCAGCCAACTTGGGTGTGGCCTGAGCTGTGAAATGCAGACATGTTTTTGCTTTGAAAGAAGAATGCATGGGTTTGTTCTATACCACTCTCATTGCACCAAGAAAGTGGTTCAAAGCCTGTGAGTCTCAACCCACTTGGGAATCAAACGACATTTTCACAGGAGTTACCATGGGAAAACACAGATATTTACAAGTATAAGATTACAGTTATGAAGTGGCAACAAGAACAATTTTATGGGGGGTCACAACCCAAGGATCTATATTAAAGGGCCCCAGCATTAGGAAGGTTGAGAACCACTGCTCTGGGAAATTGTAAAAATCATCATTCTAGCAGTGGACCGGATCATGGGAACCAGTGGCAACCAGGCTTTCCATCTGCGTGGCCGCTGGAGGCAGGGCTCACTTTTATTGTGTCGCAGGAAATACAAAAGATAACATTTCTTGAACTGACCGTGTAAATCTCAAAGGGAGCCAGAGCTGAGGAAGGGCAAGGCTGGGAGAAAAGGCAGGAATGGTGCAGGAACTGTTGGATGGAGCCTGAGCTGACAGAGCTGCTGAGTAGCAATGGCCAGGTGCCCCTGGGTGACTTAAGGTCTCCACATCTGATAGCTGGGTGGAGCAGTTGGTGGCAATATTTCACTCCTAGAAACCGGGTCACTCCAGGCCTCATGCCAGGTGAGCTCAAGTCCAGCAGTGGCATGTGCGCTGGTTCTCAGAGCATCATCTCTCAGTTCTATAGGACGGGGCAAGTCAGGGCAGTGCAGGAATGGCCTGGGAATTCACCAGTATTCCATAGAAAGAGACCCTGATTTCCACTAATTCCAAAAATCAATGGAGGGGGGAAAACACTGTGGAGCTGCTCCTCCATCAGCAAAGCACTCACTCTGTCCTGTCTAGCCTCAGGGCAGTCCCTCACTGTTCCTCATATCTCCATTTAGAATGGCAGGTTCCCTCTGGATGGAAAATGAATTCCAGTCGAAGGTCTTGGAAGCTCCCGTGGTAGAAATGTCAGTACATCTTTCCTGCCTGGCTGGCAGGGACAACCTGATTGGATTAAATTGAAGCCTTTAACTCATGAACATGGTTCAAACCACAAGTAGCTATTGAAAAGTCTAACCCTCTGGCCACTATCCAACCAACTTTCTACCAATGACAAATAACCACACACCCTGGCACTGTGCACTGGGTTTAAAGATCTTCACCTGGTCATCCTTGCAGGGAAACAGATAACACTCAAGGAAGCTCTTCCCGAACTGGAAACCATTCTTCAAACGTTAGAGTTACTGGCCTTGAAAGGCATGTGTGGTCAAAACACTGTGAACTATGGTTCTAGCAAGAGAGGGAACAAAAAGTAGGTTATGAGAAACTGAGTCACATAGGCAGAGAGGGAGATCCAGTGGCTTGTGGTAGTACACGTGCCAGCTTGTTCCACACAGTGCAGACAAGCTCCACCATTAGAAATCCGAATGCTTTTTCTCCAACACCCCTTGGACTTTGATAAAAGTTTCTAACACAGAGAAGGACATTCTGTTTCTTTGGCATTGGAGGCTGATTCATTTCCCTCTATAATAAAGCACAGAGGCCAAAGCCAGTCCACCCTCCCGGGAAGCAGAAACAGCTCTCCGAGTGCTGTCCTTTCTGCTTGGCAGTGGGGAAAATCTATCTGTGAATATTCAGTCACTGCTCATCTAGGAGTGTTGTGTGCAAAGGCCGTTCGTCAGATGATGAGAACCGGCACAAAGGGGTTGATTAATTCCTTACTCAGCTCTCTCCTACCTCAGAACACATGCAACGGTTGTCATAGAAAACTGGTTTACAAAGAAAATGGCTGCCGATGTGTGGGCTTCTCAGTGAAGCTGTCCTCCATTCTCCTACAACAAGAAAACAGAAGAAAGAAAGGAAGAAAAAAGAAAACAGATTCAGCCGGGCAGTGGTGGCGCACTCCTTTAATCCCAGCACCTGGGAGGCAGAGACAGGCGGATTTCTGAGTTCGAGGCCAGCCTGGTCTCCAGAGCGAGTTCCAGGACAGCCAGGGCTACACAGAGAAACCCTGTCTCGAAAAACCAAAAAAAGAAAAAAAAGAAAACAGATTCTCTGGACCCCAGATCCCCAAACCAGTGAAAGTCCATCTCCGAAAGGGGATGGTTTTCACGCTCATGTTTTCTAGGAAGGTAGGTCTGAGTATGGAGGTATCTCCTTGAATGCTCTCTCTTCTCCCCTCCCTTTATTGGGCTCCCCCCATCCTGATAGACCACTTGAGACCCTCCAGCCCCTCTCTGCTATATTGTCCAGGGCATTTCATTCTTCTACAATCAGTGAGAACGAGCCAATTGCTTGTAGGCTCCTTCAACATGGGAATTGTTACATAGCTTGCCGGCTTGCCCTGTCTCTCTGCATTATTGAATTGCTTTAATAAAGAATTTTGTTGTTGTTATTTATTTTTTATTTTAAAACCTTGTTTTGGTCTTTTCAGACAGGCTGCCCTCAAACTTGCTATGTAACTAAGAGTGGTCTTGAACTCCTGATCTTCTTGTCCCACATCCCAAGTACCAGGATACATAAGCTAACACACACACACACACACACACACACACACACACACACATGTATATATGGTGTGTATACATATATACACATATGTGTATATACATATATACATATGTACTCATAAATGTGTGTATATATTTGTTGTTGCTATATGTTCTCTTGAGATATTCTCTCTGCTCATGCATCCCATGCACATTTGCTTTTGCATACATACTGAGCTAGGAACATGCACCTTGACTTGATGATGGTGGTAGAGAAGGAGACACAGCACAGGCATGGCTATATTGCATGAGTGTTGGATCCCAGCTTTCAGGCTATGACCTGTCTCCGTTAATTCTTATCACAACCTTTTCAAGGTTTATTATTACCTCCACTTTACAGATGAATAAACTAAGGCTCAGAAAGGCTAATGTATCTGCTTGCCTTTGAGAATGATAGATTCTCTAGAAGCTGAGTAGTAAGGAGAGACACGACTGGGCCATTTCAACCACACAAGAGTCACTTGGATAAAAGGCAGAGTGACAATGGAATGCAGAGGAGGACCTGCCAGAATTGTGGGAAGAGTTGTAAAGTTCATTCCCTGCAGGAAGATGACAAGGCCTGAGCTGAGTCACAGAAGACAAATCAATAAAGGAGAATCGGCCAGCCTGGGCTACAGGTATACCCCCCTTGTACAGCGAACACAAGGTGGATGGATTAATTTTGTGAGAACAAAGATCCTAAGGAGAATCCTCCTGCCCCAAGTTACACCTTCTGCTTCCTGGGTCAGCTTCAGTCCAGCTTCTGCCAGAACCTTTTGAAACCCAGACCCAGCCCTGGATCCCGGGGATGGGGGTGGGGGTGGGGGGGTAATGAGTACTCTTGGGCATGACACCATCTTGGAGACTATTTCTTTTTAATTACGTGTGTGTGTGTGTGTGTGTGTGTGTGTGTGTGTGTGTGTGTATTGGGATAATTACCCCCAAAGAATAGTGGAGAGGTAGCTAACACAAGATGGCACATAGATGACAGACAGTCATGAGAAGAGCCCACAGAGCAGAACTCGAAGGACTATGGGAGGGAGTTGAGTAAGATTCTGTGCTCAGAACCTAAGAAGCCATCACAGAGTGTAAGTCTGGGAATGACCTGATGGCATGTCAATACATTCTGACTGGTGTTTTATAAAAGATAAGAGAAGGCAGGGATGTGTTTGGTGGAGTGAGGTGTGGTGTGCGGGAAGGGGGTGCCTCTGTGGGCCCATGCTGAGTCATCCCTTCCCCCTGAGGGACCAGCCATATAGAACAGAATATAGAATATACCAGCTGTGTGGTATAGAATAGAGTTTATTTAGGACGTGCAGAGGGTAGTTAAGGGAGTAAAGACAGAGAAAGGGAGGGAGGGGGAGGGGAGAGAGAGAGAGAGAGAGAGAGAGAGAGAGAGAGAGAGAGAGAGAGAAGAAGAAGGAGGAGGAGGAGGAGGAGGAGGAGAGAAGGAGGAGGAGAGGCTGACCATGAGCACATGCAGAGAGAGGAGGGAGGGAGTGGGGAGAGAGGGGGAAGAGGGTAAGGAAGCAAAGTACAAGAGGAGAAGAGAGCCAGAGAGAGAGGAGGGGCAAGCAGCCCCCTTTATAGTGAGTCAGACACACCTGGCTGTTGCCAGGTAACTGTGGGGCGGAGCCTAGACAAAATGCCAACACTGACTACAGGCTAGGGACAGGAGTAGAGGATGGAGCTGCATATGGAAGGATTGGGTTCAGGGCTATAATGGAAGGACAAGTAGAGTTTGAAGCTTTGAATCAGCATAGCAGCAATGGGAGTCAAAGAAACTTGCACAGATCTGAGATACCTTTGTGGAGCGTCTCTTGTTGACAGGTTAAACGTCGGTGAATGGCTTAGTCACCTGGGTGAACCAGGGTACCATCTACCAAGAGGGAAAATGATAGGAGAGGTAGGAGACCAGGACAGAAGAGCAGGAAGCTGCAAAGCAAGAAAGACACAGAATAAAGGTCTTTTCTAGAGTTCTAACTCCAGGAATCATCACATATAGACATAAGATGAAACAAAACCACCTAGGGGGCCACATGGATGGAGAGCAGAGGAGCAATTACACAACTTCCCAACAAGATCCTTTCTGTTCAGCCTCTAAGCAAAGATATGCTCTACTGTGTCTGAATCTGTCTTCCACCCCACCCCCTCTGCCTACAATGCTTTCCAGTCCCTTCCGAGCACCTCTGAAGACTCATTTAATGATCAATTCACACCCACCCCCTCTAGAGTCAGGGACCTCACTAGCCTATTGCAACACCAGCTTTCTCAATGAAACAATATCCTGGCTTGTGTGGATGTCACAACCCCACAGCTCAGCTGTGAGCTCCAAGAGGACAGCTTCGTGCCTATCCACTCTCCAGCGTCTGCTAGGCTTCTCAGAAAAGAGTTATTTTTGTTTTACTCTGTTGAGCAATAACGACATTGACTTTTGTTTTCTTCTAATAGTTTTTGGGCCAGTAGTTAGAAATTAATCTTAAATGCTTAGGCTCAGAGAGTCAGCAGCTCAGCAAGTGTGCGCCCATTGTCTAATGCTTTAAAAGACTAATGGCAAATAAATGCTTGCAACAGAGGAAAGGAACATGATTTGATCCAAATTGAAAGGAGCGAGTGGAAAGCAGCTCCCCACAGAGAAAAATCAGAACAGGAAAATGAATGCCTTTGAACCGCGTCAACTGCTTCTGCATGCGTCCCTGAATAATGTTCCTCAGTGGGACACATCTCAGGTGTTCCTGTCCGTTAACACTCCTTCCTCCCTTCCCAGACCAGAGTCCACAAAATTTCGGATGTCGTTATCCCAAAGGCATCCAAGTGCGTGGTTTAGACTGAGAAGCCTCGGTTACAACTCTCTTCTATTGATTCCGCCTAAGACTCCCAGCAGGGTCTCCCCTTATTATCCCTAGGCACCCTGGTTGTATTTGCCTCAACAGGATCCCAATTCTCCCAGCCTTTCCAACTCTCCTTCATCCGGTACTGCTGGCTGGGCTTCCCCACAGCACTCTCCAATTAGGCAAACCACTAGCAACTCTCTTCCGAGCTGCATTAAACACACTCATTAACTGACAGACCCTGGTGCTTGTGACGAGACTGACTGAGATTCACTTGATATGACTCAGTTTTCCCAAGCTGACGCTCACTCTGTGTCACACCCGAGTATCTTCTAGAGGTTATGTCACTTCCCCTTTTGACTCATGTTTCCTGTCAAAATTGACCGTCATCTCAGTCTGCCACTTGATGTAACCCTGCTTCCTCACCTACTGGATGTCAAGTTCCACTTGGTTCCCAGCCCCCGCCTGAAGAGCTGTGCAGTAGAAAGGGACTGGATTATGTGTCTGACTCTACTGACTCAGCCAGAGTCTGATTTTCAGCTGGTAAGTCTGTCTATTTGCTCATGAAGAAAAAAAAAATGGAGGAAAAAAAACACTCCAAAGAATTTATATGAATATTAAAGGAGATGCATAAGGAAAATACTGAGAACCAAGCTTGGGCTGACCAGCAAACACTAGACTGACCACAGCGTTTCGGAAGGTGTAATCCTAGAGGCAGAACCTCAGAATCACCTTTATTTACACCATCAAAGAAGCAAGGAATGCCAGCTCAGGGCTAAGCACTTTCAATGCCAGAACAGGTCAGCAAAACTGATTTAAGAGAGGAGACGACAATAAGGCCAACAACCTTGGCTTGTAGAAAGTATGGATTTCCTGGAGTCAGGTTCCAGCTCTCTTGTCATTAGCATTGTGACGTTTAGTACTCTATTAACCAGTCTGAGTCCCCAGGTTTCTCTCCTAATGTTTGAGACGAACACAGATTAACATGAAGATTACATAAAAGACTATGCAAAGATCTTAGTATAGGGAAGAGTTAGGCTGGGGCTAACTGTAGATAACTGTAACTCAGGGACAGAGCCCTTGCTTTGCATATGCAAAGACCTGGGTTCCCTCTGCAGCACCCGGAAGGCGAGATCAGAGACAGGGAAATAGACTTAAGGGCCACCCACCACTAAGTAACGCTAACTGTAAGCTCAGCCCGGCAAGAAATGGAAGGCACATTTGAATCTGAATCCAATGTTAATTCAAGGCCTATGGATTCTCTTTTAAGCATTTTCACATAAATTTAAATATGTCCACACACAGCACTGTGTCACTGTCTCAAGGCAGTGCCATTCCCTTAGAGGATGAGGCACTAGTTGTGACACAGAGAAAGACTCCAATTGCCTTCCCAAGGACACTGAACACATGGGTTCCTGGTGTGTCAGGAAAATGACCCGGGCCACGGAAAGACAGCAAGGAGGGGTTTGTGCAAGGAGAAGTTACCAGCGATCATGAAATGCTTGACAGCAGGTGGCAATCTTCTTTTCACACCTGCCCTTAAAAACAATTTTATTCAAGGGGCTCAGCAGGTAAAGGCTCTTATTGTTAAACCTGATAAGCCAAGATCCCCAGAACCTACACAGTAGAAGAAAAGAACAAGAAAGAACAATTGTCCTCTGACCTCTATATGTGTGAGCTATGGCACACAACACACACACAGAGGCACACAGGCACACAGACACACACAGAGGCACACGTGCATGCATGCTAGCACAAATGCCCATGAAAGAGAAAAAAGAATGTTTTAATCTTTTGAAAGTTTTTTTTTTAATTTGTAGGGTTTTGGGGTTTTTTTTTAAAGATTTATTTATTATATTTGTATGAGTACACTGTAGTTGTTTTCAGACACACCAGAAGAGGGCATCAGATTCTATTACAGATGGTTGTGAGCCACCATGTGGTTGCTGGGAATTGAATTCAGGACCTCTTAACCGCTGAGCCATCTCTCCAGCCCCTGTGGTTGGCTTTTTGAGGCAGGGTCTTATGTTGCTGAAGCTGGCTCAAACTCAATATGTAGATGAGACAGACATGGACTCGAGACCCTCCCAAGGCATTAACGCCAAGGTGAGCACCAGCTACCTGGCATCAGACTGCCATTGTTAACTCCCCCAACCCCCACCCCCGCTGGTTTTGACTTGTTCCTCCAAAGCAACTGAAACATACAAATGACACAAATGTAGAATGCACACACGCCAGCTACACCACTCTCTGATTTGCCTCATTCTCTAACAGGAACACTTATAGACAGAGGAGCATTTAGAAATTGCCAGGAGACCTTGAAATGGCAACTTTTTTTCTTTTTTCTTACACCGTGGGAGAAAAAGTAAGGAAATATGAGGTGGGAACTCAAGCAACCTCAAAGTCGATAGCCTCCCACCTCTGGGTTCTCCCACCTCTTCCTCTGCAGTGGAATGGAAACCTCAGGTTCATGCTATCTGTGCCCCCCCCCCCTTTTATTTTTGCACCGCAGGCACCTTCAGAGGTTTTGGAATTGTTAGGGCAGATGGCGCTTCTCTGGAATGGAGGGCAGGGAAGTCTGAAGACATCAAAACAGCCAGAAAGATAGCTGAGCCACCTGCCATTAATTGGAGATCGCTGGATCATGGCCAGTGACAACACACATGGGAATTCGATGATGACATGACTCCACAGGCCCCCTTCTAGGTACTTATGACAGTATTCTACACAACACGTGTTGCCACGGAATCTCTCACTTGCTGCTTATATTGTTGCAAATTCTAACCTGCATACAATGAGGGTAGAGGGGAGTGGGGTGTTACTGATGTAACTTTCTGTCCTGAATCTTTTAGAATTTTATGAAATTTTGGCACAAGGTGAGTTAAGGTATGTGTGCAAAGAAGATATCTGTAGTTTCCCTTACTCGGAAATGTTAGCAAAGTAAAAATAAAATGAAATAATAACAATAAATAAGACCTTCTGCCCATTCTTTCTATCCTGTCCTTCTGAACCTCCTGCTAGAAGAGCAGCAGTTTCCGAATCATCCCGATCCTTCATCCTCTGTCCTACTTTCTTCTCTGTCCTTCCACACTGTGATCTGGGGTAACCCCTTAGACCAGGCTTCAAGCTCACAAATTTGCCCTCAAACCATATCTCTTTGACTTATCAGCAGAGGAGTATTTAGTGACAAGTCTAACATAAAGGAATGGTAAGAACTCAAAGAAGGTCACTGTCATGAAAAGAGATGACGAGATTTCCCACGCCCTTGAATCAGAGCACCCAGTAACTACTGAACTGACAACTCTTAAATTCATCCACAAATCTGAAGTGACCTTAACGAAACCACAAGAGAATGTTTGTAATGGGCAAGTCTGAAGTGAATGTGGGCACATTTTTGGGACAGTGGGTTTTGTCTCTTCTCTTATCAGAGGCCTCATTTAAAAGAAAATGAACTGTAATACAACCAAGAGAAATTATAGAGACTCATAAAAGACACAGTGAATAAACCAGGCAGGATGACAGAGAATTCACCACAACTTTAAGAGACAGGACTGGATGGAGGAAAGGTGAATGATTGACAGGGCAGAGGAGGTAATGATCTGAGTCACACAAAGAGAATCACCGTGGAGGGGAAAATACCAGCTGAGGCACTGAGCAAATCCAGAGCTGCATGGTTTGGAGTCAGCAAGCCCTAAGTAAGGCTGGGTCAGGGGAAGAGCTAATAATAGTGTTGCCCAAACAGGCAGCATATACTAGCTGGTTCCATGCCCCCGGCACATATGCAGCAGAGGACTGCCTGGTCTGGCCTCAGCAAGAGAAGACATGCCTAACCTAATAATAATAATAATAATAATAATAATAATAATAGGGTTTTTTTGGAGATGTGTTGATGCAGAATGTGTGATTAGACTATTGATTAATGCCGGGAACCAATGGATTTGCCGCCTTCTTATCAGCCTGAGTAAAGCCATTTCGTGTTAAAGTTAGGCTTGGACGCAACAGTAGGCCAAGGTTGCTGTTTTCTGAGCTTTAGGATTTTGTTTAGGTTCTGTCTCTCAAGAGATGGATTCTTTCCCAGGTCAGGGTGACTCCTTTAAGGTTAGGTGGCTAGCAGAATACGGGTGGTTGCCTTGGTAACATGTCCTTGTGGCTAGGAGTCTGTAACTCCTTGGAATTTTCCCACCCCTGTTGCTTTGTCTGAGTCTTGGTTATGTTGTTTAAGCTTTTTTTATTTTTTTATTATAAATTGATGGTGAGAATTAAAATTTTGGGGGCTTGATCAGACATCCTGTCTTGCTCCCAAGTATCTGTGTCTTGTCTCATTTCATCCATCAGACCCCTACTCAGGTTCATGTTGAAGACCCCGAGAGCCGGGGCAGATTAAAGAATTCTTTTCCTGGCTCTCTGCTCCTCCCTGTTCCAGAGATAGCCACATCTTCTTGTGCAGTGCCAGCCTCGTCCCATAGACAAGATGGTGAAGGTCGGTGTGAATGGATTTAGCTGTATTGGGCTCCTGGTTACCAGGGCTGCCTTCTGCTCTACAGCTGGCAAAGTGGAGATTGTTGCCATCAATGACCCCTTCACTGATCTCAACTACATGATCTACATGTTCCAGTGTGACTCCACCCGTGGAAAATTCAACGGCAGTCAAGGCTGAAAATGGGAAGCTTATCATCAACAGGAAGGCCATTACCATCTTCCAGGAGAAAGATCCTGATAACATCAAATGGGGTGATGCTGGTGCTGAGTATGTTGTGGAGTCTACTGGAGTCTTCACCAGCATGGAGAAGGCTGGGGCTCACTTGAAGGGTGGGGCCAAAAGGGTCATCATCTCCACCCCTTCTGCCGATGCCACCATGTTTGTGATGGGTGTGAACCATGAGAAATATGACAACTCACTCAAGATTGTCAGCAATGCATCCTGCATCACCAGCTGCTTAGCCCCCCTGGCCAAGGTCATCCATCACAACTTTGGCATTGTGGAAGGGCTCATGACCATGATCCATGTCATCACTGCCACTCAGAAGACTGTGGATGGCCCCTCTGGAAAGCTGTGGCACGATGGCCGTGGGGCTGCCCAGAACATCATCCCTGCATCCACTGGTGCTGCCAAGGCTGTGGGCAAGGTCATCCCAGAGCTGAACGGGAAGCTCACTGGCATGGCCTTATATGTTCCTACCCCCAATGTATCCGTTGTGGATCTGACATGCTGCCTGGAGAAACCTGCCAAGTATGATGACACCAAGAAGGTGGTGAAGCAGGCATCTGAAGGCCCACTGAAGTGCATCCTGGGCTACACTGAGGACCAGGTTGTCTCCTGCGACTTCAACAGCAACTCCCATTCTTCTACCTTCGATGCTGGGGCTGGCATTGCTCTCAATGACAACTTTGTAAAGCTCATTTCTTGGTATGACAATGAATATGGCTACAGAAACAGGGTGGTGAACCTCATGGCCTACATGGTCTCCAAGGAGTAAGAAGCCTCGGACCACCCACCCCAGCAAGGACACTGAGAGCAAGAGAGAGGCCCTCGGTTGCTGAGGAGTCCCTGTCCCAACTCGGCCCCCAACGCTGAGCAATCTCCCTCACAATTTCCATCCCAGACCCCACAATAACAGGAGGGGCCTAGGGAGCCCTCCCTACTCTCCAATACCATTATTAAAGTTCTCTGCACCCACAAAAAAAAAAAAAAAAAAAAAAAAAAGGAATTCTTTCCTGACAATTGGTTGGGAACAGCTTAGATTCAGGTTTACTCAGACAGCGGCAGCCCGGGGATGGCTGCCCAGGGATGGTACATGAAGTTTGCAAAAGAAAAAAATTGAGTGGGCTGGAGAGATGGCTCAGCGGTTAAGAGCACTGACTCTTCTTCCCGAGGTCCTGAGTTCAATTCCCAGCAACCACATGGTGGCCCACAACCATCTGTAATGAGATCTGATGCCCTCTTCTGGTATGTCTGAAGATAGCTATAGTGTACTCATATACATAAAATAAATAAAATCTTAGAAAGAAAGAAAGAAAGAAAGAAAGAAAGAAAGAAAGAAAGAAGAAATAATTGAGCTATACAGATGTCCTAGTTGCTTTCTCTGGTTGTAATAAAAATAACCATGACCAAAATCATCTTGAGGAGGAAAGGGTTTATACATTCTGTTCACAATTGGTCATAATGGGAGGTTAGGAAGGAACTCAGGCAGAAACCTGGAGGCAGGAACTGAAACAGAGGTCATGGGGGAATTTGCTTATTGGCTTGCTCAACTCAGCTTGCAAATCAAGACCACATGCCCACAGGTGCCACCACCCACAATGGGCTGGGTCCACCCATATCAATCATTCTCAAGAAAACGACAGGCTTGCCTAAAGGTCAATCTGATGGAGACATTTTCTCTACTTAGGTTACCTCTTCCAATATGGCCCTGGCCGTGTCACATCAACAAAAAAAACTAGCCAGCACAGTAGTTTGTTTCCTTAGGTTGGCTTCTGCATGCTACAGGATATAAGGAATGTCAGAAGGGTTTTTTTTGTTTTTGTTTTTGTTTTGTTTGAGAGCTGGTTTTAAGACATGATATTTTCTTCTGGAAATGGAAATTGAATCAAAATAAGTAAAGACAGAGGAGAGAGTTCAATTAATCAAGACCGGTGGTTCTCAACCTGTGGGTCATGACCCCTTTGAGGTTAAATGACCCTTTCACTGGGATCGCATATCAGATATTTACAATATCATTTATAACAGTAGCAAAATTACAGTTGTGAAGTAGCAAGGAAAATAATGGTTGGGAGTCACCACAACTGTATTAAAGGGTTGCAGCATTAGGAAGATTGAGAACTAGCACAAAAGAAGTTGCTATGAAAAATAAGGAAGAGAATTCTAAAAAGACCACATCCAACCAAAATGGTATTGGGTGGGGCTGGGGTGGAAAGAGGAAGCCTAAAACCAACGTGGCAGTAAAATTTCTTAGCAAGAACAATGAAAGTCCACAGGGAAATAGGTGAAAGAAAACCTATTCATGTCAAAACCTTGGGCCTTATGAGGGGCAAGAAGTTAAGTTTGCCCTGATAAGGAAAAGCTGCTGCAGTCTGGAGCTGTGGTATTTGGTAGCTTTTCACTGCACAATACAGATACAGAAACCTACAGGGAGAGAGTCTAGTCAATAGGACACATAAAGTTGAAGTACCAAGGGGCGTTTTTCTCTTGAGCAGAGCATGTGAAGCCTGTCTGTGGGCTAGAACACTTGGAGAACTCCCAAAGCCAGGCCATATCGCAGCCCAGTCCAAATGACAGTCACTGGGGGCGGAGCAGACATCAGTAGATGGAATTTCCTAGGTGAGGTCAATAAGGAGAGGCCTGGGAACTACTGTTTTGAGAGAAAGTGAGTTGGAAACATGTCCTCAGGTAAAAGATTCAGGGAATCCCAAGAAAAAACTCCAGTTAAGGGTCCCACAGTGTTGTACAAACTCAAATGCATTTTGTAGGCAGATGCTTTCAGTCAAAACTCAGGTCATTTCTGCAAATAAAATTCTAGCAGAATAAGGTCTGTGTGAAAGACATCCAAGACAAAAGAAACAAGCCCATACGATTTCAGATCAAGTTAGGTGTTATGGCCCATGCCTATAACCCCAGCATTGTACAACTAATGGTTCAAGAACATCCTCTGTTATATAGTGAGACTCCACTGTTCAAGGGCAGCCTGGGCTACATGGTGAGACCCTGTGAAGAAAGAAATTCATATAGTGAAAAGATTGGGTACAGAATTCAGAGCCACTCTTTTCTGCATTCAAAAAATAAAATGAAATGCTGAGCATTTCATCAGGAAGGTAGAATCTATACAAAGAGACTGATTTGAAAAGGAACAGGATGGAAATTCTAAACTACAACATGCAGTAGTCACAATTAAGAAATTAATGTATAAGAAGTCTGCTAAATGGCAGAGGGATCACCTAACACTAACAAGCCCTGGATTTAATCCAAACACTGCAAAAAATGTTTTTAATAGATCAGATGTAGCTAAAAATTATACTGCAGAACTGATATAAATTAGGAGATAATATTCAGAAAAACTAAAAAAGAAGAGAGAAGAGAAGAGAAGAGAAGAGAAGAGAAGAGAAGAGAAGAGAAGAGAAGAGAAGAGAAGAGAAGAGAAGAAAAAGAGAATGCAGGCCAAGAAGCATACACTATGCATCGGTAAACTTTCCTGAAGGGCCAGAGTTAATATTTTTAATCATGAAGCCCATTCTACCCATATTCTTCCTATTGTAACAATTCAGTTTTCCCACGTACTCCAAGAAACAAAGACAAAACAAAAATCTATAGGTAGCAACCTATATTCAAAGCTTTATTTACAAAAACAGTTGTCTGCTTCACAAGCCGGTTGGTCAACACGACATAATGTTGCAACTCACAGACATATGTCTCCAATTAGTCACAGAAGGCAAGTAGAGAGGAATATGGTCTTTTTTTTTTTTTTTTTTTTTTTTGGTTTTTTGAGACAGGGTTTCTCTGTGTAGCCCTGGCTGTCCTGGAACTCACTCTGTAGACCAGGCTGGCCTCAAACTCAGAAATCTGCCTGCCTCTGCCTCCCAAGTGCTGGGATTAAAGGCGTGCGCCACCACTGCCCGGCTGGAATATGGTCTTTTAAGCAACAAATGAAGAAAAAGAAATGCCGAGTTCTTTCTCGATGTTTTTAAACAGGGTCTTGCTACACAATGATAGACTAACATGGAATCATAAGCTGGACAGATTCTTCTTCCCTCCGTTTATGTCGGGCTATTATATCACAGCAACAGAATGACACTAAGACACAACAGCTGAGTGACAGGGACACCTGGTTATATGCTTGGAAAACCCCATGTTCGGTCCCTGGCCCTGGCCCAACACAGAAACAGATATCTGCCATGTACCCCCAGGGCAGACCCAAAGGAAGTGAGCAGCAGCAGACATGTGTGCTTTCTTGTGGGTTTTGAGTAAATGCCATCCAGGTCGTTTGGACAGGAGGACAGAAGTGGCTTTGGGAAGCAAGGAAGTGCAAAAGGCCAGTGCTGTCCACATGCTGATGGTGGTAGGCTATGCCCTTGATCTCTGCTTTGTCTCACCAGCTTCCTGGACCAACAGTGTCCCAAGGCTTTTTTTGTCCTACAGACTTCTAGGAGACAAGTGCCTGGACTCTTTGATGCCCAATTCAGCCCTTCCCTTCACTGTCCACCCACAACAAATGTCCAATTTTACCATATTTCCAGAATCTGTAGATAGAGTCATAGACGGTAGGTCAGAAGTACAATTCAGGGAACAGCTTTTAGCCAATGTCCGAGCCAGCATCAGTCTTGGGTCCCTCATACCCTTTCCCTCGCCTATGACCAACCTGCCAGATGGTGGCACAGAGGTACCATGGAGACAGGATTTTCCATTTCCTCATTCTGAGTGCTCTGAGAAAGGCCACTGTCTTGGTGTACACTTTGTGTACCAGTGTAGTTCTAGAAAACCCGAGTGTCTTCCCTTCCACACTCCAGACAGGCCCAGTCTGCTAAAATGCATGGTTTCCTCGTATGTCCTTTTTATCCCCCAGGGAATTGTCATCGCAAGTGTCAAGGATCCAACTCCTCTCCCCCACACCCTCCCCAGACCAGGATCCAACAGTACTCAGACAGCGATTGACTGAAAGTATTAATACGCTCACCCATCTGGCTCACCCAGTCTAACGTGATATCATGTGTGGGACTTTAGCAAGTCAATCCAGGTTGCACTGGCATAGAATCAATACTGTCCCTTTTAGTCACTTCCTGTCTTTTATTGATTAGGAATGCCAGTGGTGTTGTGGTGTTGAAGTCCAGCTTTACCCACGATGCTCCTTGTCACATGCCATTTGGACATAGGAGCTACTTGTCCTTAGGACAATTAAAGGTCTCAGTTTGCCCTCCGTGGCAGCAGCCCCACAGATTAAAATAAGATCACTTTTAATAAATTGTTCTAGTTTCATATCTGTGGCTATGACAGAATATCCCTACAAGCAAGCAATTTGGAGGAAAGGGGGTTTTATTTGGCTTATGCTTCCAAGTTACAGTCAATCATTTCAGGGAAGTCGAGTCAAGAACTCAGGTTGGCTTCAAATTCTCCATGTAGCCAAAGATGACCTTGAACTCTTGATCCTCCTGCCTCCCCCCTTCAGAGTGCTCCTTCAGAGTGCTGCTTTTGATCCTCCAGGCCTGGCTCAGAAGGCTCTTTCATACTTGGTTGGTGAAGAACCTATATCTAAAAGCTACCTGATAAGCAACCTCATGCTGTTTGCATGGAAGCAATGCAAATCAGATCAGGAAGGGAACTGGCCTTCGCCTTCCTGTTCATCCTCAAAGGCCATCAAACCAAATCAGGGTGGTGTAGACGAGAGCTGTAAAGAGGCTCAGGTGCGCAACAGCCCTGCGTTCTGCTCACCGCAGGCTCCCTGCACACTCAAACACTTCCCATTTCTGTGGTTAAACTATTACTGCCCAGCGCTGCTACCATCTGAGAGATGCCCGGTACCATAGCCAAGCATAGCACAGGAGACCACCGGTTACAGCCATACTGCCCATGAAGTATGAGTATGTAGCCAAGTTTTCAAGACAAGTGGGCACTCAGTTTGTCCCCTATTGACAAACTGTGGCTGTCAGGGTGGCATACAGATATCCTAAGGTGTGAGACACTCCTACTTTCCCCTGTGGCTGGAGCTATAAGAAGCTTCTCATTTGCTAAATTGGGCCAAGTCAGAAAAATGTAGACCCAAGTTCTAATTTTAGCTTCCCGTCCACATAGCTCCATTCGACTCTTTAGACCTCAGAATCTTTGCCTGGATGCTGCCACGTCTGGCCTATGAAGCCAGTGATGGTAAACCCACTCTGATATCTGGAGGGGCACTGCTGCTGGTGGCAGTCACCACCAGGTTGTTCTACCCAGGTAAATGTTCTGTCTGAATTTCAGTTTCCTTATTTGCAATGGTGCTGTTCACACCATAGGCACCTTAAAAGAAGCTATGGGCTGTTGGTGGGCTGGAAGTTCCCCAGAAGTTAAGTGTACACATGGGGCTCTCAATATGTAATCATTGGTGACACCAACCAAATGCTACATCTATAAAAGAGGAAAGGCCTGTGAAAATACATATGGAACAAAGTGTGATTGTGTGCTTGGGAGACTAAGGCAGGGTTGTGGATTCAAAGTGAGCCCAGGCTTCATAAAAAGCTGTCTGAAAAATGGGGGTAGAGGGTGGGGTCAGAACAGAGTAATAAAAAGAGATGAGAAGTGCTTAGAATAGAGAAAAACATGACGTCACTAATTCTTACCAAAAATGAGCTGACTGACGTCAGCTTGATAGAGCATATTGTAGGTGCCTGGTTATTTATTTAAAAGGCTAAAAACCATAAAGAAGTCTGCTTAACCACTGGCTTTGTCTCAAGAGGAATCTCAGGTGTCTTCAGGATCAGATGGGCCCAGAACCCAGATGAAATGAGAGAGAGGCAGAGGACAGGGGCCAGAAGGTGGCTATAAGTGGAGGGACACCTTCAAGAGTAAGGGAGCAGCTGGGAGAAGTGCTGGCAGCTGAAATTGATGGTTGCTTCAGAACTACTTACTGGACCAATGACCTACCGGGGCTCTTGTCAAAACAAGAGGAAGTTACTTGGGGGAGGGGGGCGTTCTTCTCTTGTTATGAGGCAAGGTGAGTTTTTTCTGTCTAGAAGGTGAAATACTGCAGAACTACTTGTTTCGACATAGCGTTCCTA
Source organism: Uromys caudimaculatus (assembly GCA_028551405.1). Taxonomy (NCBI): domain Eukaryota; kingdom Metazoa; phylum Chordata; class Mammalia; order Rodentia; family Muridae; genus Uromys; species Uromys caudimaculatus. The sequence continues at coordinate 32,183,033 of CM052715.1, forward strand.
TAGAGAAGAAACCCTTGGCCCATGACACAGTAGGTCTTCTCAGGTCCACAGGAAGCAGATACTGGAGGCTGGCAGAAACCCAGGTTTGATAAATAGGCCATTTTTCCAACTTATGTATTATGGAAAGATCTCAGACACTGGCACAGTATAGAGCACTTTCAAGGGCACACTTCCATTTTACTAAGCAGACATTATTCCAGCTACACATCGACACCCTGCATGCTCATCACCCCAGCCTCATTTTTGGTGTGGCTAGAAGTAAACGCCACACCCCTAAAGATTTCATTGTATATATCTAATCACACACCCCACTTCCAGATCAGTTACAGACTTACTGGGTGACCTTGGTCAAGACCCTGTTTAACGCTGATCCTAGGATATGTCAGAGGTTTCTGGTCATAGAACTCTTTCTCTGTATGCCATGTCCAAGAATCCCACCTTGTACACTTAAGCCCAGGTAGAAAACTGATTGCTGTGGAATTCAAGCCCCGGCATGACAGCTGACGAAAACGGAGGACTGGAGAGACCATTGATTGGACCAAGCCGGCGCATGCACAGGTGCTGTGACCACTTATAACCTGCTTCTCAGGATGGTCATACAGATGAATTGTGGGTGTACTCAGACATCGGACCCTGTGCCTGCCACAGTGAGAGCACACTGCGTTCTACTTCACTGCTCCTCTGCTCCTGCCACAAGCAGATTTGAAGTGTTCACAAGGCTAAGGGGAGCGTGTCTCCTTTGTCTCATACCATAACTACAATAATTCGAATGGAAAGGACTCCTTATGGCAAAATGGATTCCTGCCATTAGGAAAGTTCAAAGGTTTTAGAAACTTTGTGCCAAGAATCGAAAGCATGGGAAAAGAAACAAAAACTATGACTTAAGACATATTGTAACTTTAGGGATTTTGTTTGTTTATTTTTGATAGGCTTTTACTATGTAACACAGCATGCCTTCAAATTTGTGATCCTCCTGCATCAAACTCACAAGCATCCTGAATGCTGGGGTTACAAGCTTGTACTGACACTCCTACCGGATTTTTAAAAATCATACCATAATTTGCATCAGAAGTCTATAATTCTTTCCTTTAAAAATGCTAAATGACAGCCCATTAGGACAAAGCACAGCTCAAGCTCTTGCTGCCCCATGGAGAAAATCTGAGCAGTTCCTCAGTTCCCTAATTCCACAAAGGAAATGGAGTTGATGGGTCCTTTTCTTTTTTTTCTTTTCTTTTCATGTGCTGTCCTTAGGATGCTTACTTGTTCTCTCTCAAGGATGCAATGCTTAAGACCAGGAATCCAACAGATATATAAGGTCCAGGAAGGCCTCGGGTGGCTATCTTCAAGGATGCTGGGTGTACGGTGTACATCCTTGTCAGAGTTGCTATTCCTGCACAAACATCATGACCAAGAAGCAAGTTGGAGAGGAAAGGGTTTATTCGGCTTACATTTCCATGCTGCTGTTCATCACCAAAGGAAGTCAGGACTGGAACTCAAGCAGGGCAGGAAGCAGGAGCTGATACAGAGGCATAGAGGAATGCTGCTTACTGGCTTGCTTCCCCTGGCTTGCTCAGCCTGCTTTCTTATAGAGCCCAAGACTACCAGCCCACAGATGGTACCACACACAAGGGGCCCTCCCACCTTGATCACTAATTGAGAAAATGCCTTACAGCTGGATCTCATGGAGGCATTTTCTCACCTAAAACTCCCTTCTCTGTGATAACTCCAGCTTGTGTCAAGCAGACACACAAAACCAATCAGTACAATCCTTATGGTACATCATGACTGCCCTTGGAGAGTGTTAGGCATCCGTGAAGTGCTCAGTGGCTTTGCCAGCTATCTCGGTTGCCATTTTGAAAGACAGACTAGGAGGTAGTTATTTCTACTTAGATGGGCCTTGTAGTCATCGTTCCTACGAATGGGGGCTGAGACAGGGGAAGTGAAAGGGCAGCTCCCTACAGCTTCTTCTTTTCCAATCAGAGATGAGTAAAAGGAGACAGGGCTGTGGCAAAATTAAAAGAAGTCGGTAGAGTTTGTTTGCCCCCCCGCCCCCCAGTTGAGCTGCCTCACCCTATAGTCTTTCCCTTCCCTTCCGACTAGTGCCCAGTGACTTCCTCCTTTCAGACTCACTGAGGTTAGCAGAGGAAGTCTGATATATGAGGAAAGGAGGAGCCTAGGAGGACAGAAGCCAGGAAGGCTCAGCATGGCGGATCTCAGAAAGCCAGCAGCTGTGGAGTAAGGGGCAGGCCAGTTACACTTGAGTGAGCCGACGCCAAGGCTGAGTGACCATGAACAATGGTGTGAGAGAAAGTTCCTGGAAAGCAAATTACAGAGTCCTCAACACTCACGTGGAAAAAACCAAAAATGTAGCATAACTGGACAAAATTCATACTAATTTAAAATGTTACTTTGCTCTTTAATCCCAACATAGACATTAAAATTGGCCTCTGTATCATTACCACACCAAAGCCTATGGCAGCCACCATGATTTAGGCTAATGTAATCCAATGCCCGTTCTTGTCTACCAAACGCAGTCTTTCCACGGTAGCCAGAGGGTAACTTTTTTTTGCTTGGTTTAGTTTGGGCTTTTCAGTAGCCCAGGCTGGCCTGGAACTCAGTGTGCCTCTGCCACACAGTTCTGTTGCCACAGATGAGCAGCTTCCTTCTTCACTATGGGTCACTGAAACCTCTCTAGAGCCATGAGCCAAAGTACACATCCCCTTTCTTCCTCATCTCTGTCATGGTTTTGGTCACAGCCTAGCAAAAGAAACTAATCCATCGCCTCTCTCCTTTTGATTGGGCTCAGGACAAGGCCTATGTGGTGGTTTGAATAGGTTTGGCCCCAATAGATTCATGGGTTTGAATGCTTTGCCATAGGAGTGGCACTATTAGGAGGTGTGGCCTTGTTGGAGGAGGTGTGGCCTTGTTGGAGAAAGTGTGTCACGGTATAGTTGGGCTCCAGTGCTCAGACTCCACCCAGTGCGGAAGACAGTCTCCTCCTGGCTGTCTTCAGATCAAGAAGGAGAACTCGGGGCTCCTCCAGCACCAAGTCTGCCTGCAGGTTGCCATGCTTCCTACCATGATGATAACAGACTGAACCTCTGAAATTGTAAGCCAGCCCCAATTAAATGTTTTCCTTTATAAGAGTTGCCTTGGTCATGATGTCTCTTCATGGCAATGAAAGCCAAACTAAGATAGCATACTTTTTAGTTTCTTGAAATACAAAGAAAATTCCTCAAGACTTGTGGTTCATGCTGTTGCTGTTGCCTGGGGAACCTGCATTATTCTCCTACGTGTTATCTCCTGCTAACACTAAGGTCTTAGAGTACTCTGTCATCTCACACACACACACACACACACACACACACACACACACACACACTCACACTCACGCACTCACACACAGTTGAAATTAGCTCCTCATGCGATTGAAACTTCTGGAACCTTAGACCTTTAAAAAAAATGCAGTGGGGATAGAAGACACCAAGAAAACAAGACCTTGTAGACACAGCAGGAATGCCACACTTACGAACTCCAGGACTGTGGGGGCATGCATAGGGCCTGCACAGGTCCAAGCCAAACGGGGTACCAGAGCTGAACAGGGAAGCGTACCCAAGCCCCCAGCCCTAACCCAGCTGCTATCTCCAGTTGATAAATGCTCACAAAGCAAAAATTCGTTTTCTCCAATGGAGCCTTAAGGACCAGGCCATGCCCAGCTGTAGGTGGTCAACACAAAATGAACTCAATGACATTTTGGGGGATTTTTTTTTTAACCTCACAGGTCTTTTGCTTATTATGGTTTCTGATTTTGTGTTTTAGTAGGAATTCTGTGTGTCTGTGTCTCTACATCTGTATGTGCTTTCTCTTTGACTTTTCCCTCTCTGCCCCGTTTGTTTTGTTCTATTCTGTTTTGTTTGGTTTTATTATTTTATATATTTTATGTATTTATTTTCAGATGCCTGCTTGTTTTCTAATGAGAGATAGGAGGAAAGAATATGGACTTGGGTGAGTGGGGAGATGGCAGGAGTTGGGGGAACAGAAACTGTCAACAGAACAGAACAGAAAAAATAAATCTATTTTCAAAAAAAGAAAAAATATTTTCTGCATATGAATATATGTTTAGCCGTTGTATCTCACTAGAACCAATTTTTTTTTTTTTTTTTTTTTTGTCAGATTCCCAGTTCCAAGCACAGAACCTGACATGGGCAGACACACAGTCAACATCTGTAGAGCAAATGATGAACAAATGGACTACAGGCCTGCATCAGCCTGGGATCTAACTCCACACACCCAGCTGGATACACCTGATACACCTCAACTCTTCCCAGTTTCCCCCATTAAATTTGAGATACCAAGAGGACACAGGGCACACTTGTGCACTCTTCCCCCTTCCCTGGAATGTCTAGCCTGGTTCCTTGAACTTTATAGATGCTCTAAAGTATTGTGGGGAGGTGACGATCAGACCTTGCACCTATGGCTGGCCTGGTACTTACGATGTAGTTCAGATTGGCCTTGAATTCACAGCAACACCCTGCCTTAGCCCCCGAGTGCTGGGATTATGGGTTTGTACCAACATGCTAGAGTCTCTACAAAGCATTTTCTAATAGAAGTGCCAAATAAAGAAGGCTGTCACTGCTGATACGTCTTACATTCCCTGTGCCCACGGTGTCCAGGTGCATCTTCACATTCCTGGAGCAGCATGAGGCAACGTGAGAGGACAGGGTCAAAATGGTGGACTCCTTGACCGGCAGAGCTTCTCCTTCTCTGATCTTGTCTGTGAAGCTCAAAACCCTTATACACTCAACCTGTGGAATGTGGCACCTAGCTTTGGTTAGATTACAGGTTCAGCTTCCTTTTTCTCAGTAAGAACGATAAGAAAGCAATCAGCAAGCACCTGAGATTCCTGGAATGCCTCCCCATGCTGTTCAGGCATCTCAGTACCTTCCCCTTCATCCAATGACCTTTGCCCATCCTGGAGATTCTTAACCCCTTCCCCAAATCTATATAACCCTTGGCTCACCCCAATAAAATGTATGCGTACAAGCTCACCCCGAATAAAGAAAGAAACACAAGCTAAGGTCATGTTTCAGAGAGCTGTTTCATTGAAGATCGTCAGGAAAGGCCTTGACCTAAAAGAGCTGTGACATTAAGATCCTCGAAAAAAGGCCTTCCTCTCAATCCTCTGACCCCAGCATTCACACCAAGCAAGACTGGGATCATCCAGAACTCCGCCCGATCTGGGAGTTCAGGGCTCCACTTCATCCTTCCAGCCTGGTGTGCAGCTGTGTCTGGATGCCCTGAGAGGGAGGAAGCAGAGGATGTGGAACCAGAGTTGAACCCCAAAAACTGCATACCACAGTAGAGAACGCTGAGTATTCCACTGACACAGTCTGCGGGAGATGCGACGCGGGCTACAAAGGAAAGGATTCATCTGATTGGTGGAAAAGACAAGTCTAAATGACATTCATTTCCTGTTATAGCTTCCAGGGAGTAAATCATTCAAAGCTCAGCAGGGTTTTCTTCCTTTCCGCATTAACTCAACTGATGCCCTTGAGGGAGGTGTAATGTCGAAGGAGCTGAGCTGCATGTGAGCCATTAGAGGGAACAGCCTGTGGTGAGACCTGAATGACTGAACACGGGTTAGAAATGTGGGCTCTATCAACCACTCCGTGAGCAAATACTGTGATCCAGCTAAATCAAACTGCTAACTGGACAACTGGACCTCATTTTCCTAAGCTCCAATAATAATTTCTGAGATCACTTCCATTTCTTAATTTTTTTTTTTTTTTTTTTTTTTTTTTGTGGTTTTTTGAGACAGGGTTTCTCTGTATAGCCCTGGCTGTCCTGGAACTCACTTTGTAGACCAGGCTGGCCTCGAACTCAGAAATCCACCTGCCTCTGCCTCCCAAGTGCTGGGATTAAAGGCGTGCGCCACCACTACCCGGCTTCCATTTCTTAATTTTCAAGAGGGCAAGTCTGTGGGCTAATGTTCTCCTTAATTCAGTGATATTTCTACTACTGTGTTCTCAAATAAGAATGTTCCCCTAGGTTAGGCAGGTGAGTGATCAAGGACTCTGCTTCCAGAGAATTCACTTCCCATAACTTGATTTGTTGTCTTGGAATTTGCCATTATGTGACTTCTTCCTATTGACCTCAGACTAGGCACAAGAATAATTCAAGAGCTCTTACCTGTGCACAGGACAGCTGTTTAATCATTTAAAGACATCAACCTGGCTCCCACTGTCCAAGTTGAACCTTTCTTCTTCCTTGTATTTTATGTAAATCATTTCCAGGCATTTCAACATCTTTTATGCCTGTGCAGTGTGTTCCTTTGCTTATCAGTGCCAGTCTTAAAATACAGTCCCCAAATCTAAACTTGTATACTTGCTGTGATCTCAGCAGATGGCCCAAAAGGAAAACCAAAGAGATGGCCAATACAGGAAACCACCACTGATGTCTCTGAGGAAATCTGCAGTCTCTTTCTCTGGGTTGAGCTAGAACTGTGGGAACCCTAATAGAATAAAGATGAGGCACCAAGCTGTGAGCTGACAAGCAAGAAGAACTAGGAATTATAAAGCTACAGCCACTGTAGCTGTCTCCCAGGCTAGCCCAGTGCTCCTGATAACCAAGGCATGGGAGGGAAGAGTAAGGTCATTCATTACTGGAAATAAAAATACCCCCACCTCTAAACTCTTAGATACCCCCCCCCTTTGTTGAGCTTTCCCAGTTTGATTAAAAATAAAAAATATGTCACTATTCTGGGAACTAGAAACTGATATGGTTGGTTACATGTAGGATAGTCAGAAGCTATATTCTATTTGTTCCTAGTGTACTTTATAAAATGTCTACCTAAAAACACAAGGGATTTTGATAGCACTTGATAATAATCAATATGAGAAATATATCTAGCCTAAACATATACACATCAACCTGGTTCTCTCTCTCTCTCTCTCTCTCTCTCTCTCTCTCTCTCTCTCCCTCCCTCTCTCCCTCCCTCTCTCCCTCCCTCCCGCTCTCTCTCCATGGTCTCAAGTAACACACATTGGCCTTAGACTCACTATGTAGTTGCGAATGATCTTGACCTCCCGATCTTCAGTCTCCACCCTCTAAGTGCTGGGATTGCAGGCAAGCAGTACCATACCAAGTGGGGGGACATATCTCATATATGTTTAGTAAATAGCATTGTTCATTATTTTAGCCATTTATCAAATTAGTAAATTTTTTTCTACAAAATTACTAGAGCAGACAAAAGACCAAGAGATCAGAATTCTATTTTCAGTTTTGCTTTTCCCATTGATAAAACATAGAAAAGTCTTTTCTACTCTCATAGGGATTCAGAACCCTCAGGCATAAAATAAAGAGGCTAAATAAGATAGATTCTAAGGGATTTTTCTAAGTTTTTGAAAATTAAAATATTTTTTAAAAGACACAAAATACCAAACTTGATAATTTTAAAATTTCCACTTTTCTTCTAACCGTCCCAGGGACACAACAGACATAGGCAAGTTACCAAGAAAAAAAAACTGTTATGATATTTAAAAAGAAGAGTTAAATATCATGGGGCAGATTTGTAAAGGTGAAAAACTCAAGTCAACAATTGCCTCAGAAGGGATGGAGGAAATTTTGCCTTATTAGCGTGTGTTAAGAGATACCACTTCCCCCAGAGAACACCTCTTGGCACTGCCTGAACGAGCAGGTTAGCAAATCTTAGTAAATCATTTATCAAGAGGTAACTCAGCAGGTAAAACCTAAAGGGACTCGCAAAATAAACATGTACAAGAACAATTCTTGAACTCTTATTAGAACCAAAATAAAACAAAACACTTCTTGGTGCATTTCACCACGCACTGAATGGGCAACTGGCTTGTGATGATCCGATAATAGGCAAGCTGTGCAGTAGCCCAACAGTTCTTTATTTGGTTTGTTCGTTTATTGCGTCCTCCAATCACAAGAGATCATTAGGGGCGAAGCCTATGTGACTCTACACGCACATAAAGTTTTTCACCGCGGGCGGGCCATACTTCCAATGAGATGGTGGGTAAAGAAATCTTTTTTTCTGGTCTAAGTGGGGGTAGGGTGAGGGGAATAGTGCTGTGCGTGCCTCACTCTACAAGACGAATTTCCCTAGAAAGAATCCAAAGAAAACTGCTCCGATCGCCAGCAGAACAACAGGAAGAGGCGTGGTGCAACCCAGCTTCAAAGACGTGCAGGAGGAGGAGGATCCGGGCTTGTCGGGATTCGCTGCCTTTCTGAGTCTCAAGCCTTCTTCCAGTTTATCACTTTCTGTCGGGGCTTCAAATACACACCTCAGTTTCGAATCCATTAGTTCCCCGGGGTTTGCTCCCCTCCACACGGCCTCCAGATCCGAAGTTTCCAGGGGAGCAAACACTGTCTGCACCATGAACTTGTGCTTGACCTCCCGGCTGGGGCCGCAACAGGAAGGCTGCAGCATGGCTGCGACCGTCACCGTGCAACCCGGCTCGATGACGCCGCTGTTGGGCCGCACGCAGTAGTGCCGAGGGCTGGTGCTCTTCACCTTGAAGCATACTTTCCTCGCCGATGGGTTGCGCAGTTTAAGATGCGCCGTGACCACCTCAGTGAAGGGGCCTTTGAACTTGAGGTCCGTGGGTGGGTCGAGGACTAGGACCTGCGAGGGCTTCGCGGGGGCGCGGGAGACGGACGCCATGGGGACGGGAGCGGGTGGCGGTTCGTGACCCCAGGTCTCCACGTCACAACCGCCGAGGCCACGCGCGACTCCATCCTGGGCATCCCCGGTCCCAGCTGTGAGGGGAATGTGTGATAATATACGGTTTGTAAAATCATGCCTTTGAGATAAACATGGGTTATATTGAGCTTGAACAGCCAAAGAACTGTGACACAACAGCCCTTAAAATAATTATCTGCGTATCTGAGTCTTGAGGGAAAGGGGTCCGTGTGTGTTAAACATGGTTACGGTAAGTGAAGCGCTTCTAAAATTCTACCTCCCCACCCCTCCCGCACTCTACACACATGATAATGTCTTTGTAAAAAGAAATCTGAAAAAAAAATTTAAAAGTGGAAAAATATACACTGAATTTTTTTTTAAAAAATTAACAATTCTCAGCCTTTTTAGGTGTCTGATTCTGTGGCGATAAGTAAATTTACCCTCCCTTCCATTATTACAAGGGAAGAGCCTCAACTGATTGGCCTGTGATCCCCTCTGTGAGAGACTGTCACCATTAATTATGTGAGATGTCCTAGCAGGTGTGGGAGCAGGGCAGGGTGGAGCAATGTTCCTCTGATGGCACCTGTTTGTAGGTCCTGCCCAGGAAGTGTAAGCTGAAATAAACCCTTTCCTCCCCTAAATTGCTTCTGGTCATAGTGTTTGTCACAGCAACACAGACCCAGCTAGAATCCCATGTAAGAGAAACATTCAGGAATTGGTACATATTTTCTAGGGGCTTTATATATATGTCCACTTGTCAGGAGGTGGCATGATCAGAGAGCTTCAGAAATCCTTTCAAGCTCCCTCCCTCTGCCTTCCTTTAGGGGTAGGCTGTGAAGCTTGACACAGAACTGCCACTTTGCTGAGTGTTATTTGCATAGGAATCCAGCCAGCCCCTTCAGCCGTGATTTCTTCATCAATAAAGCAGATAACAGAAATGCTGACGTCAGCGTTGTGTGGGTTAAGTGAAGAATACATAACAAGCCCATACTTGTTAGTCGTGTGCAGTTCTAGCCCTCATTAATATCAGTAGGCTACAATCTCCAGATAAGGTCTGGTTCTTGCTTACAGCTAAGGGATACCCAGACTGAGAGGCTGCTGGCCATGAGCAACTATTCCTTAAATGTACGGAGGGACGAGATAACACCATCCTACTATAAGTTGTTTTCATTTGTTGTGGTTCTGGGCATCAAACCCAGGGCTTTAAACATGTTTAGACAAGTGCCCCACCACTGAGCCCAGGGCAGGTGAAGGGTCTTAATGTATTCAAGTGGAGAAGCAAAATCACAAAGCAAAAGCAAACAGATAGAAAAGAAGGCAAGTCTACGTGGCTGGCACACTCTGGGCCCAGTGGGTGGAATTATTCTCTTTGGCACGTGCCTATTGCTCAGGTTCCGACATTGCTCGGGGCACCTGTAGAGAACCGTGTAGCCGACTGCATCATACCTTTGCAAACACAAGGAAGTCACAACAAAAATTCCAGAGAGTGATGGCCCGTGTAGTAGCTAGGAAGGCGGAAGGCAGGATTTGAACTCCAAAAAAGGGTGGGACGGAGCCTTACAAGAGCCAGGCGTGGCTGTCATTTCTGTCCCGTGTCCTTCAGTTACGGCAAATGAGAAACACGTCTCCCTTGAGCTTCCCCACACACCAACACCACCATCATAGCCCCACCCCAGCCAGCCTCAGCCTCGTTCCCACCAAGGTCCAATCCCTTTCTGTCATGGCCAGGTCTGGTGACCTGTGCCAAATAACAATGGGAAGTATTGGTCTGTGTTCTGGGTCACTAGGTCAAGTTTAAGACTAAAGCCACTGAACTTCCTTCTCCCAGAGTAAACAGTGAGGCAGGAGGCTTCCCGGCAACACTGACAGCCACTTTCTGCCAAACCAGGAGCAGGCATGGGGCTCAGCCAAGGGTGACTACCACACAAACCAACAACTCAATCTAGAACAGAGAGGCAGGGAGTCCAATAGAGAAGTACAGCCAGGCATGGGTGCCACATGCCTGTAAATCCCAGCACTCGGAACCTGAAGGCAGCAGAATTAGGAGATTAGGAGTTCAAGGTCATCCTCAGCTACATAGCTAGTTTGGGGCCAGCCTAGGCTACTCAAGATCCTATCTGAAAACAGAACAGTCTGGGGGGGGGGGGGAGGGAAGAGGAAGAGAGGGAGAGGGTAGGAGAGAGGGAAAGGAGGAAGAGGAGGAGGAAGAAGAGAAGGAGAAGGAGGAGGAGCATTAGCTAAGTATCCAGAAGTACCATTTCCACTTTTCAAAATCATTATATCTTCTGGCCGACAATTGCTTTGTTTTCTTAATGAACCATCCTTACCTGCCTCTCATCTCTCCTAATTTATGGGGGGCCCTCCCATGCCTGTAGTCTGAAGTACACGTCTATTCAAAAGCACATGGCACAGCCACACAATTAGAAATTCTTCATAGGCTTCTTCTATCTGAAAGCATGTGTCCCTTCTGCACTGTCACGCCCTGAATCCCCTCAGTCCAATCAAAATTGACCAAAAATGGTTGGTCCCAAGCAGAGCCTAGGCTGCCAAGGTCACAGGCTGGGTTTCGCTTCACTCTCCAGTACCTAAGGGAGGAGTAAGAAGCTGAAACAGAATGCTCTTGGTAGCAAGTGCCTTTTCCCAGTAGGCATGAGCTTATAGCAAAGGTTTAATAATACAGTAACTGGGAAACTTCACTTGGCAAGGCTTTGGTTTCTAGTTGATAAAACTCCCACTATAAGCAAAAAAGCAAAGAGAAATATATTCTCTACAGGAAATGAAAATTTCAATGGTGACTAGTTGGCTCCATAATTTAGATCAAATGATGTTAGGACTTAATCCATTTCTCTCTTGCTAATTTGATATTCATCAAATTCCCCCTATATTGGCTCTGTTCTGAGAACACTGGCGGACTCCTGTTTCCCAAGAAAATGTCTCTCTTTTTGCCTCCTACATCTTTATTATAATTGACAACTTAAAATGTATACATTATAGCACACTATGTATGTATATACTGTAAAGCTATTAAATCAGGCTAATCAACTCATCACCACATACTTATCATTTTGTGATTTTTGACAAATCTTTTGTTAAGTCAGACTCTGGCTATGTAACTCAGGCTAGCCTTGAACCCATGACCCTTACAGGTGTGCACCCAGTACCCCCAGCTGGTAATGACTTTGGATTCTAAGTTAAATGTAGTCCCACTTACCTAGTTCTACTCTTTCTGTCCTTGCTTTTAAATCTTGCCGAGAAAACTATCCAGGCCAATTATTGCCAAAAAACTTCCCCTGTATTTTCAGAGCTTTACAATTTCAGGCCTCATTTTAGAGACACACTTCATGCATTCGAGTTGACTTTCCCACATGAGGATATCTAGTTTCACTCGTATGCCTGTGAATAGCTTACCTCCCCAATGCCATTTATAAGGAGACTGCCATTTCCACTTTTTAACCTAATTCTGTGTACTTGACTGTGTGTGTGTGAGCTTGTGTGTACATGTGCAGTGCCTGTGCAGGAGACCGGGGTGTTGGATACCTCTGGAATGAAGTTACAGACTCCTGAACCACCCAGCGTGACTGCTGGGGACTGAACTCATAGTGTCTTCTGCAAGCACAATGCATGTTCTTAACTGCCTCCGGTGACCATTCTTTTCTTTCCTCTGTGTCTCTGACCCTTTGACATTTTTGTTGAAGGTCATCTGATAGTAAATTCACGCATTTGTTTCCCAGCTCTCTTGGTCTGTGTGTCTGATTTTATGCTGGCCTCATGCTGCTTTGTTGGCTGTAGGAGCTTTAAATTAGTCAATGTGATACTTCACTTCCTTCCTTTTGCTCACGTTTGTCTTGGAGATTCAGGGTCTTTGGGGTTCTATATGAATAGGATTGTTTCCTATTTTGGTGGAAAATATCACTAAGATGTTACCTAGGTTGCTTTGAGTTTGTAAGCATATGCAATAATTTTAACTGTGTTGATCCATGAATGTGCTATATCAGTCTAACTATTCATGTCTTGAATTTAACCGTTTCACCAAGGTTTTGTAGTGCGGGCTTACAGGTTGTTTATACCCTTGGTTGTATTAAATTGTTTTGGTTTTGGTTTGGTTTGGTTTTTGTTTCTTTTTCCAATGGTACTAAAATAGCATTGGTTTGGGGGTTTTTTTGTTTGTTTTTTGTTTGTTTGTTTGTTTGTTTTTTGTTTTTTATTTCGTTTGTTCCTTTTGTGGAGAGTTCTGTGTTTGTTCATAAAAGCGTGCTGACTCTTTTTTTGTTTGTTTCTTCCCCGAGACAGGGCCTCACTAGGTTGCTGTCCTGAAACTCACTCTGTAAACCAGGTTGGCCTCTAACTCCCAAGTGATGGGATTTAAAGGTGTGTACCACCACTGCCAGGCAACACACAGATTCTTGTGTTTTAATTATGTGTATTACTTAATTTTTACTTAGTTTTACCGAGTTTAAGTCTGTATTTTGGTAGTGTAGTTAGCATTTCCTAGAGATAAGATCGTGGCTTTTGCAAACAGAAATCTACCTTTCTTCCCGCCTTGCCTTGCTTTCCTATTTGGTTTGCCTCCTTCCTTCTTTTGAAGCCCCATGTCAGTCAGTTTCACTGTGATTCATGCTGGTGCTTGCTTATGCTATACTCTAAAAATAAGTTCTCTTTCAACAAATCACCTGACTTGAGAGATGAAATACAATAATTGGCCAGGTTTAGTCAGAAGTCCTTCTCCAGCTACGGAAAGGAAGATTTGGAGAGATGTCTCCAGGACAAGAAAGGATGGAGATCAGACAAAGCATTAGTTCTCCTCCACCGTGGCTATGCCATTGCCACAGTGAAAATTCAAGCAGGACACCTCAAGAACCAATGATGACAAGACCAGCCCTGTCAATGGGCCCTAAGCCTGGCTGAATTGGGGGAGGGGTGGAAGCAAC
>CM052715.1:32196764-32252161 GCA_028551405.1 Uromys caudimaculatus
AGGACTCATAATGCAAGAGGGAAGGGGGAGGCTTCGGACACAGCATACCTAGCAAGCATCAAGGAATTTCAAACTCTAGAGCAGTGCTTCTCAACCTGTGGCTCTCAACCCCTTTGGGTGTTGAATGACCCTTTCACAGGGGTCACCTAAGCCCATTAGAAAACAGATGTTTACATTACAATTCATAACAGTAGCAAATTTATACAGTTATGAAGTAGCGACGAGAATCATTTTATGGTTGGCGTCACCCTGACACGACGACCTGTATTGAAGGGTCCTAGCATTGGGAAGGCTGAGAAACCCTGAAATAAATCTGCTCCCTATCAATGAAGTTAGCAACGCTGTCTTTCTGTCTTCCTTTCCCTGTTCTGTTCTAATTTGTAGACAATATTCTGGGTCTGGAAAGATGGCTCAGCAGTTAAGAACTGTTTCCAGAAGGCCTACATTCAGTTCCCTGTACACATATGGTAACTTATAGCTATCTGTAACTCCAATTACAGGGAATTCAACAATCTCTCCTGAACTCCGTGGGCATCAGGCACTTGTGTTGTACACAGACATGCATGCAGGCAAAATACCCAAACACATAAAACAAAATGTAAAAACCTAACAAAACAAATATTGTCAGTATTCAATTCTGTCTGGGCCTAAATATGGTAGAGACTTTCCCCTACTCTTCTCTGCCGCCTCCTCCTCCCTCCCTCCCTCCCTGACCCAATCTGATTTATACACAGGAGCAGAGTTTGAGTTGGAGCAGCCTGTGAGCTAGGGCAGGAAAGCATTCTTCTCAGTGCCCTGGCAAAGCAGACTGAGACAAGCTGGGAAGGAGCCGTGTGATTCTCCCTGTTTGGTGGTTGCCATGGATCTCAGGTCTGCATGTTTTCATCAGAGGTTTAGGACTGCCAAAAGGCAGGGGCTGAGGCAGGATACCTGTCTTAGTTAGGGTTACTATTGCTGTGACAAAATACCATGACCAAAACAATTTGGGAAGGAAAGGGTTTATTTGGCTTATATTTCTATATCAGTGTTCATCGTTGAAGGAATCCAGGACAGAAACTCAAACAGGGTAGGAACCTGGAGGCAGAAGCCTATGCAGAAGCCATGGAAAGGTGCTGCTTACTGGCTTGCTGCTCATGACTTGCTCAGGCTGCCCTCTTATAGAACCCAGGTCCATCACCACAAGGGTGGCCCCACCCACAAAGGACTGAGCCCTCCCCCCAGCAATCATTAATTAAGAAAATGTTCTACAGGTTTACCTGCAGCCTGATCTTATAGAGGCATTTTCTCAATCGAGGCGTCTTCCTCTCTGATGACTCTAGCTTGAGGTAAGTTGACGTAAAACTATCCAGCACAATTCCCTATTTCTAAGTGCTACCGTGATGAAACTATGTAACTTATAAGTGGATATGAGGAACAGTGGTCACTGAGAAGAGAATGAAGTCTGAGAAGAGGGTCAGAACAGGTGAGGGATGGAGAAGGAAGAGCCAAAGAAGAGGCTGAGAGCAAGCAGGTGCATCAGTCTGGGAAGAGCCTAGACCCAAAGGCCTGCACCCAGAAGACCTCACTTTGTGTCCTCCATTGACCAGTTGCTGGACAGAACTTACTCTCTTTAAACTGCAAGCTCCTCATCAATAGAACAAAGATAACAAAACTTTTGTAGTATTGCAAGAATTAATGAAACATGAAGTTAAGTGCCTGGGGCTTCAGAGGCTGCTCAGTGACATTCCAGTGTGAGTCCTTGGACAGATTAACCCCACTGAGCCTTAACTCCATTGTGTCTAAAGCAGAACAAATAAAAGAAAAAGCACCTGGCTTCTAGGGTATAGTGAGGACTGAGCTAGAGAATGACAAACGAGCTCAGCAATGGCTGGCAAGAGTGAAAAGTCAACAGGTATTAATGGTATGGTAGCAGCCCGACGGTACTAATTGGATTAGTTATGCTGTAGCTGTCTGTGTGGCATGTAGGCAGAACAGAAATGACTAACACAAGAAGAGAAGATGCTATTTTTCTTGTGACAAGAACCCATAAGCCAAGAGCCTTCAGAGTAGAGTTGTTGCAAAATTGTCACCATCAAGTTGGTCACTGTAGGGCAAGCCATTAATCCCAGCACTTAGGAATCTGAGGCAAATGGACCTCTGTGAGTTCAGGGCCAACTGGTTTAGATAGAAATTTCCAGGCCAGCCAGAGCTACATAAAGAGAACATGTCTCAAAAACAAACAAATGAATAAATAAAGCAAAACAACAGTAATAATGGTAACAAGGACAACAACCAAAGATATCATGATCTATCCTCTTTTCTGTCTTCATACTCAGCCTGTTGCTGTTTCCCATGGAGCTAGATGGCCACATGCAGATGACCTATCTTACAGTCACCACACTTGAGAAACAAGATGGAAGTGATCGCCCCTTCTTACGAAAGGACTGCTTCGTGAATTTGTGTGTCACCCTTGCACAGTGACTGTGCTAATCTCTGTATCAACCCAATTAGTATATGTGCTGCCAAAGCAAGCACTATCCTTTTTTAAGACAAAGGAAACTTTTCTGGGCACTCGTCTGTGCCAGCAGTTTCTTCATCTCATTAGATGGGAATTGCACACGCTGATAGATAGCTAAGTTCATCGCTTGCCTCAGAAGAGAAAAAGGCATGGTTCTGTTAGTAATGAGGAGGTATTCGTTGTGGTGTTGTGTTTTGAAAGTGGCCCACTGTGAGCTACATTATGAATGACGGTGTGAACTGTGAGCTCATAGAGAAGAGAGAACCAAGAGGAGAGAGACTGTGAGAGGAAAAGTGGAGAGAGGGGAGAGAGCAAAGCAACTGGGGGATGTGATGTTAATCTTGGTTGTCAACTCAACAGGATTTAGAATCACAGAGAAAACAAACCTCTGGGCCTGTTTGTGAAAGCATTTCCAGGGAGGGATGACCAAGTTAGAAAGGCTCACACTGGGTGTGAGCGGCACCAAGTCCATGGGCTGGTGTCCCCGAGGAGCCCAGCATTCATCTCTATTTTATAGCTATCAACAATATGGCCAGCCACCTCAACTCCTGTCCACCATGCTTCTCTCCATGACAGACTGTACTTTCAAACCATGAGCCCTAAGTTGCTTCTGTCACAACACTAATAAATATCACTAATATGATACATTGGTACCAAGGACTGGGGCTGTTGCTGTGGTAGACCTGGCAGTATGGTTTGTTGGCCTTTAGGATTGATTTTTGAGAGAAATGTGGCAGAGTTTGGCAGTGAAAGCTAAAGAAACCCTAGAATGTTTGTAAACAACGCTGAATCAGCATCTGGGTGGAAGTCTGGAAAGCGGGAACGGTGAGAGAAACGTGGAGGGTGGATTTCCACTCATGAGGTTTCACAAGGGATTGAGAAATCTTGAGGAACTGGCCATTGGTGTAGTATTCTGAAGCTGCATTCTGCGCAGGTCAGGAGTACTAGCATGAGACTGAACGCAGGAGTAAAGAGCTACTTTGTTGCAGGAAATGTAAACAGAATAGCATTTGTGTTGTAGTATGCTTACAGCTCACTACTCTTATCCACCTCTGTAGTGAGAAAGAGCAAAAGGCAAAGGAGAAAGACCATGAGGGAAGAAACACAAACAATTTTGACAGATGAGAAAGCAGTCAGGATTGGTTTTGTTTGTTTGTTTGTTTGTTTGTTTGTTTTGAGACAGGGTTTCTCTGTGTAGCCCTGACTGTCCTGGAACTCACTCTGTAGATCAGGCTGACCTCGAACTCAGAAATCTTCCTGCCTCTGCCTCCCAAATGCTGGGATTAAAGGCATGCGCCACCACTGCCTGGCACAGTCAGGATTGTTAAAGAGGTTAGCATCACTACATAAAAACTCTCTCTGCACTGGTACAATAGAAAAGATGGAGAGAAACTGACTTGCTTAAATTTACTACAGCTACAACAGAATGGGAGCAGATGACGTTTTGAGCTGAGCGCAGAGTCTGGCACCACTATTCACAGGCATCCAAAATGTGTGTGTGTGTGTGTGTGTGTGTGTGTGTGTGTGTGTGTGTGTGTGTGTAGGGCGGGGGGTGGGGAGGAGGGGAGGAGGGATCATGGAGGTTTGCACCAAGGTTCTAGAAAGCTGTTGAGGCCAGTCAACATGTAACAGGTTCCTGAAAAGCCACTGTATCAAACTGAGGAAATAAAGCTAAAATTGCAATCAAGACCCCAGGATGTTGGAACTGCCAACACCATGGGGCATCTACTAAGGAAAGCGGCAGATATCGTGGCATCACCTTGAGAGAGAGGTCACTTAGGCAGTAGGCAGCATAGCGGTGGGGTTGGCTGCCCAAAGCCACTGCAGTCAGATGTTGCCTTACAGGCTCCAAATGCCAGATATGGAGCTGTGAGGCTCGGGGTTTTCCCCGAAGGGTTTTGTCTGATTTTTTTTCCTTGCTGTTCTCCAACTCTTCCACTTTGTTTTTTGTTTTGTTTCGTTTTTTGTTTTTTCAAGACAGGGTTTCTCTGTGTAGCCCTGGCTGTCCTGGAACTCACTCTGGAGACCAGGGTGGCCTCGAACTCAGAAATCTGCCTGCCTCTGCCTCCCAAGTGCTGGGATTAAAGGCGTGCGCCACCACTGCCCGGCTAACTCTTCCACTTTGGAATGTGACTATTTACTCCATGCTATGGTATATTGAGGTATTTAACTTGATTTTTATTTTAGGGGGCTCACATTTAAGATACTGCCTTGAATCTTGGGAAGACTCAGGACTTCTGAAGTGTTGAAACTATTAAGACTACAGGGACTTTGCAATTGGATTGAATGGACTTTGCATTATGAGATGGCCATGAGTTTACAGTTCCAGGAGTAGTAGACTGTGATGACTTAAAGGGGATGTTTGGGGGTGTCAGGTTGACCTTGTGACGATCAATCTTGATTGCCTACTTGATAGGATTTAAAATCACCTAGTGACATTTCTGAGGTGGTTGACTGAGCGGGGAGCCTTCCTCTTTTGTGGGTGGCAACGTTCTGTAGACTTCAATCTCAGATGGAATAAAAAGGAGAGCATGAAGAACCAGCATGCATCGCTCTCTGCTTCCTGACTGTGGATGAACTGTGACCATTCCTGTTGTCTTGCCTTCCCCTCAGCGATGGACTGGACCTTCAACTATGAGTCAAAATAAACCCATTTTCTCTTAAGTTGCTCTTGCAAGTATTTTATCACAGCAATATGAAAAATAACTAGTATAGTGGTATTCTTAAGAGACGAATCTATGGGGTTGGCGAGATGGCTCAGTGGTAAAGGAACTTGTTGCCAGGCTGGATGACCTAGGTCCAGTCCCTGGAACCCATATGGCAGAGAGAGAGAGAAGTGACTTCCATCTTCTGGACTCCATACATACACACACATGAACACTAATGAGTACATACACCACACAGATGCAGACACACACACACACACACACACGAAATAAGTGTGATAATACAATTTTTAAAGAGCCCCTAGAATCACAAAACATCAAACTGACGGCTCAAACTGTGGTTCTGCCCCTAACTATGTGAGCTCTGTGGATGATTTCCTCTCAGTCTTCATTTCCACACAGTGGAAGGCCATCTAAAGTGTGCTTGAAAACACAAGCCACAGAGTAAATGCTCACTAAACACGAGCATGTCTGGTAACCCTGGCTCAGTAACAAACCCGGAAGCCGGTCAAGCGGCGCTGCCGATGGTCCCATCTACGCTGTGAAGATGAACACGGGTCTGTGGGCACTGCCTCAGCAGAGCCTTCCTTTCCCATCATGTGAGAGCAAGGGAAGACGTGAGGACTGCTGTGGAGACAAATGAGATCCCTGCTCGTACACAGGAGTTACATCATCTTGCGGAAGTTAATAAACTACCTTTGCACGTTAGTTTTCTCACCTGCAAGATGGAGCAATAACTCATTAAGTTTTGATGAATAAACAAGCTCCTTCAGAGCCTGTGGGGAAGCTGTGTGAGAGTCAAGGTCAACGACTGTTGACAGCTTCCTGTTTTCAGCATACAGACCAGCAGCTCTCTTCCGCTTCTTACTCATTGCAAAGGTCACTACTAGTCCAACAGCAAAAAACCTAGGAGCCACATTTCCTTCTGGTAACATGAATGCGCCACAATTCCTTCCAGGGATGACAGGCTCCAAACACAAGGTTCTGAAGGCCCAAACCCAACCTGTATTGCCAAGATTATAAGACACTTCCTGTCTCTTTTGATCCAGACTGATGTGTTTATAAAAAGATATATATATATATATATGTATATGTATATTCTATGGGAGTATGGGGGCAAGTGTGGGGAAAGGGTGCGCCTCAGCAGGCCCATGTTGAGGCATCCCTTCCCCCTGAGGGACCAGCCATACCACGGTATAGTATAGAGTTTATTCAGGGCATGGGGAGGGGAGTTAAGAGGGTAGTAGAGGCAGAGAAAGGCAGAAAGAGGGAGAGAGTAGAGAAGTAGAGGCCGGCCATGACCACGTGGAGAGAGGGGGAAAGGGAATGGGGAGAGGTAAGAGATAAGAGATGCAAGAGAGGCAAGAGCAAGAGAGAGAGGAGGGGGGGTGAGCAGCCCCTTTTATAGTAGACCAGCCCCCCCCCCCCGGCTGTTGCCAGGCAACTGTGGGGAGGAGCATACCTGGCTGTTGCCAGGTAACTGTGGGGTGGAGTTTAGACAGAATGCTAACACAGACTATGATTTGTCTCTTGTTTCCCAAGCTTTTCCTAGGTTTTCTGCCCAGAACTTTCCCATTCTGTCACTCCTTGCCTTATTCTCTATGATCTCTGTTTTTCCCAGAAATTAACCACTGTTAATAATCTCTTGAGAGTGCTTCAAATTTCTATCACAAAACAGCGGTAAGCATGCAAGTGTTTTTCTTTATACGTTCTTACATAGCCCATGGGGACTGGGACTGAACTGGCAAAGGTAAGATGCTAAATAATTAGAGAATATTGAAAAGCACGTTTTAAAAAAGGTATTTGCTAAAGCAGAACACTGACTACTGACACTTTCTCAGCCCCAGCCCTAACACCATTTCAAACTACAAGGTCTTTCCCTGAACACTGCTCAGAACCCACAGGTTCGTTCTACTCACCATGCTTCCTCCAAAGCATGCACACAGCCTACCCGAGAGTCCCAAATGCAAACTAGTGGTTTGATCACTCTCACAAGGCCAGGGGCACAAGGGCAGGAAACCCCAGGATGCTAGGGACTTAGAAGGGTGGGCGCGTGTTCAAAGGTGAAGTCGCAGATCAGTGTGACAACCACCACCACTTTCTCCTAACTCTGGCCATGGAGTCAGGAATCAGAGTGGCCAAGAAGCAAAAAAGGTGTCACATGCTTTTTGGAACAGCAACGAAGGGCAAATCACAAGAAAGAGCTTTAGTTAACTTTGTGACAATGTCTCACATATACCCAGAAACATGGAGGAACAGATCTACCAGGGAAAAAGAAGATTCAAGGCATGGTAGATGTGAACAGGGGCCATATGAAAGAGAAATGGGTCCAAAGAATTCACACCGCCATTCTATTAACTGAGTACTACCTTAACAGCAAAGTGAAGAACTGCAGGAAAGTGTTGACAATCTGAAACTATCTGGGTAAATGCTTTCTTTGTTTGGTTTTGTGTTAGGGATTGAACCCAGAGCCTTGTACATCGTAACTACATACTACCATCGAGCGACACCCCAGCTCCAAGTACATACATTTGTAACCAGTAAGCAGGAAGGAAGAATAATACCCATGTTTTCAGAAAACCCAAAATCCTTCAAGACTGTTTGAATATTTCTTGTAAAAGAGTGACTTTTTTAATTGCTAAAAATATGAAGTGAGGATTAAAACGGCACTTGGTGCTTAGCTCAAGGACATAAAGAATGCTTTCAGAAAATCATGGTGCTAACAGACACGAATCACCACACTCACCCCCAGGGCTCTGATTATGTGCTGTAGTTTCTAGCAATGGCCATGTTAAGAAAAAGTACTGAATTGAGTTCAGTGTTAGTCCCTTCTCTCAAGAGAAACCTATCTTGGTAATCAGCCTTCATCATTCCACAGAGGGACAATAAGGACAGGGGAGAAGAACTGATGAAGAGACGAAGAGACGGTGGGCTTTCCTTGCTAGGAACACGAGAAAGGGCAGCAACTGTATTTAACATCCACTCTCGAAAGAGCATCCAATTTAGCAAGAACAGCTCAGGGAGGCGCTCAGCCTTAGCCTCTGCCTTCCCAGCATGAAAACAGGAAGCTCCTGCCTCAAGCCCTCAGGTGCTGGTTAGGATGAGATGGCGAGGGGTGCCAAGGGGGGTGGGGGGGATTCAAATCCCAGACTGGCTTCTAACCTCACTTCTATTGGGGTCAACCTAATTTTACACGTGGCCTATATACCCTGGTGCTCAAGTTAATTTGTAAGACTGGCCTACATTTTCCTTTAGAGGGCAACTATTTGAAGGAACTTCGTCATCAGGGCACAAACAGTCTTTTCTAAGCCAGGCCTGTTTCTGCTAATTAAGGAACACCGGATGCAGGAAGAAGCCAGGAGGGCAGTCTCTCGCTCACTCTGTGGTTTCATTTGTACAAAGACCATGGAGATTCAAGGAAGAAAAAAGATTAAAAAAAAAAAAAAAGAAAAGAAAAGGGCTGGCATCATTGTTGGGCTTGCTGGGAACCATCTGAACATGGAGTCTAACCCAGAAACAAGGTTTCCACAACTGAAATGTGTTCACTCATCTAAAACAAGTCTCTGCCTCTTCCCTCTCCCAAAGTGTCCCCGGAGCCACAAAAATCTCAACTCAGATATTCCAGAACACCTCCTCCCCTTGGCAGAGTAGGACCAGAGCTGTCTAATTTTGAGTCTAACAGTTGGCATGCAATTAAGACTATATTTATATGGGCCTTAGAGGAGAATAATTTATTTATGGGTAAATTAAGATCATTGCAATATAAACATGCTCCCACAGATCAGGCATTAGCTCTGCTCCCCCAGAGACCATGAGAACTCTGCTGTCTTTTACAACGTGGAATTTATTGTGTAAAACAAGGAATACACCAGGCACCTCCACTGTCTGAAGATGGATCTGGAGTCCACTTTCCAACACTCATCCCAAATGTTACAGCGTTGTAATTTTAGTATTCGAAATGATTCAGGCAAAGCTTTTTTTCTTTTCTTTTCCTGAAAAGCCATGAAATTATATTGATGGTAAAGTTCAGACAGAGAGTATTTTTACTTCTGTTTTGTTTTGTTTCTGCCAGAGATATAGACTGGAGTCGAAGATGAGTCTACATGATGGCTTATTTTGTATCATGGATTTTTCTAAAATAGAGGAAAGCATGCCTTATGTTTAAATGAGGAATGAAACAAAAATAAACAAGATTCTTCACTGTAAGGCCCTGTTCCCCGCGGGCTGTGCCCCCACTCCTCTGTGCTGAGTCAGCAGGGCCTCTAACCTCTTTATGCTTCCCAGCCTAATCAGGGTATCTCTCCATCCCCAGCACAGCGACTTTATACAACCCAAATGCAATGCACATAGCATGTGCTGCTCCCAACCATTAAAACCCGTGTCTCCTGTGACCTTGGTGCACATCATGTCACTCAGCTTCTTTAGGTTATGGTGTTGTAAAACTTCTACAGCCTACAACTAAAATGTAGTCTTGTAGCTTTTTCTATTCGTCATTTTTATTATTCTCAAGTTGAACACTTTGGAGTAACCTGTGAGTAATTCTGTGTCTCCTTTTACTGCCCCACACAGTATCGTCAGTGGGTCCTGACATAGGTACTTAAGCATAATTTCTAAAACATGTGCTGCCACCATCAAGCCCGTTCAGCAGAGGAGCAGGGATGGCTGATAGTGACCCCTTACCATCCATCTTGACCGTGCATCAGGCACACTGAGCCCAGGCTTCTCATCACTGCAGCCCGTGGGTTCCATGCTGCATAAGATACACATGTTCGTTTAGTTGTGTGTTGCTGAGGGAATATCTAAGTCATGACTTTATTCCCCATCATTGAGAAGAGAACCTGCTATATAACAGGAATTCACTCAATGTGTGACTAATGACTTCTGGGAATGTAAAAAAAACTAGATCTCTTAAAAATGTTAGACTCGATGGGCAGTGGTTGGTGCACACCTTTAATCCCAGCACTTAGGAGGCAGAGGCAGGAGGATCTCTGAGTTTGAGGCCAGCCTGGTCTACAGAGTGAGTTCCAGGACAGCCAGGGCTACACAGAGAAACCCTGTCTCGAAAAAAAAAAAAAAAAAGTTAGACTCTTCTAGAAGGAAGGACTCCTAGAGGCAGTAGATGGTAGATAGCCTAGGCTTGGGGGGTCACATAATGACTACCAGAACTACTGAGGCCTCTGCTATAGTAAGAAAGCCATCACAGACAATAGGTGCATGAGTGACAATGGCTGTGAAGCCACAGAAATGGCCACATGAGCTTGTCTGTTGGCTACTTCTAGACTAATGGTTCTTCAGGGAATTCTATCAGCAAGAGTGGCCAAAGGAAAATAAAAGAATTACTGAGGTTTTTTTGTTAATAATTTTCAATTTAAAGACCACCCTCTCCCCACTTTCTCTGAATGTGTGTCCTTGTATTTTTTTTTTTTTTCTTTATTGTTTTGAAACAGATTCTCACTATGTGAGACTAGAATTCCTGGGTGACTAGAATTCCACATAGACTAGGCTGGCCTCCAACACACACAAATCTGCCTGCTTCTGCTGGTCTGTGCTACCACACTTGCTTGATAATATTTCCTTAGTGTAGGGAGTGGAGGCCCTGAGTGTGTGTGTGTGTGTGTGTGTGTGTGTGTGTGTGTTGCTGATACAAACCACCCATATCAAAGACCATAACCTTAGACCCATGGGAAGATGCAAAGCCTCCCCACCTTCCATGAGGCTCAGAAGGATGGCAAAACCTTCCTTGGTCTGGTAAAGATGTTGACAGTGTGTGTGGAAAATGTCTACCAAGGCAATCTCCCCCAGGATATTTACAGCAGGAAGACAGCCACTTCACAAAACCTGTTCTTACTGAGATAATCTGAGCCTGCTTTCTTGACTCGGCTGTATAATGTTGTGCTGGCTAGTTTTATGTCAACTTGACATAGCTAAAGTCATCTAAAAGGAGGGAACCTAAATTAAGAAACTGCATCCATAAGATCGGGCTGTATGCAAGCCTTTAGGGCATGTTCTTAATTAGTGATGATGGGGATGGGTCCAGCCCACTGTGGGTTGTGCCACCCTGGGCTGGTGGTTCTGGTTTCTATAAGAAAGCAAGCATAGCAAGCCATAGGGGAGCAAGCTCATAAACAGCACCCCTCGGTGGCCTCTGCATCAGCTCCTGTCTCCAGGTTCCGGCCTTTATCACTTCTGATGATAAACTGTTTCCTGGAACTGTGAGTGAAATAAACCCTTTCCTCCCAAGTTGCTTTTCTTTTCTTTTTTTTTTTTTTTTTTTTGAGACAGGGTTTCTCTATGTAACAGCCCTGGTTGTCCTGAAACCTGCATTGTAGACCAGGCTGCCCTGAAACACACAGAGGACCCACCTGCCTCTGCCTCCCAAGTGCTGGAATTAAAGGGGAGTGCCACCATGCCCAGCCCAAGTAGCTTTTGGTTTGTTTTATCACAGCAATAGAAACTCTAAGAAAACCATAAACCTTGGCTCCTTGTTTAACTGTATGTAATAACCTCACCTCCCTGCTCAACTGTGTATAATAAACACGATTTGCTTCCGGGGTGCTGAGATGGCTCTATCAGAGAGACCAGACAACGCGATTCCAGCTTCTCTGTGTGTCTGTATTCATTTCTTCCACAGCCCACCAAGTCAGGTCTGTCCCTGGAACAGTTCTGGAGGCAGCACTTTAGCTAAACTGTAGTCATGTTAAACTGTCTTTGTTTTATTTGGAGAAGCAAAATGTTAACTTTTGCAAAATTCAAAGAGCTGAGAACAAGTATGCCTTTAGCCCATACGTGTATTGCAGACGGTTATATGTGCGGTCAAAGGGAGCCCTTTCTGTCTAGGGGAAGAATGAAAAGATTCTCTGCCTTGCCTTCTGGGCAAAATTCTGATGCTCCCCACCCACCACCTCCCACAGCCAATGCTTCTCTGAACTCAAGACCTTTCCTCCTCCAGAGCCCCTGCTTCACAGCTGAGACCTGGTGCAGGGCAAGGGAACTTAGCTTCAGGCTTTGCAGCTTAACTACCATTTTCTTTGGAAGAAAAGCCCTGTCTGAAACGACGGGCATTTGCTACCTATTAATGGAAACAGAGAAGTAAGAAACTGATAACTATGCTGCTGTTCAGAAAACCTTCCTGATCGAGGCACATGGTAAGAAAAGACAGGCAAAAAGCCTATCATTCAAACGGAGAGTCATTATCCTGCCCACTTTGAGACAGATCCTTAAACCCCAAAGTTCAACAGAGTGTGCTCAAGATTACTTTGAAGAGATGAGGGCTACACACGTACCTTGAAAATCCGAGGGATGTCCATGTAGCCACATGCCCCAGTTCCCAAAGACCCTCTTTAAATAAACCACATCTACTTACCTGTTGAGGGTCATTTCTGTGAGATAAAAGCTGTAAACACAATTGCATCAGCATTCTGCCTTATACTGAGAGTCATGGGCTGTGAGGGTTTCACCATCAGAGCGTGAGGAAACAACAGTTTCAACAGTGGCCATGTCTATATAATAGGGCTGAAATGATGCTCTTTCTTCTCATATACACACTCACATACGTGTGTGTGTGTGTGTGTGTGTGTGTGTGTGTGTGTGTGTGTGTACTATGTCTGTGACAATACCTTTTTTTTCCTTTTGGTTTTTCGAGACAGGGTTTCTCTGTGTAGCCCTGGCTGTCCTGGAACTCACTCTGTAGACCAGGCTGGCCTAGAACTCAGAAATCTGCCTGTCTCTACCTCCCAAATGCTGGGTTGTTTGTTTGTTTGTTTATTTATTTATTTATTTATTTATTTATTTATTTATTTATTTATTTAAGACGAGGTATCCTTATGTAGTTCTGACTGGCCTGGAACTTAATATGTAAACCAAACTAGCCTCAAAATCAGAGATCTACCTGCCTGTATCTCCCAAGTGCTGGGATTAAGACCACCCTCAGCCACCAGTTAGATTCTTTAGAGCCTCCTCTGCAATGCTCTGAGATCGCCTTCTCTGCCAACATTAAAGACACTCTCTGGGGGGACCTCCAAGATGGGAGCTGTATTCAGAAACTCGTGGCTAATCGCTCTTGTTCATCACTGTCTCGTTGCAGCTTAGTCAGGTTCATAAAAATGTTAGCAATAAGACAAAGTTGGGTTGAGTAGCTAGAGAGTAAAAAAGGGGTGTGTCACCAAGGGATGGAATTAGAATCAATGTGTGTGGTCATTCCAAATTCAGTGTCCCGGGGCAGACTGACGCTGGTATTTGCATAGATATTTGGAATTGGGCCACAGCCCTCTCTCCTCATATCTATTTATGTCTACTGACCTAGATGGAGGGGGGGACAGAAATGCATCAGAGTTAGGCTCAGACGCGAAGAGCTTGGCAATCTGCAGGGTTCTGACAGAGGCTAGGTGATGGGCTCATAGGGCCTCTAGTATCATTTGGAATCCACCGGGCACATCATGTGCCAAGGCTTCCTTACCTAAGTGGTTTCTGAGGAACATTTAAACCCATCCTGACTCACTTGCCAAGGGACATACCTGTACCCTTTAGGCATAGAGTTGATAAAGCTGCCCCCAAACTGTGCAGAGCTCCAGAATCCATGTTAATGAAACTATTTTTATTTTTTATTCCTTTATTACTTGATATGTGTGGTACCAGAGCCTTGAGCATGCTAGGCAAGCCCATTACCCCTGAGCTAGGCCGTCAACAGGACTCACTTTCATACATCAGAAAGGGTGCTGAGAGATGAGTGCTCTCTCTCTCTCTCTCTCTCTCTCTCTGTTCTGTCTCTGTCTCTCTCAGGAGAAAGAAAACCACACATAACTTTTTTTTTTTTTGGTTTTTCGAGACAGGGTTTCTCTGTATTGCCCTGGCTGTCCTGGAACTCACTCTGGAGACCAGGCTGGCCTTGAACTCAGAAATCCACCTGCCTCTGCCTCCCAAGTGCTGGGATTAAAGGCATGCGCCACCACTGCCCGGCATAACTTTTTTTTAACTTGGCCTTGAATTTACCATGTAGAGGAGGGTTACCTTGAACTCCTAATCCTCCTATCTTTACTTCCTGAGTGCTAGAATAATATAAAATTTTTAGTTATATAAGACAGAAAGTTCCCTAGAATTGGCAGTATCTAAGCAGAGAATGATACACACAAGACTGTGACCCAGCCAACCCCTCCCAGGGTTCTAGGCTTTCCAGCCACAATGCTTCTACTTCGCCAGCTTTGTTCAGTCCACATGACTCTACGAGAGTGTTAAGGTCACTGCAAATGTTGTGAGAGGTCTCTTTAAAGTGTTCAGGCTGTTTAAGGGTGCCTGTTTGTTGAAAGAATAAACGAAAGGAGATGATAGTACCTAACCATGTCACCTCTATCCTCAACACAAGAGGTTTCTCTTCTAGTTCAGAACAGCCTTCCAGGGTCTCAGTGTTCCATGTCACCCTGCCTCTCTCTGCCCATAAATTCTGCTACTCTCCCACTGTTCTTCCTACTGTTTCTAGAAACCCAAGCCAAGCCTCAAGGCCTTCGCCCTTACTGTATATATCCTCTGCAGGAACCGTTGTCTTCAAATCTCTCACACAGCATTGATGTCTCAGTTTCTTTAATTTTTTTTTTTAAGTTTAAATCAATTTAAAATGGTTTAATTAAAGCAGCTGTTCCACAGGCTATATTTTGATCATATTCTTTTCCCTCCTCCAGTTCCTCCCAGATCCTTCACACCTCCCTACCCAGCTTCATGTTCTTTCTCTCTCAAAGAGAAAACAAAAACCATAAAAATGAAAACAACAAAACAATAAGCCAAAACAATGCCATACAAAAAGTGCGCAAACAAGACAGTCTGCTTTGTGTTGGTCAAGCTACTCTGGGCACGGCCCCCGGTGTGTGGCCCCACTGGAGAAACCTGACTTTTCCTTTCCTCACATTGAGGGAGGGCTGAGAGTGCCTCACTAGGTCCGCCTCCCTTCCTCCATGCTGGCATTCTGTCTGCTTTGAGCTTGTGCAGGTCTTGTGTGTGCTGTCAGTCTCTGAGCTCATATGTGTATCAGTCGCCTTTTGTTGTGAAGACTTTCCCTGGGGTCATCTGCCCACCAACTCCTGCGCTTAGAACCTTCTGCCTCCTCCTTGGCATAGATCCCAAAGCCCTGAAGGGAGGGGTTTGATAGTCATCCCATTTAGGGCTGAGTGCTCCAACGTGCTCAGCACATCACGTTGTGAATCTCTGTGTTAATTACCATCGACTAGAAGAAGCTGCTTCTCTGATGAGGATTGAGTTATGTTCATCTGTGGGTCTAGCAGTATGTCATCAGGGGTCATTTTATTGCTATGTCCTTTAGCTGAATAATAATAGTAACAGATTTTTCCTCAGGGCCTATCTAGTCTCAGGTTCTTGGACACTTCAGCAATGTCAGGTATGGGTTCTATCTCATGGAGTTGGCCTTAAATCCAACCAAGGCCAAGTCTCAGTTTCAGTGTCATCTCCTCTGAGTGTCTCCTAACTGTACTGTCTATTCCTTTAATTCCTTCCCTCATGTCTTCTAATGTCGCTTTGATTTCTTCATGATGCTTATGGCTGCCTCCCAGTGGAATTCTACCACTAATTTTCTGGGTCTGGACCTTGGGCCTGCCTACAGAGATAAAGCCTCCAGTCAGTGCCAAGGGAAGATGCTGCCTCATTCCTCGTGATCCCAGAGAGCTCAGGTCAAAGAGACACAGGTATCCTCGAGTACCTGAAGGGTCCAGTCCTGAAGCAGTCATACATACTGCATGAGGGCACAGTGGACGGAGAGTATGCCTGTTTTGGAAGCTCCAGACCAAGGAGAAATGTGGGCTAGATTGCCATCCTCTGTAATCAGATAGTCCTCCAAAATAAGGAGTGCAGAGGGTGCTGACAGTGGAAAGCCTTGGAAGAGAGACTGGTCAGGGTACTATGGACCCCTCTTTAATTTTTATTTTAAGTCTGAGAAAAGTGGCTGAGGTGCAAGGGGTTGACTAGCTTACTTCTCAAAGGCTGTCTTCCAATCATGGCACAAAGCTGTCTCAGCAATCGCATCCAACACCTTACTTTTTATATAGAATGCTTCTCACACCTTACTAGTACCTTGTTTATGGTGTGTTAAGTCCACACTGACTCCCCAACACCCCTTCTGCATGAACTAGGCTGCGTAAGGAAATTATCTCCCTTCTCCCCCTGTCTTTCATGTTGCTTACAAATTAAGTAGTTCTTCGCTTTAGTGGCATTATTTTTGGTCTACTTCTTGTGACTATCATCTTTAAATCGTATGTAGATCCTTCATTTCAATCAAGACAGCATCATAGAAGTAGCAGGCTTGCCTTGCATAATGACACATCTTAAAAATAGATAAGAGGAGCTCCTTTCCTTCTCCCATCTTTCAGAATAAATGCTCCTCATTCCCATGTTGGATGCTAGGACAAGACTAATTCATGCCGTGCCAAGCAAGCTCGTCTACATGTCCTATTCCTCTCAATGAGCCTTGTAAGTCTGAGCTAGGATATTGTAAATTCTTAGTAGAGACTTACAGAACAGAATGACAACAAATCATGAGTGAATGCAAAGTCAGAAAGGACAGTACAAGCTGAATGTGAACCTGTAAGAAACTGGGTGAGGCACAGAGTTGTGTCTTTAAAACAATATAGAAAGGCAGCCTGGAGCGTGAGAACATTATCACTTCAAATGAGCAACAATCGCTCTGTGAAAGTCCTGAGAACTGATGTACAACCTATTTCCAAACACACAGATGCTTGACACGATCACCTGACGTCATCGCTAGAATTAGATATCTTATATATTAATTTCCTAACACAGATAGTACATAGCTATGCGTACTATCACTAACACAAAATTAATGATGTTCACATAGCAGCTCAGCTTAGGGATGGGGACACACTGCTGACTGTAGGACACTCACCCTGGTGAGTTCTGTCCCCTTTTCCTTTACAGCAGTTTCTCGGTGCACATGCCACATAGTTTACGTCTTGCTCTTCGCCATCAGCCCCTACTTTATGGTTTACTTTAACACTCTGTACAGCCTCTGTACAGTGGATAGCTATCAGTCTGACGTTGCTACCATCTTCCCCAGGAGCCCTGCTGTCATGTCAGGAAGAAACATATTCCACTCATGGGTGTCTCAGTGTTTCTCTCAGGACAGACTCTCTACAGGCCCACCTTATATTGCAAGGTTGACTTCTGTGTTCCATGTGAACCAACAATCACTTATTTAAGCTTCTTTTTTTAAAAAAACTTTCTTTTCTTTTTTTTTTTTTTTTGGTTTTTTCGAGACAGGGTTTCTCTGTGTAGCCCTGGCTGTCCTGGAACTCACTCTGTAGACCAGGCTGGCCTTGAACTCAGAAATCCACCTGCCTCTGCCTCCCAATTGCTGGGATTAAAGGCATGTGCCACCATTGCCCGGCTTAAAAAAAAACTTTCATCTTATGATTTGCAATTTTGCTTTTTTAAAGGCAAAATTAAAATAACTTAAATGAAACATGTTTAAGTCTTCAACTTTTAGTATCCTTAGTTCTGTTATACAGTGCTGGTTTCTGCTGCTGCATCCAGAGAGGTACATTTTTACTTTACACTATTAAGAAAATGACATCTGGGGGCTAGAGAGATGGCTCAGTGGTTAGGAGCACTTGCCGCTCTTGCAGAGGACTCAGGTTTGGTTCCAGTGCCCACATGGCAGCTCATGACAGTCTGGACTCCAGCTCTAAAGAACCCATCTTCTGGCCTCTTCTGGCAAGTGGTGCACAGACACACATTCAGCTAAATACCAGCACACATAAATAAAAATAAATCTTAAAGAAGAAGAGAGACATCTGTCTAGCATCCGTGGTTCTGTCTCTCCTCCTCCCTTTTTGCACTAATCCGTTAGGAGCTGCTCAGCCTATGCCCTTGTACTTCCTTCAGTCTTGCCAGCATTCCTAGCCTTGGCCTCCCACATCTTCTGTGTGGGACCCTGTGAGCCCTCCCTGAGGTTTCCCAGCTTTCATTCACAGCAATGCGCCCTTCAGCCTGCAGTCGGACTTGTCTTCCAGTCACACAGAGCATGTCACTTTCAGCTTTTCCCTCTTGAGCTCTGGTCTTCCCATTCCAGAGCCAACAGAGTGGAACCCACCTTAGGGCCCTTCCACTGTGCCTGCTGCCCACTCGCAGCCTACACAAGGCTGCGCAGCTCGTGTCTTCCTACCTCCTTCAGTCTGTTTAAGTGGCAGGTCACTAGAGAGTCACCAGTGACTCATCTCCCTTTCCTCCTCACTCTGCACCCCTCTCCGCAGCCCAGGAAAACCACCACAGAGCATCCGGCTAAGAGTGGCTTGTGTCTCTCTTCCATGGGAGAACAAGCTCCCTCAGAACATGGATTTGTCCTGATTGCTGTTGAATATTTCCTACAATGCTGCCTTATCACATAATACTCTCAATTAATTCTTGTTAAAAGAATGAATCTTACTACTTCTAAATACGGCATTGATTCCCACAAGCTATTTATAAAGCCAGACATCATAACTTATTTTGTATGTTCAATGGTGTTTTGTCTGCATGTGTGAGCAGTAGTTACAGTTTTGCCATGTGAGTGGTGGAAATTGAATCCTGGTCTTAACCTCTGAGCCATCTCTCCAGTCCAAACACAAGCTGTCACAATGGAGAAAGCTGATGTGTTGAGAAGGTGAACATGAAAGGCAGAAAGCAAGTGGGTAGAATAGCAGCGAAGTGGGAACTCTGGAGAGCCCAGCTCTTTGCAGGCAGCCCCCACCATGGTGCTAGCCTGCGAGCTTTCAGTACCTTCCTAGATCTTTGGCAATACAGCCTATTCAACTGAAGATATAGTATCTTTAAGTGTAAAAACAAACAAAAACAAAACACAAAAAATGAAGGAACTCCTGTTCTCTAGAAATAAACCAGAAATAGAGGCACTGTAGGCCTGTGCCTGGGTGTTTCAGAATCCGCCTCGTCTCTCTGCAGCGGTCTGACTTGGCCTTCGTCTGGCATATGACAATGAAGGTAGATCCCTGGTAAATGAAGTATTCCGACCTCTGCATTTGGGCCCAGGACTTACAGGCTTGAAGTGATGAGGGCAGGCACTTCCAGCCTTGCAACTTTGGTTAAACTTTGGATCATCTCATTTGCTGAATCTGAAAGGGGATATCACACACCTACTTCACAGGTTATGGTGGACAGTCCTCAAGATATGGCTCGTATAGGGCTTAGTCTATTACTTACATAGAAACACTCGCAGCTTGTGCATTTCCTTCCAGCCCTCAAACTCTACAGTTCTTTTCCTTGGAGTTCCCAAACGGTAACGAGTGGTTTGCATGCTGTATGTGCTTCTAGAGCCAATGCACAGGCTCACAATCGGAAAAGCTATGCCTAACCAACAAGACGCCCTGGCCACTAACTGCCTTGGTTCTTGAAAACACATTGCCTCGGCTGCATTTCATTGTCTGTGCTCTGATACAAGCTGCTTTCCTCAGAATGGATCAGGAGTCCTGTTTCTTAGCAACAGCCTTCCCACAAGCAATCCAAGACAGAACGTAATTCCCCTTGGGCATTAAGAATCTGCTCATAATACTGAAAATGTGGCCAATTTCCCCTTAGATGCAGACTTTGAAATCAGTTCTCTACTTATAAAGAGAACACAATTAAGACCCTTCAAATGAAAGCCCTTGAAGATGTTAACTCATTTCTTATTCCAGGTTATGCTGTTTGGAGAGTCATTTTTAACAGATACTACAGAATCTTGATGTCATCTCATGGCCTTGACTGTCATGATTCAAAAATTAAGAATGGCCAGGCAGTGGTGGCGCACGCCTTTAATCCCAGCTCTTGGGAGGCAGAGGCAGGTGGATTTCTGAGTTTGAGGCCAGCCTGGTCTACAGAGTGAGTTCCAGAATAGCCAGGGCTACACAGAGAAACCTGTCTCAAAAAAAAAAAAAAAAAAAAAAAAAAAAATTAAGAATGAAGCTTTTCTAATTCTAAGCGATTTCCTCCTACCACCTCCCTAGTTCATCTTTCAAAGAAAGCATATCAATTACTTGTTTCAAATAACAGCTGCACTCTTCAGTTTGATATCAAATTACAGAAAGAATTTTATGTTTTTCCAAGTATAAAATGAGCTCATTGTAATAGTAAGGCCCATTTAAAAGTTAAGACCCAAAAAACTCTAGCATCTACAATATTTTAATGATCTATTTCTCCACCAGCCACTACACTGCAGACATTGTGTGCAGGTGCTCTGCTTAGCTATGTTATTTATTTATATCTCATAAAACTCTTATTAAGTCTCATCAACATGGAATCCAGACTTCAAGGTCATACACTAGGAGACAACAAAGCAATGGCATTCTATTTGTTTTCTGATACTTATCCATTCGTGACCTAAAATTTTGGTGGTGCTTTCAGCTCGTCACCTTCTTTGACGTAGTTTGTTGACTCTAATTAAAAAAAAAAAAAAAAAAAGTTAAACTTACACACAGAAATTTGAGCTTCTAGAAAAGACTTCCTTTAGTAGCTCTCCAAGAGAACTTGAGCATATCCAAAATTAACACTTAACCCGTTCATGCTCTATTGTATATTTTCAAAGACAGGTTGAAAGCATTCAATGAAGGAAAAATGAGTCTATAAATTGTGAGCTACTTTTGAACAGATGAGTTTCTTAAACCAACCAGGGCCAAACTATTTTTCAGCTATTTGATAATCAGAGTAATTGACCATACCTTCTCCATGACTGCAACTCCATCATGCCCTGCCCCTGTGGGTTACTAGGCAACTAGCAAGCAAAACAGATATGGTCACAGTTATTTAAAGTGTGTTCCCATCTGATGGATCTAAATTTTCTAGACACCTGTCACTCAATGGCTTTCACTTTCTATGACTAAAAGTGGTCTTGCCATTATGAATTAATAACCTCAACAACATGAGCACTCCAGAAAATGCAGTCTGTAATGCTGTTGGCTCGACTCAATAGTACACTTTACCATTAGATCTGTGTGAAACAGTGGCTTCAGAAGGCGCTACTCCTATCTGTATACAGGATATATATATATATATATATATATATATATACATACACACACACACACACACATGTACTTATATTTGCTTATGCATTAAATGGAGTGTATTAGGAGGACAAGTTATTAGTTTATGATAGGACATACTTAAGGCATGCCTCTTCTTCTAGTTGCTTTGTAACATTAACTCACTAGTAAAGACATAACATTACCTTAAATGTTTTTTACCTTCATAATCAAGTAGAAATAAAGATACAAAGTACACTTTGTACCTAAAAACAGGCCTGAGTGAGTTTTTCTGGCAAATAAAAGGAAAAGCAATATGCAAATTCCCCCTCCCTCCTACCCGGGACCTTCCAGGAAGGTCTAGTTGAGGTGGGTCTACATCAGTGGCCACAAAATGCAGACAGGTTCTGTGTTTTAAAAGGTTTCTAGTTCCAAATACTGGCCTCAGTTGCTCCGAGCAATTTTGTTTTCTGTTATGGCAGAGGACAGACAATAATCATATTTAGAGCTGAATACCATGGATGTACCAAAGGTCATGCATTCTCAGCACAATTACAATTTAACACTTTTATGTTCACAAAATAGAACTGAATTCTACAGAGAATTTCAGTATAAGACTGGCCAGTCAGCTCTAATTTATGAGACAGTAAATGCCTTAATGACTTCAATAGTAGTAAGCTAGCAGAGTTTCAAATGAGAATCACAGACAGGCAGACATAGGAATACTCAATAAAGACACAAAAAAGTTTAATCATGTAACTGACCTTGAAAGAAAAAGCCTTAAGCTATAGAATTTGAAATTCAAAGCTGGATGCCTAAGTACACACACTGACAGCCTCACCCAACAGGGTAGGAGGAGATGCAAATGGCTGGCAAGAGTGTTGCTTTGTTTTACGAGAACCTCCTTGAATCCCTGTTTGACAGGAAGCTGGAGCTGAAACCCACAAATCATGTCAGGAAAGAGACTTGGTAAAGGCCAAGGAGTACAGCAGCAGCAACCAAAGATGCCTACCCATTACTCTGGGCTGTCACAAAACCCAAAATGCTCCTGTGACAAACTAAAATTATGGGCCTGCACTTTGGTAGAATCCAAAATTGCTCCCTTCTCTTGCTTGATACAGGATGCCCAAGATGGAAACTTTTTGAGTTATAGTTCAGTTGGTGGAGCGCTTCCTCGCAGGCCTATTATCTCTGCACTGAAGAGGTAAGTAGAGACAAGACTTGGAAAGCCATCCTTGGCTGTACACCAAGTTGTAGGCCAGACTTGGCAACTTGAGGCCCTATCTCAAGAACAAAACCAAACCAACTGTCTTAGGGCTTTACTGCCGTGAACAGACACCATGAACAAGGCAACTCTTATAAGGACATTTAATTGGGGCTGGCTTATAGGTTCAGAGGTTCAGTCCATTATCATCCAGGCAGGAACATGGCAGCATCCAGGCAGGCATGGAGCAGGAGGAGCTGAGAGTTCTACATCTTTATCTGAAGGCTGCTAGCAGAATATTGAGTTCGGGTAGCTAGGCCGAGGGTCTTAAAGCCACGCCCACAGTGACACACCTACTCCAACAAGGCCACACCTTCTAATAGTGCCACTCCCTGGGCCAAGCATATACAAACCATCACAGTAACCAATAAACAAAATACAAACTTTGATTCTGAGAACTCCTAGGCCCTGGTGGATCTGTATGCATATTCCCAAACCCCTATGAACACAGAACATTTTTAACCTGGGAAATATCAAATACAATGAATGAAGTATATAACAAACACAAGAAAGGATCCATCGTGCTCCTGCTCTCTATCAATGTGAACATGAAATTAACAGAAAGATTAGTAAGCACACTGAGAGCCTGGGCTGAGAAGGCAGAAAGGGCATGCAGCGGGGTACTTAAAACGAGACGCTCAGAGGCTGCAAAAAAAGGAACTGGTAAATTGTGGAGGGAGAATTGGTAGAAATAAAAACCAAAGCAATGGGATTTAGAAATGTAATATGTCAGGCAGCAGTCTAGATAGATAATAGAATTTGTGAAAGTACAAGACTAAAGAAAATCCTGAGTCCAGTAAATCAATGTGGAAGGCATGAGAAAAGCTAAGACTTGGAAGTCTAGCAATATACGTACAGGGTTTCAGACAGAGAGAATAAGGAGAACCACAGTGATACCTACTGCTATCTAAAACCAAAGAAAGATAGCCAGAGGTGACAAGGAGAAAAAAACAAAGCCAACCCTGATCATGTCACAACACATCTGCAAAATGCACAAGACAGGGAAAGCTTAAAATGAAAATGACAAAAAATACCCCCCCAAGGACGAGGCTAGAGGACAAGGGGCCATGACTTGGGGGTGCTGCAGAAAGCGGTTCCAAAGAAAGCAACAGTGTAACTCAACCCCCTTCCAGCCCCTTCCTCCAGAACATTAAGGGAAGTCATTTAGACTGGTGAAAAACTCCACCAGGAGGACAGGACTCCAGTCACAGATGTAGCTGTCAGCAAACTGCAAACCAACAAACCACAGCACGACCCTTCTTGATGTGAGGTTAAACAGCAGAAAAACAACTTAAGCTTAGAACCATCTGAGAAGTGAGGGTGGTGTGGTTAGGTTAAGCTATTCTATGGTCAGTATGTAGCTTTGCTAAGCCAGTGTGCTTGGTGCCAAGTTCCAAGGACCACCATAACAACCAACCTCCATCTCAATGGTTTAAAACAACAGAAATGTTACACAGAGTCATGAAGCCTTAAGTCCCAAACCAAGGTGAGTGAGTAGGGAGGGGGGGGAGGACAGGGAGAGGAGGAGAGAGCGCAATTCTACTCATTATGTTTGGTACTCTGTATTCAATATGGTTTCTTTCTTGTCAGGCTTTTTCTTTATTTCAACTGTCTCACACTGTCTTATGTATCAGAATCTGACCACTATCATTTTTATGTTGTGTTCTTGTTTGTGACAAATACTCCTGTTTGGGTATTCCCACTTGAATTATAACATGGTGTTAGCTTTTAGAACTCTTGTGTACGTACGGTAGTAAACTTGTCCATTTCTCAACACCAGTGAAGCCCATATTTTGTTGGTCTCAGAATTTCAAACACTGAGTAAGTTTTAATTTTTTTAAATGAAAACCTGAGATCTGAGACATTAACTTTCTGAATCATGCACTTACAACAACAAACCCATTACTCACCCCATGTTCCCTAAGGCTCCTTAGCATTCTCAGACTTTAAAACTGGAAACTATCTCAGTCATGGAGGTCAAAAATAGGGAAACTCAGTTGTAGCCACAGTTGGTCTCTCCCAGGGGCTTTGAAGAAGCCACTCCCCTCTTCTAGCTTCTGGCAGCTGCCACCAGAGCTCAGAGTTCCTTGGCTGGTAGATGTCACAGTCTTCATGTGTCCTTCTCTCCTGTTCCTTCTTTGAGAACATGTTGCTGTACTTAGATCACCCTAGTCCAAATGATGCCATCTTGGGATCTTTACCGTAACTGTACTGCAAAGAGCCTTGCTCCAAACATATTCATGCTCGGGCACTCTGGGTGGACAAATCTTTGGGGTCCCAAACATGATTCAACCCAGTATTCATGTTAAAAATATAAAGGTAGCCAGATACGAAACCTGAAAAGTAGAATGTGTAAGCTCTAAGCAAATGGAGGGAGGCGGGAAAACAGCTACAGAAAGCAATCTCCTTAAAGATAGGGAACGCCAAGTAAAGGCAGGTAAGACAATAGTGGCAGTCATTATAAACAGATTAAAAGTTGTCTGAAGCCGGGCAGTGGTGGCGCACACCTTTAATCCCAGCACTCGGGAGGCAGAGGCAGGCAGATTTCTGAGTTCGAGGCCAGCCTGGTCTACAGAGTGAGTTCCAGGACAGCCAGGGCTACACAGAGAAACCCTGTCTCAAAAGAAACAAAATAAAAACAAACAAACAAAAACAACAACAAAAAAGTTGTCTGAAATGGTAAGATACAATTATTGAAAGAGTGTCACATTAAAAAATAAAACACAGGGCTGCTTTCAACAGTCCAAAGCTTTGGTCTCAATCTCTTTATACGTTCCCCAATACACTGGCTTAACAAAGCTGGAATGTACTCAACGCACTAACCTGACAAAGGCACTCTAGCCACTGTTGAGTAGGATGGCCTCGGGCTAACGTGTACACCTCTGGATGCATCTGTTCAGAAGAATAACCAATTCAAAGGCTGCAACTGAACAGGGGAGGAGAAGGAAAAACTAGATGAGTGCAGCATCCCTGCTCTCTGCTTCCTGGTCTACGGAATGTGAGCAAGCAGCCTCTCTCTATACTGCCCACAACAGACTCTACCCTCAGACCAAGAGCCAAAAGACAGCCTTCCTTCAAACTGCTGCTTGTTCTGTACTTGGTCACAGCAACAAGAGAAGTAACAGGATGTGTGACAATATGGAGAACAGACTATACAGAGATTACAGAATAAAAGTTTAAAATTGATTTCTACAAAAGGAAAAGCATTTTTCTCGAAGCTAAAATTTCTTTCATAGGTTGTAACTAAAGAGCTGTTTCTTCCTGGGCCAATTTCAAGATAAAAAAAAAAAAAGTTTTAATTCTCGATAGTTTAAAAGATTAACAAAGCTTTAAAATCTTAAGATTCGTTTTTGATCTCTTTCTCCTCTTTATTTGTAAATTCTGTATCTTAATAATAAATTCTTTGAAATCCCTAACTGCAAAGAACAAACAGTAATTTCCAACCATCCTAGTGAACAGTTTAGGAATACACAGGATGTACCAGGTTTAATGAGTTCATTTTTTAAAAAGTCATTTGCAAACTTACATATTCAAAGGATAGTTGTATGATTTTGTTGTTGTTTTGAAACAAGTTTCCTGTAGTTCAAGCTGGCCTTGAACTTGCTGTGTAGTGGATGACCCGGAACTCTGATTCTCCTGCCCTCATCTCTTAATTGCTAGATTACAGTTATATACCATCAAGCCCAGCTTACACTTTTATCTAAGCCAAAATGCAAGATGCAAAATGAAACAAACACAAATCACAAATTTAAGCATGATGATGATGTCTGGGAAATGAAGAAAACTCATCAGTTTTGGAGGTGATACAGCTTAGTAAGACATTGGTGTCCCAATATCTTTGTTGTAGGTCACACCTGACATTTGAGTTATAAGTTACCTGGGTTACTTTGCAAAAAACTTAAAGGCTGGCGCTGGAGAGATGGCTCGGCGGTTAAGAGCACTGACTGCTCTTCCAGAGGTCCTGAGTTCAATTCCCAGCAATCACATGGTGGCTCACAACCATCTGTAATGGGATCTGATGCCCTCTTCTGGTGTGTCTGAAGACAACTGCAGTGTAGTCATATTCAGTAAATAAATAAATCTTTAAAAAAAAAAAAAAACAAAAAAACCCTTAAAGGCCAGTTGTGCTACGAACACTAGATTTATTCAAACCTGAAGATGCTGATGGATTACTAAAATGAGACAAAAAGCCCCATCAGCCCCATCTATCTATATGGTGTCTGGCCTCTGCAGTTTTACCTGGGTCAGATCTACTTGGTTCTGTGTGGATCACAAACTCGGGGTTAACTTGGCCAATTGGAGGTGGCATGCTTTTACCCAACCTTAGTATTTTCTCAGCAGCTCAAGTACCTAAAGTCTCTTAAGCCTTATCACAAGACCCAGCCAAACTACCATGTTTATGCAAGATAATGATATAGCTGTGAGGGTAATACAGCAATTCCTAGGTTAAGTCAGTCACATTTAGCCTGCAAACTGAAAGGCCAGAACACTTACAGAGGTAGGAAACCATCCTTTCAGGTTGCCCATGGAGAATGAAAATTTACAGAGTCTTAGTCCCCACCCCTTATTCCCAATGAAAGCTTGAACAAAAGGAGCGGCCCAACCAGCTTTTGATCAGCATTTGCCCCTTTCTGTAAAAAAGGTAAAGCCCTAGTGAAGCAGCCTGCCTGTGCCTGCCTGGTTCATAGTATACGGCTTGGTTTCATTATGAATGTCTCCACATTGCGATCCTGATATTATAGGGGAAAGGGAGGGCTTGAACCCAGGATTAAATATATATATTACCATTGAGAACTCCAACCTTGAGCAACTTAAGCTGGCTCATTTTAGCAAAATCTGGAACAACTTAAGCAACAAAATACCATTTTTGAGCTATAATAAAAAGAACTAATAATTGACATGGAGTAAGGTGAATAAAGGAGGATTAAATCTGTGTTAGAATTCTAAGTACCATATGCAAATGGCCCTTTCTAGAAAGTAAAGGTTAAATTCTCCCCTTGGGCACTGTTTGGACTTAGTGACTTGGTTCCAGAGAACAGAATGTGAAATGAAAAATATAGTAACTCGGGGAGGGGGAGGGGATAGGGGGTTTCCAAAGAGGAGACCCAGAAAAGGGGAAACATCGGAAATGTAAATAAAGTATCAAAAATAAAGAAAAAAATCTTAAAAAAAAAATATATAGTAACTTTAAAATATAGAGAGACCTGGTAGACTCGTTAGCTGAGTGACTGATGTCCAGATCATCCAGACAGGTTGAAATCGTTTATACATTGAAAAATCAAGATGGGTAACACATGCCTCCCTGGACAACTCTGTCCTGGTGCAATGCCAAATGAGCCTGGATTAAGGAAAGTTATATAAAATATTTTAAACCACTATTTTAGAAAAAGAAGGAAAAATAAGAGAGTATTTGGTTAAACAAGCAAGATGAGTAAATGCAAGTGGTCTTAAAAATGGATCCAGGTACAAGGACATCAGTGGAAAACTGGTGAAATCTGAAGTGTCCATTAGCTTAGCTAATGGGAATGCACAGTGCAGGGTACACCCTCTACTAATTACTAACCATTCCAGGTGTTAAGATCATGGACAAGTCACAGGGTTTGTATTTTATAACTAAATATCTACAATTTCTTTTTTCTCTTGGGGGGGGGGGGGCTTTCCAAGACAGGGTTTCTCTGTGTAGCCCTTGCTGTCCTGGAACTCACTCTGTAGACCAGGCTGGCCTTGGAACTCAGAAATCCACCTGCCTCTGCCTCCCAAGTGCTGGGACTAAAGGCGTGCGTCACCACTGCCCGGCCTACAATTTCTTTACAAAGTTCCATTTATATAAACATTAACATTAGCTACCAGAAAGAAAAACAGAAATTGTCTATGCTGGTAAAGAAGGTAGACTTATTAATCAGGCTCATTTCTGTAATCCCAGCACTGGAGAAAGAAATCAGATACACAATAAACTAATTCAATTATCTTGTATTAGAACTTTCACCAAAGACTGTTAACAGAGAAATTTTATGATTCATAAATATAACAGACTGAATGGTCTTTCCATTTCTAGTTTTGGCATTATGTCAAATCCTGTTTACCTCTCAGTTCCCACCCACAGATTACAAAATAACGCAGTATATCCGACTGCACTAACAGCCACTTGTCATTAAATCCTTCTTTAAGGGGACTTGATTTGAAGACAACTAAACTCATATAACAATAATATGAAGCTGTAATTTAATGAGGA
The DNA here is from genome assembly GCA_028551405.1 of Uromys caudimaculatus. NCBI lineage: Eukaryota > Metazoa > Chordata > Mammalia > Rodentia > Muridae > Uromys > Uromys caudimaculatus. The sequence continues at coordinate 32,225,428 of CM052715.1, forward strand.
AATCTTATTTAGTGGACCCTTTATGATAAATATAAAGTAACACGGCACTTAGGAACCAACTATTCCTCTTAACTCCCAAAGTCCATACTTCAACAATACTATTCTATCCAGCAGCACAGATAAAAACATGAAAAATGGCACTGTGAGGTACAGCATCTTGACGTGTACATTTTGTTGTTCAAACCCTTAAAATAGAATTATTCTTTTCCTTGGTAAGTTTGTTTTCTAAGTATTTGTGGTGATAAGGACAACCATAGTTAACACACAGCTGGGAATGAGACTAACGATCGATGAATGCTCACATGTCATCGGTCAGGCACACCAATGATCCAAAGTGAAAAACTAGAACACTGGATTCTAATTTATACTACCTAAGTTTAGAATTATGAACAACTTTCTAGAAGTATAGAAAACCTACCTTCATTGTACACACATCACTGTACATGTTTCTAATAATATGAACTATTAAGGACAAGAACACGTTAAAAGTCAGGCAGTGGTGGCTCACACCTTTAATCCCAGCACTTGGGAGGCAGAGGCAGGCGGATTTCTGAGTTCGAGGCCGGCCTGGTCTACAGAGTTCCAGGACAGCCAGGGCTACACAGAGAAACCCTGTCTCGAAAAACCCAAAAAAAAAAAAAAAAAAAAAAAAAAAAAAAAAAAAAAAAAAAAAAAAAAAAAAAAAAAATTACAGTGAACTGTACACAAGTCATCTTATTGACACAGCAGAATCGGTGATAAATGGCATGGGTAAGTTCTAACTGGCTGAAGTTATCAAGTAGGCAATTTTTCAAAAAGGAATCCAGGAATCCACTGAAATATATTTCAAGGTAACACTCACCAAGAATTAAGAGTTAAAGAAAGCACACTTCAGTTTGGTGCAAATTTAATTTTATTAAACCTTACAATGCTGTGGCATATCGTTTTTCCATTGTGTGACAATTTATTGGCTGGCATCTGGATACAGTACTTCTTTTAAAAAATACACAATGGGAACCAACAAAGAGAAACTAGTCGTTTAGTGATACACAAGGGGAAAAAGAAAAGGAAAAAGATGACAAGCAATTCAAGTTTCTTAGTACCTAAGACACTAAGACCTTAGATGCTAAGTTTCCTTAGTATCTAACTTTATAGTGGTTCCCGGTCCAAGCAATGGCGCTGTTGTGGAGGGTACAGGATCACTATTCCCCACCGAGCCCCTGCTGGGAACTACTCACAGAGATTAACACACCTGTGCGGTCAAGCGGACGCGTTCTGCTGGGCAATTTGATTTTCAAAAAGCTAAATTTCCAAATGTAACCTAAACAATTTCTCAACTCATAGTAAATGGGCTTTTAAAAAATATTACAAATTACTTTTTTGCAAATGAGCAATCACTTAACTTCAAAATCATTAAGGATACAAGTTATCTTGCACATCTCGGCCTATGCTTGTCAGACATAGGGACAAAAAAATTACATTTTAAAGCCTGTAATTCATTTGCATTTGGAAAGGAGACTGGTATCTGAATAAAATAACCATTTCTTTTACAGAAATGATCAAAATTGTAGAACATCTGAAATTCAGAGGCATATCTGGAGAAACAATGTTGAGACCTGCACATCAATTCCAGCCAATACTATCATATGTCCAGTTTAGTTTGATTCAAATGAGTACAATTAGATCATTTCCTCACCATGGACAAAAACAAACCCACACAAACTTCAGAATCTTATTTTATTTGCTCTCACACTTTTCTGAGGAAGGCCCTAACAGTTATCTGAGGTTGCACTCCTGAACCAACTCACTCTAAAATAAAATCAAGGCTAATTTTGAGCTATTAAACTGCTTTTTTAAGAGCTCCAATGGCATTTCTGGAGAGGGCAAACAGAAAAGGGAGAGCGACATCCTGACTGCAATACAGTGCTGCAGTGTTCAAGACTGAGTAAGGACCAGTTGTTATCTATTCTTAGTGAAGGAAGCCACTAGTAAAGATAAACTTATTTCATACAGGCTATGCGATTCCAGTGCACCTGTAAAACAGTGTTGAGATGTGCCTTGCTCTCTACAAGCATGTGAGCCAGACTCTTCTGGACAAAGAGGGGAGGCAAGACAGTAAATCCCTAAAATCAAATTGTCATCTTCTACCCAAAAAGTGAAATCAACCAATGATGATTCATGAAAATGGACAAGTTTAGTTTTCTTTTAAAAAAAAAACAAATTAGTGGCCCACTCATAGATAACTTACAACACCCATCAGAGGGAGATGATTTCAAAATATTGTTAGGTTATCTGTCTAAATGACAAATTATTCTTATATATAGCAGCTCAAATATTTTATCAGATTTGCCCATGGTAAATAAAACATATGGTAAAATGTAATTTAAAATGTAGTAAAATGAATAAGGATACATTTTAAAGAATTAAACCTCAATTGTTTAATGAAAAAGTCTAATGCTCTTTATTTACTACCCATTACAAATTTTTACTGAATAAAGATGAATTTCATTATTTGTAATTCTTTAAGTGGCATTTCATCAACCCTCAGAATAAAATGTCATCCCTAAATCCAAGTGACCCAGATCATGAAGTTCACAGGTGAACTGACTCTTTGCTAGACTCAATAAGCTTTCATCAGAACAAATTCTTTACGATGTCTGTAGGGCAATGTACCATTTATTGTAAATTCTGAGTAACAACAGTAAAGTGCTGAGTGATTTACCTGAATCTTTTAAATTTTCATTTATCTTCTCATAAGTCAAAAGAGCCCTTTCTGCGGCATTAACAAATCTACAATAGGGGGAAGGGGGGGGGAGACCGAGCTGGGAGGAGGGAGGTGGAGGGATGGGGAAGAGGAACAGAAGGAGGCGCTTTCATTAAGGGGACAGAAATCACTGTGCAATCTCTTGTGTTTAATAGGGTGACAAATAATTGAGATCAAAGTAATTCATGCACGTTATCTTTAAAAGATACATAAACTTGAAGAAAGAAAGAACACTGTTATTGACCTTTGATCTATGGCAGTAAACTGCATACTAAAATACCTTAATTGTCTTAGATGCCTAGATCTGGCTTGGCGAGCATCATGCCACTGACATGCCTTTTGTAACTAAAAATGGTCTGCAGTTCCATGACTGATAGCTCAATGTGAGTCAAGGCTGTGATAAAGTCTGCGGTTAAACTGAAGCACATTCTCTACACCTAGTCACACCATCAGCACAAGCAGGACAACGCTGGAGCGGTATGAAAGGCAGCTCACTCTGCAAAGGTCTTCCTTTACTGCATGATATCCTAAGACGACAGACCTAAATTTCAACTGGGTTAATGAGTTGTAATAGATTTGTTTCCCAAATTTAGCATACAAAATTTCCCGTGGATTGAAGAAAGAAGCCTCAGATGTGAAGAGATAAAGTAAAAACAAACAAAACATAAAACTGTAAAAAGCCTGCGCCCCAACGGCTTACCGGCAACTCGGAAGTGACATGCTCTCAGAGCGCTTCTGAGAAATGAACTTCGTGACTTAAGAAAAGTGTTTCCAGTTGAAGCTGACCAACTGCTGCATAGAATATGCCAACACACAACAGTCCCAGTTTAAGCCGGTGCATAGAGAAGATAAAGCACTTATGGTAACTGCAAATGGTGAACAAGTCCATACAGTTTATGACTTAGCATGGACCCAAAGGTTCAGGGAACACTGTAGCAGAAATGGTTTGGGAGAAAAAAGTGGAAACAGGCAAAACTTGAAGACAGAAGTGGGAGCCAGGGGAGGATGACTTTCAATTGTATAAAATTCACAAACTAGTAAAATATAAAGACATCACTGAAAAACAGTTAACTCTGTCCCAAACACCCAACAGCAAACAAAATCAGAATGGCCTTTGGCAGACAATTTTAGAAATTTGAATATGACATTACATTTCTCAATAATTCACAACAATATATTATACGGTATATTTATATTAAATACTGGGAAACCAATCTTGCAAATATGATGCTTACAATGCTTTAGCCAATGAGAGCACAATGATATCAAGCTAAATGAATGCTGGTGTTATCACAACAGTGCTCGTTTATGAAACAACTGTTCCCAAGTCGTGTTTTAACAGTGCTGAAGCACAACTGAATTATCATCTATGAAGTGAAACAAAGGTCTCTAGCTTTTCGGGGATGTTCCCTTTGTAATAGATTCTATGATTCACGATGACACGAGCAGCAAGACACTGCAATGTGGTATGATTTATGGGCTGGATCAAATTTTTAGCTATCTCCTTCTCGTCCAGCAAGTCACTAGCAGTCTGTTTGTGTAAGTTTGTGGCATCAAAATGTGCACCTGATTTGATAAGGAGATTCATGATGTCTGGATGGTTGTTCAGAGCAGCGATGTGTAGGGGACTGTTGTCATCAGAGTCTCTGACATTCACATCAGCGCCACATTCTATCAGTATCGCAGTAACTTGCAGAGACGGGAACTTACAAACAGGGTACCGCCCTACACACGTAGTATTCTTGTCCACAGCCAGATGCAGAGGACTGAAGTTATTCTTTCCTCTTGGATGCAGTTTAAGAAACCTGTAGATGGTCTGCTTTTTGAAATGATCCTGTTCTAGAGTACAAGGAACTTTTTCTAATAAGCAAATTAAGTGCAAAATGATGGAAAGAGCCTTATTTAACTGCAATGGGTCAGCTGGACACTGAGTTTGTTTGATAGCTCGCTCAATTTCAAGGACACTTTTGCACAATATGCCCATGAGATCATCAAATGTAACAGTAGTACCCAGCAAGCCTTTAGCCCTGTCCTGTAGCATAAAGGAGAACAGTTCTGCAAAAGACAGTAAGCTGCTGGCAGTCATTGGGCTTAAAGGGTCCAAATTGCTCTGCTGCATATCCAAAGCATACTTCCAGAGGTTGATGCATCGCTTAAAATTTCCAGAGTCAGCGTAGACAGCACCCCTGTATCTAATGTAGTAAGAAGTATCAGGATGAGAAGGACCAAGAATCCGCTCTCTAATTAACAGCGCTTGCATTCTCATCTCATCGGGATCAGCAATAAGACCTTCTAACTCTTCCGCACTGTTTACCTCCTTGGCATAATCATAAGCCATTATTAGTGTCTGTGGGACTGGTTTACTAATTATATTAGTCCTATCACTGTACCTCATGTTCATTGCCTTTTTCCAGTATTTCAAAGCCCCAAGTAAATCTCTTTTTTTATCTACAAACGTAGCTCCCAAAAGCTCTAGAGCATTAATACGTTCAGTCTTGCTTGTCTGGGCATGGTGTGTAAGAAAATCCACAATATTAGTGTGACCAGTCACACTTGCTGACAGAAGAGGAGTCATTCCGTAGCCATCTTTTTCCATCTTGGCACAATACATAAGCAGCATCTTCATGATGTCCAAGCTTCCAGACTCTGCACAATCATGCAATGCAGTATTGCCTTAAAGAGAGAGGAAAGAGCACACTTTGAAGCACCAGGGCCAGGATATAATGTAACCCCCAAAAAGTTCAGGCAACTCTAAGCCAACCATAAGACATATTATAATTACAAAGGATAAAACAGTTAGCTTCAGCACCTAATATTTGTGTCTGATACACAGCAGGAGTTGAAAAAGATACTTATTAAACTTCCTGAACAAAGAACTTGGCTAAAACAAGTACAAAAAGGAAAACAACACAATACAACACAACACCAGAGCTGCCAGATAAAGCTCCTTAATCAACGGCCCCTTGGCCTTTTCATTTATAGTCAAATGAAAGTGACTATTCTGCAACTCTCAAGCATATTCTCTGAACCACAATGGGTGAAATAAAATGTATAAAAAATTCATAAGTCATTTGTAGATTTCTGGGTCAGTTTCTCCATTTATAAATGGAAAATCTAGTCTTTAAGATCTAAGATTCTTCCAATTGACTTTAGTAGAGAACAAAAAAAATTTTTCAAAATTCCTGATTATCAAACGAGTTTTAACTGTTAAAGCCAGTATTTGTTACATATTCTTGAAAACACTGCTCTCACAGGAAAAGTCCACTAAGACCTGACAAATATGTGGGTGGTATGATGTAACCCCTTAAAGGATATATACAAAATCCTCTGAGAATAGGTTAATTCCTGTTACAATTTAATTTTTTTAATATTGATTTAAATGTACTAAATATCCTAACACTGTCCCATCACCCCTCACATGAATTAAAACTGACAAAAGGCACTGGCATGTTATTAGCAGCCTCTAGAAACAGTATGACATAAACATCAAATATTATATATAAAGGCAATAATAATAATAGCCATTTGATTGATGATCAGAAGCAAAGCTACCATGCAGATCTTTGGTATGGATATACAATGCTGAACGAAGTGTTCACAATGCATCATTCTGGGCATATTTATAGAAAGTTAACACAGCAAGCTAAAATGCCACTCTCAGAAAGAACTCACAAAGTCAGCCTCAGACTGGCATCTGGAAACTCGTTCTCTACACTAACATAATCCCTAAATGATAGGGGTGGCTCGTTGTGTCAAACTGTAGTTCATGAAGTTTTTGTTAAACATCTGGTTTTTATCCAAGAATCTGGAATTTGGGATATGGTTAGGCAAAAGGTACCTGTGTGACCCAGTCCTTAATAACAACCGAAAGTGCTAAATCTGTCATGGTTTCCCTATGTGTCTTTTCATTATTGAGGAAGAGTGCTCTTCCTGAAAGGAGAAAGCATGAAGAGGTCTGCTCATGCCTCTCTAGACCTTACCCTGACTCTCTCCCCTTATGATTAGCTGTGTCTCCTTATATCACTATAATAAATCTTACCTATGAGTACTATTCTAGTGAGTCACCTTCAAATATCAGGGTGCTTTTGGGGACCTGCAACATAGTATGTACCCCAAGAAGTGGTTTGAAGATGAATACTTTAAATAACAAATTTACTTTAGAATTAAAGTTGGGGGTTGGGAGAGCCTCGGAGGTGGATCAGTAGTAAAGTGCTTGCCAACCATGTGTGAAGATCTGAGTATGAATCTTCAGAAACAGCAGTGTAAGCCTGAAATCCCAGTGTTTCTCCACTAAGATGAGAGGTGGAAACCGAACTCCAGAAAGTTTGTGGACCAACTAGCCAGGCAAATACAGAAACACACACACACACCCCAAAAACAACTAACCACAAAGAGACCCTACAAACACATGAGCCATGGTATGTACACACTGAGGCAAACACAGGCACATATATACACACAGAAAGAAAAACATGGGCCATGAATATGGCTTTGTGTCAGGTGTAGTGGCTCAAGCCATTAAAACCCAGCACTTAAGACGCAGAAGCGGGCAGATCTCTGAATTTAAGATCACCCTGGTCTAGAGAGTGAGCTCCAGGACAGCTAGGGCTGTTATACCAAGAAACTCTGTCTCAAAAAACAAAACAAAACAAAAAAGATAGCTTTGCAAGTAACACCACTTGCTCTCAATCCTGACGAGTCTATCCCTGGGTCCTACTGGGTTGAAGGAAAGAGCTGACTCTCTCTAGCTGGTCTCTCACCTCCACACACAATCCATGACACCCCCCCACCAACTCAACTAGTAAGTAAGTAAATGGCATTTAAAGTGATTTTTTAAAAGTTGTTACATACAAGGACTTTGAAACATTTCATTAGTTGATCTTGTTTTCTTTCCCACAGTATCTTTAAGTATTATATGACTTAGAATCTGTTTATTCTATCTCAGATTTAGTGATCTACAATGAAGTTTGTCAACCACCCAAGGCACTCAGAGGTTCTGATTACTGATTGTCATTTGTTTCAAATTTCAATTAGGTAAAAACTACTACTACTCTAAGTACATTTTAAAAACATTTCAAATTATTCTGAAGTGAGAATCCCTACTATTTTCATTTTCCCCAAAAATAGATGATATAAATTAAAAACAAACAAAAATCTGAAACAGAAGAAAAGGCTTAAATGCTATTTATTTTACATTAAGAGTAACATAAAATCAAGAATAGGGATGCAGCAAGTCAGTTTTAAATGAACTAAAATTCTGCGTTTATTGAAAAATTAGAATATTCTAAATACAGCATGTACAGGAATATTGATACTACTCGAAGGATCAAACTGTTCCAGCACTGCTCAAATCATGTGTGTGTGTTCATTATGTGTGTATGGGTGTGTACCTGTGGAAGCCAGAGGGATCATATCATCCGTCAGGTGCTGTGATGGTGTTAATGTCACTTTAGTTGCACTAGAATCAACAGGCCTTTGGGCATGTCTATTTAGGTATTCTGGGAAGGTCTAAGTAAGGGGGTCAGAATCCTCACACCAACCCTCACCAAGTGGACAGCATCTTCTGGTTGGCATCCCAGCTATTAGAGGCAGGAAAGTTTGGCTGCTTGCTTTCACCCCTTGTTTGTGAGGACATCTATCTTGTTTCTACCACTGCTAGTATCAGCCCACACTGACACCACAACCCAATCTCTTCAGCCCTCCAAGAGGGACTGAAAATCAGTGTCTCTCCAGGAATTCTCCAGGGCCCCATTTCTAGTTGGAACTCCAGAAGCACTCCAGCTTCCTGGGCTGAGCAGAAGCTCCTCACACTAAGACAGCCACTGCTCAACTCCCCAGCCCCGATTCTATATGCCAATCTGGTGGATCTCCTTTATGTTTGTCTTTATCCTTCTTGACTTTTGTAAGATGTATCTTTCATTAACTTGAAACTTTTCTTAAACTCCTTAAATACTGCTGTTGGCTCATTTTCATTCTTTGGAATTATGGCTTTAAGCACGCTGACCTCTTGGCACTGTTCCCTTTGTCTCTTGTAGACCTTTTCCATCTGTCATTTTCTCTCTGTATTTTCATTTGACCCACCTAGTTCATAACTTCTCTAGTCCGTTGGGGTAATCCATTTTTAAAAGGCACACACTGAATTTTCTTTAGTTCTAGAATGTCTATTTGGTTTTTTGTAGTTTTCAGCTGGTTTGTATGCTATTTTCTCTCCTGTACACTGAATGATCTGAGGGATCCAGGGAGAATGCTCAGTTGGTAAAGTGCTTGCCTTATAAACAAGGAAGTAGGTTTGCTCCCCAGAACCTCCCACAGGGAAGGCTGGCTGTGGGTGCTCACTTGCAAACTAGGGGGGGAAAGATATAGATTCTTGGGGCTTACTACCCAGCCAGCACAGCCCAGACTATTTGACACCTTCAAAGCTAAGAAGAGACCTTGTTTCCAAAAATAAGTGGAGGGTACCTGTATATGGGTTTGGGGTGTGTGTGTGTGCGTGTGTGCGCATGTGTGTGTGTTTGTGTAAAGAAAAGCACTAAAACAGAGAAAGGTTCTTCATTCTCTGATAAAAGCAGCCAAAGTGTCACTACAAACACAAGCTGAGGCACAGAATCTCAGTGAAAATCCCTAACAGAAAAGAACTCCCAGGTTGGACTTGTAGATCCACATCATGGATAAATGAAAATAACAACACTATTAGATGAAAAAGAAAACTAAAATATTTGTTACTAGGAAAAGTCAAAATATCTTTGCAGTATTTTTTAGCAGAAGGAATAAGTACATGGAAACCAGGAGATACGAACGCACATACATAAAAAGAGGAATCTATATAAACACAGCTTTCTCAACCACAGCTTGTGGGCTTGAAATGTGACATATGGAAGTGAAACACTTGGCAGCACAGCAATAGGGAGAGCAACTGCAGCCCAAGTGAGTGCCTGAGGCCACACTGTTGGAAAGGAGTAGAAATGCAGGCCAAAGTTGGATTAAACAACGGGAACACTACAAAAACAGTGCAAGGATATACATCAATTAGTTTTTTCATAAATTATAGAATAATAAAAAGAAATAAAGGATAATCCAGAGGGTAAAAACAAAAATAAAAGTATTCCCATAAAACAAACTAGCAAACAACAAATAAACAAAAAACACAAACAAGGAAAACCTAAAAGGAACCAGATGAAAATCCAACTACAAGAACATATGCTGTTAAATGAAAATGAATGAAATGATCCTACTAGAAGAAAAACACTGACTAAAATGCAAACAAAAAATCCAAGACAAATTGTATGCATGCAATATACACCCTAAACATAAAGACAGAAATCATGGAAAAAAATATTTTTCCCCAAAGATACATGGAGTATACAAATACCGACCATAATCTAGACCATAAAGTAAGTTTTAAAGAATATCAAAAGAGCCAGGCAGTGGTGGCACACGCCTTTAGTCCCAGCACTTGGGAGACAGAGGCAGGTAGATTTCTGAGTTCAAGGCAGCCTGGTCTACAGAGTGAGTTCCAGGACAGCCAGGGCTCTTCAGAGAAACCCTGTCCCGAAAAACCAAAAAAACAAAAACAAACAAACAAACAAAAAACCCAAGAATATCAAAAGATTGAAAAAAGCTTTCCAATGATGGCTCATGCCTTTAAACCCAGCACTCAGGAGGGAGAGGCAGATGAACCACTAAGTTTGAGGCCAGCCTGGTCTACAGAGTGAGTTCCAGGACTACACAGAGAAACCCTGTCTCAAAAAAACATAAAATATATCAGCAACATAAAAATTTCTTAATCCCAGCACTTGGGAGGCAGAGACAGGTGGATTTCTGAGTTCGAGGCCAGCCTGGTCTACAGAGTGAGTTCCAGGACAGCCAGGACTACCCAGAGAAACCCTGTCTCGAAAAACCAAAAAAAAAAAAACTCATTTTAATAAATAATCCATGAGTCAAAGAACTAAGTCAAAAAGGCAATTAATTTTATCTGACTGGCAATGAAAGTACTAAATAACAAATCTTATAGTTATAACCAAAACTGTGCTTGGAATAATGCATACCTTTAAATATACATATAACAAACAAAAAAGCTTAAAAGTAGTTACAGTCAATCACAAAAACTTGTGGCGGGAGGTAAAAAATATAAGGAGCACATTAAACTCAGAAAGTAGAGGCATACGTGACTATGCAAAAATGAAAAAGAACCATATCAAGATGTTATAAAGGAAGAAAAGTAGTAAATTAAACCTAGAGAAAATAGCAAATTTTAAAAGGCAAGGAAAAAGCAGAAATGACAAAAGAAAAAAAAAAATCTACCAGTACAATGTTTATTTTCTTAAAATGTATTAAGAAAGTTCATTTGTTGTCTCTTTTAATCTTTAAGTGTAACAATGTGAGGCAGAGGGCCAAATTCAATTCTACACACAAACAAGAAACCAAAAATTAGTGCTAAAACATTAGAGGTAAACACAAATTTCCCAAATGCCACCTCAGTGACATCATTTCTGGGATTCCATTTTTTTTTTTTAATTAATCATTTTATTTATTTACATTTCAAATGTTATCCCTCATTCCGGTCTCCCACCCACGAACCCCCCCATCCGACTCCTCTCCCCATCCCATTCCCCTCCCCCTTGCCTCTAAGAGGGTACTCCCCCTACCCACCCACCCACTCCTGCCTCACCCCTCTAGCATCCCTTCTGTGGGGCATCAAGCCTCCACAGGACTGCCAGATGAGGCAGTCCTCTGCTACATATATAGAATGAGCCATGGACGAGCCCATGTATACTCTTTGGTTGGTGGTTTAGACCATGGGAGCCCTGAGGGGTCTGGTTAGTTGATACTGTTGTTCTCCCTATGGGGTTGCAATCTGAGATTCCATTTTAAAAGTCAGTCATACACTTGTGAATGTTGTATCTAATAGTAGTCAATATTCAAATCAAAGTTCAATCAATGACATCTTCCTAATTCATGCTTCCTCTTCAGCAAATCTTCAAGCAGAAAATCTTCAAGATTCTGAAACCACTATAGCATGTAGAAAAAAAATCTTAGAAAGTATTTTATTTGATTAAGTGGGACACAGGTGCACTGTGGGAGCATACTTTACATGACAGTGCCATGTCCATTATCTTCTCTGGTCTTGCTTCTCAGTATCTGGTAAGAGTCTAACCTAGAAGCTAGCAAAATCCACAATATTTTAGGCTTCATAGGTCATAAAGTTACTGTCTTAACCTTTGAACTCTGCCACACAGCATAAAAGAATCCAGAGATGTTAAATTAACAGACAAGACTGTACCAACAATACTCATAGACTCTAATGTCATTTTCACATATTAAAGGTTTTTATTTGATTTTCCTCAACTATAATTTTTGTACTGTTTCTACAAATCTCTTTGTATACTATATTTTGACAAAGTTATATTCAGTATATACAACTATTCATGCTTTTCGCCTGTATGTTGGAATTGTGTCAAAGTTTCAAGTCTGCATAGCCGCTGTAAATCACATTGATATTGCCTAATTGTTCTTAATGGTTTTACAATAAAAGTTAAAGTAAGGAGATATGTCATAATTCACATAAACATTTCCTTGTCAGTAGGCATTTGTTGCTTTAAAATATTCGCTACTAAAATAGAGCCTATAACACAGTAATGGCAGATAGCAGAACAATGATTGCCAGTGGCTGGGGTCTCAAAGAAGGCCTAACTGCAAAGGGAAAAGAAGAAATTCCTCTTCTTACACTATATGGCAGTAACAATGCTTACCAAAAACTACAGAAATATTTACTAAAACAGACCGACTTTATGTAAATTATACCTCAATAAACAAGTGCCAAAAATTATCACCTTCCTAACAGTTAGAACACGTGATATCAAAGTAGAGAGAGATGGAAAATAATACTGGGGGTTATAGGTTTAAGGAAGAAATGATGTTGAGGAGACAGAGGAAAGGTAGTTCAGGAGTGGATTAACCAAACCTAAGGATGTATAAAAAACAATTATGGCAACTTAGTACTTCACAAGCTATTTAAAAAATGTTTAAACATAGATATCCTGACAGGCAGTGGTGGCTCACGCCTTTAATCCCAGCACTTGGGAGGCAGAGACAGGTGGATTTCTGAGTTCAAGGCCAGCCTGATCTACAAAGTGAGTTCCAGGACAGCCAGGGCTACACAAAGAAACCCTGTCTTGAAAAACCAAAAAAAACCTCCCAGATATCCTGCATACACTGACAATGCAGGTATAGCCTAGAAGGTATAGGCCAGTAAATGGAAATCTCTCACAAGGGGATACCTCCCTTATGAGTAAGGGAGGTTACGGGGGGCCCCCAACCAATACAGGCAATTGCCATTGCTCTAGGCTGCCCACAATAGCTAGATGGGAAGACTCCACTGCTGAAGACACAACACTATTGTAAGGACACAGAGCAATCAAGCTGGAACTGACTTGAAAGCTTTCTCCCTGCTGTGTAACTTTCTAGGTACCAGAAAGTACCACAAAGCCTGCTGGGAGAGGAAAGTCATCAATGGACACACCAGCTGTATAAACCTCCAGTTACAACACTGACTTGCCAGGCAAATGTGCACAATGATGCAACAGTGGCATGACAGTTGTGGGCATAACCAAATGCTTTCTCGTTAGACACTCTACAGGAGGGAAGTTGGGCCAGGCACTGCAAAGCTGGCCTAAAGCCCATGGCTCAAGAGCTTATATGGCCTAGGGAAGAACTATTGCCCAACTGCCTTCTAAAACGTTATGTCCATACAAACAGACTAGTGTTGCCCTCACCCTTGGCCAGAAAAGCTTCTCTCTGCAGTATCCATATTTAATGCAGAAATCTAACTACTGGTCAAATTGAGTGCTTAGCCCTAAATGAGAAATCTATAATCTCACAAGTTTCATGAAACAAGTGAGCCAGAGGATGAGGAAGGTGTGTCGCAAAAATGCTGATTTCTGGACATGCCATGGTTTCATCACACTCATAAACTCCTGCGGTTAACACTCCAGCAGGCAGCACTAACTAAATAAATTCAGCTGATTATGGAGAGAGGAAGGGAAAGGGAGAGGGAGCATGAAGGGATGAGGGGAACATGTTGAGGACTGGTCAAGAATCAGGACAGATATAACCAAAATACATTGTATAAAAGATTAAAATTTCAAAAGGAAAGAAAAGATAGTATCTTCTACTTTTACAGTATTCTGAAGTCATTTTAAAATTGATTTCTATTCCTAGTTAATGAAACATTTTTCCTGTTTACAAACTTTCAGAAAAAATTAATGAAAGCCAGAGCAATGGCTAATGCCTTTAATTCTAGCACACTGGAAGGAAAGGCAGGTGGATCTCTGTAAGTTCAAGGTAGGTCTAGTTTACATAGTAAGTTCTAGGACAGCCAGAGCTACACAGTGAGTCCCCTGCCCTAAAGAGAAAGAGAAAGAGAAAGAGAGAGAGAGAGAGAGAGAGAGAGAGAGAGAGAGAGAGAGAGGAAGAAAGGAAGAGAGAGAGAGAGAGAGAGAGAGAGAGAAAACAAAGAACATCTGTTTGAGACCGAGATTGCTCTATATAAAAACTCTTCATAGCCGGGCAGTGGTGGCACATGCCTTTAATCCCAGCACTTGGGAGGCAGAGGCAGGCGGATTTCTGAGTTCAAGGCCAGCCTGGTCTACAGAGTGAGTTCCAGGACAGCAAGGGCTATACAGAGAAACCCTGTTTTGAAAAAAACAAACAAACAAACAAACACTGTTACAATACAGTGACTGAGATTTAGCAAGGCTGCCTTATTATGTCTCCTACTTTCAAAGTAACAATGAAAAATAGAATGCAATGTTTAAAATATAAGTACTTCCAAGTATCCTAAATCAAAATAAAGGCATTTGATATTGAGATTTCACGAAATTACCTTTAAAGGAAATAAAGCAAAATAGACTTTTTGAGGTGCTTGGCCCATGGGGAGTGGCACTATAAGGAGGTGTGGCCTTGTTAGAGGAAGCGTGTCGGGGGTGGGCTTGGAGGTCTCTTCCTATGCTGAGGCTCCACCCAGGGTAGAAGAGCAGCTCTTCCTGACTGCCTTTGGATCAAGATGTTTAAGTCTTAGTTTATTAATCAGTACTGTGTCTGCCTGGACCCTTCCAAGTTTCCCTACCGTGATGATAATGGACTGAACCTCTGAAACTGTAAGCCAACCCCAATTAAATGCTGTCCTTTAAAAGAGTTGCCTTGGTCATGGTGTCTCTTGACAGCAATGAAAGCCTAAGATACTAGCTAATGGTATTAAACATCAACTCAAAGACTTTCTGTAGAAAGTTAATATGATGTGATTATGTTAATCTTCAGCTATATAACTTCAAAAACAGAACAAAGAAAATTTAGAAGAATAGTAGCCATCTTCAGTGGAATGCTTTTTGGTGAAGATATTAAGATCAGGAACCCACAATGCACTTATGATAATATTCCTTAAGAAGTACTTCATGGGAACATTTTAAAGACTCCTATAATTAACTGATAGCAAGAATACAAAAGAATTCATAATGATATAGGAACGGTTTAGCCAAACAATGAAGTCAATATGTTTCTCAAAGTCAGTAACCCAAATATACCAGTACTCTAGGTAAGAACTAGTTTGAAGCTCAAAAATTCTCTGTATTCAGCCCTGCCTAATGGTACAGACCTGTAATTTCCCTATCTGAATGGAATGCAATGCTTAAACATAAATGCTATCAACATGCTACCAAACATCCTAAATCATAATAAACGGATACAGACATATGTGTCCCACTGTGTTCTGCTATTTAGTCTAAATCTGAATGGCCCAAAGTGGGAATATAGCATATATTATAATTAGGTCACAATCTTCATCCTTGGAAAAGTTCTTAAGCCATAAACAATTTTAGAAAACCCTGTAACTTTATCTCTGACCACCACACATGTGCTGTGGTATCTGTGTGCCCACACATATGCACTTATAAAATGTAATAGGCAATTATCTTGTTTAAGTCAAATATTAGGCAACTGATCTACAATGGATATTCTTTAAAATGTGCAAAATAATTCAAATTGCTACAACAATACCATCAAAAATGAAAAATGATCTATAAGATGGGAAAAATACTTGTAAATATATATATGATAAAAGGCTTGTATACCAAATACATAACTTTTTGAATAATAGAAAGGATAAATAGCTCAATTATAAAACATACAAAAAATAGGAGACACTAAGATATAGAAATGGCAAACAATACATGAATTAAGCATATGAATAGATACTAAACATTATTAGCTATGGGTAACTATGAACAAAAATCACAATTCTAAAGTGGGTTGGGTACATTTAAACAGAACAAGTGTTGGTGAGTGCAGAAAAACTAGGCCCCTCCTATATTCTGAGGAATATAAACCATGCAACTGCTCTGAAAAACAGCCTGTTACTTCCTCAAAAGTTAGGCAGTGACCTCTGTAACCTTATTTCAATTCCTAGGAACACATACACCTGAGAGAAATAAAAATATATACCCATGGAATTTTAACATAAACGCCCATAAAGGCATCACTCACAATGCTGAAAATAAAATAAGTGCTCACCAGTTGCTGACTGGGTAAAACTGGTTAGCTAGTATCTAGACCAGCAGTTTAATACTGCAACCCTCCAACAGCGCTCTTCATGCTGTGGTGATCCCCAGCCGTAACATTATTTTCATTGCTACTTCATAGCATTTTTTGCTACCATTACAAATTTTAAGTATTTGTAAGCGTTTTCCAGTGGTCTCAGGTGGCCTCTATGAAAGGGTCATTTGACCCTCCAAAAGTGGTCACAACCCACAGATTGAGAACCATTGAACAATACAAAGGCATTGTTATTTGTTAATAAAAATGAAACTGAAATGCTACAATTGAATGAACCTTAAACACATTATGCTAAGTGAAAGAAGCAAGTCATGAGAGACATATGTTCCACCTATACAAGTCTAGAACAGGTGGATTTACAGGGACAGAAACTTAGTAATCACTTGAGGCTAATGCAGTAGACAATGAACATGAAGTTTAGGCAGGATGATGAAAAATTGCAGTGATAGCTATCTAGCTCATTAATAAACACACTAAAAAAACCCCCACTGAATAGTATGTTTTAAATAATTGAATGATATGGGAATTAGATCTCAATAAAATCATCTGAAAACACAACAACATTCAAAACACTTGTTTTCCTGGCAAAATATATTTTGACCAACAGGAACAAAGACCAGTATGTGTTTGAAAACACACAAAAATGACTGCTAAATTCCTGTTTGGATGTAAAAGAAATAAAGGGCTTACGTAACTTCATTTGAGAGCAACAAAGTAAAAAATCCAACCATAAACAAAAACAATCTCAAAACAGAACAGAAAACAAAAAACAAAAACAAACAAACCTAAAGATTGATTGCAAATGTGAAGTGCTGAGACAAATGCAGTAATTCTGGGGATTAATATGATCTCTTCAGATTTGGAGGTCATTGGTTTTAAATAGGAAGCAACTTGCCTCAAAAACCAATTGTTATAGGTCTGGAGAGATGGCTCAGTGATTAAAAACACTGGTTACCCTCCAAAAGGATTGGAGTTCAATCCCCAGCATCCATATGGCAGCTCAAAATTGTAACACCAACCTCAGAGGAATCCAATACCTTCTGGTCTCCATAGGCACATGGAAAATACATGACGCATGCATCATGCATGAATACATGCAGACAAAACATCCATAAGCATAAAATAAAAATAAATTTAAAGGCTGGGCAGTGGTGGCGCATGCCTTTAATCCCAGCACTTGGGAGGCAGAGGCAGGTGGTTTTTTGAGTTCGAGGCCAGCCTGGTCTACAGAGTGAGTTCCAGGACAGCCAGGGCTACACAGAGAAACCCTGTCTTGAAAAACCAAAAAAAAAAAAAAAAAAGTATCTTGTCTTACTGATAATGCTCAAAAAATGCCAACAGCCTGTTAAAAAGTAATGAGAAAAGCTCAAGTAATAGTCAACTACTCGTTAAAAAGTAAAAGAATGAAGAACTCATGGGCATTTTAAAACGAGACCAAGTATAACCGATTGGTGTTATCTTTTTCAGAACACTTTCCAGTGCATGACATATAATACGTTCTAAGAAACTGGGTTGAAGATGTAGCTCAGAAATAGAGCACTTCCTAGCATGCATGAGACCCTGGGGTCCCCACCACCACTGAAGAAGAGGGAAACTGTTGGATTCTACCCCTAGTCTTATCAGCATTTATTATTTTTAAGGTATAGCTAAAACTTCAAAGAAACTTCTTCTTCACCACCAAGTCAAATATGCTACACCACATGTCCAGCCCCACACCAGCTTTAAGTAGCTCTGTTTTCCATTACCACGGTTCTTCTCCCCACCCTCACCCCCACTCCCTCACCCAAAAATCTAAGGATCAATCAAAGAACAATTATTGAAGAAACAAAGCTTCAGGATCAGAGTACAGGCAGGTGAGGGCATATACACATTGGAATCTGTCCCTACCATCCATAAACAATCACTTCACCAAATGAAGTGGCATCAACAAAAAGGTTACACACAAAATGAGAAAATCTTTTATCAGTGTATGGCTTTAAAACTGAAGGTATCTGAAACATCTGGTGCAACTCTTTCCTTACTTGTCTTCTTAAAAAGATGTGTCAGATGTTGATACCAGGAAAAATATGACTTAGACAGCAGATCATCTGGCAGAAAAAAAAGGGGGGGGGGGAGCACACACATCCTCACATATAGAGCTGTGACAATGACAATGAGAAAGAGAACATTCCTTTTGAATCACTCAAAAATAATTACACAGTAGGAGAAAGAGCTGACAAAAATATGGGCTATCTATTATTACATTTCTCTTGTGCAGCATATATTGTTTTTTTATAAAAGTATCTAATTTAAGCTTAGAAAATATAAGGCAAATACTATCAGTACTCACATCTCCACTGACTTAAGAATTTAAAACATATCCCCCCCCAATTGGATTTCAATAATATGGACATCATTAAGCAGATAAATAAAAAGAGCCCTAATCAAAAACAAACAAACAAACAACAAAAAAAACATGAAAAAGCCTCAACATGGGATCATAATTTTACCCTCTCCCCTTTACTTATCTTGAAGCATTCCTAATATTGACATGATTAAACAGTAATTTAAATAAACATTCTTCACCAGGATTTTTTTAAAAAGGCTGTTTCATCAGCCTACCTCTAGAGAAAACCAGGAACAAACAAAATACTAAAGAATGCTTACAAAAACATTTCTCATTGAAAACCCACAATCAATGTAAAGCTCAATTAGAAAAATATGCAGTTTTCCTTTTTTGTTTTTCGCAACAGGGTTTCTCTGTGTAGCCCTGGCTGCCCTGGAACTCACTCTGTAGACAAGGCTGACCTCAAACTCAAGAGATCCACCTGCCTCTGCCTCCTGAGTGCTGGGACTAAAGGTGTATGCTACCACTACCCAGCGAATACACAGTTCTTTAAACTACTTTGAGATTTCATCTTATACCCATCAGAATGGCTAAGATCAATAACACAAGTGAAAGCTCAGTCCGGTGAGGATGCAGAGTGAGAGAACGCTCCTCCATTACTGTGCCAACTTGTACACTCACTATGGAAACCGGTGTGGCAATTCCTCAGGAAGATGAGAAATGACCTACTGAAAGATGCCATGTATACACACCACTCTTGGGCATATATACCCAAAGGATGCTTCATCATACCACAGAGACTTTTGCTCAGCCATGTTCATGTGCTGTTCTATTCATAATAGCCAGAAACTGGAAACAACTTAGATGTCCCTCAACAGAAGATAAAGAAAATGTGGCACATTTACACAATGGAGTATCACTCAGCCATTAAAAGAAATGAAATCATGAAATATGCAGGTAAATGACAGAACTAGAATTTTAAAAATTCTGAGTGAGATAACCCAGACCCAGAAAGACAAATGTGGTACATACTCACTTATATGTGGATATTGGCTGTTAAATCAATGATAACCAAGTTACCACCGCAGAAGCACAGTTAGGTATAGAGTAAGGGACTGGGGAGGACTGCTAAGTCTCACTAAGACAGGGGAATGGAATAGATAGCCATGGATGTAAATAAGCACGGATGAATAGGAGGGCTAGAACAGGAGGATGAAGTGGGGAGGGAAGGGGAGAAGGGGATGAGGAAGAGAATATGAGGAAAGGCAGCTAAAAGTAAGGGCCACTTAAAGGATAGTATGGAAACCTAAAACAGCAGAAACTTCCTAAAATACAGACATAAGTGAAGGAGAACTAAATGAAATACCCAAATAATAGGGGAGAGAGAGCCCGATCTGGTCTCTCTTGTCACTAAATGGAGTTTTTAGTACTGGGATTGAGTAACATCTAATTGAGTTGTTGGTCAAAAAAGGGGGTTGCATGGGAACCCCCAAACAACTCATGCTGTTGCCAAGACTATAGCTTGCTCACCACAAACTGATGGCAAGACCCCATTGCTGAAGACAACGTCTACACAACTCATTGGACATGGAGAAGTCAAACTGATGCCTGCACCTTTATGTTCTAGCATCTTTGATACAGCACCCTACCAAAGGAGAAATGTAAAAACCAAGCAAACCACTAAGGAGTTTGATCTACAGTGGTGCCCTGCCTGTAAGATATATTAGTGCGCCAGGCAGTGGTGGTGCACACCTTTAATCCCAGCACTTGGGAGGCAGAGGCAGGTGGATTTCTGAGTTTGAGGCCAGCCTGGTCTACAGAGTGAGTTCCAGGACAGCCAGGGCTACACAGAGAAACCCTGTCTTGAAAAACCAAAGGAAAAAAAAAAAAGATATGTTAGTGCAATAGTGTCACAAAGCCTTTTGGAACTAACCAATTTGGCTTAAGGTCCACCCCATGTGATGGAACACATAACTGACACTGCTTGTATGACCAAGAACCTAAGACTAGTACAGGGACCTAGGGTAAAATCAAATACTACTGTCCTCAAACCAACAGAGGATGTCTAACAACATTCTGCTCTACTACAGATCAATGCCTTGCTCAGCTGTCATCAGAAGCTTCTTCCTGCAGTAGATGCAAAGAAATAGATATCCACAACCAGACATTATGTAGACGGTTGCGAGACCTTGGAACACACAGTCCTAAATGGGATATCTCCATCAAATCCTTCCCCTCAGGGCTCAGGGAACCCCAGGCAGAAAGAGTGTAAGAGCCAGAGGGGATGGAGGACAAGCAAGAAAATAAAGCCCTCTAAATCAACATGACTGACACACATATGAACTCACAGAGACTGAGGCAGCATGAACATGACCTGCACAGGTCTGTACCAGGTCATCTACATATATTATCATGACTTTCAGTTTAGTGTTTGTATGGAATTCTGGAAAAAAGAGTCTGAGTACCAGGATTTTTTAAATAGTTTTGCATTTGCTCTGAAAAACTTCAAGAAAAAAAAAAAACCAACAAACTCAATGGTCTTGTATCATTTTCTTTCTTTCTTTCTTTCTTTCTTTTTTTTTTTTTTTTTTTTTTTTTTTTGGTTTTTCGAGACAGGGTTTCTCTGTGTAGCCCTGGCTGTCCTGGAACTCACTCTGTAGACCAGGCTGGCCTACGAACTCAGAAATCCACCTGCCTCTGCCTCCCAAGTGCTGGGATTAAAGGCGTGCGCCACCACTGCCCGGCGGCGTCTTGTATCATTTTCATAAGCCCTTTTCAAAAAAAAAAAAATACTATTGTTATAAACACGCTCAGTAACAACACAGTGCCCCACAGCAGTTTACCTTCTATCACAACACATACTTTGCTTCAGCAATTCACTCTACATGGGCATTCATACTGTAATTCTCACAGAAGTGTGCTAATACACGATTTTCTTCATTCACAGCAGCACAGTCCTGGATCAATTAACCATATACATTCAATGAAAAACTGTATCAAACAAGAATGAGCTAGCCATGTTTGCTGGGACTGAATGACATAATCTACGATTAAAGCACATGAGTGTAGCCAGGCTTTCGGCTACTTTGTCAACTATCTTTTCCACCACCCTTCTCCATCCCTATTCCAACCTCCCAACACTAGGTAGGAGAAAAAGAAGGCCTGAGGAGAAAGGGGGTATCCATATTGTTAAGCTACTTCCTGCTGATTAGGGGAGTCAGTTCCTTGGGGCAAGTTTGATCTTTGTAGTCAAGATATTCAATTTCTTCTTGTTGTCTGTTTCCACATGACTACTCGACAAAATGCAGGAAGAAGAGGAGCAGCAGCAGCAGGACGAAGAGGAAGAAGAGGGGCAGCAGCAGGAGAAGGAACAGGAAGAAGAGGGGCAGCAGCAGCAGGAGGAAGAGGAAGAAGAGGAGCAGCAGCAGCAGCAGCAGCAGCAGGAGAAGGAAGAGGAGGAAGAAGAAGAGGAGCAGCAGTAGCAGCAGCCACAGCCCCTCTTGGGGTTCTAGCAGTTACATACTCTTTCAAGAGTCCCCAGAATTCCAAATGTCATACATTTGCAGAAACTATCTACAGCTGGCAAAATCACACCCCTGCTAGAGCATGAGGCAAATCACAGTCAGCTGCTGTGGACAATCTAAACAGCCCCACAACCCATACCTGGGATTAAAACAAAAACATATTTATATAACAATTCTGTATTTTAAAAAAAAACCACAATTCTCACTACACCTGAGCCTGTACAGACACACAAACACACGCACATACATTTACACACACACAAGGTACATGTACATACACACACACACACACACACACACACACACACACACACACACACACAAGGTGAGGTGTCATCCAAAAGCAAAGTCAAAGCAGGGAGAGAGGTGCAGTCTATCTCTAAAGGAAAGATACAAACTATAAAAGATGGTGAACTTCTATAGAAGTCTAGAATGCAGGGATAAGACTTATTTTTCACTGTAAACAAAGTAAGCCAACTTATGTTGTTATATTTATCTTAGCCTGATTTATGCTATTCTTAAATCTTAACAGCTTTTTAAAGTTAGGTAGTGAATTATTTTACTGTTGTGCAGATTTACTTAAGATCTTCAGATTACCAAAACTGTGCTGAGAAAGCCTCCTTTAAAGGCTGAAAGAATTCCTAATCTATCACTATTGTCTTTAGTTTCTTACAAGCTTGAAAGTTACACTGAACTGTAAAGCTAAGGTTTTCCTGACAAAGGTCCTTAAATTGTTGCCAACAAATCCACACCGGTTTGACCTAGTCCCTATTTAGCTTTTTAAGCCTTGAGCAAGTCTTGAAAATCCATTTTCTGCCTTGCTACATTTAATATATGTTCTACATAAAAGGATTTTCTACTGGCCTCAAGTAAGTGGAATCAGGGAACACATATCTCTGTCAGATTTAATCCTTTCAAGACAGTGTGGTCTAGCCTTCTATGACAGAGTAACAAATAAAATGCCTACCTAGAATAAATAAGATAGTGACTCACTACTCCAAAGTGACTTTTAAAAAAGTTCGAAACAATGTATTTCATTATACTCCCAACAGATCTAATTGTAACCAGGAGGCTCAGCTCTTCTACCACTAATATGCTCTGTAACTTCAGAGAAGAGAGAAAATGCTGGAGAAGAGAGTGCCTGGGTTCGTTTATCACATCTGTTTAGTCACTATCAAGTATCAGAGTGAAGGTAATACTGGAAGTACCCAGTAAACACGGGTCTGTTAATGTAGGCCTACTCAACAACAATGCTACAAATTATTACCAAACTTCACGAAAATAAGGGGCAGTCACTTAAAACAAAAGAAAAACAAAGCTGAACTCACCTTTAACACTTTTTCTATTAACATCTGCCCCCTTTTCAAGTAAATACTGAGCGATCTCTTTGTGTCCTTTGTAGCATGAAATCATCAAGCATGTATGCCCATGTCGGTTGGACACTTCCAAATCGGCTTTGTGTTCTACAAGGTATTTCACTATTTCCAAATGGCCATCGAAGCACGCAGCTCGAAGAGGAGTTGAGTTGGTTAAAGTCGTGTTGTTGACAGATGCTCCATGATTTAACAAAGACTGGACAACCTTCAGATGTCCTGCTGCAGAAGCGGCCCATAAAGGGGGGGCCCCCTCGATGGTTTCCCCGTCGAAATTGACAGAGCCCCCGACTTCTATGGAAGCACTGCACTGCTCTAGAAGGAATTCTACCATGTCGAGGTGTCCATACCTAGCAGCCATCAAGAGTGGTGTGGCCCCATTTGTTTTTTCCGAGATCAAGGAGGAAACCTCCGCTTTAGATTTGCTTGCCAGCAACTTGGTGAGGAGCCGGAGTTTGCCATCGCGCGCTGCGTTGAACACCGCTGTCTTTAGATCCATTTATGTCCAGTCGAGGCTAAGCTTTATTTATCGTTCAAAGCAAAGCTCCAGCTTAACTCTCCACGCAGGCAAGTAACAGGAGCCAAAGTTCAACGTTAGTCAATGAGACCCAGAACGGATATAAAACCCAGAGAGTGTGTTCTGTCCTATCGCATTCCAACATCGGAGAAGCAGAGCACCAAACTAGAGAATTAGAAAAATAAATTTTTTTTTTAAAAAAAGCAGTTTTAGGATTTTTGCATACAAGTCAAAGTAAAAACACGATTTGGGCTTCCCTATTTTCTAATCTTGTGGGAGGGGGGAGGAGAAAAGGAAAAAATGTCGTACTCGGAACGATTCTCCCCTTTCCTCCAAGAGGTGCGAAAGGAAAATACAAAAGGGTTCACACGGAGACCATAATGTTTCGGTGGGAGGCAGTTCCTCCCAATGTGCAGAAAATGAAACACTACTGGCAATTGGTTTCCTCGTGTCCGGCTCTAGCCAGCCCAGCTTTGTTCTGGTTTTGCCTTGCACACGCCCAGCGAGTAACCGAAAGGGGCAGAGACGCGGCGGGTTCAGAAATGTTTCTTTCTTGCATCTGCAGAGAACTCGCCAAGGGCGCGAGGCTGGAAGGCCTCACTGTGGCCAGGATGGGTTTCGACAAGGAACAAAAAGGTCAGACGCACCAACTCTCGGCCTGCTCACGCTAAGACCTCGCCGGAAAGGCTTTCTTTCCCTTCAAACTACGCGAGGCGCTCAGGAAATCCGGCCGCCTTCCAGCCTTTAACTTCCCCAGTCGCCCCGTGCTCCGCGGCTACAACCGCCGTCACCTTCGCCTCCACCCCTTCCAGCCGCCCGCCTGCCCTGGGTCCCGCGGCCCACACGACCCCGACCGGCCGCCATCTGCCCCGACGCCCTCCTCCCGCCCAGGCCTCCCCGCCGGGCCCCAAGCCGCGGCCATCGCTACCTGCCCTGGGGCTGGTCCTCCCGCCGTCGGCTGCTCCGGTTCCTGCCGCCCCTTCAAATGGAAACCGTTGTCCCCGTCGCCTGGGATGCCCTACTCCGCCTGCGGTCACACAGCTCCTCCATGCCCCGCGCCCCACAGGAATGAATCCGGCCGCGCTGCTCGCTCCGCCCCGCCCCGCGGAGCTGTCTGCACCCTCCCTCCCAGGCCGTTCGCGTTGCAGCAGCTGCCGCGGCGGATGGTGTAATGGGCTGCAGGCCCGGGGGCCGGACAAGCCAGTTCACTGCTTCACATTACTGACGCCGCAGCCGCGCCATTGGGTCGAGGGAGGGCGGCGGCCGCCGCCAGCAACCGCCTAGGGGCGGGGCAGGGCAGGGCGGCGGGGGCGGGGTGTTGGGGGGGCGGAGCCTGCGCGAGCTCCAAGGAGGATGCGCCTGCGCACTAAGAGGGAGGCGGGGCGCCGTAGGAGGAGGCGGGGGCCTGAAAGAGCGCCCAGGAAAATGCGCCTGCGTGCTATGGAAAGGGCGGAGCTCCTCGGGAGGGGGTGGAGCCTAAGAGAGTTACCCAAAAGACGCGCCTGCGTGGTATTGGGGGGCGGGGCATCCTGAAAGGCTGGAGACCTTAGAAAGAGAGCGCCAAGGAGAATGCGCCTGCGTGCTGCGGGAGAGGCGGGGCATCCTGGATTGAGGCGAAGGCGGGAGAGGAGGATGCGCCTGCGTGCTACGGGTAGGGGAGGGTCGTGTCTTCTAGCTTCTAAGTAGACGTCCTGAATGTAAACTTGTGGGAATCTCGCGCCTGAGTCTTTTCCCGTTTCCCCTCGGTGCTTTCGGAAGATCTCGGAGCACAGGTCGGGAGCGCCCAGTCTTACTATCCCTCACCAGAACAACCTGGCACTCCTCATTTCTTCTATCCTTCCATGGATGAGAATAGACCGAGCTTGTCCAAACAGACACTTCAGACAAACATTCCAGAAAATGAAACTCGTTTTGTAGCTTTCCAAACGTGATTTTTTTTTAAACGGCAGCTGAAAGACATGAATACTATGTAAGAAGACTGACGAAACCAATTAGGTCAATAAAAATTAAATGATAAAAACTAAAAAATGAATGACAGCTAAAAAGCCTGGGTGAAGGAAACAAACTAACAGCTGCACACAGCAGAAAATAAACTTATAGAATCCATGAGGTTAAAACCTTGTGTCTGTGGTATTAAACTAGGTTGAGAAGTATTTCAACTTTATCTTGAGAAGCAATGAATCATAGGAAACAGGTTTGAAAACAAATCTTCACCCTCTTCAACACTATTTGGCCAGAACTTAAACCTACACAATCCTTAGCACCACTGGGAAAGAGAAAATACCAGAGTAGATAGACTGAAACTCACAATCATTGTAAAACTTCATCGCAAGAAACTATGCGAAACTGAAAATTATCCAGAAAATTATGTGCCTTCTTCACATGATCAATCACAATTTTCATACAAATGTACACTTTGCTTTTTTCCTTTGTCATATTCTAAACATTTCTCATGCTTTTACACTTTTTTATCTTTTTGACATTTTTAACACATGTACATGAATCAAAATGAGGACCCATGACCGCTCCTAGAGAGCGACTTTATTGTCAATATGAGGGAGAGCACAGCCAGAGGCATCTGGAAGGTTCCAGACTAAACCAAGCCACTAGAAACAGGTTGGTGGAGAGAGAGGAGAAGAGGAGAGA
>CM052715.1:32252261-32272828 GCA_028551405.1 Uromys caudimaculatus
CACGACACCGACCTGACAATATACAGTGTGTGGGTGTGGGTGTGTCCCTGTCCCTCAGTATCCTACAATTGGAGTGGAGAAAAGAAAAAAACCAAAGCTTTGGTTGTCCTAGAACTCTGTAGACCAGACTGGCCTCAAACTCACAGATTTTTTTCTGCCTCTGCCTCCTGAGTTCTGGGATTAAAGTCATGCGCCACCAACACCCGGCCTCCATAGAATTCTTTTTTTTTTTTTTTTTTAAACTTTATTTTAGACTTATTTGATTCATATGAATGCTTTGCCTGCATGTATGACTATGCATCACATGCATGCCTGGTGCCTGAGGAAGTAGTGAGCCTCCATGTGGGTGCTGGGACTCAAACCACAGTCCTTCAAAAGGACAAGTGCTCTTAACCATTGAGCCAACTCTCCAGCCCTCCATAGGATTCTTAAGCGGTAAGTAGACTCTTAGATTTAAGGCCAGTTCTGGCTCCTGAACCTTCACTTTATGTCTATACTTTTTCCTAAAACCTGTATGCTGATGGAGGGATACACTTATGACATCTTGCTAGTTCATTTCCCAACTCTTCCAATCACTTCATCTTTCCCGGATCATTAAAAAAAAAAAAAAAAAAAAAAGACAGGCATACCTTTTACTCACAAGAATCATAAAAGGATATATTACTCTGGAATGCAAGAATCATAAAAGGATATATTACTCTGGAATGCAAGAACCTCAAGGAACTTTGTCAATTTGTTACCAGTTGAAAGTATTGAGCAGAATTGAGAAAGTATCTATTAGCTGGGTAACAAATTGTCTTGTTAAAGGACACCCAAATAGCTGCTTTCAACAAGATACGTTATAAATCGCAAGAAATGGGTATTCATACTACTTCTTAGAGCCCTAGGTCAGTGTGCCACACCACAAGGGGATGCTGCCTTCAGCAAACTTCACTCTATGTTTTCTTTGTTTTAATCCTTACTGGCACAGTATATGCAAAACAATGCAACAAAGTTTCTCAAATTTACCTGGCCATCCTTTTGATTTTTTTTTATTTTTTTTTTTTTGTCTATGTGATCTATAATTGGTAGCATTATTTTACATTATTCTGAGATTTTTCAATTTTTTGGACCCCCCCCCCTCCCCGCAGCTTTTGTTTGAACCACAAGCCTTAACCTGCACAATATCGGTAAACTTTGTTAATGAGATATAATTTGGGGAAAGGACAGAATGAATCAAAAATATCTCTAGTTCTTAGTAACTAACTGGGCAACAGGCCAAGTTAGAAATGCAAAAAAGGAGCCCGCTTTCCTGGTGTCAAGAAACTGATTGTTGGAAGGCTGAGCTACAACTGTTAGCATTTCTTCTGGGCTCCGCCCCACAGTTACCAGGCAACAATCAGGTGTGCCTGACTCACTATAGAAGGAGCTGCTTGCCCCCTCCTCTCTCTCTCTTGCCTTCTTGCTCTAGCTCTGCCCTCTCCCGCTCCCCCTGTCTTTCCCCATTCCCCCCTTTCCACGTGCTCATGGCTGGCCTCTACTCCTCTATTCTCTCTGCCTTTCTCTGCTTTCTCTGTCTCTACTCTCTCAACTCCCCTTCCCATGCCCTGAATAAACTCTGTTCAATACTAAACCGACAGGTGGCTGGTCCCTCCGGAGGAAGGGATGACTCAGCATGGGCCCCGCTGAGGCACCCCCTCCCCCACACCAGACTGCACCTCCACCAAACAAATTCACTCTCCCTATCTTTTTATAAAACACAACAAGAAAAGTTACCTAGCATGCATGAGGCCCTGACTTTGATCCACAGTGTTGGGGAGAGGAGCAGAAATGGGGGAGAGTTGATGAAAACTGACTGGGGGCTATTTCTAGTTATAAACAAATGGACACAAGCCAAGCATAGTGGCTCACTCCTTTAATCTCAGCACTGGGAGGCAGAAGCAATAGAATCTCTGTGAGTTCAAGGTCAACTTGGTCTACATAGTGAGTTTCAGAACAGCTGGAACTACTCTCTGAGACCCTGTCAATAATAATAAATAATAATAATAGCAAAAAAAAAATGTACAGAAACAGCAGTGAGAGCCCAAAGGAGAAAATGCCCAACCATACGGAGCAAATCTGGGAAGGGGTAAGTTGAACCTTAAACAACCAGCAGGAACTCGCCCGGCTGAAAGGCAGGTACAGAAACACAATTTGAAAGCAAAGTTCGTGGGAGCCCATGAGACAGCTCCTTCTCTACTTCTTCCTCTCCATGTGCTGGTACTTCTGAATGCACCAAAGGCCTAACTTCCCTCCCTAATGACCTATTTCTTCTCTCTTCGGCTTAACCCGGATTAACGGTCTATGTTGCTGCTCTCTTACAGTTTTTAGGAGTGCAGTCTGATTAAAGAACTCATGAACCCCAAATTACCTTAAAATTATAGAAATATGCAGGGCAGAATTCTTTTAAAAGTGTGAATTCCAGGTTCCCCCTTTATATTTTGGGTTTTGTCTCTCATTCCCTGGATGACTTAAGACAAGCAGGTAACAGGTTGCTCACCAAATTCTGACAATTTCTCTTGGCTCTGACTCTGTCTTTGGTATGGTGCTATCATTTTCTCATTATCATAGGGTACAAATCTTGTATCTGTATGAAAGTATGTTTCTTTCCTTTGCTGTCTTATTTACAGAGGCCGTCACAGCCCCAGCTCTAACTCCCTAGATAGTAGCACTGAGAAAGGATCTAAAATATCTTAAGAATCAGCTTCGTCTTCAGGCCAGTCCTCTGCTGTAGGGTCTCAAGGTTCTTCAGAGGGCTGAAGATACACTTGATGACTGGGGATGTGATCTTGTGATTCTTTATAGAATAAAGTCTTGTGAAGTGAGGAGGAGCAGAGGTCCAGGGAGAGAGTCAGCCAGAGCCACTCCCAGATAAAAGGCTACAAGCAGTCTCAGACTCCTGCCAGCACACTGAGACCTGCTGGGAAAGATTTCTGAGTGTTGATGACCTTGGCTGCAGTTTGAGCCTCAGTCTTTTCTCCTATCCTGATCTCACTAGTTCTGAATGTGTGTTTTTAATAGTTTTATTATTTTAATAAAATAAAACTAGCTAAAGTGTGCATTTTCAATAAATTCTAGAAATGATTCTTATGCCTGCTAAGTTTGAGGCCACAGTCCATCTAAGATCACTATCTCTGTTTTTCCAAGCAAGAGACATCGCTTACATGAATCCCAGGCCTCTGGCTGGTTACTGTGGGTGTCCGTCTTGATTCCTTCTTATTAAGTTAGTATCTGAAGGGAAGGAAATCTAGGACTGCTATAGAATTCTTTACTCAGTTCTTAAACACAAGGCTACACACCAAGGTTGTGAAATTGCCTGTGAGTGAGTGTGGTGGTTTGAATAAGAATGCCCCCCCCACCTCACCCCCACCTCCCTACCCTCCTCCCACCCCCCATCTCCACCCCCCCACCCTCCCACCCCGTCAGCCCCTAATTTTGAATGCTTAGTCATCAGGGAGTGTAGCTGTTTGATAAGATTAGGAGGAGTCGGTGGTGTGGCCTTGTAGAAGGCATGTGACTGAGGGTGGGCTTTGAGGTTTCCAAAGCCCACGCCAGGCCCAGTCTCACTCTCTCTGCCTGTGGATCAGGATGTAGCTCTCAGGTACTTCTCCAGTACCTGCCTGCCACGCCTGCTGTACCTGCCACCACACTCCCCTCTATTATGATAGTGGACCAAGCCTCTGAAACTGTAAGCAAGCCCTCAATTAAATCCTTTCTCTTAGAAGAGTTGCCTTGGTCATGGTGTCTCTTCATAGCAATAGAACAGTGACGATGACAGTGAGTTTATTGGCTTATGGCCTGATGAGGCACCCTAACTGTGATACTGTGGTCATGAGTTTTCTATCACCAGTCAGATGGGGCCAGGTTACTATCAGTTGCAAACAGACTAATAGAGACGAGTCCGGTCATTTATGACCCAGTAGTCTATCAGGTCCTGCTAGAGCAGTGAATACCCACTGCCTCCCTGCCTGAGTCTTAAACACTTCTAGGCCTTGTCCAAGCCCTGGGAGAATGCTTGCTGCAAAGGCCTTGTTGCCAGTCCCTAAATGTTCAAATGATCCTTTTGTGCTTCTTTTAGAGACTTCTAGATCAACATGCCTTGTACAATTTAACTTGTACTATATTTGATTTTGAAATTGCTTACCCAGACTGAAGATATGCTCAGTGGGAGAACACATGCCTAACGTGGGCAAAGGCCTGGGGACCATCTCCGCACCAGAAAAAGCAAAGGCAGGCAAGGTAGAAAAGCAAAAATGGCGGGCAGTGGTGGCGCATGCCTTTAATCCCAGCACTCGGGAGGCAGAGGCAGGCGGATTTCTGAGTTCGAGGCCAGCCTGGTCTACAGAGTGAGTTCCAGGACAACCAGGGCTACACAGAGAAACCCTGTCTCGGAAAAAAAAAAAAAAAATCAAAGCTGTCTTCCCACATGTCACTAATACATGCCCACACAGGAGCTCCTAGCTGCCTCCTCACATCGGCAGCTTGAAAGCCTTCTTCCCACCATACGGTTGGGATGAATCATCACTGATGTGCCCTCTACAAGATGACTACCCCAGATTCCAGAACTACTTCAGTACCCTAGGTGCTCACAGCTCTAGGATTATTCTTCCATCCATCCTCTCAGTGGAATCTACATCCCTAGTGTGGAATTCTGTGAGGTCATTCTTACCTAGGATCGCTCAAATGCATCCCAATCCCTCTGACTTCCTGAGCATCTAAAACAGTAATTATCTATCTTCCTAGTGCTGTGACATTTAATACAGTTCCTCATGTTGTGCTGACCTCCAACCACAAAATTATTTTCGATGCTCCTTCATAACTGCAATTGTAATGTACCATTATGAATTGTAACGTAAATATCTGATATACAGATGGTCTTAGGTGACCCCTGTGAAAGGGTCATCTAACCTTCCCCCAACCCCCAAAAAGGGTCATGACCCATAGATTGAGAACCATTGATCTAGAGACTGTATTCACTGACTCTGTGCCTCCCACTCCATCTTAGGTTCTTTTTACACAGATCCAGCATGCTTTGCTGTTAACGACTCTTTTTGGTTTTGTTTTTTTAAAGATTTGTTTATTTTATTTATATGAGTACACTGTAGCTGTCTTCAGACACATACCAGAAGTGTGCATCAGATCCCATTACAGATGGTTGTGAGCCACTGTGTGGTTGCTGGGAATTGAACTCAGGACCTCTGAAAGAGCAGTTGGTGCTCTTAACCACTGAGCCATCTCTCCAGCCCTGTTAACAACTCTTAAGACTTCAGCAGAGTTTCTTTCTTTACCCCTGCCCCCCAGTCCTATCTGCTTCTGGCTTCTTTCTCCTGTTATTGCAACAATACTTGTAGAAAGAAAATCTTGTGTATTGCTTGGATACACCACCTGTCAATTAAAAAGCCTATGGCCTATGGCTTAGGCAGGAAATAGAGGTGGGACTCCTAGGAGGAAAAAAAATTCTGGGATAGAACCAGGTGGGAGATTGCGCCAGGATGATTTAAAGACATGGGTGAATGGTATCTGAGCATAGTTAACCAGCTATGTGGCAGGATGTAATTTAAAATAAATGGATTAATTTTAGTTATGATCTAGTCAGAGAGGAGCCTAGCTATATGGCCAAGATATTCGTAAATATATTTTGAGTCTGCGTCTTATTTCTGGAAACATGGGGCTGGGAGGAAGAAACAGGACCTAACTTCTACAAATAACTTATTGTTACCCCAGGCCTGACCTCAACCCCAATAGTAGGAAACTTCCTCTGGACTTTTTTGCCAAAGTCAGGCATGAAAGCACATCTTTGACTCCTAACCTTTCTGATTGGGAAATCCCTTGCCCATTGTTTCCTGGCTGAAACCATTGTGTCTCTTGATAAGAGTGGCTCCCACTGACATTGTTCTCTGCTACCTGGTTAGTAAGGGGCTTCATGCCAAGTCTTGGCCTTGCTTCCTGCCCAGAGTAGCCATTCATACTTCCAATCCAGTCTCAGGTCATAATTCCTGTTTGGAGAGTCAATTTTGTGAGTATTGTTCCCTCAAGGAGCCATCTAAAGACTGACATTATGATGATCTAATATATAGTCCTAAGAGTCTCCCTTTGAAAAGCCCAGATCCCATCCTCAGGATCAGGATCAGGACCAGGACCAGGATGTGTCTTTAAAGACTAGGGCTGCTGTGCAAGCATCCTACTTGGACGTGGTTCAATCAGGTTATCAGGAACCAGTTTATTACTGTCACTATTCTAAATATTCTAAGTTTTCCATATCCTCCAGACAGCTAACTTAAGGATCACAAATACCTCTTGCTTTTTGAGTCCCAATAAAAATAGCCCTGTGACTGATCATTAGTGGAAGTCGGGCAACTTGTATCCATGCATCCATCCATCAGGCTGTTCACTCACTCATTCAGTCAGCTACTGGGGTGTGTGTGTGTGTGTGTGTGTGTGTGTGTGTGTGTGTGTGTGTGTGTGTGTGTGTGTGTGTAGTGTTAAGGGTTGAACCCATTGCCTTGCACATAGCAGGCAAATATTCTACTACTGAGCTATGATCCCAATCTCTTTTCACATTTATTTTAAGTCAGGATCCATGTTGCCCAGACTAAACTTAAACCTATTCTGTGTTTCTAAGTAGGCTGTGAACTTGTGATCCTCTTGCCTCAGCCTCCTGAGTAGCTGTGATTACAGTCTTGTGCTACCACACCCAACTTCATTCTGTCAATAGATATTTATTGCAGACTCTGTGTATCTCACAGTGAGGAGCCTAGGAATCCAGTGTATATGAACAAGATCATGTTGTACTGGAACATTTGAAGTATTGCATTGTTAGATCAAATGGCGCGGGAGAGAGTGAGGTCCCACCGTCTCTGTGGAGTTCCCAGGCTCTGGGCATCGCAGATGCTGTTGGATGCCGTGGGAGAGCTGGGAACGGAATGGGACTGCAGGCTAGATCAAGCCTGGGCAAACAGGGAGGAAAGGAATGTGGCTGGGGTCCCCACCAGGACCAGGTGGGTGGCTTGGGCACCGGCTAGCTGCTTTGGCTTGGGTGGAAGTCTGCTGCAGCTGGGAGTGCTGAGACGGCTTCAACGGGAGGATAGAGGTGAAGGACGGTTCCATTGTTTCCCACGGCTAATGAAGATAAATAGAGACAGTTCATAGGTCTAAGGCGTTTATTATCATTGTGGAGAGTGGCGTGGGTGAAGCCGTACCCCTGCTCTCTCAGGGAGGGGCGAGGTTGAAATAGTAACTGGGAAGGGGCGTGGCTAAGCCTCTAGGTGCCAAAATTAACATGGGGATGTTGAGGCTACGTGGCCACGCCTCTACCTGAGGAGGGGCTTGAGGGGTGTGACCTTTTTTACATGACAAAATGTCCCAGACCTATGGAGAGATATAGGCACATGTCAGGTGCTGTATTCTAGGAGCTTTGGCAAACATCTGCTGTCCCTTATAGGCTGTCTTCCACTTGGGACAACCTTTTGGGCCTGCGGGATTCAAACTTTAGCTCTACCAGAAAACAGACTGCCTAGCACGGCCCGAATCGCATGTGGGTTGGGCAAAGAGGAGTGATGACTAAGCAGAAGCTGAAGGGGAAGTGGATGTTTTCACCAACAAAGAACCAAAGCAAGAGAAGAGCTGGCTATTAATAATTTAAAGAAGCATTTGTATTAGCACACATCTGTAACCACACATTCCAGTGCTGGGAGATTGACTCAGGAGGATCAGGTCAAGGCTGTCCTTGGCTACATAGTAAATTTGAGATCATTCTGGGCTACACATTTGTGCACACGAACATGTATACACACACACACACACACACACACACACACACACACATGAACATGTATATACACCACATAACACACAGAAAGTATGAACATACACACAAAAGAGCATGTACATATACTCCATAACATATGCATGCACACATACACACATATGAACCACATAACACATGTATGTACATGCTCAAAAGAACATGTACATTCACCATATAATGCATATATATACATGCACACACAAACATGTACAGGCACCACATAACACACTCATGATATAATCATACATACACAAGAGTATGTGTATACACCACATAACACATATGCACATATGTATATGTCTTAAACAAACAAAAAAGAACAAATAACCACAACAAAAATGAAAGTCCCAGAGCTGAAAGATGTACTCGTGGCTGGATAGTACTGTGCACCACGGAAGCAGTGGGAATTGAAGGCGCAGAGTTTTGAAGCCAGCAAGCCATGAAACATCTCAGGAATTCACCTGAGCCTAAGTGACAGGGCAGGGCAGAACTGGCTTCTGCAGTCACAAACTTCTGACTTCACCCAGAGTGAGCAGACACAGTGCTAGAACCTGCCTGGCTAAGCCATGAGCTAAATAGCCACCAGCTCACAAGGCTTTTAGAGATCTCAAAACTTGCCTTTGATCAGAGAGTTTAAAAAAAAAAATGTAATTTGCCATTATTATGACTCACTCTCAAAATAAAAGCAAGACAAAACCAATAATGTACACACCCTACTAATCCAGTGTGTGTATATAGCAGGTTGTGGCAGTGGAGGCCTATTTGTCTTGACTAGAAGAGCCCTGCCTGTTACAGAATAAACAGCAGTTCTCAGACTATGTTTGTTTTAGTAAAATCACTAGACTGAGTCCCTCTGTTACCACAGTGTGAAATCCCCACCTACTCTTCCCCAGGAAAGCACGAAGCTGCTACAATCCTGATTGAAATAGTTGTCCCAGGAAGTGTTCCTGAACCCCAAAAGACCATCAAGGAGCCAATTTTGATGTAATCGCACTAGGGTCTCTTTATTTAAGCTCCATCTTGGGCCACACCCACCATCTCTAACACAGTAGAACAGGGGGGTACAGCCCTGAGCCCAGTTGTAGGCAAGCATTTATAGAGGCAAGAAGGTGGTATCTAGCCTGATACACATCTGATTGGGAGGCCATTATGGCCTTTAACATAATTGGCTGGTGCTGGGAACTAAACCATAAACTTAACTTCTACTTTCCTCCTGATTGGGGGTTGTTAGGAAGTGAGTGCCAGGGGCGTGCTTGTAACCTGGAGGTGCAGATTTGTTGGAGAATAACCTGGAAACTGATACTAGACGCAGGTTTTGTTGGAGAGTGACCTGGAAACTGGTGCTAAGTACCAGCCTGTTAGTTAACTTGAGTTCAACCTTGGGTCAGGTTCTTTCAAATGGAGTCTGAACCCAGAAGATCTACTAGTCTCTGAAAACGATAAATATATTGGATAAGTACAATACTTTGGGCAGTGCCCTGCTGCCATAGCTAGGGAAGAGAGAAAGACAGGCCTAAGTTTTAGAGCTTTCTTCTAGAGGGATAAATAGATCAATGGAAGTATAACTTTACCTAAAACAAGGCTTTAATTTTCTTGGCACTCTTATTATTGCTCTTGCGGTCATGTACAAGGCTTGATAGAATTAGAGAAATCTGGGCCTTCTTTGGTAAAAGAGTTTGTAAGTCTTAACTTTGCATGGGGAGATTTTGGTTGAGAGCCAGAGTCCCCATTGGATCCTCTACTATCTACAGTGATGCTCCTTTCCATCGGTGTCCTTGGAAAGCAAAATGGTGACTCCCTGCTTTTGCTATTTACAACTTCCTGTCAATAATCTTCAGACTCGATTGTTCCCACCACCAGCTTTGATGCAATGGTAATAACCACGATGATGGTAACTGCCAGTGTGTATCTAATCCTGCTCCAGCTCCATTTTTATAGTTATGGCTACTGAGTTTACGTAGTTAGCACATCAAGACAGATGATAAACAGTACAAGTCAAACATGCAAAAAACTCAGCTCAACACAGGTTTATTGCCAACAAAAGGTTCAGTCAATTTCTCTCTGCATAGTCCCCAAGGCTATCATGGACATCAGACATGAATAGGCAAACTATGTTGTTATATTAATTTATTTTGTTGAAACAGGGTCTCCTGGCCTCCAACTTGCTATTTATCAGAGAATGACCTTGGACTTCTCAGCCTCTTGTTTCTACCTCCTGAGTGCTGGAATTACAGGTGCATGCCACCATTACTGATGTATGATATGCTAGGGATCAAACCCAAAGCTTCATGCATGCTGGGCGAGTAAGACTCTACCAACTGAGCTACATCTCCATCCAGCAAACTCACTTCAATACCTAAGTCACAAGAAAGGACAGAGTGCTGCAGAGAGCACCCAGCTTTCCTAGTAGGAAGACAACATCTCTCAGACACCCCACTTTCTCAACCTTAAGGTGAGGACAGAAGTTCCAATTGCTAAAAGATTGCCTTGAGAACTAGGTGAGATAACATTCATAAAACATACACTAGGCACTCAATATGTCCTGTCTATCTAAATACCTAGTAAGACCAGAATCCAGCATTTTTATTCTGTATAAACACAGGTCTATTGCCTACAAAAGGTTCAGTAAATTTCTCTCTGCATGGTCCCCAAGGCCACTGTGGACAACAGACATCAATAGGCAAACTATTTTATTATATTAATTTATTTGTTGAAGTTTATGCCCACTAAATGTGTGTGTGTCTTCTTCCACACACCAGATTTATACACAACCCTATACAGGACAGGAAGTGTAACAATGGCCCACTGTAATCTATGCCCTTGCTCACAAGCAAGTCTGAACAAGAAATGGTGACCACGTCAGCACAAACCCATGACTGCCATTCACAGATGCCCCAGAAAAACACTCTGTGCTGACAGCAGACCAGAACAATTGTTTTAATGTGTGAAGAACAAAATGTCCAGATTATCCTGTAATTTCTCCCCTTGTCCTCTTCTTGCTATTATCCTGGTCTGGTCAATTTACTGTTCTACTGCCAAGGTTATATCTGGCTTGCTGTTCCAACACTATTAACCCTCTGCTCCCTCCGCTCAGAAATCTGAAAGGCTGACTCTGAATGGGAACCAGACACAGGCTGGTCCTAGGCATTGGTTGTCCCTCTGCTACAGTTCATTAAAGACAACCTTTCCACATCATCCATGTCAGCCTTCTCCAGTCAAGATAGCCTTGCATAGATGCCCTCTCCAAGACTGAATGTCTAAAATTCTCCCAAATGACTCTTCCATGACACTCTTTGTACCTTGATTAGGTCTTGGGGAATCCCTTATTCCTCTTGTTAGAAATCGACTGAATAATGCAATTGAGATTTCTGTAGACTTTTTCTTGTTAATGAGATTGATTATTCTAGAGAAACCTTGATTTAAAGAAATGCCAATGGGCTTTGTTTAAAACATTTATTTTAGGTATTTTTTTAAGTTCTCTTATTTTCTTCATATTTGTTCATTGATATAATTATCTATTAGATCACCATCCCCATTAAATGTTCCAAACCTCAGGGAGTCATCACTTGGAGGTATGAAATCACTGCTGGAGGAATAAAAACAAAACAAGAGACTTATTCATAATGTGGCATATGGTTGTTAACATTATCATGCTTTTAAAAATGAAGTGCTGTTTCATTGACTTCATAAACATTGGTTTCTATTATGCTTTGCTGTTGTATCATGCATTTCTATATGCGTGTGCTATAGATACTCAAGATATGTCAAATATGGACTGCACATTGAACATATCCCCTCTATGACCGTTCCCAAGAGCAGATCATATATCTCTATGGGAAAAACCAAGAGCCTAATGAATGAAGCAGAGTCAAGTGTTTCAATCTTTGAAGCCTAATGGAGCTGGCCTAGCTGGATACACATCTTACATTAGACTTATCGTTAACCTTGGGGTGTGTGTGTGTGTTTTAATCTATTTACTTTACATGTATCCTGACTGCATGTTTGTCTTTGTACCACTTACATGTCTGGTATTTTCAGAGGCCAGAGAAGGCATTGGATCCCTGGAATTGGAGTTAATATACATATCTGCATCGTGTGGGTGCTGAGAATCAAATCTGGATCCTCTTAACCATTAAGCCCCATATAAACTTGTTTTTTTTTAAACTATTATTATTTATTATTTTATTTTACATGCATTGGTGTTTTGCCTACATGTATGTCTGTGTGAGGGTGTCAGATTCCCTGGAACTGGAGTTACAGACAGTTGTGAGCTGCCATGTGAGTTCTGGGACTTGAATAGACTCTAGAAGAACAGCTAGTGCTCTTAACCATTGAGCCATCTCTCCAGCCCCAATAACCTGTCTCTGTGTGTGTGTGTGTGTGTGTGTGTGTGTGTGTGTGTGTGTGTGTGTGTGTGTATGTAACTGAAATACCTGTCCCTTATCCAATGCCTCTCTTGTCAAAAGTATGAGGCAGCCAGGCAGTGGTGTCCCACGCCTTTAATCCCAGCACTTGGGAGGTAGAGGCAGGTGGATTTCTGAGTTCAAGGCCAGCCTAGTCTACAGAGGGAGTTCCAGGACAGCCAGGGCTATACAGAGAAACCCTGTTTCGAAAAGCCAAAAAAAAAAAAAAAAAAAAAAGTATGAGGCAGGTAGCTTATCTTTGCTGGTTTACAGGTCTATGAGTAGAGAAGAAATCTGTCTGGAATTAATTACTTCTAGGGACAGAATCTGGACCTGATACAGATGGTGTTTTGCATTTCTGAGCTGATGATATTTAGATAAGATTTCTTTGAAGTGATGCCATGACAGGAAGAGACTTCTGTGAATCTTTTAGAGTAAAAAATACATATTTTACGTGTGGACATGTAGGGATCATTGGGGCCTAGGAGCAAACTGTAGCATCAAAATTGCCCCTGTAACTGTGCCTCATACTGTTATCCCCCTTTCAAGTGCAAATGTAATCCGTGAAAATGCTATCAATCCCTCTATTGTTCTAAGTCAAAAGTAAGATTCATCAGGTAGTTCTGTTTTGTCTATTAAATGAGTCTTTGAAAGGAGATTGCTCTGATGACAGCAGAAAACAGTGGAAGCACAGAGGAAGTGAAGGAAATTCTCCCACTAGCATCAAAAGATTCTGTTACTATTATGTTGGAAGAAGGCCTATAAGAAAGAATGGCCTTCACCTATAATCCCAGCACTTGGGAGGCAGGTGGATTTCTGAGTTCGAGGCCAGCCTGGTCTACAGAGTGAGTTCCTGGACAGCCAGGGCTACACAGAGAAACCCTGTCTCGAAAAACAAAAAAACAAAAAACAAAACCAAAAAACAAAAAGAAAGAAAGAAAGGAAGGAAGGAAGGAAGGAAGGAAGGAAGGAAGGAAGGAAGGAAGGAAGGAAGGAAGGAAGGAAGGAAGAAAGGAAGAAAGGAAGAAAGGAAGAAAGGAAGAAAGAAAGCAAGCCCTTGAGGGGTAGACATTGGTGTCCAACTGACAGCAAGGAGGTAGGACTGCCTATATACACAAAGAACTAAGTTCTTTATCTTGACATAGACTAAATTCTATGTGAAGGAACAGCATAGATGAGGCTAGAAACAGATTCCTTCTCAATGGTACCTTTAGAGAAGAATGCAGCAAGCTGACACTTGAACTCAGTCTTCTGAAACTCCAAGCAAGGGACCTAGTCCTGCTATGCTAACCTTGAACCTACAGAACTGTAGAATAAATGGGTATCATTATAGTCCACTAAGTTTGGGGCTGACGCAAATCATTGTTGTAAAGGAGCGTTCTGTAACTCCATTGCTCTGTGAGATCCACATAGCCAGATAAAACAGATATAATCCTAAGTGTTGATTGACTATGTTAAAAATAATAATAAGCCTTTGTGTGAGTTAGTAATCAAGTCATCAATGGCTTGTTGTGCCGTTCGTTGTTTTGATTCAGCCACTAACACTTTATATAGCCCTGCCTTCAAACTCTATCAAGTAACCTGTCCCTATTTCCCATTAACCTCTAAGGAAAATTATTATTTATTTTACTCATTATACCAATGAAACTTAACATAATTTGAGTTTTATAGGTAGTTAATTTCATGAGGAAGTTACATGACCACAGAACTGGGTGGTGGGTGCAGAAGGAGGAGGTGGGGACAAGATGCATGGGTGCAGGAAGAAGGGCAATAGAAATGTCAAGGTGAGTCCCACTAAGACAGAATGACTGGAGAGCCACCGCAAACTGATGGCAGAGCGCTCAAAGATCAGATAATACCACACACCTTAGGTGGGTTCAACACATAGAAATTGAAATAATGGTTCATAAAGACTAATCTAGCTGTCTCAACAGCACATGGGAGCTTAGAAAGGAAAACTCCTGAGCCCTAGACAGTCAAACATTCGTGAGGGTGTGGCTTAGTAACTTCTGCTCTAACATGCCCTGTTGGTCATTTTTATATGGAATAACATTTGAGCGCCACAGTAATAGTGTGTTCACACTTAACCTCTTGTGACTAAGCATTCTGAGATCCACAGAGTCATGAGGTTACCCAATCCAGCTTCCTCTGTTGTCATACAGGCAATAAGACATGCCACTGGACCAACAGCCTTGAGTTTTGAAGCTCTGCATATCTTGGCATTCATCCCGGGTGTGTCCTAACAGGTTACTTCTGAGTTGCATATATTAGTAAGAATTTAAGTTAAATTAGATTATAAATTATTAATGAAGGAACAGGTCTCAGTAGAATATGATCCAGGAGAGGAGAAAATTAATTATACATAATTTGCTAAATCCAGTCACAAAAGAACGGAAAAAAAATAACAATAGGAGATTCGAACCTGAACATGGAGGTCACTCATGCCTCTCACAGGAAAGAAAAAATCATTTTAGAATGTGGGTGTTTGTGTAGATTTTCTGAATGAAGAAAATTGTTCTTGCAACCAAATCAAATCAACTATTAAAGAAGAGTTTTGTTCCCTCTACACTTACCAGTACCCCATTGAGGTTTGTTTGGTTTTGTTTCTACATTATATTTTTAAACAATGTATCTCTAAATAATGTAAAAAATTAATCCCAGTGTGAAGACTTCAGCTTAAACTGGAGGATTTGTTTTGAAGACTTTCTTTTTTTTTTTTTTTTTTTTTTTTTTGGTTTTTCGAGACAGGGTTTCTCTGTGTAGCCCTGGCTGCCCTGGAACTCACTCTGTAGACCAGGCTGGCCTCAAACTCAGAAATCGGCCTGCCTCTGCCTCCCAAGTGCTGGGATTAAAGGCGTGCAACACCACTGCCCAGCTGCCCATTATCTTTTAATAGAAATAGAAAAGCTTGAATAACTTGAGTGGATATGGATCTATTCTAAAAAATGAGTGTCTGATCCAGCAGCTCATCTAACCGTTGAGCCCTGTGCTAGCAAGCTTTTGTTATGTGGCATATGTACTGTTTCTGGAGAGCCAAACAGCACTGACGCTCTGGCTTCTATATCACAGTCATGCACTGTTAATGATAGAGATACATTCTGAGAAACAAACCATTTTAGGTTCAACCATACAAGCATCACAGAATGTACAGTGAAGTATAGTGCATACAAACCCATAGCATGGATGCTTCCTACCATCAAGCAGCATGTGCCAAACATAATTGTATGTGCTGTTGGCCAAAGAGTAAATGTGGTTTGACCAGTGTCATTATTAAGCATGAGAAGTATAATGACTCCAATGCCACTAGTGTTAGCTTTCTGTCACTGTGACAAGATGCTAGAGAAAACAACTTAGAGGAAGTTAAAAAATCTGTGAAGCTGGGGTTAATAGCACATGCCTTTAATCCTAGCATTGGGGAGGCAGAGGTAGATAGACTCTGTGAATTCAAGGGCAGCCTGATCTACATAGTGAATTCTCGCTATGATGAGACCTGGTCTTGAAACAACAACCACAACAAAGATTTATTTTGACTTGTGGTTTTCAAGATTTAGTACATAGTCCTTTGTTCAAGTTGTTTCAAGGCCAGGCAATAGGTCATGGCAGCAGCATGTGAGAGAGGAAAACAGCTCCCCTCCCGGTGACCAGGAGGTGAAGACAGGAAGCAGGGATAAAATACACTCTGCAAACGCATGACAACCCACTGTGTTGGAGAAGCCATGAGTGTAGACACTTCAGGCAGCTGTGTGTCTTGAGTCCATATTCAGGAAGCAGACAGCAGTAGAGATGCCGTTCAGCTTGCTGCTGCTTTTTACTCAGTCCAGGATCCCACCCATGGTATGGTGCCACATTTACTTAAGGTGTGTCTTCTTACCTCAACTAACCTAATCTAGAAACTCTCTTACAGATACAATCAGAGGGTTTTTTTCCCCATGGTAATTCTAAATCCCATCAAGTTGACAAGCAAGACTAATGTCATACCCACTGTGGCATACTGCCTCCAATCAGGCCCCTTCCTTCTTAAAATTTCTGTCAGTATCCTATGGCCAATTCAGCTATGAATCCATTAATGGATTGATCCACTGATGAAATTAGAGCCCTCACAACCCAATGACTTCCCCAGAGCCCCATCTCTGAAAATGCTGTGCAGAGTACCAGCTCTGAGGCAACGCTTTGTATCCAAACCCCATACCACTAGGCAATCAGAAAATGTCAGTTCCCCTACGAGGCTTTTGCATTTGTTTGTTTGTTTGTTGTGTGTGTGTGTGAGAGAGAGAGAGAGAGAGAGAGAGGGAGGGGGGGTACAACTCTGTAGACTCAGTTTGCTCCTTCGGCCTTTCCTGTAGGTTCTGGAGCCTGACCTCAGGTTGTCAGGATTGCTTTGCAGGCACCTTTACCTGCTGATCATCTCCCTGGCCCTCTCTCTGTTAGAGCCATAGCATACACTTTCACTTTTCTATAAGAATGAATGGAGATATTCTAAAGAGACAGCAACCCTCCCTTCAGCTATCAGCAATGGGAATCTCATGCTGGGAGAAAGAAAAAGCTGGTGCCTGGTGCCAGCTAGAGTCTCCAGAACCGAGATTTCACACAGACAAGGAGAGATTAGAGACAATGGTGGGTTAGTGGTAGTCAGGAGTACACTCTGACCTGGACTGGACAGTTTGATTATGCATACTCTTGCCATATCTTGAGACCTAAACCTCATGCTAAGACCCTAAAAGTGGACTTAGTGTCAGGATCACTGGACCCCTTTATGTATTCCTCTTCCCAGTGTGGCAGCTTTGGATCAATAGCCCTTAGCACTTCACCACCACTTGCCTCTGTAGCTGGCCTGTTAAGGATGCGTGCTGGAACATATCTCTTTAGGACTGTCGGGGGGCCCAGGCTTTGACCCTAGCAATTCCCTTAACAGTGTATGGGTTCTGACTGTACTAAAGTGTTTTGATTTGCTAAATTTAGGAGTGATTATTTTATTTTATTGGAACTTATTTTTACTTCTGCATATGTTTGCCACATATGTGCTGGTGCCCGGGGTTGCCAGAAGGGGTCTTCAGAGTTAAAATTACAAACATTTGTAAGTCTGTTGATATGGATCCTAGAATTCAAATCTTGGTCCTCTACAAGAACAGCAAGCACTTTGAATTCCCGGATTATCTCTCTAGTCTGAGAAGTGATTATTTTAAAAAGAAAGAAAACTTCCATACCTTACTAATGACAAAAAGCTACAAAGTAACAAATTATGCACAGATGATGTCAATGAAGATGACAATTACATTACTTCCTGTTTGCTAGTATCTTACTAAATGCTCCCAAAGTTTAACTTCAAACTCAGAAATATTTGTTGTCTCTAGAGTAGTAACTCAATGTCCAATTAAAAGTGGTTTAAAAAAATAAAGAAAATTTATCATTTCTTAATTTCGTGATGTCCTCTGCTCAGTCAATCCTGTCTCTCTGAAGCCACCCTCAGTGTCCAGGACATATTCCTTTCAGATCCATGGTATCAGGTGTCAGAGCAGCTTATGTAAGGCAAGCGATTCCTAGCATCTTTCCTTACTAATTCTCACTGTAAAAGAAACGTTCCCCTCTCTGGGCTCCAGCAGCCAGGACTCTAAGTCTTGTGTTGCTACAAGGTCAACTAAGAGTCTGGAATTTGCCGCTGTAACAATGGACTTGGATAGCAATTGGGGAAGAAGCGGACATGTCACTCACAGTTATTTTTCTATCACCTCCCCCCCTTTACAAAGAAAGCTGCCACTTTTAGAGGGTCAGCACTTTACTAAGAATTAGACTGTGTGGTGTTAGCATAGAAATCTAGCACTGCTGAATCCAAGGCCCAGGGCTCAGACCCACAGTCCTTTCCCCAGCTGTGTCTCTTTTCATCCATCACCATGGTTCGTATTTGTATAAAGAATATTGGGCCTCCTGTTTTATTGAATTGTGG
This sequence comes from Uromys caudimaculatus, assembly GCA_028551405.1. Lineage (NCBI taxonomy): Eukaryota > Metazoa > Chordata > Mammalia > Rodentia > Muridae > Uromys > Uromys caudimaculatus. The sequence continues at coordinate 32,270,431 of CM052715.1, forward strand.
TACTGAGTAAAGAGACAAGGTATATCTAAAGTACAGTGCCAGGCCCTGTTGTATGGAACTCACTATATAGACCAGGCTGGCCTTGAACTCACAGAGATCCTCCTGCCTCTGCTTCCTGAGTATTGGGATTAAAGGAAAGCACCACTAAGCCTCCCTCTAACATCTTTCTAATTTAATTTTTTAGGTTTTTTTTTATTTTATTGTACTGTATAGGTGGTTTGCCTGTGTGTGTGTCTGTGTATCATGTGTGTGCAGTGTCTGCAGAGGACAGAAGAGAGTATTGGATTCCCCTGAGACTGGAGTCACAGATGGTTGTTAGCTCCTATGTAGGTACTGGAGCTCTTAACCTCTTAGCCAATCTTTTTTTGTTTTTTTTTGTTTTTGGTTTTTCAAGACAGGGTTTCTCTGTGTAGCCCTGGCTGTCTCACTCTGTAGACCAGGCTGGCCTCGAACTCAGAAATCCACCTGTCTCTGCCTCCCAAGTGCTGGGATTAAAGACGTGCGCCACCACTGCCCGACTCTCTTAGCCAATCTTTAGCTCCAGACTATGGGAATTTTTGTAGTAATGTTAGTATATTTTAATATTATTGTATTTAGAGTAATAGCATTCGCAAGTCATAATAAAAAGTCAAGTATAACAGAGTAGAATTATGAAAATGAATAGTAATAAGGAAAGATTAGCTTCCCAGATACTGAAGCTTACCTTAAAGACCCTGATTACCACAGTGTGAGGACGATGCTTGAGTACGTTGACAGATTAGTAGAAGAGATATGGAGTTCAGAAGCAGACTCAAAATAGATTTTTGAACACTTACCTGATAATAGTAGGGACTCTTAAATTAGTGGGAAGAGGTCTTACCACAAAAGGATCTTAGAATATTCAGTGAAAAAATACTATCTCCTGGCACATACCCAGTAAATCTCATGTGAGTTTATGGAAATAATAAAGTCACAAAGGTGTTAGAAGAAACATGAGAGTATTTTCTGTTTTCTGGATAATCTTCACATGGGATGAGTCATTCCTGAAAATAAAAAGAAGCTAGGGGGAAAAAAAAAACCTCAAAAAAAAAAAAAAAACAAAAAACCTCAAAAGAAAGAAAGAAAGAAAGAAAGAAAGAAAGAGGGGGAAGAAAGAGAAACATAGACTGATAAAGTCTACTATATGCAAATGAAAAATACCTACATGAAAAAAGACCATAAGAAAAGTCATAATCTATTCTGAGAAAAATATTTACAACTTATATCACATAGAGACTGTGGCTAATGTAGCCAACGTTTACTAAAGATATTTGCTGCTACTAGTAAATATGAAGAGACTAAACAGAAAGTAATAGAACCAAAGCAAAGGATATATATACACAGGTGTTTCACAGACAAGATAATGTCAAAGGTCCTAACACACATGGAAATTTAAATTTTACTTTGAAACATCCTGACTAAAGGCTTAAAGGTAAGCTGGGCATGATGGTACATACCTGTAATCCTAGCACTCAGGAAGCAGAGACAATTTCACTTCTGCTTGAGTTTGAAACCAGTTGGAACTGTATGGTAAATTCCAGGAAAGCTTGGGCTACAGAACCTGCCTCAGAGAAAGCAACCACCACCACCACATCTAATGGTGTATGGTTCTGACTACTAAAGTTAGCAAAGATTCCATTTGGAAAAATGTGGGGAAATGGGATACTATGCTGGGCAAAAGGTAAATGATGTGATATTCATGGACTATCTACACAACTTCTGTATGCATTTTATAACCAGCACGACATCTTTGGTGCAGCTGCTTGTATTCTAATGCTAATTGGGCCCCCCAAAACACTTTTTTAAAGATTTATTTATTTATATGTAAGTACGCTGTAGCTGTCTTCAGGCACTTTTTTCTTCTCCCTCCGGCCCCTCTCGCTCTGGCCCTGCTCACTGTAGCTGTCTTCACACGCCCCAGAAGAGAGCATCAGATCTCAAAACCGATGGTTGTGAGCCACCATGTGGTTTCTGGGATTTGAACTCAGGACCTTCGGAAGAGCAGCCAGTAACTGCTGAGCCATCTCTCCAGCACCCCCTCCCCCTAAAAAAAACCCAAAAAACAGTTTGCATTAGAAAGTCTGTACCTAGCTTCTGGGAACCTGCCCCCAGTTAATTCTGATTGGTAAATAAAGATGCCAGCAGCTAATAGCTGGGGAGGAGAGATAGAGGTAGGATTTAGGATTCCCAGGCTTGGAACCTTGAGGAGAAGGAAGGCACCATGCCAGAGGTGTGTACAGGAGAGAGAAGCAGAGCCGCCATGTAAAGGGATGGGGGCCAGAGGGCTGCTCACCTGGGTCTAGAGCAGCCAAGATGGAACATAGGAATTTATAAGTAGTAACTCAGAGTTATCAGAGGGAGGTAGCGTCTAACAGCATGG
>CM052715.1:32272928-32382086 GCA_028551405.1 Uromys caudimaculatus
GCTATGTGTGTCTTTCATTCGGAAACATAAACCATTGAGGTGGGTAGTAGCCACATGCCGAGATTTATTAAAACAAAAATTAACACTACACTTTGGGGCTTTTATCTTCTCAGTTATTAATCTATCTTATTTTTGTAGCAGTTATGGTCAAAATTATAGCTTCATGAATGCTTAATAAATGCTCTACCACTGAGCTATATCCTCTGCATTAGGCTGAGATATAAATTATGAAGCATAAAATTCACTGTGTATTTAGTCAGCTCAACTGTTTGGATTTATTTGCAGAGTGTGCAGTTTCACTTCAATCTAATTTTAGACTATTTTCATGTCATAATGGTACTCACAAACACAAATAAAATGCTGAGGGCTATGGCATTGACTCAGTCAGTAAAGTGCTTGCTGGGCAAACATGGAGGCCTGTATTTGAATACTCAACACTCACATGAAAAGGGAGGCATGATGGTGTTTGTCTGTCATCCTAGCACTGGAGAGGCAGAGACAGGGTTCCTGGGGTTCTCTGGCTGGGTTGTCTAGCCTAATCAGCGAGCCTCAGGTTCACTGGGAGACTGTCTCAAAAGTTAAGGTAGAGATAGAAGAGACCCAACATTGAGGGGGGGGGGGGGAGAGGTAAAGAAGTTGGATTAGTGTTTTTATAGTATATCCATAAAAATCCTCTGGGAAGACCGTTTGTTGAAATTTCCTTGTTTTTAAACCTGTAGTTTGCCCAAATAACTGGGAGGAATGGTCCTAAACAGGTTATTACTGGGCTGGCAAGATGGCACTCGGCTATTGAACTTGATGATCCAAGATGGGTCCCCAAAACTCACAATGGGAGGAGAGAGGCAACTTCTGAAAGTTGTCCACTGACTCCCTCACGTGTGCCATGGTACATGCCTGCATCCACACACATGTATCACATACATAATACATAAGATAAAATTTATAACATGAAGCTGCATAGACATTTTTCCTTTCTTTTTCACGGGGTCTCTTGTATCACAGGCTGGACCTGAACTTGCTGTATAACCAAGGGTGACACTGAAAGTCTTATCCTTCAGCCTCCACTTCTCAAGTGCTGTGATTACAGGCATGCAACACCTTGTCCATGTGGTATTAGGAACCCAGGGCTTTGTACATCTAGACAAGCACACTAGCAACTGAGCTAACCAAGGTAACTGCCCAGGAACTTAGAGATTCCTGTTATTTGCTAATAAACACTTCCTTTCATGCACTCTGACTCAGAATGCCCTGCATTTGAAGAGAACAGGAGAATTGCTATAGGAGGCAAAGGAAATGGTTTTCCAAGACAATTCTCACTAATGACAGACAGGATGAGGTGTGAAAGAGTGTGGATGTGGGGGTAGTCATGGAGCCTGTGTGCTTCAGAGAAAAGGATAGAGCGACAATCTGTTCTCGTGCGTCCACAAGTTAACCTGTTGGGGTTAAGTTGAGTGATTTTCATCACCCATGATATCAGTTCATTGGTTCTTTAAATGATATTTATCTCAGTTCAAACCCAATGTATTAACTGGCAGTGGGGGTTGCCAAATACAACTTATAAGTATGTGCTTGTGTGTGTGTGTGTGTGTGTGTGTGTGTATGTGTGTGTATGTACGCGTGCGCACCCATGCACATGCACACATACACACAAGCATGTGCATGAACAGTGTTCTTATCCAGGTATTAATGCTCAAACTAATGGTCAAAATCTAATAGCTTTTCACTGGGCCCTCATAAGAAACACCAGGCACACAGACAACAACATTACCTTTCGCTTGATCGTTGGCTTAATGACCTCTAGTATTTGGCAGCTTTGAAACTTCCTCTTCACCTTTTGAAGGACCATGAGGAAGGTGTAGTCCTGTGCTGTACCAGTGTAATAGGTGACCTGCAACTGTGAAGAGAAGGAAAGCCACAAAGCTGCATTGACTGCCAAGGTCAATACACTGGATCCCTCCTCCTAGTGAGATACTGCAACAGTTTCCTCCACGCCCCATGGCCCCATTCAGTCAGAGATTGCCTGGTTTCACCCAAAGCTGGACATAGGTTAGCCTAGATCAGTGCTGTGGTATGTTGTTCCTTTAGCCACATGAAGATTTTTGTTATTGTTTTTACCTCCAGCTCTGGGTCTCAGTTCAGTCTCCTCTCCACAATGAGTACCTTCAAATCAATTTGATCTCTTTTTGCAGAGCCCTCTGTTAGGCAGAGGCAAGGCGTGAGAAGATCTTGTCTACAGATAAACCTTGTGTTTGTTTCTTAGTTACTTTGGGGTTACTGTGATTAAAAAACAAACAAACACCATGACAAAGGCAATTTACAGAAGAGTTTATTTTGGATTATAGAAGAAAGAGTTCTAGAGGGTTAGGGTTCATGGGGACAGAGTAGAGGCGTGGTGCTGGGGCAGGGAACTGAGAGCTCACATCTTCAACCCCAAGCATAAAAGGGGGGGGGATCAAACTAGAAATGGTACAAACCTTTAAATTCTTAAAGCCTACTTCCAATGACATACATCCTCCACATCTCCCAACCCCCCCCCCCCCAAACGGTGACGTCAACTAGGGACCAAGTGTCCAAATGGCCAAGATTATGGGGGACATATCTCATTTAAACCAAGTTGTAGAACTTGCTACCAGGAGACAATTGTGCTGTTTAAGGTTTTGAAACAATGACCACCATCACTAGCAACCAGGCTCGGAGTTTAGGCTTGCAACTGCGGTGAGATTATGCAAGGGCCCAAGGCGACTGTTTCTGAAGACAGTAGCATCAAGCCCTATGCTGTCAGGTCCAGCTTCAGCCCAAGGCCTTGGGATTTGCAAAGAGAAGTCAAGGGCTGAGGTAAACAGCACTGTCTTGGTCTGAGAAAACCCCAGCAAGAAGTTGTTGGACTGGAAGATAAGCCAGATGGGGGAGCAAGGAGCAAAGGGGATCCATGACTGTTTTCCTGCCCACCACCCGACTCCAGGGGAGACAGTCCAACATCAGCCCATTCCTAAACGAGACAACATTCTCTGGGCTGAGCACCATGAAAGGCTAAATCAAATAGATTACAGTCCATTTCCCCAAATGCAAATGTGCAGAATTGATTCACAAAGTGGAGCTGAAGGCATTCCACCCGAATGGCTTCAAGGCCGGCACTCCTATACCCCATTTCTTCGCTTTTCTAGTTTATGGCTCAATTTCCCCTATTTGTTAGAGGCATGGGATCCGGCTGAGGCACCATCCTTGCCACTGACTTCCTCCATGTTCAATGCCAGCACTAATTAACAGCTTCTTCACTGCGGGCAGATCAGGGGACTCCTCTCTCCAGTGCAGCTCTACATACTTCACTTACAAACGGAGCTCAGTATTTTCCCTTTCTTTAAATCTGTTCCTTACAAGCAGCAGTGGTTCTGATAGTGGGGGTGTGAGTAGGCAGAAGCACATTTTTTTCTCTCTTCCCCATCTCATGTTGCAGATTAGATGTGCTAAATAATGTTAGTGCTAGCAGCATAGATGGGGGGTTAGTTTGGGGTTTGTTTTTCGTTTGTTAATTTAACACAAATAGTGTCACCTGGAAAGAGGGACCCTTGGTTGAGAAATGCCTGTAGAGAAATCTGTGGAATGTTTTCTTGTTTAATGATTGATGTGGGAGGGCCCACCCCACTGGGGGCAGTGCCACCCTTAAGCTGGTGGTCCTGGGAGATATAAGAAAGGTACGTGACAGGTTCCTCGTGAAAGGTACAGTGCCATGGGTGCACCTCAGAGGACCCAGCAGCAGTCCCCAGGGTACTAGCACTGACATAACTAGTCTTCCTTCCTGTCCCTCCATTGCGCTAAACGTGCGAGGGAGATGACTGGCGCCTTACTTTGCATTACTTGCCATTGTGAGGAACCTTTAGAGCATCTCTTAGGAAATACTCGAAAGCAAGATTGGAAATGCCTTATCTTTCCATTAGAAATCTGGGTACAATGTATAACTGTGGGAGAACCACTACCCCTATGTAAGCTATGGAACCCATAATGTCTACTGATATATGATGTTTTCATCAAAGAAAGAAAATATGGTCCAATTAAATTTTCCAAAGATACCTCAAAGAAAGAAAGAAAGAAAGAAAGAAAGAAAGAAAGAAAGAAAGAAAGAAAGAAAGAAAGAAATTAAGAAAGAAATTAAGAAAGAAATTAAGAAAGAAAGAAAGAAAGAAAGAGAAAGAAAGAAAAAAAGAAAGAAAGAAAGGAAGAAAGGGTCCTGACTAAACCCGAGCCTGGAGAGCATAAGCAGTGTTCCTCTATGGTCCTGCTTCCAGGTTTCCCAACTGAGTTCCTGCCCTAACATCTCACAGTGCTGACTGTGATCTCAGAGTTGTAAGATGAAATAAACCCAAGTTGGTTTTAGTTAGTGCTTTATCACAGCAACAGAAAGTCAGCTAGGACAATGTGAGCCACCCACAGTCCTCAAGAGTAACTTTTTGCCTTTTTTAGTGGATATTATCTTTAATTTAGAGAACACTGAGATTCAGCAAGGTTTGTAGATAGCTGACTACATGTGTGTTCACCTAAAATTCCAATATGGAAACTCAATCCACAAAGGTGATATTGAAGATCTATTCTAACTTCTGGCTGATTTTTTATTTTTATTTTATTTTATTTTTTTTTGGTTTTTTGAGACAGGGTTTCTCTGTGTAGCCCTGGCTGTCCTGGAACTCACTTTGTAGGCCAGGCTGGCCTCGAACTCAGAAATCCACCTGCCTCTGCCCCCCAAGTGCTGGGATTAAAGGCGTGCGCTACCACTGCCCGATTGATTTTTTTTTTTTAAGATTTAATTATTTATTATGTATATAGCATTCTGCCTGTGTGTATGCCTGCTATGCAGGCCTAGGCCAGAAGAGGGCACTAGATCCCATTACAGATGGTTGTGAGCCACCATGTGGTTGCTGGGGATTGAACTCAGGACCTCTGGAAGAGCAGTCAGTGCTTTTAACCGCTGAGCCATCTCTTCAGCCCTTCTGTCTGATTTAATTGGTACTTTTAAATCATTTCAACTTGTCATTGGATAAACTCTCCCTGCCATGGATCAACCCCACAACACCCTAGAATACTACCACAATGCCAAAAATTACCTGGATTTGGATTCCAGCTTGATCTTTTGTTATTTTTTTTCCTCAGAAATAGGTTTATTTTAAAACAACCCCTCCTCCAAGTATTTTTTTTTTTTAAATAAACAAAATTTGGACCTGAATGCTAACTGTTTTAAGTGTTAACTCAATCATCATTAAAATGGTGTGGTCAGCAGAGCTTTGCTAAAACTAATATTAAAACAAGAGTCAGGACGGGTGAAATCGCTCAGTAGTTAAGAGCACTGACTGCTCTTCCGGAGGTCATGAGTTCAAATCCCAGCAGCCACATGGTGGCTCACAACCATTTGTAATGAGAAATAAATAAAAAAAACCTTTGGGCCAGAGTAAGCAGGGCCTGGAGGCAGGGAGTGGGGGTGGGGGTAGCGAGCGTGGTGGGAGCAAGAGGGAGAAGGGAAGGGGGGGGGAACAAGAGTCAGGGCCAAGAAAGCTGCAGAGAAGCAGGGCTATGCCCTTCGGCCCCTGCAGCAGAACTCCTCAGCCTGGACAGCCTGTGCATAAGTGAATGCTAACAGTTCTGAAGCCTGAGAAGTCCAAGGTCAAGGCACTAACAGATCTGCAGTTTCTTATCAGTTTTTAATTACACTGTAATAAAACACTTTTCCTCCTCGGGTGGACCACTCCATAGACTTAGGAGTCTAGATACATCACGTCTATACAAGTGTTCAGCTTGGAGCAGTCTAGGTACGCTCAGAGGGAAACACGCCTGGGAAACTCAGAATGGCCAAGCGAAAAGCTGGGAAGGCTTGGACTTCTAGTTTGTTTGTTTGTGGGAGCATGTTGTCAGTTTCTTATTTTGTTTTGTTTTTACTTTTTAAAGTTACTGGGGCAGAATGCACATAAGGAAATGTACTGGTAAGACATTAAAATCATTTTTAAGTGTGCGTTTACGCAGCACTGGGTGCACGCACAATGTATACACCCAGGGCTTTTCCAGAACTTCCTCATTACTCCAAGGCAAACTCTTTAGCTACTGAAAAATGAGCATCTTATTTCCCCTTCCACAGCCCCTGTAACCTACATTACTCCATCTCTGTGACTGTGCCTCATATGTGTGGAATCATGCAATATTTGTCCTTTTAAATGTAATGTTCATTCATGTTTTAACACATGTTAGAAGTTTATTATTTTTAAAGTCTGTAAAATATTCCACTGTGTGATAGAAGCCTGGTCTTGTGCAACCCTGTTAAACCATCGCCCCTTCCGGGATGACCTGTTAGCTCAGTTAAACTATACTCTTTCTTTAGGTCATGAGGAATTGTTTGCTCGGGCATACCTCTGATCCTTCTCCAACAGCTCCATGTGGGTGGCAGAGTACCCAGGACATTTCCCTGGCACCCGGCAGAACTTCTCAGAACGGTCAGTGTGCATATTCAAAGCTACGTATATGCATATTTAAAGCTCCGTATGTGCATATTTAAAGCTACGTATGTGCACAAACACAGACCCAGAGGAGGCCCACGCCTCGGCCTATTTTTGTCATTAGTTATTTTGATGAAGATTTCTTGCTCAGCACCTAAAATTTATTTCTTCATCATTAAAAACAAATGCTGAACTCCAGGTTGCCTGGGACATCATGCCATGTTCTCTGACAAGCACAGGTTGATTTTTCTCAGAATACTGTTTCACAGTCTTCACTAGAGATGAGAACAATGGCTAGTCAACCATAAAGAATAAAGACATTTATTGTTTTATCATTACCTGACACTTAAGACATAGCAAGCATTGTGGTAGTAATAATAATAATAACAATGAACTCAAAGCTAAGTAGTTAAGTTAACACGACAATGAAGGTCTAGAAGATGCTATGAAAGCTGTCAGCTCTCTGAGAACCAACACGAGGTCTGACTGTGGAGCACAGTAGCTTGCAGCTATAAAGACGTGAACACCGCAGCCGCAGCAGGGGATTCAGAGAAGGGAGGATTAGGAGACACACAGACCAGGAAGAAGGCATTTGTTCATGAGTTCCTATAAAAATATAGATCTTTCAAAAACCTGAGTAGCAGGGTGTGGTGGTGCACATCTTTAATCTCAGCACTGTCATGGTCAGAGGCAGGTGGATCTCTGTGAGTTTGATGCCAACCTGGTGTACATAGCCAGTTTCAGGCCAGCCAGAACTATATAGTGAGACCGTGTACAAAAACCAACCCAAAGACCAGAGTAGGTATACATAGTAACTCTTTCCTGTGACTGCACTAAACATCGATGATGATGATGCAAATATACAAAAATGTCTGTTCATTGTAAGCATGCATTATGTCTTCTGCGATGATTACACTATGTATCACCTCATAAAAGTTTAAGGCTTTGCTTATTGCTTTCTGGCTTCGGTTTTTCCCATCCTGGGAGAGTACAAAAGCCTTTAGAGATCCATCAATCCAACCATTTTATTTCACAGACAAAGGAGAATAGCTGCCCACTGGCACATTCATCCTCAGGGGCAGAGACTGGACTGCAAGTAGGTCTCCTGGTCCCCAGTGGGCACTTTCTCATTATTTGCCATGACTCACCCCTAGCTACATGCCCAGTCTGTACTTGTTTAAACTGCTTCAGTCTCAAATGGGTTGACGTTCTATGAGGGGATGGTACAAGTCTGTGTGGGCCTCCCTGGCACGCATGCACACACACACACACACACACACACACACACACACACACACACTCACACACACACACTGCCCTAGATAAGAAGTATTCCCAGTTAAACACTGTGTGCAAGGGACATTTCTAAAGGCCAAACAACGAGAGGTTATTGATTTTAAAGGCAAAAAGCTGATGAGTCACATATTTTTCACAAGCTCTGTGAACTAAAGCCCTGGTCACAGAGGACACCTAACAAGATCAGGGCCCATCTCCAGGGTCCCTCGCTATCACTCTCTCAAAAGGATTGCTAATTTGTGGTAGGAACCAGTTCCAAATTCCAGCAGAAATAAAACCACACATGGCTGGCTTATTTCCAAAAGCCTGACTGTTCTGACTTTTTTTTTTTTTTTTGAGACAGTGTTTCTCGGTGTATCTCTGGATATCCTGGAACTCACTCTGTGGGCCAGGCTGGCCTAAGAACTCAGATCTTCCTGCCTCTGCCTCCCGAGTGCTGGGACTAAAGGTGAGCACCACTACTGTCCAGCCCTGACATCTACTTCTGATCTATTTACTACTTCGGTACTGCATATGTCCCATTCTGGCCACCCATGTTTCTGTGTGACAACGCCAGGATGCTTTGTGGTAACTAAAATTCATGAGAGAAGCAGGAAGGGAGGTAGTCAGACCTGACCTGGTCAGAGCCATTTTCCTCATGTCTTTTGAGAAATTTCAATATTGTATTTTGAAAATGTCTGTCACACGTGCCTGTTTATGGTTCAACCCAAGAAATGAGTTAAGAATATTTATGAACTATGAAAACTATAAGAAAAGTGCCAGAAACTCTGACAATCTTGAGTTCATCATTTGAAAGTAACACAATCCTAGGGCTGCAGAAATGTACCTTTCTTGTGCACCACAGATTTCTTGGCACCAGACTCACATCTAAGCATTTCTTAGAAACTACTCTCTTAAGTGAAGATGAATCATTTTGTTTACAAAACAGGAGCCAGCCGGGCGTGTGCTCCCCTTCAGGCAGTGAACTGTCTCTGAGGTACACTTCGCGTCTCTTTCCATATACTTTGTTGCCTCTCATACACAGATTCCCGGAAAATTCTCTCCACTTGTGTGGAGAAGCCTTGGCTTTCTTCCTCTAAAGCATTGATGGTTTGCAGCGCCAAGGGAGTCCTTTCCCTGGGAAGAGGGCTATTGAGGGGCCGCATAGGTATGACGGAGTTGTACTTGTGCTGCCTGTTCACAGAATTCATCAGGGAAGTGTAGAACTGGAAGTTACACCAGGTGTCTCTTAAGAAGTTCTCGGTCAGTAACAAGATCGTCCAGGCTGACCCATTTACCGCGTCGTCTAGATTCTGCAAATGCAGTCTTCCGCATGGCATCTCGGCGAAAACGATCCCAGGCTTGATACCAAAGTCGTTTTGCAATAGATTCTGGACCCTGAGGGCCTCGTCTGTGTCATTTTCTGCATGCAGTATCACAAATTTGAGGAACTCTTCTTCAGCTTGCTCCTCGTGCCCCTCCTCCTTTGCCTCAGGTGCATCCTGTTCTCCTGTTGGCTGCTTTGCTCCATTGCTATGCTCCACAAAACCACGCAAGGACGCATCCTCGGAGTTCTTGGAGTCTGACTCATGGCAGTCTTGATCGGCATCCACAGTGTCTCTTTTATGCCAAGAAAGAGGACACTTATCTAGTTTAGACTTCCCAACACCCATGGTGGACTGGTGGGGCAGACGAGGGAGCTTTGAGTATCAACGGTTCTTTCCGATCTAAAAAGGGAATTACAAAGCAGAATTTTGTTTAATCAAAGCATTTAAAAGAAAAAAAACTTATGTGCAAACTGAAAAATAAAAAAAAACCCAACCAAAAAACAAAACAAACAACCCCCCCAAACCCCCAAAAGCCTCAAAAAGACCATAATATAAGGGACTAAGAAAGAAATGGCAGTCAACCAAGAAACCAAACTATCAGACTTTTTTGAGTTTCACAAAGGCTGCCAGAGAAGAGAAACCTTTTGGTAGTGAACACACACACAAATAGGATGCAAATATCCCAGAGATGACTGACGGCTGCTCTACTGAGTCAGAAATGTCAGCTTTCAGGATTCACTGCATCACTGTGGTGCTAGAAGTGATGGGGAAGAAATTAGGATACGCAAAAGCCTCCTTCTCCAGGCAGTCCTAGGGACGTTAGAGAGCACACATCCACCCAAGGAGTCCTAGGGATGTTAGAGAGCACACATCCACCCAGGCAGTCCTAGGGACGTTAGAGAGCACACATCCACCCAAGGAGTCCTAGGGACGTTAGAGAGCACACATCCACCCAAGGGTCTCAGTTTGGATCAGAATCTAGAAACTAAGGTCCACAGCTTTCTCCAGTGAAGCCAACCAAGAATGCCATGCTTTCCATTTGTTCTTTTGTGATCTGAAATTCTGGAATTAGAAGAATTAGACCAGCTGCAAAAGAAAGAAAAGTAATCCACACGAATGGAATTTAACTTCAGAAGATGTTGGCAATGCTAATTAAATTCAAGGGAGATTCTTTTCTCAAAAGACAGGAAACAGGATAGATAAATACTGCTTTCATAAAGTCAAATGTAAGCTACAGGCATACTATTTATGCTCAAAGACTCAAAATAAACTGGATTAAAAAATAAACTAGGCTTTTGAACCTATGCTTCTACACATTCTTGAAGCTGTCTTTCCCTTTCTTTTTCTTTTTCTTTTTTTTTTTTTTTTTGCAATCACACGAGGTTTATTTGCGGGACCAGTGCACTGGGGTCGAGCTCCTGTCCCACGCAGGGGCAGAGGAGTTCGACCCTGAGCAGCTGAAGTCAGGGGTATTTAAAGGAAAAAACCACAAGAACAGAAAGAATTTGTGTTATGGGTAAGTACAGAATGTTCTAAGTTAGTCACAAGGCAGCTGCACAAACATTCCTGGGGTTAGCTAGCTCCTGGAACACTGTGCCCCTGGCCCTGGGGCCAGGCCAAGGTCACCCGTCTCTTAGGGGAATGTCTTTCCCTTTCTTAATTCGCGTTCTCTGTTTATACCACTGTATATGTATATACAGTCACATCCACAATGACCTAAACAATATAGTTACAGATACATACATACATTCAGATTCAGAAGTGGTGACACTGTTAGGAAAAACACATTCTGAATCTCATTCTAGTGCATATACATGATAAAAGCCCTTGCTACTGCCCCTGGTTAGTGAAGGAATCGATGGCCACTGCTTGTCATTCATGGTCTTTGTACTTTAAGGCTGGCCTTCAAGGTGCTAGTCGACCAAGAGGTATTCTCAAGTGCCACTCTAAAATGTAGCCCACACACATTGCAAATAATAAAACCAAATGGATTTGCCGATTCTTCAGTCTAGAGTTCACTGCTGTCCTTCGTGACTGATGAGGGTCTCATGAGGTCACTGTTCATCATTTGTGTCTGTATGTGTTTAGTATTAAGAACTGTGGGAAGACAGGGCAGAAAAGGTGCATAAGAACTGCTGGTGGCCATTGTTTTAAGTAAGTCTTTGGAGGAACAAAGGACAGAATGAAGAGAGACTAATGAGGACAAGAAGTATCTGTGCAGATATCTTGGAGGGAAAGCATTCTGGGTAGAGAGCCACAACACACAGTTCCTGAGGCTGTTGGATGCCTGGCATCTGGAGAGCAATGGGAGGTGGAATATAGGGGGAGCATGAACTGAGCAGGAGGAGATAGCAAGGGAACGCAGAGAGGAAGCAACAAAACCCCTGTGTGTGTGTCTCGGGGTGGTGGTGGATATCTGCAGGTCTCTTCTTCACTATGCCCAGTAAGATAGGAATGGAGACCTTTCTGCAAATTGCATCAGATCTCATTTTGAAATGTAACAGGAGGTGCTGCTGGGGAGAAATACCAAGTCTGCATGTTATTATTCCTCTCCAGCCCCAAACCTGATGAGCCTCAGGCTCACTCTTCTGCCCAGAAGATGTCTATGTTCAGAAGGAGAGCAGGCCAGAGCAGCAGAGCCTCTCTGCAGAAATTTCCTGGTAGTCCCTCTGGGATGTTCCAGCTGCAAGCTCTCAAGTCCCGCCCATGACTAAAGATGGAAACATTAATGTGACCATCCCCTTCTTGCTAAGCTTAGTCTCTCCATTTAGCTCCTTGTGACAGTAAATTTCATGTGTTGAATCGATAGGCCTTTGTAGCCCCAAACACCAATCTCCGAGGGTGGTTAACATTTATCAGTAAACTCTGAATGGGATTAGCCTTCACAATGTACATAGGCCACATCCCATCAGCTGGATGTCCAGGGGAAGCATTCTGCCAGCAGAAGGCAACACAGCCTTTAGACTCAAGAATGTATCAACTCTTTGTTGTTACTGTCTGCTGTTGTTATTCTGGACTGCAGATTGAATCTAGCACCCAACACTTGCCAGCGAGGCACTTTCCCACTGAGATACATTCCTAGCCCCAGGAATGCACTCTGAATTCTCAACCTAGTTTGCCCTACTTAGCCCTCTTAGTCCTGCAAACCAATTCTTTAAAATGTACCTTCTCTTGAGCCTCTATTTATGTCATATTGGTCCTGATGTTCCAGAAGGAACTTTAGCACAATCTCCCTTGGAAGGCTGGAGAGGTAGCTTAGCTGATAGAACACTCACCCAAGAGTTTTCCAACACTAGGTTAAAAGTTAATGTTCATCTTTCAAAAACATTTTGACTATCTGGGAAGACATGCCCTCAAATAATAATAATCAATAATAATCTGGGGCTGGAGAGATGGCTCAGTGGTTAAGAGCACTGACTGAGCTGGGCAGTGGTGGCGCACGCCTTAATCCCAGCACTCGGGAGGCAGAGGCAGGTGGATTTCTGAGTTCGAGGTCAGCCTGGTCTACAGAGTGAGTTCCAGGAGAGCCAGGGCTACACAGAGAAACCCTGTCTCGAAAATCAAAAAAAGAAAAAAAAAAAAAAAAAAAAAAGAACACTGACTGCTCTTCCAGAGGTCCTGAGTTCAACTCCCAGCAACCACATGGTGGCTTGCAACCATCTGTAATGGAATCCGATGCACTCTTCTGGTATGTGTCTGAAGACAGCTACAGTGTACTTGTATAAATAAAAAGTAAATTTAAAAAATAATCTGATAAAAGACATATACACATAAAACTTTCAGTCTGCCTGCATGTTTATCACAGAAAAAGGTTAAATATTTAAATGAGTACTTTTGAAATTTAATGCATTTAAAGTCTAGTATGTCTGTGATACTTGAGCCAGAGAACCATTTTTTTCATATCTGAACTGCACCATCTTGTGGTAGAAATACATAAAATCCACAGTTTGTGTCCAACTAAGGTTTTGCTATTAATAAATGCTTTATTGTTATTTATAGGTTTTGCTGGAAAGTTATTCTGCATCTAGACTTGCTGGATTTGAAGGACATGAAACCAGGATGGACAGATAGACAGACAATTAGGAAGCACTGCATTCATGCTTTATGCAGAGTGCCAGGCGATAGGGGCTCACTGAGGAGGGCTGCCTGGGAGCAGCTCTCAGCAGCAAGCACCAGGAAAGCATCATTCTCAGAAACGCTCAGGAATCAGAGACCCTACTATGTCAAGATCATTTTGCACTACACATTTATAGGGTACAAGTCTACACACATGGGTGAACAGTGTTAAGAGAGAAGGGTTGGGGAAATTAAGAGCAGAAGAGACTTAAAAGTAATATTCTGAGAGTTTATGGTACATGCTAATCCCAGCACAGCATAGGAGGCAGAGGCAGGCAAACCTCTGAGTTTGATGCTAGTCTGGTCTACAGAGTGAGTTCCAGGATAGCCAAGGCTATACAAAGAAACCCTATCTTGAGAAAAAACAAAAAACAAACAAACAAAAATAACCACCAACCAACCAACAAAACAAAAACAACCCTATTATATTCAGGGCCCCGAGATGGCTCAGTAATTATTCATTCATAATGACAATTATAATTATACTTAATTCTTATTGGGCTTGCTGAGGAGTCGGGTTCAGTTCCCAACATCCATGTTGGGTGTTCACAATTGCCTATAACTTCAGCTCCAAAGGATCCACTGCCCTTTTCTGGCTTCTATGGCTCCTGCACTCAAGTGCAAATATCCACACACAAAAACTGCAGTCCAAGGTGGACGGGCTACATCTCAAAGTGTCAGCAGAACATCCATATGGTACTTTTTTTGGAGACATGAAAGGTGCAAAATTGAGGGATCATGGATTCTTATTCCATGATTTCAGAGAGCAATCGAGGATAGATAAGATGGGGCAGGGTTAGAGTCCCCACAAGGGAGCCTTGAGAGACCATTGTGACAAAATCTAGGTTTCAGTGGAGACCCTGGGATGTTGGTGATGGCTGAACTGTAGGATGCTGCCAGTGGAAATCTGTGGGCATGGAGTGGAGAGGGCCCAAGAGCAAGGCTGTGCTGTCAGTGGCAGGGCTGAAGGAATCGGGCTACCCAAGCCTTTTAGAGCCTGGACAATTAAATTGTGTCAGCAGCAGCAGCATCACCACCCCATACTAGACATCAAGCTATTTGGTGTTTGCCCTGCTGGATTTTTGTTTGGCTTTTGTCTATTTCTTGCTGTGCGTAGATTATTTTCTTTTAAAATAAGAATGCTAACTCTGGGAGTGGGGCTGGAGAGAGAGCTCAGAGTTCTCAGCATATTGTTCTTGCTAGAGGGCCTAGGTGCAGTTCCCAGTATTCAAGATCTGTAGTTCACCATCGCCTGTAATTCCAGCTCCAGGGGCTCTGACATGTTTGTCTTCCAAGAACACCGGTACTCATGAGAACATACCCACATACACATCATTAAAAATAAATCTTGAAACATGTTTACTTTGTCCTAGTATATGTTAGAAATATGTAATTCATTTTTAAAATTTTTAAAGTATAGGAACTGCTAATGACTTTGAGACCTGTTGTTGGACTAAATTCATTTTCTAGTAATAGTTATGAACCTATGGAGACAAAGAGTGAAAGGTTGTGGCTTAAAAATAATGTGCTTGGTGTGAAGTTGACAAAAGGTGAAACCGCGATGCTGAGTGCTAGTGCAATGTCCCTAGGATTACCTGGGAGCCGAGCACTCCAGCATCCATCAGGGATCCCCAGTTTAGTCTCTGGACATTCCTGTGGGGGATTTTGATCGGTTAATTGTGGTGGGAAGGCCTAACTGTTGTGGTTAGCACCACTATGGATCCTGGACTGCATAAAAAGGAGAAAATGAACTGAGAATTCATCCATCACTCTTTGCTTCTCAATTGTAATGTAACCAGCTAGTTTAACTTCCTACTGCTTTGACTTTCCAGTACTGGGGAAGAAGAGACTCAAAGTCTTTTGGGGATTGCTAGCCAGCCAAGCTGAACTGGCTAGACTCAAGTCCCCAAGAGAAAGACCCTGACTCAAAAATCAAGGTGAGTAGCTATCCTAAGGTTTCTATGGCTTCCATGACCCCGGCTTCCATGACTCCTGGCTTCCATGATGCATGTGTATATGTGTGCATGTACAACCATACCTATGTGTTCCCACATGTACACAGGTATACACAGAAACAGCAGTGATGCTTTGATATTAAGAAACACCATAAACTCAAAAAACCAAAAAAAAAAAAAACCAAAAAAAAAAAAAAGAAACACCATAAATATTCCTGCAGCCTGGGAGGATTGATTAACAATTATGAGAGTGGAAGAAAGATGGCTGAAGGCATACATATCATGGCTCCAGGAGACTATTGGGTCTTGCTATGGAATCCAGCCTGGTCTCCTTCAGTCTCCTAAGTGCTGGAATTATAGGCATTTGCTACCGCTCCTACCTTAGGAGACCTTTTCAAAGGTCAATGAGCTCATCTCTACTTGAGATGACTGTAAGAAAGTGAACTTAAAAAGTCACCCCCTCCTCCAGGCCTGCAACACACACAGCTCTGAACACTGCTGTTTGATTTACAAGGACGCAAGAACAAACACCGTGAGAGAGAACAGATAGCATTTTCTGCAACAGCTGACCTCTACTGTTCTTATCAGTCAATATCCCTGGCCCACAATACACCATCAGTAAGTGTAAGGTAGATGGGCAGATGGATTAGTGGATACATTTGTCAAGTTTTCCTCTTTAATCTGCTCTGCCTCAGATACTCTGCTTCTCTATTGATGACAGTGATACACTATTGATTTACCAAGATGAAAACCCTGGAAATCACTCTCACAATCCCCCTGACCCTCCCCATTAATCTTCAGTTCTTGTAAATGTCTCTTAAACTCCTTCACAGCTTTCCTATTCTCTTCGTGGTCTTGTCGCTATGTGAGGTAAGGACTAGCATCCCTCCTTCCATGGCTATAAATCCCAGGATCCAACTGGTCCTATCTCTTCCCTTTTAGGTTATTTTTAGACTGATTTTTCTGCAATGGAAAACTGATGCTATTTTTCAGTTGCTTAAAGATCCCCAGATAACCTGTACCCTGGGGGGAGGGGAACTCCATTTTATTTGAATAATATATGAGCCCTTCATGACCTCATCTTTTTTTTCCCTTCGTACCATCTCTCCTATTGCATTAGCGTTCAGAGATATAACACCCGACTATTGTCAATCTTTCATACTGCCTATTCTGGTTTCATTTCTGTTGCTGTGATAAAGTATCCTGACAAAAGGTAATTTAAAAGGAGAAATGGTTTATTTAGCTTATAGTTCCAAGTTACAACTTGTCTGTGGCAGTTTGAATGAGAATGGCCCCCACAGGCTCATATATTTGAAGGTTTGGTTCCCAGTTGTTGGACCTATTTGGTAAAGATTAGAAGATATGGCCTTTCCGGAGGCATGTCACTGGGGTGGGCTTGGAGGTTTCAAAAGCCCAGACCAGGACCAGTCTTACTTTCTTTGCCTGGGAGTCAGGATGTAAGTTTTCCACTACTGCTCCAGCACTACCCCTGCCTGCTGCTGCTGCACTCCCCCACTCCCCATTCCGCTACGATGGCTGTGGGTTAACCTTCCGGACTGTAAGTCCACAAGTAAATGTTTTCTTTTATAAATTGTCTTGGTTATGGTGTCTCTTTACAGGAATAGAACAGTACCTAAGACACCATCATTTGGGGGAAATCAAGGCAGGAAGTCAAGCAGCTAGTCATATCAGATCCATACTCAAGAGCAAAGAGACAATAAATGTATCCTTGCTTGCTTGCCTGCCTGCTTGTTTAGTTCTCAGCTAATACTCTCTTATCTTTATAGAACCCAGGGCCAAAAGCCTAGAAATGGTGCTACTCAAGATGGCTGGGTCTCCCCACATTCAAGACAATCCCCTGTAGACATGCCAATGGTCAACCCAATTTATACAATTTCTTTTTTTGGTTTTTCGAGACAGGGTTTCTCTGTGTAGCCCTGGCTGTCCTGGAACTCACTCTGTAGACCAGGCTGGCCTCGAACTCAGAAATCTGCCTGCCTCTGTCTCCCAAGTGCTGGGATTAAAGGCGTGTACCACCACTGCCTGGCTCTATGAAGACATTTTTATTGGATGTTTGCAGTATGAATAACGTGAGTCCGTTTCCTTATTGTAAGAGATATTGTACATTGGTCATCTAATATGAGATGATGATTAATCCTCACTGCCAACAGGATTTGGATTCATTTAGGAAACACACCTCTATCTAGGCTGTTTCAAGAGAGGTGTAACCAAGGAGGGAAAAAAACATCAGGAATGGGTCAGCAGTCCATGCACTTGGGACTCTGAATGAAAAAAAAAAAAAGAAAGAAAATGAAGAAAGTAAGCTAAGCACAGCCTTCATCTCTCCTGGCTTCCTGACTGTAGGTGAAATGTGACCAACTACCTCGGGCTCTTGACACTATGCCTTCCTGGCCATTAGTATAGGAGCAAACAACTGAAATGCCAAGGATTAGTCATAGTGGGGCACAGCTATAAACCCAGCTATTTGGGAGGAAGACCACAAGTTCAAGGCTGCCAAATGCAGAGTAACTTCATGACCAACATGGGCAACTAATCAAGACCCTATCTCAAAAATTAAAAAAAGAGCTGGGGAACAATTCAGTGACAGAGTGCTTGTTTGGCACATGCAAAAACTTGGGGCCCAGTCCCTAGGACTGAAGAAAGAAAAAGACTCCAGCTCTGGAAAATAGCAATGGAAAATGCTATATATTCCTATGACCGAATTCTATCAAATCATTAATAATGTTTATGGATAAATTTAGTTATAGGACAAAATCTTCTTGTAATAATTAGTTGACATAAAATAGCACATATTAGATGACCCCAGCTTTGTAATATAAAATACAAATAAAATGGACAGGAAAGAACTAAACCAAAAAGCATTATCTGTGGACGCTATGTATAGAAGGACATGTAACTATTCTGTTCATATATATAAAACTCTTCACATAAATAAGCACATAATTATGTGTATTTTACAAGGATAGTGCTATCTGAAGAAAAGGGGGCTTAATATATGAAAATATTTTCTAGGTTTTGTCTTTTAAAATGCAGGTCCCATTAATTCAATGCCCATATGGTCATCTTCATATTCAACTATATTTTATCTTCCTTTTACATATAAGCAAATTTGACAATGGCATGGGTTTCCTAATCGCACAACAGATCCAGCTCCGAGCCTCTCCAGTGCCCCCTCCAACTATAATCACTGCTGTCACTCAAACATAAGCATCGTCACAGCACAAAGGCCCTAGAGAAAGTGAATGCTAGCGATTTGAAAAACTGCCTCTGTCAGAGTACAAAAACAGAAATGGAAAGTTGATTCCCATCTGGGCATCTACATTTTAAATTTGGGAATCTCTTAGACTCCCTTCTACTCCCTGCCAAATCATGGTAAATATGATGGTACCAAATTCAAAGTTATGGACATGTGGTATCAGTTCTAGCTCTTTTCTTTCATTTTCTGTAGTTCACTTTCATTTTCTGTATTTAGAAGATTTGTATTTTTAAAAAAATCTGCAAACAAGGAAGATGCTTTATTTTAAAAATAGAATTTTAAGGCAAAGTAAGATGGTCATACAATTTTAATATTAGCAGCAGATGTAGTAAAGGTATCAGTTTTAGCCAGGCAGTGCTGGTGCATGCCTTCAATCTCAGGACCTGGGAGGCAGAGGCAGAGGCAGGTCGATCGAAGTTGGGGGCCAGCCAGGTCTACAAACAGCCCAGGTTACCCAGAGAGACCCCACAGGTCTCCTCCTCCCTCTACCCAACATACAAAGATTATCACCATTTCACAGAACATAGCAGCCCATGCTTATTCATGGTTGTTTCCTTCCAGTTTCAGTTACATCGGTTAACCACATCCTGAAATTATTAAATGGAAAAATCCAGTCCCACCTGGGCCCAAGTCATCCTGCTGTCTGACGTGCCCACACTGTATATGCTACTTGCCCCGAAGTCACTATGTAGAAAATCAGATAACCGTCAAAGAAGTGTGTATTCAGGTAACCCTTATTTTGGCAATTTTATTACACTGTGCTGTTACCGTGGTTCTATTTTATCAGTTATCAATTTCTTACTATGCTTAACTGATAAATATGAAATCCTGATTTTCCAATGGCTTAAGAGTTTCCACCTTTTCAGGAACGCATTGGAATGACCTAGTACATGAGAGGAGGGCTGCTGTACTGGAGTAGCTTCATTACCCTTACAAGGGTTCTTGTAACAGGACAGTACTTCCTTCAACTGCACGACAGAAGGAAAATCGGGAGTGGAGGAGAGGAGGGGTGGAGTCTTTGGGAGTAACTGCCACTGTAGCAGAGACGGAAGATAGAAGAGAGGACAGGGCCCAGATTCCAGGGCTTTAAAGCCACTGTAAACATTTTTTATTTTTTTTATCATTCTGATGAGAAGCTACCAGAAAGTTTTGACGAGAGTAAAAGTTCTGACATATTAAAAAACAAAGGGGGGGGGGTCTGAATAGAGAGATTGCTTAGAGGTTAAGAGCACTGACTGCTGCTCTTCCAGAGGTCCTGAGTTCAATTCCCAGCAACCATATAGTGGCTCACAACCATCTGTAATAGGATCTGATGCCCTCTTCTGGTGTATCTGAAGACAGCGACAGTGTACTCACATATGTAAAATAAATAAGTAAATCTTAAAAAACAAAACACTACTCTCTGGAGGAGGGCTGCAGAGAAGCCAGGGTGGAGACAGAGACTATAATCTCCTATGGTTTAGCTTGAGAGGAAGAAGGCAATCAGGTGTTGCGTGTAGTTATAAAAAACCAATCGTGCTAAACCGGTTAATCATCAGCATCGGCAGTTCCTAGCTCGCCCGAGACCGCCTTGTTTCTCCTAGCCAACGCCTCTCCCACAAACACTGGCACTGCCTCTCCAGAGCTCCTCCGAGGCCAGCTGAGGGCACGCTCTCACCAGCCCGTTCCCCTAGGGCTCGGTCCTTTGCTCAGTCTTCCCGTTCCAAAGCCTGGCCGAATTCTGCCTCAGTTACGTTCTTTCCCTCCGGCCCACCTGAGTCGCCATGAAATGGAAAACACTATACAATCTTAGTTTAAAATCAACAGAAGACACAACCCCTAGGCGCGAAATCTATCGTCTTAAACTCATCAATTATTCTATGTTGGAAATCTTCCGGTGGTGGAAGCCACCACCAAGTCTAACAGTTCCTGGTCTACATCCTGCCTCTTCTCACTCCCGCCTCACCTTACAAAAGGCCGTTACTTCCTCCCTCGTCCCCTAGTCTTCTCTCGAACCGGAAGGCCCGCCTCCTCCTTTTCGTCCAATGATTGGCTTCTTGTCATCTTTATTATCCAATCAGTTAATTAGGAAAAATTTTCTCTACAATCAGGTATAGTCCTTAGGTTTTGTTTAAGGCTCAGCTTAAAAGAAGTTAAACCTGGCATGGTGGTGCATTTGTTTAACCCCAACACTCAGGAGACAGAGGAAGATGGATCTCTGTGAGTTTGAGGCCAGGCTGGTCTACACAGTGAATTCCAGGACAGTCCTAGTCTCAAGCAACGACAATAACAGCAGCAGCAGCAGCAACAACAACAACAACCACCCAACCAGAAGAATAAAGGTAAGAATGATTCCTAGGACTGGGTACATGGCTCAGAAGTGGGTCACATACACAAGGCTCCATCCCCGGTGATGTGTTTGTAAAAAGATAAAGGGGGGGGGGGGGGTTCTATGGAGGGATAGACAGGAATGGGGGAAGGGCCTGCCTCTGAGAGCCCATGCTGAGGCATCCCTTCCCCCTGAGGGACCAGCCACAGGACGGAATACTATAGAACAGAGTTTATTCAGGGCATGGGGAGGGGAGTTAAGAGGGTAGTAGAGGCAGAGAAAGGCACAGAGAGGGAGAGAAGAGGAGAAGAGGAGTAGAGGCTGGCCATGAGCATGTGGAGGGAGAGGGGGGAAGGGAATGGGGAGAAGGGAGTAAGGGGCGAGGGGACAGAGAGGGAGCAAGAAGGGAAGAGCAAAAGAGAGGGAGGAGGGGGCAAGCAGCCCCTTTTGTAGTAGGTCAGGCCTACCTGGCTGTTGCCAGGTAACTGTGGGGTGGAGTTTAGACAGAATGCAGTGCTAGCAGAAAATAGCAGTTCCTGGATTATGACTTTTCATGAGTGGCAGCAGTTTTTACTGAGACATGGACAGTTAGTAAAAGAAAGCAGGAGAGGAGGACTGATTGTGTTGTCTGTAACATCAATAGTTCTGTAGCATATGGTAAATTAAAACATCCATCAGATTGCTAGTTGAACATGTCAAAAGACCTGGATGCACGCTTGCAAACCTACAAAGAAGTAAAGCTAGATCTTGCAGTTCAGAAGCTGTCATCTCGGGGACCAACGGTTCCAAGTAGAAGTCCTTTTGGGAGAATGTATCCCTAGAAATCAAAGGTGATCAAGACCTGGGCTGTGAGCCAGGCAGTTGTGGCGCACGCCTTTAATCCCAGCACTTGAGAGGCAGAGGCAGGCGGATTTCTGAGTTCGAGGCCAGCCTGATCTACAGAGTGAGTTCTAGGACAGCCAGGGCTACACAGAGAAACCCTGTCTCGAAAAAAAAAAAAAAAGACCTGGGCTGTGCTGTGGGCTTAATGTTTTTGTGTACTGTGTAAAGATCATCCTTGTGTTTCAAATGCTAATTTCTCTGCCCTCACATCTTGTTTCAATCTGGACATGGATTGTAAAGCTTCTCTCTAGAATCTCCTGTCTCAAGTTTGTGTAAACAGTTTTTACCATTTATTCTCTGCCTTGCCAATACATGATGATCACCCAGTCGTTGGGCAGAAGAGAGAATAGGGTGGAAATTTTCACCAGCCAAAGGAAGGAGAGAGAAAGGAGAGAGACAGAGAGACAGGGAGATTCAGATGGGCCACGAGAAGGAGAGGGTCTGAGAAGTCACCATGAGAAAAAAAAAATCTGAAGCCCAAAGGTCAATAATAATATGCAAGTATCATGGCTGAGAGGTAGCCAGATTAGCTTATTTTAGGTTAGGTGAGGGTTTTTTAATATAAATCAATACTGCCCAGATATTGAGGTACAGCTTGAAATAAATCTTGGTTTCTAGCAAAGTAAAGAAATACAGCCACTGGATTAATTTCATTGATAATACATTAAAAATAACTCATTTTTACACTGGGCTCTGTGACACCTTACCTAATTCAGTGATTGAGAAGCCTAAGTCAGCAGTGGGTGGGAGCACAGGAGAATTCAGTCAGCTGCAAGTCAAATGAAGAAGAAAGATCACTAGGCAGGAGCATGTCTAAGTCAATGGCTACTGACTGGTCAGGAAAGTTGAGAACTGAGAACTGTGGGCAGACACCAGATTTCATAAGACTGTCCCTGATGACATCCAGAGCAAGCAAGGGGAAAGGGAGGGGGAGAAAAAAAATAGGAGAAGTAGGAACAGAGGCCCAGAGGCAAGTCTCATAAAGGTTATTTAATACAAAGGAGACAAGAAATGGGGACGTTTGTCCTGCAGGGTTCGCTTAAAGGTGGCATTTAACATTGTGAAGTTGTTAAATTAATGAATAAAAAAATCTACAAAATGGCCGGGCAGTGGTGGTGCTCGCCTTTAATCCCAGCACTTGGGAGGCAGAGGCAGGTGGATTTCTGAGTTCGAGGCCAGCCTGGTCTACAGAGTGAGTTCCCGGACAGCCAGGGCTACACAGAGAAACCCTGTCTCGAAAAAACAAAAAACAAAAACAAAAATAAAAAACCCCAAAATCTACAAAATGAGGAGGAAATGAGACATAATTGAACAATATAAACGTGGTTTGTACACATAGTCCCCACACAATAACATTGACTTTGCCTCTACTATAACTCATTATTCTATTTGATAATTATATATTACATATTCTAATTTATAATTATATAAATTATATAGTATATATATATATATACACGATATATAAATGGCATAAAACGGAGTTAACTTTAGTTACTTAAGTCACTTTTGTTACTTTAGATATATTACTTAAGGTGTTAGGTGAGGGTTTTTTGTTGCTGTTGTTGTTGTTTGTTTTCTTTCAAGACAGGGTTTCTCTGTGTAGCCCTGACTGTCCTGGAACTCTGTAGACCAGGCTGGACTCGAACTCAAAGATCCACCTGCCTCGACCTCCTCAGTGCTGGGATTAAAGGCATGTAACCACCATCGAAATGTTAAGTAAGGATTGTATTTTAAAAATACTTTTTAGGGCTGGAGAGATGGCTCAGCGGTTAAGAGCGCCGACTGCTCTTCCGAAGGTCATGAGTTCAAATCCCAGCAACCACATGGTGGCTCACAACCATCCGTAATGAGATCTGATGCCCTCTTCTGGGGTGTCTGAAGACAGCTACAGTGTACTTACATATAATAAATAAATAAATGAATAAATAAATAAATTAATTAAAAAAAATCTTTAAAAAAACAAAACAACAACAACAAAAAATACTTTTTAAAAGTTTACTGCTCTAGAAAACTTGAGTGGTCCCAAGTAATGCAATACTGAAACCAGCTCACAGCTGCCAGCCCAAATGACTTCCATTCAAATTAGCCTGGGAAAAACAGAAAGAGCAAATAAAATCCACAAAGCTTCCTGTACTGTGAGCCTGGCTGAAGCTGGCAGAGAGCTCTTAAAAGAGCATTTAAAAGACCCTGACTTTCTGCTCATGGTTCTGGGTGTCTTCAAAATTGTGTTCCCAGCACTCTGGAAGCTAAGGATTGGAGTTTGAGGCTAGACTGAGCTATACAGAGGTGGAAGCTAGCCTAGCCTTGACTCGCGCTCACTCGCGCGCTCCCTCCCTCCCTCCCTTCCCCCCCTCCCCTTACACCCCCCTCCTATATATCAAGTTTACTAGTCAAAATGAAACACACGACTGGCAAACTGGTGCGCGGGTTTTTCCCTTCAGAAGGAGGCACTGCTGGGATGGCGAGGCGCCGGGCGTGCCTGGCCGACTCCGCGGACAGACCTGGGCTGCAAGCTACTCCCTAGCCCGCCTGCAACTTGCCTGGGAAGTGGTGCTGCGCGGCCACGAGGCTCTTCGGTCTTCTTCTTGCACCAAGCAAGCCCTTGTTGGCAAGTGGCTTGCCACAGAAGTCTGAAAGTTAGGATGTGACTGTCGTAGATCTTGTCCCAAAGTCAGTGTGGCTCTGCATGCCACGCCCACTGAGCCTGCGGAATGGAAGTCCAAGGCTGGCCATGGAGCCCTCAGGGAGGTGGACTTTGCCTTTGGAAGTCGTGCTCTGCGTGCTCTGTGGAGCCCCGGGTCTCGGCAAACTACAAGGTGGGGGTGCACTGTCCCCAGGAGGAAGCAGAAGGGCGGAGGAGGGGAAACGCCGTGGGGGAACTGCCACCCAGGCAAATACTGGCTGGGCTCCCTGGTTTTCGTTTTCTTCCTTAAATTTCTGCTTTTTTTTCCTTTTAAATATGTCTTGAATTCCAGACTAGGAGAAACCGGGAAAGGAATTCTGCTTCTGTCCGTTCCTTACAGTCCAAAGACCAAAAAAAAAAAAAACCAACCCACTAAACTAACCAACCACAAAAATCAAGTAAAAGTATGAACCTTCCAAAGCCCCCAAACTTGATTTTTACCTCAGGCTCCAGTGCTCCAGTGCAAGTCATACCTCAAAAGTCTAGTTGCATCTTTTCTCCTCTCCCTTTTAATTCTGAAATTTTGGTGATTTTGAGACAGGATTTCACTATGCCGTTTATAAGGGAACTCACTTTGTAGGATAAATATAAGTAAGTAAGTAAGTAAGTAAGTAAATAAATAAATAGGAAAGGACATGACTGCTCATAGATATGGTGAAGAAAGGGGTTTATTGTAGATAAAAGGGAGAGCATAGCCAGAAACACAGATATCTAAGAGAGTCCAGAGTGGGTATGACCCTGAGCCATGAGGGTTAGGGGTGGGGAAACCAGGTGTAGCAGCCAAAGAGGGCAAATGGTAAAAGAAAGGGTGGGTAACCAAAATGGGTGGGTTATATAGGGAAAAGCCAATTGGGAAGGGCAGCCTAGTCTCTAGGCTGGAGCACTCCAGGTAGTGGGAGGGGTATGCCAGCCATAGCCTGTAACAGGTAGGTACTGAGGAATGCTGGAAGAATCTAGTGGCCAGGTCCGCTTTGGTATGTTAAATAGGCTCCTCAGCCACCAGTCCCAGGGTTTGAGACTTAGACCAAGCTGGCCTCTAATTTACAGAGACCTCCTTGGCTCTAGGTGTGTGCCAGCTAATTCTGATAATTTTTCACTTGCTGCCAAGTAGAGGAACTTGACCAAATCCAGGGAACTACAGATACCAAATTGGGCCTGGAAGTCAGTGTCTGGTCTCAGGGGCCCAATGCAGAGCTCCGAGGTACTCTTTTCTGCATGCAGCCAACTGAATAAACCACTGACAGTGGGAGCTTGTAGGTAGCCACTACTCAAACTGCTGCGGTGTAGTGGCTAATCTCATCTTGAGCCCCCTAGCTGCCTGGGGCTCTTCTTGCCTCCTTCCTCTGTCAGTTCTGCAAATCAGTGCATGTGTGCGTGCACGCCTGCCTCCCTTCTCCACTTCTGCCACAGGAAAATATAAACTATGTGTACTACTTGTATACAGTGACTATCACATCAATCTAACTGTAGGAACTGAGATTAGTTCGGGTCAGTATTCTGGTTCTCCTGGCCATTTTGGAAATTCAAAAGAACCTCCTGTACGTGATGAAGTAGCAGGAAGCACCCCGAGGTGCAATCTGAAACTGTATTGTGATGTACAAAGGCATTGCAAACCTTTGCTTTTGTTCCCAGTGGAAAGCTAGCTTTATTGTAGCTGCATGTCTTCAGCTTTCCACTCACACAGGAATGAGCACTGCTTGGCTTCTATCAACCTTTGTTGTCATTGGATTATTTAGAACAACAGCTAATCTGTATTTGTGGGGCTGACCATCAAGTAGGACGGGATAGATCATCAGAGTCATTAGGAAGGGAAGGCAATGCCATCCTTTGTCATTGACTGCATGGATTTCCATGTGTTCCTGCTGTGCTGAACGTAGGCAGTTGCAAGGCTTACCACTCTATCAACCATAAAATTTCCTCTGTATCAATAAATCCTGCTTCACCTGCCACTCCTCCAAAATATTCAAATCAGCGAAGACTACTAATGACAGCTTTACCAAACATCGGCTTCCCCATTTGACACTTACATCAAGTGTCCCGATGAGCTGGAAGTCATCAATGCCAAAGGTAAACTGACTCAAACTCTCTCTCTTTTAAATTGCTTCAAATGTTGCATTGATCTTCATAATACATGTGTGTGTTGCTCAAAGAAAATGATACATTGGTCATACACACATCCTTTTTAAAAGGAGGAAAAAAAGGAAACAAAGTCTGAGAACTGACTTCCTAAACCCTCACACTCACCATGAAAATAATTGGGGCATGGATTCAAATAAGGAACAAAAATATAAATAAAACCAGAACTTACAGGAGATAAACACCAAATGAGTTCAATAAGAGCAAAATCCAGTTACTTGAAAAAAGATTAATAAAGTATCAGTGGACATGTTTAAGAGAGATGAGAAGACACAAACAATATTGGATATAAGAAGAAGGCATCAATGCAGACCACGGGACATCTATAAAACGTGGAGGGTATGAACTCCATTCCAGTAAGCTGTTCAAGAGAAACATGGTCCTCTGTGGGCCTTCAGCACTACACGGCTCACCTGGGCTGTCAACATGGCAGACCGTCCCTGGCTACTGTTTTCTTGAGGTAATGTTTATGTGAGTACTCTTGAGATAGGATGTCAGTGTTTCCCTCCAGACAGACAAAAGCTAGCTTAGTGCTTGCTGTAAGGGTGGCAGGTTCCTCTGGCTCACTGCAGGCATAGCATCCACTGGCTCTCCTATCCCTTATATGGACTTTGTGGGCAAGAGAACCAGAGAGAACTCAGGTGAACACAGTGATGCTGCTTGTTTTCCCATGAGATAAAGCCCTTTGTCTCAGATCCAAGACTTCTGTGTCTTTTGCCAGCATCTATGAAATAGACTAATTTATTAGTGTAAGATTAAAAACAAATGCCACAAGTAAATTTGACTTTTAGTGATGGCACAGTTAAGATACCATCACACAGAAAACTGATCAAAATTGTTCCACACTTTAGCATCACTAGTGTGGGCTGTCAGTAAAAATCAGGGAGTATTCTGTTGGAGGCCAAGCTAGCCTGATATGAGTATTAAAGCATAGTGATAACTATCAGTTACACAGTTAGAGACTTAAGAGGAAGACATGAAGATAACCCAACACTACATGAATTTAGACTCTTGTCACAAAGTGAGCATCAGATCAATGTTCCAACTGGCCAAGGACTTAACAAGAAGATTCTGGAAATGAGAGCCACTAATGATCTCAGTGAACTCCCATATTTCTACATGACAGAAGGAAGCCTGCACACACACAAGACACAAGAGAACTCAAGGTCTCACTACACTCCTGGCCAGATGTAAGTTTATGTTTAGGGCAAGAGAACTGAGTGTTCAAGTCCTCCCTCCCTCACTGGCTGAATGGAAGGCCATTGCATATGGAAAGATGAAATCTAGACTAAGAGAGCAAAGAGAAGGTTTAAACAGCCTGAGGCCTGTATGATTTTCTTAGCCCATACACATAGCCACCAGAGTAGTTTTACAACTCTGAAGTGTTTGAACACAGCTTTTGACCTATCGCTGGCTGACCACTAAGCTATGCTGGCAGAGTAGTGAGCCCTGGGAAGCCAGGGATATCTATAATACACACACACACAAACACACACGCATACGCACATGCACACGAGAGGGTGGGGTGGATGAATCAAATAAAAACAGTGTAAACATTTAACAACCAAATCCAGGATCAAATTCAAAGAATAAAATCCGGAGAGTAACCGAGACAAATATGCTATGTCTGCCGGGCAGTGGTGGTGCACGCCTTTAATCCCAGCACCTGGGAGGCAGAGGCAGGTGGATTTCTGAGTTCGAGGCCAGCCTGGTCTACATAGTTGAGTTCCAGGACAGCCAGGGCTATACAGAGAAACCCTGTCTCGAAAAACCAACCAACCAACCAACCAACCAACCAGCCAACCAAAAAAAAACATGCTGTGTCTGAGGGGCATGGTATTTTTTATCTGAATAAAAAAAGAGAAGGACAGCAGGCAGAAGCCTAGATCTTTACAAAGGAATCAATACTGAAATCTTAACTATAGCTAAACAGAAGAGAAACTTTTAAAATAGCTTCCAAATAAAATTGACTTTGGAAACAAGATATGTATACCATAAACATAATTTTTATTATTATTTAAAATAAAGTTAAATAAATGTAAAACATACTTGGAATACACCAACTCAACTGGTTAAAATTCAATAAAGGTTTTTTATATGCCATGCTAAGACCAGCCAGACAACACTGGATTGACTTTGTTAGTACCACAGATCAAGGGTATGTCACAATAAGGGAGTCAGTCAGTCAACAGCCCTAAATGTGTTCGAGAAACAGAGCTTCAAAATAAATGAAGCAAAACTTGATAGACTGCAGAAAGGAATATACAAGCCATAATTACTACAGAAGGCACTCTGAATACTTTTCCTTCAATAATCAAAAAAAAAAAAAAAAAAAAAAAAAAAAGAAAAGTTAAAACCCAGCAGGAATAGTGAACTTGACTACTCCCAGCCAGTTTGATCTGGTTATTTATAAAAACATTCTGCCCAACAACCACCACAAGTAACACATTTACCAAAATGTACTCTTTTCTTTTCCTTTTCTTTTCATGATCCTTAAGAAAGCTAAATAATAGTTATTTTACTACCATGGAGTTAAATTAGGACCTATTAATATTCCTGAAAAAAGTACAATTAGAAATTAAATTCTATTTCTTTTATATTAACTGTCACAGGGAAGTTTACATTCTCACTAATTCCTCAATAGCTTTACTATTGGCAGTAGAAGTGTAGTAGAAGTCATATGACTTCCCTTTCTGATACTGGTAATTTATATCCACTTTATATGTTTCTTCCTGACTTACCTGCCTGAAAAATTTGTCAACTTTGATTTTTTTTCATATAAACTATCTTTTAATTTTATTGATGGATTTTACAGGTTTTTGTCTTCTTGTTAATCCATTTCTGCTTTATATTTAACTTCCCCCTCCCTTGGTTTATTTAGCTGGAACTAAGGTTGGTGAAACTTTTCCTTTTTCCTAACAGGCATTGAGTGTGTATCCAAGTACAGGCAATCAAAGTTAAAGGAAGTAAAGGAAATCAGACTAAAATGTTTTTTCACAGCCAAGGACACACTCAAGAGAAGGAAAAGTCAGCCTAAAATTAGGAAGAAAATATCTGCGAAGCATTCTCCTGGAAATGGCACCCCCTCATGATTCAGTTTAAAAATGGGCAATCTTCTTTCCTTCCCCACAATCAACCCCCTCCCCCCAAAAAGGCTAACAGCAAAAGAGAAGCTTGGTATCATCAATCATCGGAAAAATGCAAATTAAACCATGAGGTCTTGTTTGCATACTTA
This sequence comes from Uromys caudimaculatus, assembly GCA_028551405.1. NCBI lineage: Eukaryota > Metazoa > Chordata > Mammalia > Rodentia > Muridae > Uromys > Uromys caudimaculatus. Next base: position 32,302,600 of record CM052715.1, read on the forward strand.
CTCAGGGAAAATACCTATCTGTATTTTCTTCCCAAATTTGTAAACTCCAAAATGAAGTCACCCAGGAGATCAAATATTGCTTTTATTTTCAGCAAAACTAAAAAATGTTTGATTTTGTAGTAACAACGGCTGGTATACCCCATATATCCCTGAACAAGAAATGAAACCACTCAGTTATTAGCAGTCAGAGACTGGGGTTAACGAAGACCAACTCCTTAAGGAGTGAACCTTTGCCCTGTGCACTCTGCTCTGTAGCACCTCTGTGAGTTCACTGCTTCAATAGTTTTGTTCTTGGAGGTCAGACTATTTTAATTTTCCAAACTTTTAGCAGGTAATTATGTTGATGACAGACATTCACACACTTTTATATGTCTCATACTATATGAGAGTCAGATTCTATTTATGCCATAATAAAAACTTTAGAAACAGAAAACCAAGAGACCAGAACAGGGGTGGATAAAAAGATATATAGTTGTCTTTCTAAGGAAGCCCTGGCTATCCTGAAACTCACAACAAAGACCAGATTGGCCTCAAACTTAAAGATCTACCTGCCTCTGCCTGAGATTAAAGGTGAGTAGTACCATAACTGGCTATAAATAGCAACATTAAATATTATTGCTTTGGTAGGGGATAAAGAGAAATACTGATACAATCAGTACTTAATGAAATCACTTATGTAAGGTCACATAATCTTGATTTAACTCAAGGATTCCAAAGCCAAACCACCGATTCTATACTTACATTAAAACTTTGGAGTCTGCCCTTCAAGGGTCACATCCAAAGTCTAATTACTGTGAGAAATGAGCTCATTTCCTAGCCTCTCTGTGTCTTAGTTAAGGGTTTCTATTGCTATGAAAAGACTATGATCAGGACAACTCTTATAAAAAATGACCCATTTCTTCCAAGGCCATGCCTACTCCAACAAGGGCACACCTAATAGTACCATTCTCTATGGGGGTCATTTTTATTCAAATTACACTATGCCTTGTCTAAAAATAGAAATAAAACTCCTAGTTCATAGGGCAATTGTAGGACGCTTGTCAAGACCTAATACTTTCAGTCCAGCCAGCCCAGCGTAAGGGTTCAGTTAACTGCCAGCCTGTGCAGTTATTTCCCTTTCTAGAGAGTTCTGCCCAGGATCAGACTGTCTCTGACTACGATGGGCTGAAGGCGAGTCAACACCACTGTTTTAAACAACCCAATCAACTGACTAGGAATCTTTTGGAGCAACTAATGGTATCACTGTCTTCCATGAACATTTTCATTTAAAAACTGTACAGATGAAAAACGAGACAGTGGTTTGACCCTCTATACTCTGTTCTGGTGAGTTCCTTCTCATATATCTCTATGAAATAAAAAATAAACACTACTGTTACAGAACAGTACTGAGCCGTGCCTTTCTGTCTCTCTTTATCCCCTTTCCTTCCTTTCTTTTTCTCTCACACCCTCCCCACTCTTCCTTTCTTTTTTTTTACATGTTTCTGTGTAGTTGTGGCTGTCCTGGAACCTACTCTGTAGACCAAACTGGCCTGCCAGAGATCCGCCTGCCTCTGCCTCCCAGTGCTACCTGGCTAGTTTCTCCACACCTAGCAACCGTGAACACTGTCTCCCCATCACACCCTCAAACTATTTAACACACATTTAACACTGACCACTCTTAAACAGTAGGATAAACTGTATTTTTAAAGAGTTTAAGAAAGAATAATATCCTGATAGAAACCAGTGAAGTCAGTTTGCTGAATTTTTTTTCCTTTTTATTTTACATGGAACTGATTGGTGCAATCCTGTGGAACCATCTTTAATTCGGAGAAAATTCTTTTTCAAAATAAACAAAAATCCTTTGAATTATTTATATATTAATTTGTCTCATTTTTGAAAACAAAAGTCACAGTCAGCTTTATCCTATTTAAACATAAATTTTACATTTAGAAATTGAAACAAAAAAATGGATAGTTCAGATATATAAATGAAACCTTTCAATAAATTGCTTTTCAGTCCACTGTATTTTCAAAGGTGATTATTGAGCCCAGAGGAAAAGTTATAAGCCACAAACTATGTTTTTTAATAGATAAAAGAATGTTTAGATTATTAGCAAAGCCATATTGTAAAACATCTTTACCCAGTTGAAATTTTAGTATAAACTCATGTATCAAGTTGCTTTCCATTATTTACTCTACTTTAAAAATATATACAATTATGATATTCAAATTATGTATTGAGTCATATGACCAAACAAAAATATTTGGGAAATTCAAACTCCTGCAACAACTTATGTAAGAATTACAGAAAAAAGACAAGCTATGAATTATGTCATAGGAGGAAGAAAAACATCATATAGCATTTATGTGTGGTTATCTATTTTCTTATATAATCATACCAGTTGAACAGATAGCTGTCAAAATTTAGGCAGCTACCAAGAGAACAAACTAAATTCATACTATTTCTGACACTGGGTAACTGGTGATTTCAAATTTGACTCAATAGACTCATTAAAAATGATTTATGGTAATAGTTTACTATCAGGACGTTTTGAGAGGCACAGATTAAGTGCGGGCATCATTTATGCCAAACCTGGCAAAATCTATACCTGACTCTATTTAATTACAGTGTAAGTATCCAGAGTCCACTGGCAAGCAGACATTGCATTTTACATACACCCATGCTTAGCAATCACGTTAACATTGGTGCTTAAAACATTCACGACTAAGTAGATGGAACATTTAAAAAGCTGTAGGATTTCAATACAAGAACTCAAATGGGTAAGTCTGCAAAATCTTAAACAACTTTTTGTAATCTGTTTGTAAATGTTTAAGGAATAGTGATCTAGTCTTCAAGAATCCTAAAAGGTTGGAAACATGTTTACTCCTACACTGTGACGTCTGAAATTAGTAAGCAAGACAACTTGAATTCATTTTGCTCTTGCATGCAGAAGTATGTGCGTGTGCCTGGGCACATTTTAAGGTGGCTTAGTTAAGTTCTAGTCAGTAATGGTTAAGTGACTAGAACTGCTAGTCAGTCATTATCCTGTGGTGTCAGATGTTAAAGTCTCTACAACAGGAGATTCATTTAGTCCTTGTCACCTGTGGTGAAGAGAGGCATGGCTGAAAAGCAACTGCTGAGTTTTTTAATTTTTAAAAAAAGCAGAACTTCTTACCAATTTTCCATCATTATGTATTGTATTCTGAATACTTGGATCAAAATCTCATTTCAATCAGCTTAATCCACACAAGGTACAAGACACAAACAGTACAAACCAATTCTAAACTTCTCTAAATAGGAAACATTCACAGCGTTCTAAGTGTTCCATTGTAGAGCTGCTAACTAGAGACTGTAGACACAAGACAAAAACAAGGAGAGATGAACTTCTCAGTGCATCACATCATGAGGACAAGACATATGGCACTTGTGTGACACTAGATCACAGCTGCTGACCTAAGCTGGGAATGACTTGACCAAGAACTGGTTCACCAGAATGCGCACACGACTCAGATCCTCTCTTCTTTATAAAAGCCCCGGGAACGATGACAGACAACTCACTAAAAATGTCTCTGTTTCACTTACCATACCGTAGTGTCTCCTATTACTCTTTAGCCTAACAGTTACAACAGTCTGGTCTTTAAGTCTACTATGCTATTTTCTATGTGGTGGTAACACTTCTAAACAGGTAACATAGCTAGTTATAAATCAGAGAATGGGGGGACAAAACCCTGTACATTTTTCAAACTAGCAAGAAATAAATTATATCATGATATAGCAATGAAAATTGTATCAATATTAACTAAAAGTTCTATGGTAGAATATTTTCCCCTGTAAAATTAAGCAGTGCAGAATAGGGCTTGGCTACAGTTAATCACATTTGGTTTTCTTAAAAACACAACTTTATTCACTATAAACAATTAAAAGGCAGTTTTCTTCCTCTGTAATACACACAGACAATAAAGATTATTTTTTTAAGTATCAACCTAAGATTATTTTTTTAAGTATCAACTACCTATTAAGAAAAGTACTTTTAAATGGTTAAAAGGAATCAGAATACCAAAGTTTAGTGTATGAAGAGTAGATATAAACCAAGAAAAAGTAGATCATTGGTGTTAGATATTTCATATGAATAGCTGCATTAAGGTCCAAAGTTTTCCACCTTTACAAATAAAAAAGGTGTCCTCTCCCCACGGGGATATGCACTGTGCATCTTTCCCAACAAGTGTGAGTAGGGTTTTAGACTGTTGCCAATGTTAAGTTCTTCAGTACCTAAAACTGAGGACAGTAATATTACGGTGACAGTGGTGCATCAGAAAGTGTTATGATCCAACGCGAGTTGTGGTGGTTCTTTTATCTGAGAAAAAACTCTTCAGAAGAAACACCTGCCCTATGCTAACCACCAGAAGGATGAGGGCTTCTCCCACCGACCAGTAGGCCACTCTTGTATTCAGATCCTCTGCTCGGCTTCTGCCTTGAGCTTCCCGTAGCCGGAAGTGTGTCTGATAGTCAATGACGGACTTGAGAGCTTCGTGAATGGAAACACAGGCAGATTCCATCTAAAAAGAAGTATGTCCAGTTAGTGTAACTGTTCACAGTCCAGAGCTAGCACATTCTTCTGCTGCTTTATCTCAGTTTCTCACTGCTTTACTGCTGCTGGGGAGACTGGCATTCACTCTTTCCCTCATACCAGTCGCCCTGGCAATGAAGTGCTTCTATTCAGTCCCCTGGGACAACTACTGACATAGATCCATGTTTTTCCCAAACCAGGATGCCACAGTTATGGCACTACTAGAAGTTGGTAAATGGGACACAAAACTAACAGAAGTGAATACTCTTACTAGTTAGTGTAACTACTAAAATTCAAAATTCTTATGAACTAAAAGGATACAATAGTGGGTAAGTTCGCCAATAACATACACAAAAATAAGCTAAATATAGCAAAAGACCCAAACCCATCTAACCAAAGCTTTCTGAAACTTAAAAAAAAAGTTAAAAATATTATCAAGATCTTTAGCTAATTTTTGAATCGGAAAAGTGGTAAGAGAATGTCCTTTATCCTTCAATTTTTTATATGCATGTTATGTATGAGCATTTTGCATGCATACATGTGCACCATGTACATGGCCTGGTGCCGGGAGACCAGAACTGGATCCCCTAGAACTGAAGTTACAGAGAGTCGTGAGCCAGTACATGGGTGCTGGGAACCAAATCTGGGTCTTCTGAAGAGCAACAAGTGCTCTTCTTAAGTGCTAAACCATCTCTCCAGCATCATAATGACCTTAACTGTAGCTAACCCCTATTCTGCACTGCTTAATTTTATGGGGGAAAATAATCTACCATAGAACTTTTAGTTAATAATGATACAATTTTCATTGATTTAAAAAACTTTCTAAGTTATAATCTCTTCACTAAATAAATCTGTGTTGTGCCAGTAACTAAACAAATACATGTTTCCAGTACATTCAAATCATTGTTAACTGGCTTGTGAGACTCTACGTTGTTGACATTTTACTTTTTTGTACGATTGTTATAATCTGATTTAAAATGATTATACTTTTTTTTTTATATATAGTAGGGTTTGATATTCTGTTGAAAACCAATCCCTGGTGATAAAATACATGATTTATTACTATTTTATCTCAAAAATCATGTATGAAAAACTTAGAAGACAAATCTCCTTTGTCTTAGTTTTAATTAAAGTCTACAGACATTAGGAAATAACCTGTTTACTGAAGTTTTACAGCCAGGTAGAGATGCGTACTGAATACTGGGGAAGTTTTGGCAAGAGGATCCAGGCTCAAGTAGATCAGCCTGGACTATGTGGTGAGTTACAGGCTAGCTTGGACTACAGAAGACCTTTTGATAGGCAAGATAAGCAATTAGTGTGTAAGAACCACTTGGATTATATCAAGGAGCATGAGTTAACAACTGTTGTACTAGAGAAAATTACTGAAATTAAGTTAAATTTATTCCTATCATTTTTGAGATGTAGGTTTATTTTTAAACCCTTAAAGTGAAATTTTTACATACATTCAAAGAACAAAACAGTGAGTCCACATCAAGATTTAGTAATGCATGGCTGATCTTGCTTCATCTTTATTTTTATTTTCTTAATGATTTAGAACAAATCGTTTTTTTTTTTATTTTTTATTTTTTTTTTAAATTTTTCTTATGTGTATTTTGTGTATGAGTTTTTCCTGACGTATGTATACCCGCCATGGTGCTTTTTGACCCAAGGCCAGGAGAAGGCATCAGATCCTGGGGAACTAGAATTACAGATGGCAGTGAGCCACCGCCTGGGTGCTGGGAACCATACTTGGGTCCTCTACAGACCAGCAAGTGCTCTTAATTGCTAAGCCATCTCTCCATCCCTATTAAAGCGATTCTAGGATTCTGCAGCCACATTTCTTCACAGTTAAAAGTAACACTGGAACCGCTTAGCCTTTCTTCACAACTGCTTACTTTAGTGGCTGCTTTGGTGTGAATCCTCACTGTCCCCAAAGGCCATATGCTAAAGCACTGGCCACCAGCCTATGGCACTGATGGGAAGAGAGAGAATCTTTAGGTGAGCAATATTGTTATCTCCTCTTAGACTAAGAAAACTAGTCTCACATATTTTACATTGGTATGAATTATTGTATACTGATAGAAATATAAGGTTACAGCCGGGCAGTGGTGGCACACGCCTTTAATCCCAGCACTTGGGAGGCAGAGGCAGGTGGATTCCTGAGTTCGAGGCCAGCCTGGTCTACAGAATGAGTTCCAGGACAGCCAGGGCTACACAGAGAAACCCTGTCTCGAAAAAACAAAAGAAAAAGAAATATAAGGTTATATTTGCTACAATATACTATATATATATATTTCAACTCTTGATTAAGGTATTGTACATATGCAAATCATTTAAAACCTTGATGTAAAGTCCAAGTCCTTGAAAACTACTAGTGTAAACTGTTAAGAATGATTAAGAAGTGCAAGTTAGTAGTTAATCCTATAAATAATCTTACTTGTAGTCTTGTTAGGTACTAGTTTAGTTAATTACAGCAGAAATAAGCTTTATTTAGGCTCTTGCATGTTTTCAAAGTTAAGCAGAAAGTAAATAGCTAGAAATAAGCAACATTTATCTATTCAGATGAACTTTAGATAGATACATGGTCCTCAAACACTTCAGAGATCTGTAGAATATGGCATCTAAGGTGCTTTAATAATAAAAGGCTTTTCTGACAGAAACATAGCAGCTCCTGACAGCCCCCAATCTACTTCAAAGATGATGGGCACAGAAGAACCTTCACCGGGAGTCTCTTCATTTGTGCCAAAAATGGCCACTGGGTAAAAAAACCTGCCCTTAACTGCTGACAACATGCTGTCCAAACTGTGGACAAGCAGGACACCGGAGAGTCAATTGCTCAACTTTGCAGAGACAATGGAGGACAGTCCTTCATAATTTCTGTTTCACAGAGAAGTCTGTCAGATGTTATGGGCCTGTTGGCTAAAGATTAGATATCCCACCAATACTGAGGAACCTTGGATGAGTGACTAGGTAGCCAGCAGTCTCTGTCATTTCTATAATTTTGGAAGCTGCTTGCTCTGCACTTGTTTACTAGGGTAATATTTATCCTTTCCAGGTCTCTGATGGGGTTGAAGACTAGCTAACGACTGTCTTAACAGTTTTCCTTTTAGAGATTAAAGACATAAAAGCTTAAGTTGTTTAGGGTCTAAGAAATGTTTTAAGATCTAAAAAGATGTTTTTAGGTTGATAAATGCAAGTTATAATAAGAAAGTGATTTAGGTACAGAACTTTGGACTCACCAAGATAGGATAGACAGTGGAGTACTTTCTCCAGGGTTGTCAAATACAAAAGGACTGGGCATTGTAAATATAATTGTTACCTGATAGTTCTCATAATTGTTCTTATTGTATATAGTTGATTGATGTTAAAGAAAAAGCCATTCTTCAGACTAAAAGGGGGAAATGTAGTGAGAATTTTGGTTTCTTTAAAAATCCAGTTATGTGAATATGTTTTTGTTTTTTTAAATTTTTAAAAATATTATTTAATGTATATGAATATACTGTAGCTGTCTTCAGACACACCAGAAGAGTGCATCAGATCCCATTAGAGATGGTTGTCAGCCACCATGTGGTTGCTGGGGATTGAATTCGGGACCTCTGAAGAACAGTCAGTTCTCTTAACCACTGAGCCATCTCTCGGTCCCATGTTTTTTTTTTTAATCCAAGGTGTGGGATATGGGGCTGCTTTAGTTTGTCCACAGCCACTATGATTGTCTGGTGCTCTTTGAGGGGTGTGATTTTTGCCACCTGCAGATGGTTTGCATTTGGAATTCTGGAGACTCTTGAGAGGGTATAAACTCGAGAGACCCATGAGGCCTCAGGGTGGCTGCTGCTTTTGTTATTGCTGTTTGCTGGATTGCTAACTATTAAGATTAGACTTGCTCCAAAGAACTTGACAGCCCTAATGAGCAGGAAGTAGTCTAAGGAGGTCTGTGTCCCCCTTTCCCATGTGTTCCTATGTCACACATATATTCTTCTTTCTCTCCTACCTATCTCAGGGGGTTAGAATAAGAACCCAATAAAATAGTCAAAAAAGTACAGCTACAGACCATGCCAGAATGGAAGGGGATTATGTCATGGAAGAATGGCCTTGAAGGGTATACCAGGATCCTGGTCCTTCTTCTCTGTTGGTGTGAAGATGAGCAACCTTTCTTTAATAAGCAGTCTTGGCCATGGCTGTTCTACTTCTCTACAGCTACCTGACCAGAGCCTGAGACCTCTGAAACCACTAACCAAAGCCAACCTTTCCTCCTGCTACGTTGATCATCTTTAGGTCTCTGTCACAGCAATGAATTATGTGCCCCTCCCTCTTTTAATCAATATTCATCTGCTCTTCTTTGTTTACCTGGGTAAGGGCACTGACTCGGTTCTCACTGGGAAACAAAGGTGGGTCTTCTCCAACTTGGAAATCGAAATACACTGTTTTGTGTGTGAAAGTAGAAAACTCATTGCTGAAGCAAAATTTGTATGTCCCATTTCTGGAGGCTGTGAAGGTGAAACTATCATACTGTTTCTTCATCTCCTTGTACAACACTTTACCATCAGGGTCTTCCAATCGACAATCTACATCGTAGTGACCACCAGTAATCACCTGTAAAAGATTTACAGAGATCACTGTAACTAACCCACGTCAAAATTAACCCATTTTCCTGCCAAAATAAAAATAAAAGCTATATGCAGAAGTCTTCCTATCACAATTTCACAGATCTTGATTTTCACCATTGGATGAAACACACATTTTAGTTCAACTAAAGCCTTACAAAAAGTGAAGAGGTCCTCTCCTAAAGGGAGAGAGGAGCCTCAATCATACTGACCGTTCAGATCACTGTGCTGAAACCTTAATCATACTGACTGTTCAGATCGCTGTGCTGACTGATATAGCTTCTAACTTTCATCTAGAACTTAGGTTAAAAAGAAGATGGGGAGAGACAATAGTTTTGGCAATCCCTAACTATGACAGTGGACAGTACAGGCTTTAAGTATCTTGGTTAACACAGTATTAACATTGTACTCAAGAAAACAAAGATGTCAAAGTTCAGACTTCAAAGAAATTTCTATGATTTCTATGACCTTTTCTCATTTGAGATGATGACTAATGGAATTAAGTATATTACAAGATCATTTCAATAATTACATGAGATTTTTTTTTGTATTTAGAGAGCTGTACCATGCACATATATGATTACATACATTTATTGAGTACAAATGTGAGTGAATGAATGAATGATTACTTTGGATTAAGACTGGGGCCTTGCACATGCAAGGTAAACATTATGCCTCTGGTTTTGTTTATTCTTAGTTTTTGGACAAGATCTTGCTAAACTGACCAGAAGGACTACAAACTTGTTTTTGGTTGTGAGCCTTTAGCTGGTGAACTCTTTCCAACCAATCCTTTTTTTTTGAGACAGGGTTTCTCTGTTTCACCTTGGCCATCCTGTCACTTGATCTGTAGACCAGGTTAGCCTTGAAATCATGAGATCTGCCTGCCTCTGCCTCCTGAGTGCTAGAATTAGAGGTGTGCATCACCATTGCTGAGCCAGCTATCCACCACCTCAGCTCCAAAGGAGCTGGGACAACATGTGTCCCAGCACACATAGCCAGATAAAATGGGTTGAGGTTACAATTTACCCTTTCTTCCAAGAGCAAATTGCCCTCATTCAAATATTTCTATTCATATCTGACCACAGTACTTTGAATAAAACGAACTGAAAAAGACCAGAAACAATTACCAGCCACATTGGTTCCATCAAACTTTAAAACAAGCAATCTTATTTTGGTCAATAATACCTCTTCTGAATGTGTCTGGTCACCTACCACTGGAACTGAGTATCATCAAACTCAGCTTTCATTGCCTGTCCTATGATCATAGCCCTTTCTTGATCTCCTAGGTCTTCCATTACTAATCCATTATATCCTACTGTCCCAAATGCCTACAAGCTCTCAAACCTAATCTCTCCTAATCTGGAGACTCTCAGCCTGGTAGCAGGGCTGTGTTGTCCTGGGCACCACAGCACATTGAGCAGTAATTTTCCTCGAAGCCTCAGTGTATTAGATGGCAATTGCAGCCTCTGCAACCTGCAATTTCTCCTTTGGGAGTGGCGAGTTCTATCTTTTTTTCATCCACCAGCTAAGAAAAAAACTCACTTAAAATCTTTTGAAAGCTCACTATAGTCTATCAAAAGTCCAGATCTGTCATTACCAGCACAAGACTCCCTCATATCACCTCTAAGCCTCAGCAACTTCCTGCACATTACTGTTACCACTCTATATCAGTAAGTTTCGGACTTCACAAGCTCTCTACCTTACATTTGGTTTTCAATGGGTTTCAACAGAATTTGCTTGCCAAAGAATCACAGGATCTAAAACTGCAATGTTTATAAATCTAGGCTATTATAAGAAAATGTAATACAAAACAACATTGCCAAGGGCTGGCTATCTCTCAGCCAGAGATCTGAGGAGATCAAGTATGGCCTTTGCTCTCCCCTTTCGAAGTCTAGGCAAGATGTACTTCCTCTCAGATCTGGACCATTGCAACCAGAGAATCCAGAGCAGAGGATTTTCTGGGTTGTCTTCTGCTCATTTAGGCATAACTAACTAAACTAAGCAGAGCTCTAGGGCAGGAATTGGGCTGTGGGGGATCAAAGAGACTAAGCACAAATCTTGCTGTTAAAGGAAGCAAATAAAAAGACCGACTGGTCCAAAACCAGCTCCTAAAAAGGCACCTTCCAGTCACAAAGCAAACTATTCTTACTACTTCAGTGTCACCCGCTTAAACTTTAGCATGAGAGCTCAACCTAATGTCAGGCCTGTTGGAACACTCACAAACTTACCTGTCTAGCGTGCCCTTTCCTCCTCTGCCATATTGCAGAACAAACCTTAATTATCCTTCCATGTGCAGCTCAAAGATCAGCTGTACCACTAAATTGTCCCTGATGATCCTTTTGTCCCCTGCCAGCCTTCTGCCTGTGTGAACTTTTAGCATTGCACTTACAGTCTATGTCTACTCTAGGCCTTAGGGAGGTAGTACAATGAAGCGTTCATCTTGAGACTATCATTTCTATTCTAAGTTTGGATCAAAATCTGTCTTGGATTCTGTTTCACTAATCAAAAGGAATAAAAACGCTTCTCTATGTCATCAGTTTTCTTGACAACTAACTAACATATCTGAAACATTTGGCATACTGTATATATAACAAAATTTTTAAACTTCTTAGAGCACCAAATATTGTAGCTACAGATATAAAAACTGTACAGATGTATATTAAGTTTAAATAAAGGATATTCTGATTACAGTTTATAGTTCCCTTGTAATTATGTATAGAGAATCCATACACGTTAATTCCCTTTTTTTGATCTTCAGACTTCTCTCACTCCCTCAGCATATACAAATTTATCATCAAGTCTTGTTGATTTTACCTTTTGCCTTTCTCCTTCCCCACTAATACTAATCTAGTCTAAGCTACTGTCACGTCTGATAAAAAGTGACTTTTATTACTTTCAATTATGTTTATGGGTGTGTCTGGGAGAAGATATGTGCATTTGAGTGCAGGCGTCTGAAGAGGCCAGAGGTGTTAGATCACCCTGTAGCTCCAGTTACAGGTGACCTAACATTCAAGAGTTGCTGGAATGTTAAATGAGCCTATTAACAAACAAACAACCAACAACAAAATAACAAACGGTAGACTGCTTTAGGTTCCGGAAGAATAAAGTTCCTGTTTTACATTGTCCCAAAACTACAAAGGGGCCTCTTGTTCATCACAATTTTTTTACAACACCCTTGACAGACCGTCTTTTTTAAAAATCCTCGTAACAAAGTGCTCCCAATCACCTCTGCAGTCGGGAAAAAGTCCTGGTGTTATACAAAAACAAAAATCCTAAACCCAATCCAACCCCGCCCCGCCCCAATAAAGACCCGAAAAGGTCATGTGTTATGTCAAATCCGATTAAACTGGAGTTATGAATTACAGGAGTAGAGAGCTGATACTGGGCATTTATGCCCAGGAACAGCTTTTTAAAAAGAATTTCTTAAAAATGTATTTAATATGGCTTGAATTCAATGAGTGGCACCGGAGAATGCGACAGCCACAGGAAGCATTTCTGAATTTACAAATAGTTCTTTCTCTGAGCTCCGAAAAATCAAATGTCCTGCATAGGCTACCGGGGTGACTTTTGGGTTAGCCGACCAGAGGCCGGGGACCATAGTACCTGGAACTCCAGGGTGCACTTGGTACCCTGAGTGATGTCCTCGTAGAAGCACTGCTTGGCATTATCGGGAAGCTCGAAGGTGATCTCGGAGCCGCCGCTCGGACCCGGCAGTAGCAACAGTAGAGCAAGCAGCCCGCAACCCCAACGGCCCGCGGCGGCCGCCCAGCGCGGCGCCGACCCCGGCCGCGGCATCCCGGCAGCACGGCGGCCTCAACGGAGCTGCGGGGCCTCGACGCGCGCGGCAGGCCCAGGACCTACCGGCCCGCGAGCCTCAGCAAAAGCGTGCGACGGGGAGCGAGCGCGGGCTTCCGGAGAGACTCACTGAGGTACAGGCACCGCTCCAGGAAGACCTGAGTGGCAGGGGTAAGAGACCCGGCAAACCAGCGGAGGAAGAGGCCTCGCTGACCGGAAGTACAGCGAGAACCTAAGCGGAAGGGGCGGGACCGGGACAGGCTCCAGTGACCCGGATGTTATATCCGGGAGGCAAGGCGTTGCAGTGAGGACGTGGAAGCGCGTGAGGCCTCGGCGTTGCGTGGGCGGCCCTCCTTGGACGAGGGGAGGGGGCAGTGCGGGAACTCGACGGGAAGGGGCGTGGCCGGCCGTTGCCTAGGAAGGGCGCGTCGTCTCGCTGCTCGCGGGGCTGCGACGGTAAAGGGGTTCCGCTGCATTTTGTCACTGTGAGTACCAAGTTTGGGGAATCTCCGAGGGACTCTGAGGAGCTCATTTTAGGGGTGTAGGGGGCTAATCTCCAGTGGTGGAGAGCTTCCTAATTTGCAGGAGGTTGTCTCAAGTTACAATCGTAGTTGGAGGAAGCAAAAGCGCATGTTCTCAGAGATGAGTAGAAGACTAGAAATTTTAATCCCTGCTCTTTACTTTCCGGCCCGCTGACCTTGGCCTTGTTGCTAAAACTCTCAGCCTTAGTCTAGATGGTTCTAAATTGTACTGCCTACGATAAATACGGAGTATTACCTGAGTTCATAATCTGGAAGAGTGGCTGGCACGTGGTAAGCACACGATAAGTTTCGGTTAAATTAAAACAAACATCCGTTGAGTAGCAAGCTCCTTCCACCCTTAAAAAAAATGATTGTGTCTATTTTACTGATTACGGAGTTGAGGATCCAACAGCAGCAAATTAACTAATTTGCCTCTAACCAACATGGCGTTTCTTACAGGGCATTCATTATACGCTTCCCACGTGCCTAACAGGAATCAGGTGTTCCCGGTTTTTGGTTTTGGTTTGGTTTTTGGTGGTTTTTTGAGTCTTTTTTGTTGTTGTTGTTGTTGTTTTAAATGAAAGAGTCAGGGTGGGCTCCAGGCTGCTGAGGATTAGTAGAGAGGTTTTAAGAGAAGGAAGTAACAGGCAGGTAGGAGTGAGGCAAGGCTGAGTAAGGGTTGGGTGGGGCGTATGAAACGAGAGCCGGAAGTCCACTCAGCGGCCTGGGGCACTTAAAGCTTCTGCTGGGGCGGAGGGGAAGGAGGCGTAAGGTCACATTCTTTTCATTTCTTCCAGACTGAGGAGACTACACCTTCCTGAGAACCAGGCTAGAAACCGAAGTATTATTTTGTAGGTGAGTGAAAATAAAACTGAATTTGACAGTGAAAAGTGGAGGTTCTGTTTTCTGACTGTGATCTTGGACGGGTAATCGTGCACTTACCTTGGAGCTGGTAATGTAGCTCACCAGTAGAGCTTGTCTAAGGCCCAGGATCGAATCCCCAGAGCCATAAGGGGGTGGGGGGTGGGACTCACCCTTTCTAATTAAGATGACCGTACAAATAAACAGAGAAGAAGAAATAAGATTAAAATCTCAATGCAGTATGGAGGGTTTGGGAGGGAGGAAAGGGGAAAGGGTAATGTAACTAAAACCTCAAAAACTAAGAGTAATAATAAGAGAATCACAGTGCAGTATCACTTTTAATACTAAAATTAAATATCACCAAACAGGCAAAATTTCAAAATATAACGGTGCTAGATGCGCACTGTTCTTGGGGTAAGCCTAACGTAATAAAGTGGAAGATAATTATGTATATTATGTAGTTGGTGTGGCCTGGGAGTTTCACTTTGACAATTTTATACCATGTTCTAGGTACACTTAGAGTACTTACTTTGAAGCTGTGATTCTCAGAGTATCTTCTGGAAGCCCTTAAAGACTTCTGAAAAATCTTTCAAAGGGTTGTAGTTGTTTAAGGCTGAATTTTTTTATGATGTGTTTAAACCAAAACAGCATAGCAAACTGAAGGAGGTGAGCACTCAGGGTGTTCTATGAATCTAGATTTATAAAAATTATAAAACAATGTCTTTACTATCATTGAGTTTTCATTTGGAAAATGTAGTTATACTTTATATTTAAAATGCATTGCCTATTTATAGTGGGGTGAATTGTATCCCTTCAGACACAATTCCAAGATCTCATTCCCATCCCTGTTAATAACACTTTATTTGGAAGTTTGGGAGAATTTTTGCATTTGTAGTTAAATTAGATTAATCTCCAGAAGAGATTATCCTAAGTTTAGAGGAAGCGCTAAATACACTGAATAGACAGATACATGATAGAAGTTTAGAGACACATAGGAGAACATAAAGGCACACACATAGATCGGAGTGGTGTGAACAAGCCAAGGAACACCAAAGCTTGTCCATAGTCCTGAGGAGTTAGGACAAGCTCTGCAGAGCCTCCAGACAGAGTGAGCCAATGCCTTCATTTCAGCTGTCAGAGAATACGTTTCTATTATTTTTAAGCTGCTGAGTGTGTGATTATGTGTTACAGTATATAAAACACATGAACACATTACATGCGTTTAATGGATTGTTCTTTAGTAAGAATTTGTCAGATATCTCTTTTTTTTTTTTTTTTTAAAGAATTATTTATTTTATTGTACACTGTTGCTGTCTTCAGACACACCAGAAGAGGGCATCGGATCCCATTACTGATGGTTGTGAGCCACCACGTGGTTGCTGGGGATTGAATTCAGGACCTCTGGAAGAACAGTCAGTGCTCTTAACTAACTGCTGAGCCATCTCTCCAGCCCCAAATATCTCTTTTTTTTTTTTGGTTTTTTGAGACAGGGTTTCTCTGTGTAGCCTGACTGTCCTGGAACTCATTCTGTAGACCAGGCTGGCCTTGAACTCAGAAATCCGCCTGCCTCTGCCTCCCAAGTGCTGGGATTAAAGGCGTGCGCCCCCACTGCCCGGCAAATATTCTTTACCGAATGTCAGCTAGACCCAATACTCATCACTCATGCACAAACGTGGAGGACAGCAGTTGATACCAGATGCTTCTGTTCCTCTCCACTTTGGTTTTTAAACTTGATAGCCTGACCTGCAAGCCCTAGTGGTCCTCCTGTCTCTACCTCCCTAGTTCTGGGATTGCAGGGACAAGCCACTGACCTTGACTTTTTTGTGGGTTCTTGGGGCCGAACTCAGGTCCTCATGCTTGTGCAGCATGCACTTCAACTGAGCCATCAACCCAGCCCCTTCTCATAATTTCTGGCTCAAGAGCTAGACAGACAGACATCTCACCAAAGGACAGACACTTGGAGTCTGAATTCCTAAATCTCTGAGTACTTTTATGGGTTATATTTCCTACAATAAATTTGATGTGTGAATGTGACAACCTACTTGATAACTGAATATAAGAACAAAGCCTCAAGGAACCCTGTCGTTGCTTACTCGCACAGATCACATCGGTCTCAAGAAAAAATGCGAGGGTCAGAAACCACGAGTTTTCTGAAGCTGCCAACAATGGTTGAGCTGGAAACTATGGAAGAAATCTCTAGAAGCCAGGCATTCAGTTACTTAACTAGATAGTTAAGTCATCAGAAAGTGTGGTAGTCAGACCATGTTGCTCATCTCTGTAGAAGTTCCTCGGGATGGCAGAGTTAAGATTTGGGGTTATCACATGATGGCTCACAACCATCTGTAATGTGATCTCATGCACTCTTCTGGTGTGTCTGAAGACAGCTGCAGTGTACTTGTATAAATAAAAATGATATTTTCAAAAAAGAATAAAAATAAAATCACACTGAGTTTAGTGGTACACACTTTGAAAAAAAGCTTTGGGGTTCTGAGCCTTATAAATCCACATTTGAAGGGTTTTGTGTAACAAAATGGAAATTGAAGGCAGTGAGAAACCTGCCTTTGTATTCAGAAAACCTCTTTGCCCCAGCAGCGTTGTGATCACTAGGTGGTGCTGTTCACTCACCAGCTTTCTACCCAGGCATAGAAGCTGCATTGTTCTGCTTTCTGAGATGTACAGACTTAACACATTGGAGCAAAACTTGCTAAAGATACCAGAGTAACAAACGGGAGAATGGAGTGTAATTAGATAATGGGTAAAGAACACTAACAGCTGCTTCTAGAGAGTCATGGTGGAGCTTAGGCTTTTTCCTAAGGCAGTTGAGAGCCATCAAAGAAATCGAACCACAAAAGGACCTAATTATAGTTCTGTTTATGTCAGTAGTGGCTGATGGCAGTTGTGTCTACAGATGCAAGGTGACAGGTAACATTCAGAGAGGTTGTGGAGTCAGTGTAGACCTACTAAAAGACTAGCCAACTGTGACGAGTATAACTAGGGATGCTTAGGAGAACAATGTGCAGTGGTAGCTGAGGCAGAAAGATGCTGTGGATATAGAAGAGACTAACGTATCTTTTTAGGGGAGAGCAGAAAGCAGTTTCTTGGGAAGGTGCCATTCTATAATCACTTCTATTTTCTAGACACCATGCTAAGTGTTATTACTGTGGTGACCCTCCATTTTCTAACACTTCATATAAGATAGAGAACTTTGTTCTTGCTCCTGTATTTGACACATAATAATATTAGTTAAAGAGATATAGAATGATAGAGAAAATGAATAATAATTGTATAAATTGCACTAATCTTGCTTTTGTTTAATGTACATGGTAATGCTATTTTAACCACTATAAGTACTAGGATTTTATAGTATGCATTTTCAGACAGTGTATTTACTAGGCTATCTTGTATCACACGTTATTGATTATCTTTTATTTAAAGTGCCCTATGTCTTGGAAAGCAAACTGCATTGACAGCCACAGATAGTTATAAATATATATTCTAGGTAGGAAGCAGCTGAAAAGTGTCTTAGTTCTTGAGCTTACTTGGTGGTTTGCATGAAATGTCTTATCCATCCAATAATGTTGGTATGGAAAGAATGAATAATAAGCAATGTCTTTTAGCCTCATATAGGGCCTGGGTTAGGGACAGCTCAGATAAATGAAGTAGATAATACATTACCATTCAGAATAGCCCAGTTAAGAGTGGCCTTTAAAAGGCTGCTGTAACACCCACATACAGGAATTACAGACGTGTGCCTGTAGACTGTGCTACATAATGATTAATTTCAGTAGACTCTGTAGAAAATTGAAATTTTAATTTTTTTCAAAGGCTCTGTTCATTCCAGTAGACTCAGTTTGTAGAAAATTGAAATTTTAATTTTTTTCAAAGGCTTTGTTGTTCATTCCCCAGTAGAGTCATTAGCCTCACATATTTTTGTTGAATTTCCTTGCCATCAAGTCCCACAAGAGTGGTCAAAGTGGCTTAGATGGCTGCTATGCACAGAGTAGTTTTGTGTTGCAGCCAAGGTGGGTTGTCCACTGATTTTCTGCAACCCACTGCTTTTACTATAAGCTTGAAGTAAGCCTGCTCTCTGTCTGAATAAAGCAAGATGATACCATAGTTTTCAAATTTAGCAGCTCAAAAAATAACTGAGACAAAGCTCCAGGAAAGGGCAGTCAGTGTCTTGCAGACTTTGCACATCTGTAAGAGAAAGACAAAGAGGCTCATGGAAACAGTATCTTATATTACTTGTCACATACCAAATGCAGAATTGTAGTATCAAGTATGCTCATATTTGCTTCTTCATACCCACCAAGTTCCATTTCCAGCAGAAATGATCAAAAAAGCCAGTTTCCCCAACTCACTGAGTCTTACTGACTTAACTTAGGCTAATTGTATAAGTTGAAAGAAATCTCTTAATACACTTATGTCTCTTTGACCTAGAGTTAGGTTGGGCATTTTTTCCTATTTACAGGCCCCTCCATACTGCTGAACAGTATAATGCACTTGTTTTCTCAAGATTTGTTTGCTTGGCTCTTCTTGGATCCAGGAAGAATATGGCTAGGACTATCAGTTTCACAAATTGAATAACACTCTGGTTTTTGCCCCTTAGGTTCCTCCACAATAGTTGGGGGAATTAACTGCACAAGCTATTGCTCCGAATGCTAAGGGTCAAAGTTAAAACACAGTTCTCTATTCAGCTCTCAGAGAATCCTTCCCACTGCCAAATGGAGACAAGAAACAAACATTTCTGCCCCAACACACACAGTTTGACTGAGAAGAGGGAAGTTTTCATAGCATAAAGGCAGACATCCAAGCATGTGATGGTAGGAATAATGTACCGGGTGCTAGGACAACAAATTAGAGACAGTAAGACTTTACTAATTTATGCAGCTTTTGCTAAGTGAAGAGAATATATATATAAGAAAATACCACAGCATCAAAATGCGTTTTTAGGGCCGGAGTGATGGCTCAGCGGTTAAGAGTGCTGACTGTTCTTCCAGAGGTCCTGAGTTAAAATCCTAGCAGCCACATGGTGGCTCACAACCATCTGTAATGGGATCCGATGCCCTTTTCTGATGTGTCTGATGACAGCTACAGTGTTCTCATACATAAAATCTTTAAAAGGAAAAACATGTTTTTATTAAAGATAGCGTGATACCATGGGGAAAAACTGGGGGAAAGAACAACCTAAGTTGTTTTCCCACTGTAGTCCCTTTCCAACGTGACACCAAGACATTTAGTTACTATCTTCATAGAGTCGCCGTGAACTACAAATAATAACATAGCGTTAGCCTCATATTTGTAGGGCCTGGAGACCTACATGTTGTGTATATAAATATGAAAAAGTTTAAATCATTAGTTATAGATCAAATGCATTTTCTACCAAGATTTAGTTACCTTTGTTGAAGTTGATAAATGGATCATAATGATATGCAAAATCATATGGGTATGCAAAGATCTCAAATAGCCAAAAGTGTGTGTGTAGGGGCGGAGGCAAGGAGGGGCCCAGACTGAGAGACTGGAAATGAGGCCTCATAGCTACAGGCAATTGGGCCAAAAAACCAAAAGTGTGTCAACAAGGTGTCAGAATTTCTTGTTTAAGCATCTTAATCTTGGACCAGTTATTGATCCCTCTTTAACTATGAAACTCTACCGTGTTTAGTCCTAGAGAATTGCACTGTTCTACGTGGTGGGCTTTGCTATTATTGCATGTTTATAAATAATCTCTCTGTTCATATTACCCAACTTGACTGCACCATCTTTTCCCCAGTGAACTCCTGGTTGGCACAGTGATTCGATACTGTAGCTTGCCCCAGAAATCAAAGCAGAATCTTTGAAATAGCATCAGACCCTAGATAGTGTTGTGTAATATTTGAGGAATACAGGGGGAAATGGGCACTGTTGCTCAACTGTCATTGCTGATGACCTAGAATGACAAGGTATTAGGAAATCAAGTAGCTATGGAACTTGATTGCTACAATGATAATGCTTTTTAAAATACTGTCTCCTGTGGGTTATTCTGATGGCACCCTAGGGATCATAAGTAGAGGAAAGGAGACATGAAATAGGAAGACTTCATGTGAACAAGCATGGTTATAGATGTATTTTATTGCCTGTGGAGCAGAACGATTTTGCTGAATACTGTGCTTGGGGTCTAACTATAGAGTTGCAAGAATTGTAGCACTAGTTAACCCTTAAATCCTTGTGGTTGCTTATGCTAATGGAAGGACACTTACAGGAAGTGAGTGGGACACTGGAATCCCAGACTGGAGGAGGCATCACACCCACATTTCACTAGCTGGACATGTGTTCCATCTCTTCCAAGCAGCTGGATTGCTAAGAAGTGGAATAACTACTGACCACATAATTCTAAGAAAGGATGCTTGTAGGAAGCTATTTATACACTGTGGTATGTACCTTAAATGAGCAGCTGAATTAATCTAGTAATAGATAAATGTGATATTTGTAAAAATGTACTAGGCCATAAAGTAAGACTCAATAAATTCCAGGGAATTGATAATATACAATTTGTTCTTCAAAGACTGTAAACCATAAAAATAAAGCAAGAAAACTTGTTTGGATTTTCTTTTAAAGATTTTTATTTATCTTATATATGTGAATACACAGTCAATGTCTTCAGATACACAAGAAGAGGGCATCGGAGTCCCTTAAAGATGGTTGTGAGCCACCACGTGGTTGCTGGGAATTGAACTCAGGACCTCTGAAGAACAGTCAGTTCTCTTAACCACTGAGCCATCTCTCTAGCCTTCTTGTTTGGAAATCTTTAAAAGCAAATGACAGAAAATCCACTAAGATAGCATGGCAAGAAAAAATAAAGCAGAGTTTGAAAAGCCAGTGAGAAAATTATTATTTGGGAATGTATATTCATAAAACCCAAACTGTCTTCTCCCCCATCCCCCAAAAACACTACTGATAGTCATTTTGAATTTAGTATAAATCACTGGACAAGGTCAATATGCAAAAATATCAGGTGTATCTCTATATAAATATCAGAATACTCAAATATTTAAATGATTTTTTTGGTAATTAAAAAAATCAAATATCCAGAAGTAAAATTTGCAAACAAAACACAAAGAGAAATTTTAAATATACCTACTTAAAGGGAACAATATGACATCTTAAGACTCAATTGAATGTTAATTCTATCAGATTGTTCTATGGATGGCATATAATTCTAGTCAGTATTCTACTGTAGGTTTTCTCTTTCCAGAAATGGGTAAGCTGATTTTAAAATGCATATAGTGATGCAGAGGTGGAAGAAAATGAGTCTGAGGGCATGGATTACACATTTTAAGATATACCATAAAGCTGCATTCAAATACTATGACGTGGGGACAAATTAGTCAAGAAACAGACTAAAAAAAGAATACCACTGCAGTTTATTAGAAGGATTATGTTTCAAATGTTCTTTTTGGATAAATTGTGCTAGATTGCTTTGAAATCAGTGTGGAGAGTAAAATAAAACTTGAACTTATCATTCTTATAAGCTAGTATTAAAGAGGATGAGGCAAGAGGATCACAATTCCAGACAAGCCTCAGCTGCATAGAAAGACCCAGGAAAGTCCCCTAAGGAACTGAAAAAGGAGGAGGCTGGGAGATGGGTCAGTTGGTAGAGGGCTTTGCAAGCGTGAGGACCTGCGCTGGATCTCCAGCATCCTGGCTTACTCCACCCAGTGTGTCTAGTGCCGAGGAGGCAGGGGTGAGAAGAGGACCCCCGGGGCTTACTCACCCGCTGTTCTGGCTGAGCCCATGAACTTCAGGTTCAGTGAGAGACCCTGCCTCATAAAACAAGATGGGGAGTGATTGAGGAAGATCCTAGTGTTGTCCTCTGTCTGGCCTCCACATGAACATGTTCATGTGTACATGTATTGCTTACACACATATACAAACATACATACACACACGTATACAAACACAAAAGTAATTTGAAGCAAAAATAAAAGTTTATCAAAAATTCAGTGTGTGTGTGTGTATGTGTATGTATGTGTGTATACACTGTTTTGTTTTGGGCTTTTCTAGACAAGATTTCTCTGTGTAGTCTTGTCTGTCCTGGAACTAGCTGTGTAGTTGTATTTGATGTAAGGAATTCAGACCTGCTTGGTAGCTGACCTCTGACAATTATAGGTCCTTTTATCTCTCCCTTAACTACTTAGGTTAACTCCCGGATCACACACTGCAGCTCACTGTCTGTGAGTGGGCTGCAGTGTCTTTGTTAAGAAAGGATTAAAGGGCCTGGCAGTGGTGGCGCAAACCTTTAATCCCAGCACTTGGGAGGCAGAGGCAGGTGGATTTCTGAGTTCGAGGCCAGCCTGGTCTACAGAGTGAGTTCCAGGGCAGGTAGGGCTACACAGAGAAACCCTGTCTCGAAAAACCAAAAAGAAAAAGACTAAAGGGCTGGAGAGATGGCTCAGTGGTTAAGAGCACTGACTGCTCTTCCAGATATACTGAGTTCAAATCCCAGCAACCGCATGGTGGCTTACAACCATTTGATCTGATGCCCTCTTCTGGTGTGTCTGAAGAGAGCAATGGTGTACTCATATACATAAAATAAATCTTTTTTTATTAAAAAAAAAAAAAAAAAAAAAAAGATTGAAGAGGCTGCTGTGTGGAGAGTGTAGAAGGGCAGTCTGAAGGCAGAGAGCTGCTGCAGGAGCAGAGGCAGGCCTACAGGGCACCAGACCACAGCTGGTCAAATGCCAAGACATCAGATGGGTGGTAGGCCATCAAGAGGCAGTTTGAAGTGGCACAGTGTCAGCCAGGGGAAACTACCGGAGCTGGAGGTCTGGCACTGGCACAGAAGCAGGAGTCCTTTGCTGTGTGATTTGTCGGTACATTAGTCAGTTGCTGGGTACACCTACTTTTAATAGTCCCAGGTAAGAGGATTCTGTCGTGTGCTTATGTGTCTTTTATTCTGATAAGATTTGGTATATTTTCAGGCTTCATTATTTATTGGCACAAAATACCAGTTTGTGTCCTGATATGTTAGCAGATAATGGTGTTTACTTTTGCAAACAAGATGTGGAGTCATTCTTCCTTGGCACTTACAATGAAAATGGAGTAGCTTGGGTCAAGGCAATCTAGACTGAGGCTTGAAGCCAATATTCCAATCAACACAGTGTAACCCAGAGCTGGCCCAGCTTGTGTGCTGTGGTCACTTAATATTTACTAAAAATATTTTTGTTTTTTCAGCTATCAGAAGCCAGGACTCTGGAACACTGTTTGCTGCCTGTGGATCTTCGATACTTACAGTGTACCAGTTGCTTCAGATCTGCCACTGTTAGTTATTCCTGCCACCCATCCTGGTAGTATATATAGTAGCTCTTGGAAAGGAGTCACAGCCACCGTCAGCCAGGAGTCCCTCACCCGACTCCTGTGGTTGTCTTTTTCATCATGCCAAAGAATAAAGGCAAAGGAGGCAAAAACAGGCGCAGAGGTAAAAATGAAAATGAATCTGAGAAAAGAGAGTTGGTGTTTAAAGAGGACGGGCAAGAGTACGCTCAGGTGGTCAAAATGCTGGGAAACGGACGCTTGGAAGCCATGTGCTTTGATGGCGTGAGGAGGCTCTGCCACATACGAGGGAAGCTGAGGAAAAAGGTTTGGATAAATACCTCAGACATTATATTGATTGGTCTACGAGACTATCAAGATAACAAAGCTGATGTCATCTTAAAGTATAACGCAGATGAAGCAAGAAGTCTGAAGGCATATGGAGAACTTCCAGAACATGCTAAAATCAATGAAACGGACACATTTGGTCCTGGGGATGATGATGAAATCCAGTTTGATGATATTGGAGATGATGATGAAGACATTGATGATATCTAAGCTGACCTAAGCATGTCACATTCCAAGTTCTCTGAAGATAGCTCTACACAATTGGCATCTTGACCTTCAGCTGTTAAGTAAAACTTCATTTGGCATGTGTATGACTTGTTAATGCAAATTGATGAATTTTACCTTTTGAAGTATTATATTTCTTTGAAAACCAAAGACGTTGAGTTATCTTAAGCGACATACTTTGTGCTTATGAATACAATTGAACTTAGGTCACAACAGTGTGCACTGTTAAGAGACTGCCTTTCCATTTGTGACGCTTCATTTCTGGCATGTGAGTGTTTTGTGTCAGCAGTTCTGGTGACCATCATGGGCTGAAGTAAGTCGGTCCAGCACACCTGCTTCAGGCCTTTAATCATATGGCTGCGTTTGAGACTCCTCATCAGACTTACAGATATGTCAGTCTGCATTTGGAGTCAGACAGAACATGGCTATTTTTGTATTTATGGTGCCATGCCATTTTATACTTTCATGTTCTATACATTTGTTTTATCCTTTAAGTTGTTCAATCCATAAAAAGGCATCTTACAGTGCAGTTTTTAAATTACATGGGTAGCAATTTTGAGTTTTAAAAATTAGTCATTGCAGAAATTAAATACTAGGAGGAGATAATCCATTATCTTGACTTTAGAAATATTATAGTTGACAATGTTTATATACAATTTTACTTTTCTAAGGCATACCCAAAAATAGAAAATGAAAATAAAAAGAGAAGTAAATCTGTTCTGATGTTTGCATAGAGAAATTTTCAAAGAAGGTAGTTGTTAATAGCACATAAGATATTTTTTACTTTACAAAGTAGGTTGTTTGTGTTAAGTCGTTTTTAAAAAGTTAGCTTCTGTATTGAGGCTTTGGATAATTACTATATATTGATTAGTTACATAATTGTACAAGGGAAGTTTTCCTTAAACTGAGCTTAGGTTAAAGGAAAAGGAGCCACAGCTTAATGAAAACGTGGTTCCTGTTTCCTAATGGAGGAGTCCAGAAACAGAGACAATAAAAACATGTTGGTACAAAAACATTTTTTCTTTTTAATATGTTCATTATATCTCTGGATATATAACAAAAATAAATGACTGGATGATTTCTAGTATATCATGAGAGGCTTTTTTTGGGGGGGTAATTAGACTCTGGGATTTAAGATAAACTTAGCTATTTTCCCATTTAAGTGATGCTGGTATCAGGGTTCTGCAGTTTAACTCTTTATGGTTAGGGAGTAAATATTAACCCTGTCTATCAGTTCTCAGATGCCTTTTTAAAGAGTAGTTCCTTTCTCAGGTTTTGTTCTAGATGCCTTCAAGTGGTGTCTGACCATGAAAACAACAGTGTTCACCTTCGTTTTTATTTTTTGATTGTTTTCCAGTTAGCCCATAATAATGTAGCTTAAGAAAATTCCCCAGTCAGAAAGAAAGAAAAGCAAATACAATTTTCCTGATCATTGATTGGTGGATCTCTTCTAGATGGAGATATGTAGATCTTTGTAAAGGTTAATTCTGTAAAATGAAAACTAGACGTGGTGCCAGATTAGAGGCAGAAAGAGAACACATCACTGGAGCTTTTTCTTGCTCTACACAGTGTATCTAAATATGCTGTTCACTAAGATTTGTGCCACTGTAAATTTTTAGTACAGAAAGAAAACTTCACCATGGGCCAGCTAGCTTGATGCATTCAATAGCAAAGGAGACTGTCCCAAGTTAGGTGAGGACCAGTGCCTGAAGATGTCCTCAGTCCACAACATGTACAGGTGCTCATATACCCATCAGCACATGCACAAAGATGTACTTGAGGCTATAGTATCGTGTCTTAGTCATTGCAAACTATCAGATACAAACACTGACGTATTCACATTTCCTGTTTCCTGCTTGCCAATATCTACATTTTTTTCTCACATTCTAGATGAAGGAATCTTTTATAACATGAGTGATTTATGCTGTTTATTAAAAGTAAATGTTGACATAAGTGTTAGAATTAAAATGACTTAGTGAAATATTTAAATGTTTCTTTTTCTTTCCCACAACTTTGTCACACCACATTTCAGTCTCCTGAGGTTGCTCTCAAGAAGCCCATGGCTCTTAGCTCAACTTTCCTCAGTTTCCCTAGCTGGCTACAATAGAAACACCAAACTGCTTGAAGATCGCCAGTCAAATACTCTAGCTTCAGGGTTCTTCCCCCCCAGTGCCAGTGTTTTGCTTATCAGTCCACAAAAACAATTCATGTGGTGGTTCATATCCTAGGATGTATTATAATTTATATCATTTGTTTATCCCAGGCTATCCCTGAAGTAGCAGTGCTCCCCTGCTCGTATTATGATTTAAAAGTTTTTCGGAATGATAGCTTCAACATTAACAATGTGCCATTAGCCAGCAGTTTCTTACTCTTGTGTAATATTTTACTCCCAGTACCTCAGATTTTGTCCACATCCACCTTGAAGTACCCAGCTTTCTCTGCTCGCCACTTTGTTTTAGGTGGTATATTGCTCTATCACTGTTAAACAGGTACTAGAGTTTGTACCATCACTACAAACACCAATAGAAAACACTAAAAATTGATTATTGAAGTTGTGTTTTACTGAGAGCTGGCAGTTTGGAGAAGGAAGTGGGTTAAGACCTGAAAAGGACTGCATCTCTTCTCCAAGGCAGATGTTCCTGGGAGGGCAGTTGGTCATTTCAGAGATGACTGCCCCTCTGATGGGGTGATTAGCCAGGTTCTTAAGATGTGTTAGCTGCTGCCTCCTTCCTCAACACCTGTCCTATTCTTTCCCCTCGGTCTCTGGACATCCAGGCTGAGACACTTGGTGAAACGCTGAGTGGTCTTGGCTAGTATCACCCATGTCCTCTGAGGCCATTGAGTCTGGGGGGACAGTGAGCAATGCAAAAAGAACAGGGCATTATAGTGCACATGCTAAGCTATGAACACCATGTATGGGCAAATTCCTACATCCTGAAATACAAATGTGCCTTATAGTGTGGAATACCTAGACGCCCTTATCTCCCCCTCTTAACCCATCGGTTGGATTTTGAAAATACATTTTTAAATTAATAATTTAAAATTTATTTTACTCACTTTATCCTCCTGGTCATCCTACACACACACAATGGATTTGCTTTTCGTTGTCATGTCTTTCTGTTCAGCTCTGTTCTCATAACCACAGTCTAGGATCAGCAGCTACCCTGTTTTTCTTCTGATCTAACACAGGTGAGTGATGGACAGAATCAGTTTGGAAACATGGTAACAAAGGCATCCAACCACAACACTAACTCTGCCTCTAGTTAGCAAAGGACTTTGTTTCTGATCTTACTGAGCAAATGGGAGTCACTGCACAAGCAAACCCCTCACCCCCACCCCCCACTCGGGGGTCACCTACAAATGCAGCTCAGTTGTCCCTTTGTTACTTTTCATTCTATCCCAGGAAGAGACTTTTCTCCTAAAAAGGGCTATTCTCTTCACTTGTTAGTTTTTCTCTTTTCCCCACGGCCCTACCTAGAGATCTTATTCATACCCTCTTTCCCATACTTGCTTTTTGGTGGTTTGTCCATAGTGAATATTTAATAAGCTTTTTAAAGAAACAAAAAACCGCATCTTCTGCACCTTCAGGGAATGGCTGTCCCTGGAAAGATGACTTGGCATTATCTCATACAAAATCCTACATGACAATCACAGGTGTTTCACGTGGCATAAGCTGAAGGCTAGACCTGCCCCCCCAGGTCTGAGGGTCAGATACCACGTCTTCAGCAGAGCTAAGGCTCTTTCCCCTGCAACTAGAATACCTGACGAGAATCAAAGGAGAGCATAGTTGGAACTAGGGCAGAAAGTACAAGTGCCCTGGGAGGAGGGAAGAAGAAAGGAGTTCTTGTACAAGCAGGAAGTGTCTTTATGCCAGTGTTCCTGTCACTTGGTACCACTTTGACTTACAAGTCTTCACATGACTTTCCGTGGAGATTGTCACACCTGCATTGTCTGAAGACACGGGAAGAAAGTAGTCAGGAGACTGAATATGACCACCTGCCGACAGCTCCCAAAGTGGACAGATAGGAAGCTTTCGGATTTCCAGAAAGCATGGAATGGGGCAGTCATAGGGCTTCAGTTGCTTCCGGGAAGCACCATGAGCAAAAGCAAGTTTCTTTAGCTTACACTTCCACATTGTAATCTATCACTGAAGGAAGTCAAGAGAAAAACTCAAGCAGGGCTGGAACCTGGATGCAGTAGCTCATCATGACAGGCCGTGGAGAGGTGCTGCTTGTTGGCTTGCTCCTCATGGCTTGCTCTGCGTGCTTTGTTACAGAACCCAGAACCACCAGCCCAGGGTTGGCATCACCTGCAGTGGGCTGAGCCTTCCTCTAGCAATCACTAAAATGCCCTACAGCCAGATCTTACAGAGGCTATTTCTTGATTGATATTCCCTCCTTTCAGGTAACTGGCTTGTGTCAAGTTGACAAAATTAACACAGGGGCTTAGGTTGACTTTACCATTCATCATAAAAGGACAGAAAGCAGGTCCTCTTGACAGTGCTACACACCCAAACAAATGATGGACCACAGGCAGCTCTTAACCTTAAAATAAGACTTACCAAGTGCTAATGGCATCTGAGGATCCTTTTCAAGCAAATGGGTTTTTTACCCTTATAGGTCCCTAATGTATGATTATATAGCCATGTTTTCCTAAGTGTATACTTCAGGGTCCCTAAAATGAGTGTTAATAATCTAAAATTAGCCACTTGCCAGAGTTTACTGGAGTCTGGCATAAGGGCATCTATTTGCTGCTGAATGCTACAAAATTCCCCAAGTGCCATGTGCAGAGGACCAGAATTTCCATAATTCTCAGAACTGTTTGCATCACCACCAGCCTGAGTGGGTCATGGTTTTAATTGCTGCTGTTTTTTGAATGATCAATATATATAATGGCAGTTTTATAGATACTGTGTGCCTGGGTTGTGTAGAGTTGCTACATTGTTACTGGTTTTATACTGACTAGTCTGTTCGCACCAAGTTCATCCTGTTGAAGATGGAAACAGCTTGGGTAGGTAGGCTTTCAAGCTGAAGGTTCAGCAGCTGACTAGTAAGCGCAGGCATTTCAGTAATGTCTTTGTTAACTTTTCCGGAATGGAAGGCTTGTGTTGGTTTCACTCTGGAAAAGCTGGCAACCTCATTCCAGTGCACCTTTCTTATGCTCTCTAGAGTTAGCAGGTGATAGCCACTGGCTTACTCTTGGTGTTAGTCATTTGAGCCTCCCCCTTCTCTTCTCGTCTCGTCTCGTCTCGTCTTGTCTCGTCTCGTCTTCCCTCCCCTACCCTCCCTCTCTTTCTACTAAAGCTTTCTTGTGCATCTTTTCAAAGAATCAGATCTGTTCATTTTCCATTCTTGGTTTCATTCAGTTCTACTCTTGCCTTTCCCATTTCTTCTGTTGTAGGTTTAGTTTTTTTCTTATATCTCTTGAAGTAGAGTAGGTAGGTTTTGGTTGTGTAGGTGAGATTTCATTGGGTGTGTGTGTCCTGGACTTACTTTGTAGACCAGGCTGGCCTCAAACTCACAGAGATCCACCTGCCTCTGCCTCTCTGGGTGTCCAGTGTTGTTCAGGTCTGTTGATTGGTTAAGCTGTTTGACAATCTACTAAGCCCTTAGAGACAATCAATGGACGTTAACTTGTACAGCACACTCGGGCATCAGCATATGCATATCAACCATCTGAGCCTCCTTTCCTGTAAGACGTTACAGAACGAGCCAGCCATGCCTGCAGAGGGGACAGTAGAGTACTGTAGGAAAAGAACCCCAAGTTTAGGGCAACTACGTCTTTGAAAAGGCAAAGTAGGTCTGCCTGGCCTTTGTTCCAGATGGAGACACTATCTTGTGTGCTGGAGAATAAATTGTCTTTAGATTGAAGGAAAAGTATGATCTTTGTCATCCAAGTCCATTTATCACAAATGTTCTTGAGGAGAGTTCAGAACAGAGTCATTGGCTCTGCAAGACAGGTCGTGAGTAAGGCAAGAGGCCCATATAGAATTATCTCTCAATAAGTACCTGAATCAGTGAAGAAAACTACTCCCACCCCCCACCCCCCCTTTAACTACCTATTCTCAATCAGTTTGGGCTGTTCTTAAGCATAAGACAAACTGGGTTAGTCAGAAGTTCATTTCTCACGGCCCTCAAGGCTGGCAATTCCAAGATCAATGTGTTAGCTATGCCCATTCTTCCTGAGAACCTTTCATTTGCAGACAGGCTGCTTAGCCATGTCTTAAGATTTCAAAAGAGGAATCCTCTCCCTGGCTCTTACAAGGGTACTGATTCTACTCATTGACAGGTCCACCTTCATGACCTGCTTTCTAAATAAATGCCCATGTCCATTTGGGGCTTACTTTAATATAGGAATTGGGGGGAGGGGCATAGGCCTGTGGTAGACAGCACACTACTACCCTGTTTTCCACAACAAAGTAGCTCAGTATTTCCATTCAGGACCCCAGGGACTTGGGAATCAGTGGTCTGTGAGCCATACTTCCATTCCTAACTTACAAAGTCTTTGCTAGGTACACACTGTACCAAGTGAGCTACATCCCAGCCCACGATTCTCAGTTTTAAAGTAGTGTTTTAAGATTGCTGTGAGATGCCTTATATTAATGCTTTTCTATTAGTGAATGCAGCAAATGAGAACAAAGGATATTGTTTATACCGGCATAGAGGACATTGAAGTATTTTCTCTCCCTTGAGATGATAATTATGAATTCCAGAAAAATTTTAATGCTGTGCCTTGGGCCCTAATCTATGAGAACCACAAATGTTCCAGACGGCTCTGGCCAGGAAATAACATTCTTTTAAAGATTCAAGATATTTTATGAAGAATACAGGTAGTGAGTGATCTGTGCACAAAACACGGTGGTGGCAGTCTGGGACGAGGAGGTTGGAGACAAGTGTAAGGGAGGGTGCAGTAAGTGGACTCAATGTGCTCTGCTCCTCCCCAGTGTCCCCTACCCTTGTCCTCCTTTGTCACCACTGTGCCAATGGGCACTGCTACACTAAAGTTTGTCATGAAGAATGGAAAACTCACAACATAAGCACTTCACCTTACAATCCATGTTAGGTCAAAAGCACGGCTCAGCGCTGAAATTCATGCATACATGGGACAGAAGGAAGCTAGAAGCTGTATCACTGTTTAAAGGCATTAAATGTATACCGAGCTGGCGATTAAACAGGCATGCAATGGGGAGAGATTGTTCTAGGCACTGGACATGAGCTGCTGAGCAAGACTGAGTGATAAAAGGCCCCAGAGCTCCTGAGTTATGAGTTGATAAAATTGTTACAAACAGACGGAACGCTTTTAATTATACAATTGTCCAGTGTACACAGCCGGGGGAAACCCCCACAATACTTTTTATCACTCGGTCCAACAGTTACTGACACATGACCAAACTTACCCAGTCTGGAGCTCCCATATGAGAGCGGCTTGAAGGCACATAGGAAGATGCTTTGATTTTCACTTACAGGACTCCCTCCTCTGATTGGTGGTAATTAAAAAACAAAACAAAACTTAAAGCAGAGCTCTTAATCTTTCCAGTCTTGGCATGGTGAGAATAGTTTTTGTTCTCAGTAGGCTAGTAGGCTCCTGTGAAAAGTCTGGGGGTGTCCAGGGCTCACGCACCAGCCCTGTACAAAGTGACCCTAAAATATCTGATCAGTCCATGTTCTGTTGCCAACACCGCTCTACCAGCCATAATGTGATCCTGGCTCTCAGAAATGAATGCTTGCATTTTTTCTCAGCTGCGTACACATATATGTGTGATATGTACATAATACAGATCCTTTCGCTCTGCCCACTGGTAAGCGTGACCTTTGTTTACAGAGAAAGGATTTCAGTGTAACTGAGCTGTGGCTGTTTTCTCCTCTACGAGTCACCTGTTCCCAGTTATTTTACCTGAGCACAGGATTCCTGTCTCAGCGTTTGCACTGACCAACAGATCTACCCTTCGACCTCCATGTCTGTTCATAACTCCTAGGCCCACACCCATTTCCTTTTTCCAGGTCAGAAACACTTTTTTTTTTTTTTCCAAATGAAAGTACCCCGTTCAGCGAGAAAGGTGGAGAAGGAATAAGCTAGGCCAAGCAGGAGCATGGGCTCCTTTGATCTTAAGTTTTTGAGAGGGGAAAAGAAAAGAGTAAATAAGGAGAGGTCCAACAGAAAATACTCCAAAATGCTAGGGATATTTGACCAATTGTTAGGGTTAGGAATGACATTTTTAATAATTTCTTTGTAAAATGTGCAATATTTCATATTTCCTAGTTTTAATTTATTTTTATTCATGAAGGAGGTACCCATGGAGATGGGAGGACAGAGTCGGGGCCAGTTCTCTCCTTCCATCAAGGGGGTTCCACTGATTCAGCTCATCTGCCCTTCTCGGCAGGGATCACCTTACCCACTGGGCCATCTCACCAGCTCTCTTTCTGTAGTTTCTAAAAGTAACATTATTTAAATCGGAAAAAAAAAAAGAAGACAAAACACTAAAATCTCTCCAGAACCACGGCACTAAACATTGTAAACCAGATTAAAATAGTACTAATTTTCTTTAATAAGACTTAAGAGTTGGGATTGGAGAGATGGCTCAGTGGTTAAGAGCACTGAATGCTCTTCCAGAAGACCTGGGTTCAATTCCCAACACCCACATTTCAACTCACAGACAACTGTAAACTCCAGTTCCTGGGGATCCAGCATCCTCTTCTGGCCTCTCTGAGCTCTGCACACACATGTGGAGCCCAAACATGCTTACAGGTAAGACACCCACACACATAAAAACAAGAAAAACATTTTTTTTAAAAATCAAAGATTTAAAAGTCAAACTTTTTTTGGGTTTTTTTTTTTTTTTTTTTTTTTTTTTTTTTTTTTTTTTTTTTTTTTTTTTTTTTTTTTTTTTTTTTTTTTTTTGGTTTTTCGAGACAGGGTTTCTCTGTGTAGCCCTGGCTGTCCTGGAACTCACTCTAGACCAGGCTGGCCTCGAACTCAGAAATCCGCCTGCCTCTGCCTCCTGAGTGCTGGGATTAAAGGCGTGCATCACCGCCCAGCAAAAGTCAAACTTTTTAAAAAAAAAAAAAAATAATGTAGTCCAACACCAACCAGTTGATACAGAACAAGGTAAATGCCATCCCTATTTACCTTGTTTACCATCCTATCCATAATTAAAGGCAATTGGGTGGAAACTGAGGATTTTTAAGTTATACTTTGTTAATATAGGTAGCTATTTAATATTCTGCCACAGTAACAATGAAGAGAAATAATGAAATGTTGATTTTATGGAAAAAATATGCCAGTATACCCAGCCTTGCCTTCACACTTACACAGTTGACAGTAAAAATCAATGACAGTGAAAGCTAATCCATAATAGTAATATGAATCAAATGGAATCTTATTTAAATTTTACATCAACTATGTGACCTAAATATTATTTAACAGACAAAGCTCATGAAACATAGAGATGAAATAGCCTGCCCCAAACCTCAGTAATTACTGGACATGGGATTTAAAGCTATGTCTGTAGTGTCTAAGACTGAATTGTTACCTTCTACAAATAAGCTAAGAGTCAGCCTCCCTGGAACTCCTAGAAATAGATAGCATGCAAGCAATGATAACGAGTCTATTGATTTATGGATCACAGACTGCTGACAAATACATTGTTGCGGTTGTATCGTCCCCTGTGCTGTTCCCTGTGGGAGAGCTAGATTATGTCCCAGTGTTCCTATGAATTGATTGAAGACTAGAGAGTCCTATTTTCCAGAATTAGTTATGAGAACTCCAAAAATTCATCATCATATGGCACGCAGAAGATGGCTATGGAAAAGCACTCTCCAAATGGACACTTACTGAGATTCAGGGGACTCATGGAACCCTGACACATGTTCTCATGCTTAGGGTTCATTATAGTGGAAAACTACAGATCAGCCAAGCACTGCAGTTATGGGAGTTGCCCTGGGGAGCTGCAGGGGAGGCTGTGGACAGTCCTGCCCTGCCCTGTCACTGTCCTAGCAAGCACTGAAGACTGCCACTAAGGAAGCCTCTAGCCTGCAAATCCAGAGCTGGGCCTGCCAATTGATCATGGAGATACGGCTGACGACATACATGGATGACTTTTAATTTTCAGTCCCTCCAGAAGTAGAGCTGAAACCACGTGGCTGTTCACTGCTAGCAAAGATACCTAGGCAAACAAAGACCTTTTGTCATGGGGCTTTACAAAGGCTGCAACCTTTTCAAAGGAGCTAAGGACAAAGGTTAACCCTTCCTTAGGATAAGGCTAATTCTTTATCACTTAAACTGTCCATCTCATGGTGGAGACACCCTCCTTCTTTGGTTTCTAGTCTAGGTTCCTCTTTTTGCAGTTGTTTAGCCTATATACTGTAGTTCGTGTGTGTGTGTGTGTGTGTGTGTGTGTGTGTGTGTGTGTGTGTGTGTTTATTTTAAAATATTTAAATCTATTTATTAGTTTTATATGTATGGTGTTTTGTGTGTATGTATGCCCGTGTACCATATGTGTGCTGGTATCTATGGAGGTCAGAAGAAAGCATCGGATACCCTGGCTCTTGAGTGGCATCTGGTTCTGAGCCTTCATGTAAGTGCTGGTCCAGGTCTGGAAGAGCAGTCAGTGCTCTTAACTTTTGAGCTCTCTCTCCAGCCCCTAGAGATTATTTTTTAATCTACGGGGGTAAATGACTTAACTGTTGGTGAACAAGGAACCACTACTATGCATTTAAAGATCTTTCTGTGCTTTCTCCATTGAGTTCCTTGTTCGTCAGAAAGGCAAAGCCATGTGTGTAGTGTTTCCTGCTGTAGACACAGAGCCACAGCATTCACTAAGCTTGAAACCGTAATGCAGAGTGGTTAAAAGGGACACTCTGGAGTCCAGGGGACCTGGGTTCCATCACTCTATCATCATGTATGAAGTTGTTAACTTCTCCATGTCTGCTTCCCTACCCATCCCTGGTGGGGCAATGCAGTTCCCAGCAGGTGCTTGGGAGACAGTGATTGTGATAAAGCTCTCTCTTTAACGATTAGAGAGATACCTGAATCTCTAGGAAAATGTGGTTCTCTCCCTCCCTCCCTCCCTCCCTTCCTCCCTCCCTCCTTCCCTCCCTCCAATAAATGGTGAGGATTTTTAACTAGGGCTTGTCTTTTTTTCACTCTTCTACAAAACAAAACAAAAGCCCCAACAACAAACAAAATCCAACCAAACAAAAACAAGACCCAACAAAAATAACTGTTCAGAGGGAAACAGAATTAAGATCAGTTTGTACCTCGTTTTGGCTTGTGACTTTTGGTCAGAGACATGTTTATTCTCACAGCCTCTGTGGTCACTGTGGACCATTGCTGGCAGCTCAGACTCCTTGAGGCTCAATGTGGGCTCTGACTGTTCTCTAGTTAACCCAGGAATAGGCTGACTTCCCGTTAACTCCTTACTAGTGAGGTGGGAAAGAGATGCATAAGAATTGACTCAATTAGATTAATTTTCCCTCCTATGAATTGTATTTATATTTTGGTCTCTGCTTGTTTTCTGCTTAATTTTTCCTTTGCTTTGCTTTAGTTACCACTTATAAATATTTTCAGAATATTTGTTTCTATTGGTCTACAAAAATATAAATATTTTCCAAATTACTTACCTTCTTTGTTTTTATTTTTCTTCTGCTTTTGAATTTCCCTGAGGACTTGTTGAATATTATTCCCAATATCATAATAGTAATTCTAAATCCCGTTTTGCTCCATGACATTGATTCTGGAGGATAATTCTACTGTTTGGATTTTCCGATGGATTGTAACATTTTTTTGAAAACCCTTGGTTATGTATCTTTAAGAGCATCTGGTCCTATGCAGATCATACAGCCCAAGACTCTCTACTTTTCTCCTCCTCCTCCTCCTCCTCCTTCTTCTTCGATTTATTTACTTATTTTATGTATATGAGTACACCATTGTTCTCTTCAGACACACCAGAAGAGGGCATTAGATCCTATTACAGATGGTTTTGAGCCACCATGTGGTTGGTGGGAATTGAACTCAGGACCTCTGGAAGAGCAATCGGTGCTCTTAACCTCTGAGCCATCTCTCCAGCCCTCCACTTTCTTCTTATATCTGGGAACACTATTGTTACTTACCCTTTATTAACTGCAGTGGGGGAAAAAATTAGAAGTCAGTGCTTGCTTGGCTCCTCTTCCTCCCATCCTGGAAAATCACTTTGCTAGCTGTCTCTGGGCACCCCTACAGCAGCTATGGCGTACAGCAACATCTGGGGCCCGTGCCTTCTCTCAGCCATCCCACTGCATGCATTTGGAGTATGGCTCTTTCTGACTTCTAACTTTCTGAAAAAATTCAGTCTGTATTTCAGTGAAATTACTCTTTTACTTGTACATCAGGATACCATGTTTTAAAATCTTTTGTTATATCTAGACATTTATAGCCCAAGACAGAAACTTCTTTGTTTTCCGTATTTAGTTGACTATTTGTTCTCTTGACTACCGGATACTTTAATATTCTCTCTCTCTCTCTCTCTCTCTCTCTCTCTCTCTCTCTCTCTCTCTCTGGTTTTTCAAGACAGGGTTTCTCTGCGTAGCTCTGGCTGTCCTGGAACTCACTCTGTAGACCAGGCTGGCCTCGAACTCAGGAATCCGCCTGCCTCTGCCTCCCAAGTGCTGGGATTAAAGGCGTGTGCCACCACTGCCCAGCCAGATACTTTAATTCTAACAAGCAGCTACTGTCCCCAAGTTGGCTGAGGCAGTTTAGCTGGTCTGAGACTCTCTAAAACCATGAAGCAAAATGTTATATATATGTAAACGTGTATTATCTTAGGATGTAAGCCAGTAATACCTTTTTTCAAAGAAAGCCATGAGCCAAGTGTTTAATGATTGAATAAAAACAGACCAGCCAGAGTTACATAGCAAGACTAAAAAATTAAAAAGGTAGATGAATAAATGAATAAATAGAACTGAACAGAATAGTAGTATGATATTGATTTTAGAATTTTAAATCTGGCTTTAAATTGTAGATTTTTAAAGTCTTAAGCCTTGGGTATCTTTGATCCAAGGAATGGGAGGGGCATAAGGGACTGCCACCTCCTCTGATTTTCTCATAGGTTTCCTGCTACTTGGCAACCGCTCGCCTGTTTCAGTCAAATCCAGATTAGATAGGAGAGAGAATTCATGTACTTTCAGCCCAGACGGTGGGAGGGACAGGGCGTGAGTTACTTTGCCCTTACTCCCTGTGATCTCTCTGTGGGAACAATTGAAATTTCAAAAGGGGGTGAGCGGTGAGAGAAAAATATTCTTTCTTCTCTGCAAAGGGAACAGAGGTTAAATATATGTGGCAGAAATGAAACAACATCAATGTATAAATGGGCAGCAATGTGCTTTGATAGCTACACTTGGGATTCTGTAAACACATGAGTCCAGGGTCAAGAGGCCTGTGGCCTTTCAGAAAGAGTATTTCCTGGATCCTCAGCAGCGGTCTCCAGAGAGTCTCATTGTGGGGACAACTGTGGAAAATGGAACACAGTTGTGTCGAGGGCGAAACCAAGGTTGCAAATCTCTAGACTCAGGAAGATCATGTCTGGACTTCATAAGTAACACTGGAGGGTGGGTGGCCAGAAAGCTGTTATTCCTCTGCTTGGCCTTTAGTGGCGTCTGAGGAATTTGCTTGCATTGTTGGAGAAATCCTTGTGGTACTTTATGATATAATCAGGTAGAGATCGTTTGATTGCTCTGCATACCTTCCAGTGCTGGTGATGATTGGATGCTAATTGCATACAGGAGCTGTTAAGTACAGCCTCTTTTATATTTCTCTGGCAATATTTGGAAATTCAAAGAGCCTTTAAAGATAGATGCTGTAGAGAACAGCAATCTCAACCTCTTTTCTGCTCTGGAGGTGCTGAAATTAACCACAAGGCAGCATTGGCCTCCCTGAGGTTACCCAACGCCTCAGAGGTTCCCAAGTCTTCAGAGGCCCCAGTACTGGGCAAAGCTTGAGCCAGGCACAAGAATGTTTTGTTTCCCCTCCCCCCAAATATTTTTCCTCTCCTGAGTCCCTTAGGCTTTGGCAATGACTAATCTGTCTTTCATTCCCAAAACCCAGCCATTTTTTAAGGGTTATGTAAGTGAAAGTACATGATGAACAACATTTGGGGGTTGACCCTTCTTCACGTTGTAATTTCATGGAGTCATCCAAGCGGTTTTGCGTATGCATAGAACTCCCTGGCATAAATACACCAAGGCTCATTTAACCATCCACACATCCAGTTTCCTGGCTCTTAAGAAGAAAGAATGTAATGCATGCTTATTTTTTTTGTATGTGTAAGCATAAGTTGCCATTCTTTCTGAATAAATGCCCAAGAGTACAACCGCTGGGTACATTTTAATTTTATAGAAAATTATCAAAGTATTTTTCAGTGTGGTTGGACCATTTTATATTCCTGCCAACAGCTGGTCCAATTTCCACATCCATTGAGTATTTTTACTATTCTTTATTCTAGCCATTCTGGTAGGAATATAATGACATGTGACCATGATTTTAATTTCTATTTTTCATTATGGCTAGTGATGCTGAATGCCTTTTCATGTGCTAGCTCTCATTTGGAGATCTACCTCCCCAGTGAAATGTCTGTTCATGTCTGTTTTCCATGTCCTAATTGTGTTGTGGTCTGACTGTCTACATTATAGACCCTAGATGCTACCAGTCCATTGTGGGGTTCATGCGAACCATCTCAGCTCTTGTCTATAAATAGAATCATACAGATTTGTCTATTTGTGATTGGCTTAATGTCCCAAGATTCAGACATGTTGTAGAACATACCAGAATACCTCTCCCTTTTAGTACTAAATGATATTGCATTGCAAATGTTTCATGCTTTGCTTCCTCGTTTGTAGATGGGTGACTGGGATAGTTAATCTGTTATCTACTGTGCATATCAAACATCTCTTTGTGAGCCTCTTCGAGTCTTTCAAATACATCCAGAAGTAGACTTTCCAGATCACATGGTACTATGGTTTCTATAACTGCCCACCCCAGGTCCATATGTTAAAGGTTTGTTTCTGAGGGTAATTCTATTGAGAGAGTATATTAGTCGGGGTTCTTTAGAGTCACAGAACTTATGGAATGACTTACAGGCTGCAGTCCAACTAACCCAACAATGGCCAGCTGTAAATGGGAAGTCCAGAAATCTAGTAGTTGCTCAGTCCCACAAACCTGGGTGGTTCAGCTGGTCTTCTGTATAAGCTGAAATCCTGAAGAAGTATGTTCCAACAGATGTACTGGCAAGTTAAGTGCAAGGAGGTGAAGAAGGACCCTTTGTTCTTCCATTGTCCTTATGTAGGCCTTCAGCAGAAGGTATGACTCAGACTAAAGATGTGCCTCAAGACCTGGATTAAGGATATCTTCCAGCCTCAAGATCTGGGTCACAGTATGCCCTCATTTCTGAATTGTAATTCATTCCAGATATAGTCAAGTTGACAACTGGGAATAGACATCACAGAGGGTATATTAGTTTTCTGCTGCTGTGATGTAACACTATGACCAAGGTGACTTATAGAAGGAACTTTATTTTGGCTTGTGGTTCCAGAGGCTTGGAGTCTACAATCCAGGAAGCATGGCAGCAGGCAGCAGGAGGTGGGCAGCAAGCAGCGGGCGGCAGGCGGCAGGCAGCAGGCATGGTGGCAGGAAGCTGCAAACTCACATCTTGAACAAAGCAGAAAGAGTCACCTGGAAATGATGAGAGACTTTTAATCTCAAAGCCTGACTCCACTGATATACTTCTTCCAGCAAGACTATACCCCTTAAGCTTCTCCAAGCAGCACCACTGAGAACCAAGTGTTCAGTGCAAAGACTGGTGGAGGGGAGCACTTCCCATTCAAACCCCCATGTAGGTGATGGGTCCTTTTGGAGATGAGGCCTGGTGTGAGTCTTTAGGACACTGGGACTCTTGCCTCTTTATCTTCTCTTTTGTTCCCTGGTTATGAGGTGAGCAGTTTGCTCTCCACCATGGAACACACCCACCAGAGGTCCAAAGCAATGTGAGCACCTGATCTTGGCTTGGATCTTCCAGAATAACGAGTTGAATGAAACATTTCTCTTGTAAGTTAATTTCTTCAGTTGTTTTGACAGCAGTAAGCAGAGTGTTAATGTGTAAAGTAATTCTGTGGTGTCTTAGGAACTGCCACACTCTTACACAGTGTTGTGGAGGTCCTATCGCTTTGTGATCTGTACCACTTTATGTTTGTACATAGTCTCCTCCTTACCAACTCACGCCACTTTCTGAGTTTGTTGTTGTTGGTTTCGATAGTGGCCAACCTGGTGTGCTGTGGTATAGCGTAGCATTTTAAGTAACATTAAGTGACTTTTTGAGCCTCTGAGCATATCTTCATGTTTTTATTGCCCATTTGTACATCTTTTGGTAGCTCTCTATTCAAGTCCTTTGTCCAGTTTTATTGGATTCTTTGTTTTCCTGTTGTTGAGTTTTAAGCATTCTCTACACATTCTGAATATCAATTCCTATCAGATATATATGATTTGCAAGTATCTGTTATTGTGTGACTTTCTCTTTCTCTCTTTTTAAACTTGGTCGGTATTATTTTTGATGTATAAAGTGTTAAAACTTACAAAAAGCATAATTTTACCATTTTTTTCTTTTATTTCCTGTGCCTTTTCTATCACATGTAAGAAACCATCACCAAATCCAGTCCAGTGTTTGCTTCCAAGAGTTTTCAAATTAGGTCTTTCTTTGATCCATTTTAAGTTAATTCCTTTTGCATGTTGTGTTTGGTAAGGGCCCAGTTTTATTGTTTTGAATGAGGAGATCAGTTTTCTCTGCCCCATTTGCTGTAAGGACCATTTTTCAATATTGAATGGCCTTGTTATGGTTATCAAAAATCACTTAACCTTATACACATGGATTTTTCTCCTGGGTTGTCAACTGATCTCTGCGGTAGCACATTTGTGTGTGTGTGTGTGTGCGTGCGTGTGTGTGTGTGTGTGTGTGTGTGTGTGTGTGTGTGCGCGCGCGCGCGCGCGTGCATGTTGAGAGATAGGATCTCACTATGCAGCCTACACTGGCCTCCAGCTTGCACTCTTTCTTCTTCAGCCTCCCAGGTCTGGGAGATACGGATGTATCATCACTTCAGGCTCCATTCCTTTTGATACTATCATGGGTGAAATTGTTTTGTAAATTCCACCACAGATTGCTCACTGTGAGCAGGCAAAATGTAATTGAGTTTTGTGGGTTTTATCTGTGTCCTATGATTTTGAGGAATTCGTCATTACTTTGGGTTACTGGAAATCTTTATATCTATAGGGTCACATCATTTGTGCAAAGAGCTGTCTACTTCTCTCTTCCTAATTTAGAGCCTTTTATTTGTTTTTCTTGCCTAATTAGTCTGCCCAGAGTTTTAAATACTCTACTGAACAGAAGTGTCTATAGAAGAAAAGATGTCAGTCTGACACCACTGATTGTGTTTTTGTAGTTTCTCATATGAGCCTTTTAGTATGTCAAAGTAATCTCCTAGTCTTAATATGTTAAGTGATTTTAATCATTAGAGTATTTATATAATTTTTTGCATCAATTGAGATGATCATATAGTTGTTCTTTTTTATAACACTGGTTCTATTACTGTTTTTTTTTGAGAATTTCATACATGAATATGGTAGTTACATAATTCTGATCCACACTCGCCCTCCTCAGCTCCTCCCCTCCCCCAACTCATGATCTAGAATCAAGTTATTCTTGTTTTATATATAAATATATAAATAAATATTATATATATATCATATGTATAAACATATAATTCTGCTGAGTTACATATGCTAGTATGTGTTACATATGTGTGTTTACCTTCCATAAACAAATCTTACCCGGTCACTGTGTATAATCCTTGTGATATGCTGTGGCATTTCTCTTGCTGGCATCCTGTTCATTTTTTTCCTCTTGGATTTAGTTTGTATTGTAGGTGAGGGAAAAAAGGGACCAATACCTTCTACCTTTATCTGCCTTAGAATCTGTATTAGTCAGAAAAACGAGACCATTAAGATACATTCATCCCCCCTCCCCCCCAGATTTGGAGGGAATCAGGTCTTGATCCAGAGATTGGCTCACCTGATTATGGAGGCTGCTAGTTAGAGATCCAGGAAGACCCATGGTACAGGATAATTCAGTGTGAGTCAAAGGCCTGAGAAACAGAGGAACTGATGTTTCCTCCCTAAGACTTAAGGCCTGAGAATCAAAAATGTCAGTGCCGGTGGGCAGGAGAAGATGATGGTAAACAGAGAGAAAATTCAGGCCCTTGACAAACTGGATGGTGCCCATCTGCACTGAAGAGAGAACTTCTTTATTCTGTTTACCAAATCAAATGTTAAAGTTTTGCAGGAGCACTCTCAGGCACACCATGGGTGTTTCACCACCTCTAAAGGCTTCCTTAGTAATCCTGACTCATAAAAGTAACCCTGACAATATCTATATTCTGTGCTTGACTCTAATCCTCACCTCTTTGCAACCCAAGTGATAGCATGTTAAAGATGGTAGTGAGAATAAAATAAGAGTTCTGAAAGATAAAGAGTTACACTGCTTATTACAGCAGCACCAGAATAAATCAGTCTCTTGACCCTATATACATAGAGCAATATTGTTGATTGTGTAGTTTAAGGCCTCTTGGCAACTTGCACCAAGGAAGTAGGACATAGTGAAATAAGGGAAACTTATAATAAAAAGGAAGACCACTGTGGTGGTTTGGATGAGAACAGTCCCTACAAGCTCATATGTTTGAATGCTTGGTCTGCAGTTGGTGGAACTGTTTGGGAAGGATTAGGAGGTATGGCCTTATTGGAGGAGGCATATCTCTAGAAGTGGGTTTTGAGTTTTGAAAAGTCAACACTATTCCAGTTGGCTTTCTTTCTCTGCCTTTTGGTTGTTGTTTCAATGATTATGCTCTCAGCTACTGCTCTATTCCCATGCTTGTTTACCTGCTGCAAGTCTCCCTACCATGCTGGTCATGGTCCCACCCTCTGAAAATATAAGCAAGCCCCCAATAAACAGTTCCTTCTATATATTGTCTTAGTCATGGCATTTCATCACAGCAATAGAAAATTAGCTAAGATAATTTCCCACCTACAGGAAAGGGTTCTAGTGATAAGAACCAAAACTCTAGTTTCTGCCATCCTAGACTCACTAAGTTTTTGGGTGTAGACGAGCTTGTGGAAAAGGGGATAAACTCATCCTAACTCAGCCTTTTCCACATAAAATTTGGCAATTGAAACTTCCTCTGTAGCTTTATATGACCTTGACCATATTTGTTTCTGAAACATACTCAGAACAACACACATATGTCATTTTCATAAATATTTTTTTTAAAAAGTCAGGATGATGCAAGAGTTGTTAGCGTCCTATGAAAAGAAAAAGGAGCCTTGCATTTTATATTGTTTGGCTTTTTGATAGTACAGGTTCCAAAGTACTAGACTCCATGATTAAATGTTCTGATAAAATAAAACAGGTGTTGTGTCAAGACTTCTTGCTGTTTCCTCCATCTGAGTGACTCTTGCCACATTAATGTCTCTGGGAGAGTTTCGGCAGTGTTAAATCTATTTTTAACTAAAAGCCAAGTGCCTCGGAACTCAAACCAGATGCTGAGCTACACACAGACTGTCTGTGTTCCAACACTTAGTGTCCAAGGCTTCCAATGCTGAGACACACTATTTATTTGTTCACTCACCATGCTTCTGACTGTAGGCTTGGCTGTATTAGACCTGCTTTGTCTTGGATAATTCCTTCTTGAAACCTTAAAAAGTCAAGTTAATTATAAGCTAATAGAAAATAAATGTTCTCAAGGCAAAAGTAGGAT
Organism: Uromys caudimaculatus; assembly: GCA_028551405.1. Taxonomy (NCBI): domain Eukaryota; kingdom Metazoa; phylum Chordata; class Mammalia; order Rodentia; family Muridae; genus Uromys; species Uromys caudimaculatus. Next base: position 32,346,608 of record CM052715.1, read on the forward strand.
TCTTTCAAGGGAAGCCATTGATTAGAGATTTTACTTGTTCAGAGTGGCTGGGGCTACAAGTGTGTAGCAGCAAGCTTGTCTTTAAAGTGTAAGCAGAAAAAGGATCATTAAAGTACTTGTTACCCTGTGTGTCCAGTGTCACAGTTTGCTATGACATAAACTGTAAATCTTGTGAATATGTATCATGATATATACACTAAAACAAACAAACTACAAAGTGTCAAAAAATGTACCAGTTACCAATTGTTTTGATTAGGTTTCCAGTTCATTTGGAGATTCCACATATAGAATCAATATTGATGGTTTTTTTAATGCATGAAATAATTTTGTGCTTTCAACTCAAGACCAGAAAATGTTGTAATGGCTTATTCTCATTTTCTAGGACTTATCAATTTTATATTCTTCTGATAGATACATTAAAATTCAGGGCATTTAACTGTGCATTTTGTAAGAGACTTTTTGTTGGTATCTTTTTAAAAAAATTAAATACTCTGGGATGGAGAGCTGGCATGGCAGTTAAGAATGCTTTCTGCTCTTTCGGAGGACCCACACCCATGTGCCAACTTGCAACTGTCTGTAACTCCAGTTTCAGGGGACCTAATGCCCTCTTCTGGCTTCCTTTGACACTAGAAACACACACACACACACACACACACACACACACACACACACACACACACACACACACTAAGCTAAGCTAAGCTAAGCTAAGCTAAGCTAAAAAGAGAAAGATAAGAAAATCAAGACAGCCAGGCAGTGGTGGCTCACGCCTTTAATCCCAGCACTTGGGAGGCAGAGGCAGGCAGATTTCTGAGTTCAAGGACAGCCTGGTCTACAGAGTGAGTTCCAGGACAGCCAGGGCTATACAGAGAAAACCTGTCTCGAAAAACCAAAAAAAAAAGAAAGAAAGAAAAAAAGAAAATCAAGACAACATAGGACTGTCTCAGAATGAAAGAGAAAAAGAATTGATTGCAAAAAGAATTTTTTATTATTTCTTAGAAAGTAGAAATCTATTAAGCCAGAATTTGCCAATAATGTGTGTGCTCTTAAAGGCCTAGCTTAAAGGCTCCCCTCTTTCCTTTTTGGTTTTTTCCTCTTCTGTGGCACATAGCTGATTTTGTTCTGTAGATTTTTAAACTCTCTCCTACTGGAACATAAGTCTTGTGAGGTCTCATCTTTCTAGTAAATTGTTATGGTCTTGGGAAAAGTACCAGTGTTCAGAGAAGAATTATGTCCCCATTCATGGGTATGGTAATTTCAATATGCTTGGTCCAGGGAGTGGTACCATTAGGAGGTGTGGCCTTTGTTGGAGTAGGTGTGGCCTTGTTGAACGAAGTGTGTTACTGTGGGGGTGGGCTTTGAGAGAGCTTCCTCCTAGATGCATGAGGATGCCAGTCTTCTCCTGGAGGCCTTCAGATCAAGATTTAAAAATCTTAGCTTCTGCAGCACCATGCCTGCCTGGACGCTGCCCTGCTTCCCACCATAATGATAATGGATTGGACCTCAGAACCTGAAAGTCAGCCCCACTTAAATATTGTCCTTTATAAGAGTTGCCCTGGTCATGGTGTCTCTTCACAGCAATGGAAAACCCTAACTAAGACAATAGGTCTGTGCAATCAAACTACCAACCCAGGCACTCCTGGGTTTACCTCGCAGACAGTGCTTGGACAGCCCAGGCAACATTCAAAAATGCAGGGAAGGCTCACTGGAATGAGAGAGTGTAATGGCTCATTACCCCATATTATAGTATGCTTCATTTAACAAACTCAAAGCTTTAAGAGAGAGAAAAAAGAACGAGGGTTTCCCCCCCACCCCCCAGCAATGGAGGGATTCCATCTCTACACTGCCCTTAAACTCAACACGGTAATCTGAACTCTTCCTTGAAGATACATCCTGCCCTGCTCTGAAGAATTAGGACTTGTAGAACCCACAATCTCATGAACCAATTCTTTAACACCTACCCCGCTCTCTCACACACACTCCTATTGGTTCTGTGGCTTTGGAGAACCTTGACTACACAGGAAGAACACAGGAAAGCTTGGTATCAGTGCTCTCTATGTCCCACTGTGTTGCCACCTAGAGCAGAACCCAATCATGTGGGTCGTGTTGAAAGGGCAAGGCATGACCTCCAAAGCTCTTCTGCTCAATTTCATCGCGCTCCAAAGCAAGTTGGTTGGAAAGAGTTATGACAAATAAACACGGAACCAAGCAGCAAAGGTCACAGGTGTTCTGACCCTATTAGTGAGCACACATTAGCTGGCAGTGCTGCGCCAACCAGCAAATGTTTCCAAAGAGACAAACACACAGTCTGCTCCAAGTTAGATAATGGTTTAACCACTGTGATGGCTATTCTTTGTTCTCAACTTGACTATGTCTGAAATTACCTAAAATCCAAGCAACTGGCTACACCTGTGAGGACTTTTTCTTCATTGGATCATTTGAGGTGTGAAAACCCACCTTAAATCTGTGCCGCACCTTCTGGTGGGAGCCTACATAGAGGGCGTGGAAGAAGGAAGCTCTTGCTTTCTCTGGCAGTTTATTTCTTCACTGGCATTAGAGCCTACTTCTTTGGGATTCCAGCTTATATTGAAGACCACTTGAGATATCCAGCTTGGGACTGAACAGCTACTGGATTCTTCCTTATGTTGAGAAACAATCACTGTTGGAAGTCAGATCACAGCCTGTAAGCCACTCTAATAAATCCTCTGTGTGTGTGTGTGTGTGTGTGTGTGTGTGTGTGTGTGTGTGTGTGTGTGTGTGTGTGTTTCCCCCAGTTCTGTTTCTCTAGAGAACCCTGACTAATACAACCACAAAGGAAGAAAAACTCCATCATTAAAAAAAAAAAAAGGATCATCTGAAAGCAAATGTTTATACATTATTTTGTAACTGAAAATTCCTCAGCAGTTACCTAGAGAGAGTCTGGGGTAAGGTGGTGGATCTGAAGCTGCCTCTGTGTGACCCGATGAAGAAGTGGTGGGGATAAGAAGAAGCAGATTCTATTGTATATAGAGAAAGACAATGGAAACTTTGAACATCCACAAGAGGAATGCTAGGACACCTGAAAAGTTCAGGGAAACAGAAGGGCAAGGCACAAAAACAGAAGAAAGTCAGGCAGAGTGACTCCAGCTACATAGATCAGTTCTCTCCTTCCCCCACGTGGGTTTGCGATCTCAAACGGTAAGTTGACCAGATATAGATATAGAAGACACTTCCCGTCAAGACTAGAAATCATGTCCCAGTTATCACAAACCCTCAGTTACAAAATTCAAAGACACTGAAGTAGATAAAACACCAGCTGAAGATCTGGGAAATTTACTAGCATAGATGATTGGTGAACTCAAATAAACACAACTAAATGAATCAAGTAAAGAAATTGATCCATGATCCAGACAAAGAAGGCAGAGAAAGGTCAACAAAATGGATGAGAAAATCAGTAATATTGATGAAAAAAGCCGACAAAAACAAAGAGAATTCAGCAAGGAACTTGAGATTAACAGCAAAGCTAAGCTAAATGCTGGAAATGACCACATGGTAGTCTTCAGTTAGAAACAGAGGAAAGCATCACCAGTAGATTTGGGCAAGCACAGAAAGAAGAACAGAGATGGAAGCAGAGGCTAAAAAAACATTTCATTCAAACAGCAACACTTTAACGGCAAACTCACACACTTGAAAGTTATAAACAGAATGTTTAGAATAGTAAACACCAGGGTGGCAGTTTGAATGTGAGAATGGCTCCCATAAGGCTTATATATTTACATGTCAGCCTTTGCAGCTGTAGTATTACAAGCAAGGTGGGCCACTGTTTGTGATGGTTTGAATATTCTTGGCCCAAGGAGTGGCAGTATTAGGAGGTAGGTCTTGTTGGAGTAGGTGTGGCCTTGTTGGAGGAAGTATGTCACTGTGGGGGTGGGCTTTGAGAGCCTCCTCCTAGCTGACTAGAGACAATCTGCTCCTGGATTCCTTTGGATGAAGAGATAGAACTCTCAGCTCCTCCAGCACCATGCCTATCTGGACACAACCATGCTTCCCACCGTGATAACAGACTGAACCTCAGAACCTGCAAGCCAACCCCAATTAAAATGTGGTCCTTTATTAGAGTTGCCTTGGTCATGGTGTCTCTTTACTGCAATGTAAACCCTAACTAAGACACTGTACTACTGGATGTAATAGGCAAGGTGGGTCAGCCTCGACACTGTCTTACTGTGTGTAACTTGCTTGGTTTCACTCACTCAGATTGTTAGAGAGGAATTTTGTTTCATGGGGAGTCTTTTTGGTTGTTTTTTCAAGACAGGGTTTCTCTGTGTAATAGCACTGGCTGTTCTGGAACTCACTAAGTAGAGTAGGTTGGCCTCAAAATCAGGGATCCCCTTCTTCTGCCTCTGCCTCCCTAGTACTAGGATTAAAGGTGTGCACCAGTTGTGGCCACCACCACCACCACCACCACCACCATCACCACCGCCACCGCCACTCCCAAGCTTCTATGGAGCCCCACCCAGTCTTACTTAGGTGATGCTTACATGCAGCTTGGGACTTCAGTTCTTAGAGTTGACTCAGTAGTGTATTGCGGTTATTGGGATAGGATTGTTGTATTTTGTATGGGGGGAAGGGATGGATTTCTAGGGACCAAATGCATATGTTTTCTTGGAAATTTATATGCTGTATGGAGTAAGGCAGTCCCTTTTTTTTTTACTTTTGTAATAAAGCTCCCATTAAAATCAAGTCTCAAAATCAACTGAACCTAGTACTGCCTTGTTAGCTCTCTGCTACTGTGACAAAATCTCCAGAAAATCAACTCAAAGGGAGAGAGATTTCTTCTGCCTTGGATTCAGAGGTCTTAGTCCATGGTGTGAATTTGTTCTGCCGGTTCTGGGCCTATAATAAAGCAGAGTAGATGAGGCTCAAGGCTGCTCACCTTACAACAGCCAGAAAGCAGAGGGAGGGAGGAGCATAAAGAAGACACACCCTTCCAGGACATATCTCCAGACGTCAACTCCATTCAGCCAGCCCTGCCTTCTAAAGTCTGTGCCATCTCCCAGTGCTTCTATCATTGGCATCTAAGCCTTCTTGCACATGGCCTCTGGGGACAGTTCAGGGCCATATCGACACAGCTTCTATATCAGCATACTAAACAGAGGATTTGATGTGTGACAGCAAAGACATGTCACTCATGATGATGATTCTATCTAAATGACTCTTTGCTGTTTTGTGCTTGCTTTATGACATTTGTGTTAATACCAGTGTAGTTTGATGATGTCATACATGCAGGTGGACTGGGGCTGTGGACTGTGTATGTAGGGATTTGTGTACTCTCCAGGTCAAACATGGCTAGTGGCCATTCCGTAGAGTCCACAGTGTGAGTGAAGTCCACAGCTAGAAGCTGACAGAACAGCTTCTAGCATTGTAATTTTTCATCTGTTAGAAAGTGTCCAGGTAACCAAAGGCTTCAGATTACTAAAGTTTAAATACAAATTGATTTAGGACGAGTTCAAGCTCTAAGGGCCTTAGTTTTGTTCAAGTTGGAGTAAAATGGAATAACACTTGAATTATCTATCTCCTTTAAAAAATAATAAAACCAAGATGTCTCTGGAGACTTTTACACAACACATTTTCTTTTTTCCTTTTTTGGTTTCTGAAACAAGATCCATTCTAGGCAGCCCTCACTGGCCCTATACTTGTCAAATAATGCAGGCTGGCTTCAAACTTGCCGTAATCCTCCTGCCTCAGCCTCTTAAGTTCCAGGATTGCAGTCATGCAATCTGTGTCATCCACCATGCCTGCCTCCAAGAGATAGTTTCTGGAGAGGCTTCCGGTCTTTGTGGTTGTAGGGGGCATGGAGGTCATTGTGCTTCTAGATAAGCACCGGAGGAACCTCTCAAGGTAAACACACAGGGTTGTTCCTTCAAGGAAAGAAATGCAATACCTGTCATCTGTCAGAAGCCTGGAGCACACGATTCCTATGTTCCGTGCCTACAGACTTTTCTGGCACTGGACCTTTATGGAACATTTGTTTTTCTCAATCAATCTATAGAACCTAACTTTATGGACTTTGCAAAGAGTTTTTATATAGTCACGTCTGATCCATATTTAGCCTACTTTATTCCCCAAGGAGATTTATGTGTGCTTTGTTGTGCAAATAGGATTGCATTGTTACCAGAATAGTTTTCATCAAATTATTCTGTGCTTAAATCTGCCTAAAATAAACCACTCAGAGTCAGAGTCCAGAAGTTTGAACCAACATGGCTCCTGAGTTGTGTTGAGCTGAACTTCCTCTTGCCTCCTGGGACTCATCACTCTGAAGGCTGCAGAGACCCCTCCACTGGTTTTGTCTTGACTTCTTCATTCTTTCTTGAGCAAAATATTTTAATTCTGAAAGATTCAAACTTTGTAAATTATTATTACTGGACTTAGATAATAGTTCTCATTATTTATTTATAGTTGAGGCTTGCTTTTGTGTCTCTACACATAAGTGTTTTATATTTAAATATCTTTTTACTAAACAGCTTTGTCAATTATTTTTGACACTTCTTTTTTCAACTCTAGGTTTCAAATATCATATAATGAAATCATTATGATGTTGCTTTTGGGGGAGTTCTGCAACATGCTAAAGATTTGTTAAGGCTCTATAAAAGGAGTGATGCCAAAACAGAGTATATATATTCATATGTACGGATTTTGATTAGCGACCCAACTAAGTAGATGAGTGTCCTATCACCAATTTGCAGAGTGGGAGAGGAGACCCATCTCAACTCAAAAACGATACATTTGCGTTTCAGTTAATTACATTAGATTAAATATTATTAACATATTCCTGTTCTTATTTTCAGATATTTATTAATCATAGTGTGAAAAAGGAATGGCCTCCATAGATTCATGTGTTTGAATACTTGGCCACAGGGAGTGGCACTATTAGGAGATGTGGCCTTGGAGTGGGTGTGGCCTTGTTGGAGAAAATGTGTCACTGTGAGTGTAGGCTTTGAGACCTTCCTCTTAGCTTCCTGGAAGTCAGTCTTCTCCCATTTGCCTTTGGGACAAGATGTAGAACTCTGAGCTCCTCCAGCACCGTGCCTGTCTAGATGCTGCCATGCTTCCTGCTGTGATGATAATGGACTGAACCTCTGAACCTATAAGCCAGCTCCAATTAAATGTTGTCTTTTATAAGAGTTGCCTTGGTCATGGTGACTCTTCACATCAACAGAACCCTAACTGAGACAACTACCTATGCTCCTACACACACACACACACACACACAGAGAGAGAGAGAGAGAGAGAGAGAGAGAGAGAGAGAGAGAGAGAGAGAGAGAGAGAGAGAGAGAGAGAGAGAAATCAGGAAGTTTAGAGAAAGGAAAGCATGTTGGAAGAGAAAAGTTTTGTGAGGCATAAGGGAGGAACTGGAGGAGAGGAACTGAGTAAATTTGATCAAAACACATCCTATGGATGCATGAAATTCTCAATAAAGTAACAAAAGATGGGCAGAACAGGAGTTAGCTGTTGGGGGACAAGGAACTGAATTGATTACAGTTCCATTTCATGTATAGTGGACACATGAACACTGGCTTCTTTTCTTCTTAATAACATCTATTAATATCCTTAGCAGGCATTTCTTTTAGAGCCCACTGAACTAATGACTGCTGAGATCGCTTCCAAAGTTAATATGATAGTAACTCAATTGGTGACATTTGCTTAGTGTCTCTCTGCATGTGGCATTTGCTAACTGGTATGTAATTATATTGCCAGCCGTATGGTTTGTACCTCTGTCTTAGGGTTTCATTGCTGTGAAGAGACACCACAACCAAGACAACTCTTATAAAGGACAACATTTAATTGGGGCTGGCTTACATATTCAGAGGTTCAGTCCATTATCCTCGTGGCGGGAAACATGGCAGCATCCAGGCAGATGCGGTGCTAGAGAAGGAGCCAAGAGTTCCAAAGGGAGTTAGGAGAAGCCTGGAACCCTCAGGTAGCTAGGAAGGTCTCAAAGCCCACTCCCACAGAGATGCACTTCCTCCAACAAGGCCACACCTCCCAATAGTAGCACTTCTCATGGACCAGGCATATTCAAACTACCACACCCTCTAATAGTCTTCACTGCGCTACAGTAATGAATATGTTGCTGTTGGTGATATTAGTGACTGAACAGTTCATTCCTAAGTTGCCTTTAAAAATGCCAACCACAATTACTAGACATGACTGTGATTTAGACCCTGAAAATTACTAAGTATTACCCAAAACCCTGAGTGTTAAAGGCTTAGTGTTCAGACAGGGGTACTCTTAGGAAGGTGTGGAACCTTTAAGAGGTGGGTGGGGACGAATAGGAAGTTGAGTCCATGCAGTGTGTCCTCCAAATGTTGGTGCCCCAGCTCCTTTGTGTTTCTCTCTGATTCCCACTACCATGTAGCGAGCAGCTTGGCTACACCACATACTCCTCATTGTGAGATTCTACCTTCCACAGACCCAGAGACAACAGACTAATGACTGTGGACTGAAGCTTCTGAGACAATTAGTCAAAGGAAACTTCTCTCCTCAAAGCTGTTGGACTCAAGTATTTCATTGCAGTAGGGAAAACTAACAAGAAGGGACTATTTCATCATTTCTCCATATACCCCATTCAGTTTTATTATGTTGTATTTAGCAAAGGTACACTGATAATTTCACGTGTCATCTTGGCTTGGTTACAATGCACAGTTGTTTTTTTTTAATTGAGCAGCAATCTAAGTGTTGTGAAAATATTTTGTACATATGTCTTTGTTTTGTTTCCTGTTGCTGTGATAACATACTTTGATAATTGGGGTATGGTAGTGTCTTAGGGTTCTCTGAGTTGCAGAACTTATGGAATGTCTCTTTCTATATATTAAGGGAATTTATTGTAATGACTTACAGCCTGTAGTACAACTAACCCAACAATGGTCAGCTGTGAATGGGAAGTCCAAGAATCTAGTAGTTGCTCAGTCCCATGAGGCTAGTTGTTTCAGCTGGTCTTCTGTAGAAGCAGTTCCAACAGATGTGCTGGCAAGTAAGTGCAAGCAGTCAAAGAGTGAATCTTCCTTCTTCCAATGTCCCTATGTAGGCCTCCAGCAGAAGGTGTGGCTCAGATTAAAGGTGTGTACCACCATGCCTAGATCTAAAACTTGCTTTGTCCCAGGCTGACCTTGAACTCAGAGATCTGCTTGCCTCAGTCTCCTGGAAATAAAGACTTGTATCACCTTGCTGAGGCCTAAGATTTTCATGGCCACTATGCTTCAAGATCTCCATGTCAATCAAGATCAGGGTCTTCCAGCCTTGAGATCTGGATCACAGATCCATTTCTGGAATGTAGTTCATTCCAGATGTAATCAAGTTGACAACCGGGACTAGTCATCACAGGTGGTGAGTCCCTTTAATCCCAGTACTTGGGAAGCACAGGCAGGGGGATCACTGTGAGTCTGAGGCCAGTTTGATGTACACAGTGAGTTCCAAGCAGCCTGATATACTCAGTCTCAATTAAGACAAAAGAAAACAAAAACACAAAACAAAATACACTCCCAGCACTTGGGAGGCAGAAGCAGGTGGATTTCTGAGTTCGAGGCCAGCCTGGTCTACAGAGTGAGTTCCAGGACAGCCAGGGCTACACAGAGAAACCCTGTCTCGAAAAAACAAACAAAAACAAACAAACAAAAAGAACAACAACAAAAAACAAAATACACTAACAAAATCAATTTAAGGAAGAAAGGGCATAAGCCCTTTTAGCTTACAGTTCCAGGTTCCAGTCCACTATTGTGGGGAAGTCATGGTATCAGGAACTTGGGAGAACTGCTCTAAACCCACATGCAGCCAGGACAGGACAATGAATCAGTTCATGCAATCAGAGTCCAGCTATCTTTCTGCCTTTTATTCAGTCCTGGGTCAGCACATGAAATGGTGCTACCCAAATTCAGGGTAGATCTCCTTACCTCAAGTAACCCAAGTAAAAAAATCCTTCACAGGCATTGCCCACTGGTCAACCTAATCTAGACAGTCTCTCACTGAGACTCTTTTCCCAGAAGATTCTACATCATGTCAAGTTCACAAAGTCAACCATCACAGTAGTTAACATTTACAGTCATCTGACTGGACAGAGATTACCCTTGATGGTGTGGGTAGGCCTATTTAATAGGTTGCAGGTATTAAAAGCAAAGAAATTCTACCTTAAGACTACAGAATTCATTTCTTGATTCCAACTAGCTCCTCACAGAATTTCCATACATATTTGACTCATAGTCATTAAGTCAACCCATTTGTGGTGGTTTGAATGAGAATGGCTCCATTGGCTTATGTGTTTGAATTCTTGGTCCCTAGTTAAACTGTTTAGGAAGAAAAGGAGGTGTGTCCTTGTTGGAGAAGGTGTATCACTGGGGATGGGCTTTGAGATTTCAAAGCCCGCACCAGACCCCAGTCTTGCTTGCTCACTTTCCTCTTGCCTATGAATCAGGATGTATGCTCTCAGTTACTGCTCCAGTGCCATGCTGGCCCACCTGCCACCATGCTCCTTACAGTGATGATCATGGGACTAGCCCTCTAAAACTGTAAGCAAGCCCCCAATTAAATGCTGCCTTGGCCAGGGTGTTTCATTACAGCAGTAGAACAGTAACTAAGATACCGTTTGTGCTGGCTAGTCAGTCTTACGTCAACTTGACACAAGCTAGAGTTATCTGAAAGAAGGGACCCTCAATTGAGAAAATGCCTCCATAAGATCCAGCTATAAGGCATTTTCTTAATTAGTGATTGATGGGGGATGCCCCAACCCATTGTGGGTGGTGTTATCTGTGGGCTGGTGGTCCTGGGTTCTATAGAAAGAAGGCTGAGCCAGCCATGGTAAGCAAGCCAATAAGCAGTCTCCCTCCATGGCCTCTGCATCAATTCCTGTCTCTTGGTTCTTGCCCTGTTTAAGTTCCTGTCCTAACTTCCTTCAGTGATGAACAGCCTTATAGACGTTTAAGTCAAATAAATCCTTTCCTCCCCAACTTGCATTTTGGTCACGGTGTTTCATTGCAGTAATAGAAATCCTGACTAAGATGCCACTTAAGCACCAAATCCATTCATTTGACTTCATGAGACCCTCTATTAGACCTCAAGGACCCAAAGTGTTGTACATAAATCAAAACAATTAGCAGTGGTGTGTTGAGACCAGAGCTCATGTTTATCACCACACCTGCTTGCCTTGCACATATCACAGCGCCAGGTGGGTTGTTTGCTTTGTTTTCATTTGCATTTTTGTTATAAGGTATTTTATTTTTATTTAATGTGTATATGTTCAGGTGTGTGTGCATGTGTGTGTATGTGTGTGTGTCTACATGTGTGTGTACATGTGTGTGTAGGCCAGAGATTAACCTCGGGTTCCATTCATCACGAACTGTCCATCTTGTTCTTCGGTCTGGTGCTTGACAAGTGGAGTAGGCTAGCTAGCCAGTGAGCCCCAGGAACCTATTGACCCTTTCCTCCCCATGCTGGGATTAAGCACATATCACCATACCCAGCCTTACATTTTAATCCAGTTTTGGTGTGTGCATGCATGTTCATGAGTATAGGTGCATGTATGCCAAGGCACGTGTAGGCAAGTCAGCAGACAATCTCAGGTATCAGTCTTGCTTTCCATTTTGAGACAAGGTCTCTCTTTTGTCTAGGGAGAGCACCTAAGCAAACGCTGACCTCTGCAACCAGTGGATGGTTTTCCTTTGAACCCAGCATGTTGTGCTCTCCCAGGGTCCTCACTTAGGACCCTTAGCTCTTCCTGACAGCTGAGGAAAAACACATTGGGATTTCAGCCGGAGTTTTCCAAACAATAGACAAAATTCCATTTTACCTCTCCAAATCTTAGAAACAATAACTCAAGCCAATACAGTCAATTACACAGATGAAACATTCACAAGAACTCGGCGTGGAAGTTCAAGGTTACTTGTCTGGAATCCTGGCTTTTGTCACTCAAATCAGGAAGGACAGTGCCTGGAGAGTGGGCACTGAGCCTTTAGTAGTTGTTTGTTAATAAATCTCAGAATGCTTTGTGACCGTAAATCCTCAGTAGGATGGCAGCTGGGAAATAAAGGACAACAGAATTTGGTAAAGGGAGATTAACCGAGGCTGGGCGTGGGGAGAGGCTGCAATATCATGTGAGGTTCCCGGTGTCCCTAGAGCACATTGTGTAATCCCCTTGCTTGTCCTTCAGCTGGACACATGCTCTGTGCTCCTGCCAAGTTGCATAAGGAGAGATTTCAGTGCTTTGAAAATGTGCTTTGGCTATGAGGACGCTGTGGCAAAGACATCAGGCCACTCTGTCTGGACCTAGGGACTGAGGAAGCATCACTTAAGCCCTGATATCCCATCTGTCTGTCTGTCTGCCTGTCTGTGTGTCTGTGTCTCTCTCTCCTTTTTTCTTAAACTTATTTTAATGTATCCTGCCTGTGCACCATGGGTCTGCCTAGTGCTCAGGAGGCCAAAAGAGAGTGTTGATTCCCCTAGAACTTGAGTTACAGGTGGTTTGTGAGCCACCAAGTGGGGGCTAGGAAATCAACTCAGGTTCTCTGGAAGAGAAGCCAATGCTCTTAGTCATGGACCCATGTCTTCAATCCCTATATATCTTCTCTTTCTCAGTGGCCTGAGTTTGTAGCAAGTTGCAAGGCATTCGAGGCTGTCATAGGAAATTAAGGAAGACATTGGGGGCGGGCATAGGTGGCGATGGCTGGAGAGATGGTTCAGTACCCACATGACAGTTTGTAACTACTTGTAACTCTAGTTCCAGGGGATCTGATGACTTCTTCAGACCTCCATGGGGTCCTACATGCACTTGGTGCACATACTTCTTGAAGGCACACACAAACACATACATTAAAAAGAAGTAAACAAATAAAATATTTTTTAAAAATATGGACAGGATCTAAAGGGAGGACTCTCAGGACTCAGGCATTCAAAAGTACAATACCAGTGATTTAAGTATGTGACATATTTTCTGAGATCTGTCTCCTTCTAACCATCATGGCTCCATTATTGATAACTCAGGAACCATATGCCAAATACATTCAGAATGCATGCTGTGGACTTCAGACATTATCTGGGATCTCCGAAGATATGCCTTCTCAGACTCCAACCCACATCAACTAAATCAGACCTTCTGAGATTAGTGCAGGACTCTGTGTTGATATAAGCCTTCCAGAAGATTCTGAGGGGAAAATGATGTCACTGTGTCACTGGGGAGCAGCAGTCTGATGGGGGTTGCTTATGAAATGGCTAAAGCCCCACAGGAAGGGAGTCAGAGCCATGAGCTCTCTCTACACAGAAACCAAGAAGGGGAAAACAGTGTCTTTCTCTAGTTTGCTTGCACTAGATCCGTGCCAATGACTTGGCAAAACATTACACACCTCCACTGTGACTAACTGTTTTGAAATAGTCGGCAAGAGGAGAGGGTGAGTAGTTCAGAGAATTAAGGAAGAACACGTTGTTTTGAGAGTCTGAACCCTTTTCCTGGTTCTCCCATTATCTTTCTATAAATACTTTGAGAGCTCAAAGTGGGTGTTGTTCATGTGCTTGGCTCGGAACCTTCCTTGATGAACATTTGAAAAGTGAATGAATGAAATTAAGGCTTTGCCTTACTTCTGTAGATTATATTCTGGAGCACAATGCATGTCCTTGCTCACACAGGTTGTTGGCAGGTTCCAGATCCATGCAGCTGTCAGGCTGAGGTTCCCACTTCCCTGTCAGTTACTGGCTGAGGGCCTCACGCAGGCTACAGAGGTTGCCAGCATTCTTTGGCTCCTGGCCACTTTCCTCTGCCTCATGGCCCGTCCGAGTTCCTTTAGAATACTGAATCTTTGCTCTTTCTTATCTTGCCCTGGCTCTTTTCTTCCACTATTAAAGGTTCATTCTGGTAATTAGGGATTTGCCAAATAACCCAGGGAAAGTGCATCAAACCAAGGTTCAGAATATCTGTTAAATTTGCGAAGTCCCTTTTTCCATATAAAGTATTCACATGTTATGCAGATCTGGACATTGGCTCATTGATGAGCCACTATTCTGTCTTCTATAGTGTGTCTTAGAAACACTGACTGCTAGACATTGAATAGAGGAACCGATACATTGTTTCATAAAAGTCATTAGCATAATTGGTCAACAGCCAATATTAACTCTTAGAGAGATGATGAGTTCAAAGAAACCAGTCTGCATCCCTCTGCCAACACCTCTTGGAAAAGCTGCCCCTCTCTCGTTCACACACTTTCTAAAGAGCAGGTTCTCTTCCACTCTCCTTTGCCTGCCTTCCAATCAAATCATGATATGAATAGTTGATAACTATGAATTGCCTTACTACAAACTCAATATCTTCACACAGACCAACATGAAGCAATCACATTATCTCAATTAAGTATTAATATTATTTTAGAGGCAAGAGATACTGTTCTTTTAAATATTTAAAGTCAGGGACAGTCAAACCATCTATTCAGGGTAGAAAATACCAAGACTTAGCTTCCACAAGGCCTGCCTACCACATGGTGAGGCCTCAGCTCCCTCCATTCCAGGAAATGAACAGCAAACTTGACTCAGGCTTATGTGTCACACATAAAGGTCTCATCCTTAAAGGATAACACCGATTGATGATGGAAATCAGGGCACCTAGGCAAGAATTTGCACATCCACAACTACTTGGAAAACATTTGCTGATAAAGCCCAGCAGAGGAAGGAGCTCAGCAGAAGCATGGGAGAGAATTCTGTGTCCTTTGAAGCCAGAAAAACAAAAAAATAAGATGTATTCATTAGCTGTAAAGAGGGGTTGGAGGATAAATTAGTCATTGCTATAGGCACGGTTTTTGAACAGTTTCTCCTTTCTTAGTTGGAATTCTGTCAGTAGCATATTATTTCAGAAGTGGTCAGAATGTCCCTTCCACACGAGCCACCGTGTGATGAGTCCTGCTGTCTCTTTGACCAGTCAGCCACTCCTTACCTCACTTTGTTAACTAGTGTTCAATGACTTATTATTAGCAAATGCATGGTGAATAGTTTGTCATTCATTTGCTGGTGTCATCCTCAGAGGTGCGAAGGAATTGTGAGTTGAACCACAGAGTGAAACACATCGGCTCAGGCTACCTTTATCCCAAACAAGATGTTAATGAAGAAACTCCCAGGCTTTAATTCTGAATAGCAGCTTTGTTTGGAAGCCTAGGCTGATCTCCAAGAGTTTTAAACAACTGCTCCATACAGGGCAGGAGAATCCCACTTCTTGTTTTGCTCCCAGAAATCTTTGCTCTATCCCAATCCATTCATAAAAAGGAACAGTGTTCCAGGAGAACAGGGAGCAGACTGTATTTACAGCACACTGATTCTGCCCAACACAGAGGATCATTTGCCCCTTAGAGTTCCCACCAGCCTCCTGAAAGAAGGGCAGTCAGATCTGACTTCTTAATAAGTTGCAGTCTTACTGAAGCCATACATAAATATTATTATGTTCTCAACTACCATGAATGCATTTGCTGCTTCCAGTTATGGTGACTGTAAATATAATTGACTTTCATTGCAGTAGCTGGCAGAATCCTGTAAATGTCATTTGACAGGCGGAGTGGATTATCCCTTCTTTTCAAGCCAATTGATTCCTGAGACACCAAGCAGACAGAGGCTGCTATCAGATCCAATTATTTTTGTGATCCCCCCCTTTATCTTTTACCTATCTAAAATGTGCTTTTATTTTTCCATGAGGCTTTCGAATGTCTGCTTGCTAGCCCTGAATCACACTTCCTGGCCTGATTTCTCCATTTAGAATTTAACTTTCAGGTAGCTAGAAGTGGACCAAGGGTCTTTATAGTACCCATCTCTGTATTTCCAAAGGCCAGCTTCTTGTCTGTGCCATAATAATAAATACGACTACAGATTCCAAAGTCAATGATAATTGCATACACTGATATGCAAATACTATTTACATAATCTACATACATTAACTCATTTCCCATACACTATAAGATAGGCACTATTATATTTGTTTCATAGATAGGGGAATCTGTTGGGTTAATAGAAGAGAGAGTGTGAAACTACAGTATGATTTATGTAGACTACAGGAGCCTGTACCTCACTTCGGAGGAGTAAATCCTACAGTAGAATTTGTAACCTGTAGACAGTCTAAGGGGACGGTTCTTGGAAGTGGATGGGACTGGAATGGGAGAAGAAGTCTTTGCAGCCCCTCCAGTGACACATGCTGGATGGACTTGCACAGCAGTCCAGGACCCTCCTTGTCTGGGCCTTGTTTCTGACAACTATCTATGTTGTTGTGATCTTACAGGGTGCCAAGAGTTACAGAGGCTGAATGTACTGCCCAGTGTATTGACTTGTTTTGTGTGTCAACTTGACACAAGCTGGAGTTATCACAGAGAAAGGAGCCTCCCTTGAGGAAATGTCTCCATGAGATGCAGCAGTAAGGCATTTTCTCAATTAGTGATCAAGGGGGGAGGGCCCATTGTGGGTGGTGCCATCCCTGGGCTGGTAGTCCTGGGTTCTATAAGAAAGCAGGTTGAGCAAGCCAGGGGAAGCAAGCCAGTAAGTAACATCCCTCCATGGCCTCTGCATCATCTCCTGCTTCCTGGCCCGCTTGAGTTCCAGTTCTGACTTCCTTTGATGCTGAAAAGCAATGTGGAAATGTAAGCCGAATAAACCCTTTCCTCCCCAACTTGCTTCTTGGTCACGATGTTTGTGCAGGAACAGAAACCCTGACTGAGACACCCAGGTAATGGGAGTTCTGTGCGGAACTTAGAGAGCTCCATGTGGAAGGATCCTAAGGGGTGTGTTGGGGCAACGTGGTGGCCGTGGTCCCACCAGGCTGTGGGAGTCTGCAGAGCGCTGCTTGGCTCTCTTTTTGTCCAGAGAGTCTCTGCATCCATTCTCTAGCCCCAGCATACCCATAAAATCAGCATTTCCCTCTGAACTAAATACCAGCCAAGCTGTACTCCCACCTAGAGGCTGGACTGGGGCAGCCTCCCAGGTTCACAGAGGTTGTAGGACTGAGAGCCCCTGCCCTTAGATGCTTGCCACATGGCACCTTATATAGATACTTGCTAGTTCACAGTCAACTATAGATCAGAGAGACTCCAACAACAAGATGGAACCACATATAGCAACATGATCAGAGGCGGCAATCTATCACCTTGACCACATTTCACTGCTAGCATAAGCCACCCATGCCTACCCTCAGGAGGAGGAACGCATGCCAGAAGATGGCGTTGCCAGAGGCTGTGTTAGAGACTCTCTGGACCCCTTCAAAGGGAGCACCAGCAGGTTAGACAGAAGTCTTCGTGCACTGCCATCCTCTAGCATGCAGACAGAAACATTGGCACCTGTGGGTGACTTGTTTGTACAGATATTCCTGCCTAAAAGAATGGCTCCTCCTCCAGAAAGGTCTGTCAGGAGTTTGTAGTAAATATACAAAATGGGCAGGAACTAGGCTGGGAAAACCAACTTCTCACTACTTTCATACATGAATATTGATTCTTTACTACTATTTATCCCTGGGTGATTATAAAACACAAGGTCATCAGCAAATAAGTTGTTGTTTTGAAAATTTGTTCAGGAGAGCAGGCATGGTGGCATCTGCCTCTAATCCCAACACTAAGGAGAGGGGCGGGGGAGGAGGAGGGGTGGGAGCAGGGGGAGGGGCAGGAAAATCTCTGTATGAAGCCAGCCTGGCCTACATAGTAAGTCCCAGGCCAAGCAGAACTACATAGTGAGACCTGTCTTTAAAACGATAGCAACAACAAAGAAAAGGGGGGGGGGGAGCAGATTTGTTCAGAAGACAAAGAAGGAGAAGGACTCTCTCTGGAGCCCCTTTCCTAGCAGACAACCCAGTCCTTTCCTGGGAGAAAGCATGGCACCCAGCAAAGAGCAGACTCCACTAGACTGTTCTTCAGACGGAGACACTGGAAAAGCAATGAGGATGTGCACAGGAGTGTGTGCACCTTTCTTTCTTATGGTGCTTTCTAATTTGCAGGCCTCCCTTAGATAAAGTCTTAGCATCTCGGTCTCTAGGAGGTACCACTGGACACAGAAAACAAATGGAGAGGCATCGAGAGGAGAAGGGAAGAATGTCAGTACTGAAGCCACTGCCAAGAGCCAAGAAAGGGGCCGGAGAGAGGACTCAGCTGTCTAGAGTACTTGCTTCCTTCTAGACGGCTCAGGTTCAACCCCCAGAACCTTCATAGTGGCTCACAACTGTGTGAACTTCCACTCCCAGGGGCATCTGATACCCTCTTCTGGCCCGTGCAAGCACCAGACACAAAAGTGATCCACAGGCACACATGGAAGCTAAACACCTATACACATAAAATAAAAATTAAAAAAGAATGTCTGAAGAGCCATGCGAATACCACAGGAAGATGTCGCTCAGAGCCTCTGGGTACCTGACTGTCCCTGCAATGGATCCATGGGACAGAAGCAGGTAATACTAAATACATAAGGACTTGAGCACAGTAGATTCTCAGAATGTGAATTTATCATTGATTTAGAAACAAATAGAAACAGGACAATGTGGGAACATAAACACTTACGTGACAGGCAAGCCGGACATTGAAAATATTGGTTGTTAGTACAACAATGTGCAAGGGTCGCTGGCCTACCTTCGCTTCCTATAAACTGTGTTATTATAAGAGATACTTTAACAGGAAAGAGACTCTGAAGTCTCCTACCACAGTACTCCAATATGCATGAGGACAGTAGAAACCAGAACTCAGAGGTTATCTCTGGTCTTCTCTCCAATAGACTTTCCAAAATTCTATCACACAGATACTTCAAAGCAAGAAAAATGAGCCCTTTATAGGCCGAGGTTTCACTAAAATTCATGCATCAGAACATAATATATAACTAAGAGGTTCCAGCCAGGACATTTCCCAAGAGCAAAGGATTTACTCTAAAAAGAAGCAGTGACCACAAAACTCAGTGAGCAACCGCTGTGGCCTTTCTGTCCACAGCGGAGCTGCTGTTTGCACTAGGACTTTCCAGAGGCTTCCAGCACATTCCATGTGCGTCGCTGTACTTGCAGCTCACTGGAAGCTCTGACTGATGGGCATCTGGAGGCTTTGTTCCCTTCTTCCTGTGCCTGCCTCCCAGCCAGCCGTGGGTCAGGCTACTGTTTCCAACTCTTACCTATTAATTCTTGGTGAAGTAGTTAGATAGAAGTTCCCTCAAACACTTGCTGTGCTCCCCTAAACTGTTGAAACTATTGCTTGGTCCTAAGTGGGAAGCTAAAAGACAGAGTCTCAAGCACTGCCTTATCTGGACAATATATGTGAATTATGAATATTTTAAAGTAGGTATTTGAATATACACATATATATGAATACACACATATATGAATACATGTATTATAAACTAAGCCACTGAGAGTCAGAATTCTTGGAACTGTTGAGAAGACACAAAATGTCCCCTCTTCCCTAGATGGGGGAGCTGAGGTTCCAGCTGTGCTGACTTCTTTGGCTATATCACCAGCAGAAAAGACACATTATGAACTTAGCACACATACATGCATCTCTCTCTCTCTCTCTCTCTCTCTCTCTCTCTCTCTCTCTCTCTCTCTCTCTGTGTGTGTGTTTAAACAAGAGCAGATTTTAGGTGGGATCCTTTAACCCCTACAAGATGATTAGGGAATAAGAAAGAGGCAAGACCTTGAAGGTTCTACGACCTTATATGAGAGTAGGCGCTATCTATATGAAATTAGACAACCCTGGCTTCCTCACACACACTAAACTGTGACTTTAAATGACACTGTAAATGGGGAATAGATGTTCTACCTGTCATTACCTTATTCACTTAGGACTTGCTGACTTTATATTAACTTGCAGAAGTGCTGTTAACAGAAAATGACAGACTTGGTGGCTTATCTAGAAGCTAGGTGGCATCTGAATGTGACAAATATTGCACTGACAAGCTGCAAACCATTAACATTTGAGGAAACTTGATCCCGCTTCATTTGGTTCTTCAAGCAAACCTGTGGGATACATTGCAATAGAGATACTGTTATCTCCCTGTGTTAATTGAGCTCTCCCATCTGGTTATTTTCAAAGTCAGGGCTCACCTGCCAGTTAAATCCCCCACACATGGGGAACTTAACATAATTGCAGGCAGAATATTTGTGCAAATAAAAGTTTAAAATGAAGTTTAATTTTACAAAAGGAAGAAAGGTCTATGGGTCAGTGATGCAATGGATAATAGGTCTGATTACAGATTTTAAAAATAAAACCTAAAGAAACAAAAAACCCAAGATGGCAAAAACAACAAAGAAAGGAAGGAAGGAAGGAAGGAAGGAAGGAAGGAAGGAAGGAAGGAAGGAAGGAAAGAAGGAAGAAAGAAAGAAAGAAAAGCCGGGCAGTGGTGGCGCACGCCTTTAATCCTAGCACTTGGGAGGCAGAGGCAGGTGGATTTCTGAGTTCGAGGCCAGCCTGGTCTACAGAGTGAGTTCCAGGACAGCCAGGGCTACACAGAGAAATCCTGTCTCAGAAAAACCAAAAAAAAAAAAAAAAAAAAAAAAAACAAAAGAAAGAAAAAACAAAGAATACCTGAGCTATGAGAAGAAAGGGTAGCACCAGCTGAAAGTTGGGTGGTATATGAATGCAATCGTCACTCCTTAATTCTTGTTTTACTTTCTATGGTTTTATTTACTCATAGTTTATAGTAGCGTGAAAATATTAAATCAAAAGTTCCAGAAGGAAACAGAACATACCTTTTAACCTGTATATTGCGTTGCGCAGTAAACTAAGTCTTGCACTGCCTTCTCCCTTCTGTTCAGGATCTCAGCTGTATCCACTCATGGCTCATTCCCTCTTCACTGGGCAGCCAAGCTGGCCTTCAGATCACCGGGACTGCTCTTCACAGTGTTCATGTTTAGGTAATCTTTGGTTTACTTAGCGGCTCCAAAGCACGAGAGGAGCGATGCTGAAAGCTTACACGTGGCAAAGAGAAGGCATAAAGCATTTCCTGTGAGCAAAATGTAAATTTTGTTCTCACTTAATGAGGAAAGGAAAAAAGCCTATGCCCAAGACTAGGGTCTACCATAAAAACGAATCTGGCTGTCACACTACAAACTGCCAAAGATATAGCTACACGACAAGCACTTGTCTGTACATATAAGAAGAGCACACAATGCGTACCGGGGTCTATAATGTCCACAGTTTCACTTCTACCTAGTATGTTGAAACATAAGTCTATGCGGGTGGGGAACTATGGAAACCATTGTTTTAGTAAGCCAGACTTCACCGAGCATCCTCCAAGGAATAAACCCACAGTGAAATAAACTATGGATATTCCCAGTTAAGAAAATGAAAAATTAATCAAAACAGGCAGATGCCTGACCTCCCTGGAGATTGACAAATTCCTTAAGGTCACTGAGACTTTTCTACAGCAAAATGTGCTGACTTGATGTCAATATTACTGATTCATCTCATGAAGGAACATTGTGCTACAATAATTTTAAGATATGAGACTTAAATCTTTTGAGAGTTGTATTTATGTATTATGTGTGCATGTGTGTATGCATATGTGTGTATGCGTGTGTGTGTGTGTGTGTGTGTGTGTGTGTGTGTGTGTTTAGGTCAGAGAACAACTTGTGGGAATTGGTTCTCTTCTTTGTTTCCAGGGATAGAACTCAGGCTGACAGGCTTGGCTGCAAGTGACTTTAACTGCTGAGACATCTTGCCAGCCCTCAAGGTTTGGGACTTTTAAGAGTACAGTAGGACTGTCTCTTATAGCCAGTCTCTGTTGGTATGAGTTTGTTAATGTTGGCAACAGTCCCAGTGATGTTCTAGAATGGCATTGAAATCTTTTAAAGACTGTCAAGGATAGCTGTCAAGACAAAAACCTGAACTGTGACAGGTTCTGTAACAGGTTCCCAGATCTTAGCACAGTAGACTCCATGATGGAAGTATCATTCAGGCTATGAAACTCAGAACATAGGTCAGACAGTGATGGCACATGCCTTTTGTTCCAGTACTCAGGAGGCAGAGGCAGATGGACCTCTGAGTTTGAGGTCAGTCTAGTCTACAAAGTGAGTTCTAGGCCAGCCAGGACATTTACAAAGAAACTGCCTCAAAAACAAACAAATAAACAACAAGCCACAAAAACCCCCACAAAACAAAACAAAAACCTAAGCCAACAACAACAACCCACCCCCAGCACATAGATAGCACCACCTGCCAAAATGAAAACAAAGATTTGATCAACCAAATCAAAGTCCATAGTTCTGGGAAAGTCTCTAAATGTACTAACCACGCTGTTTTGGCTTCTGTGGTTCTGCTTCTGGCTAGCTGTTCTTATTAACTGAGGTATGTCAGCCCAGGCTAAGACTACCTTGAGAAAGGCTCTGGGGTATACTGAGGTCCTGAACATCAAATGTGCTCTGGCTGGCTAATAAAGACTTTCTATTGGCTTAAACCCATGTCTGAGTAGTCTTCTTAGGTAGATATCCCACGACAGGTCCAAAATCCAACTAGCCCCGGGTGTCCATGGACATACTACCTCCAATATAAGCAAGCACTTAAGAAACTCCTAGTTGACAGCTACTCATGTGGGTCTGAAGAATCCCATGGCATCTCTAGTATTAGGACAACAGCAGGCATCAAATATTCCTCACAGCCTCTCTCTGGTTGTCTCTAGAGCCCATCATCCATGAAGCATTTATGGAAGTCTAGATTCTGCTAGCAAGCACAAGTTTCTCTATTCTACACCACTTCATATCTTGGAATTTCTGGAGATCTCCTCCTACTTCAGCTGAATTCAGGAAATGTATGTGTGTGTGTGTGTGTGTGTGTGTGTGTGTGTGTGTGTGTGTGTGTGTATTGGTTTTGCCTGAAGCTTTGCTGTTTCCCCCTCTGGATATCTCTCTCTCTCTCTCTCTCTCTCTCTCTCTCTCTCTCTCTCTCTCTCTCTCTCTCTCTCTCTCTCTCTCTCTCTCTCTCTCTCTCTCTCCTCATCCAGAAAGGGTCCCTGGCATAGTTCTGGTGTATCTTTCAATTCATTTCTAATTTAATCCACTGATCCATTGATTGAAGTTTAAAGCCCTAATGCAACCATGCTGAGGGGTGAGGGGATTTTAAAGAGGTAATTAGTTTATGAGTGCTCTGTCCTTCACAGATGAAATTGTTATCACAAGAGTAGGTTAGTTGTCACAGGAGTGGTTTTCTAGTTTTTATTAAAAGGATGAGCCTGGCCCTATTCCTCTCGTTTGCTTTAAAGCTCTCTGCCTTTCTGCCTGCTACCATGGGAGAGCATAACACAAGTCCTCACCAGATCTTAATCCCAAGGTATTGAATTTTTCAGTCCCTAGAACTGTGAAAAAATAAAATTTCTTTATAAATAACTTGGTCTTTAACAACACAGAAAAGACCAAGATGCTGTGACAATTAATGTTAACACGACTGTATTTGGAATCACATAAGAAGACACCCTCCTGGTATTGAGGATTCTTCTAGAGAGATTCAGCCAAGGAGGAGAGACCCAGCCTGAATGTGGAGAGTATCATCTTGTAGGATAGGATTTGAATAGAAGGAAAAATGAGGGAGGAATATGGAAGAGTTTGAAGCTCTGGGCTACAGCACGTGCTGGGAATTCAGAGCCAGAACGTTGATAGAGATGCAGACACTAAACGTGGACTCTGGGGAAACAGAGACTTTATTGAGAAGTGGACCTGAAGTATTGTATGTTATATTCTGGGGTCCCAAAATGGGATTTCTTTCTTCCCATATGCTTATAAATGAGTGAAACTGAATTCAAAAGTAATGGACTAAGTTATTTGGCAGAAGAAATTTCAAGACTACATAACATTCAGGTTATGACATAGTTACTGCTTGTGGTATTGATTGAGATGTATAACGATAATTCAAAGCACAAAGACATGGAAAATGTACAGATTGGTCAAGAAAGGAGTGGAAGCTCGAAGACTCCAACGAAGTAAATGCACGGAAAGCAGTTATAATTGTTGAAGAGATTGATGCCATTGAAGAGAAACTGAATGCTCCTCAGTAGGATGGTAGGGAAGGCCCGACCCAGCCATTAAAATTAATACTTATGAAAATGTAAGCAATCTGAAAGGAGAGAGCCTTCCAGAGGAAACTGCTGAAGGGATTCCCTTTACAAAACAACAACCACCTAGGGGAGTATTCTCCCAGGTTCAGTTGCTAAGGTGCAGAGGCACTACAGCTATGGTAGACAAGGCCAGACTGTACCTAGAGCCAGTAGAATTACTAATTAATCATTGCCTGCATTATGCTGGCTTGGCACTCTTGCACAATGCAAGAGTAGGGGGCACCGTGAGGGTTTGCAACAAGGATCCAGAAAACTGCTGCCGTCAGGTAATGCTGGAAGGGTCCGATTCTTTGTGAGCAAGCCCTCGAAAGCCACTACCTGAAGCCATGAAGGTCAAAGCAGATGTTACAGTGGTGATCCCAGGATGTTGGAGAGTCTGGGACTATCGGGTAGCCATGGAATATGCAGGCACAGAGTGGAGCTTGTCTAAGGAAGAGATCACATGTGCTGTAGATGGCAGAACTGAAGGAGCAGGGTTATCCAAGGCTGTTTAGACCCAGCTGCTGCTGCCAAGGGGCCCAGATACCAGCAAATAGAACCACAGAATTTGGTGTTTGTCCTACTGAATTTTAGGTCTCAATTTGACTTGATCTTTCCCTGCTATGCCTCTATTTCTCCATTTGGGAAAGGGAAATAAACATTTTTTTCCATTATTTTTTTTTAAATTATGGGAACTCACAGTTTAGAAACTGACATGGTTCTGCACTTAGGCCTTTGAACAATGTTGGAACAGTAGGACTTGGGGGCTTTTAGAGATAGACTAAATTTATTGTGCATTCTGAGATGGCCTTTGAGGACTAGGGGTAAAATTATATGGTTTAAAACTGATATGTTTTAAATTAAGATATGTTTTAAGTTAAGAATACCTGCTGCTCTTCTAAAGGATCTGAGTTTGGTTCCCAGCACCCACATGGGTTGTTTCACAACCGCTTGTAACCAGCTATAAGGCACATGTCATAGTCTTCTGGATTCTACAGTAACACCCCCCCCCAATACACACACAGTGTATACACACACACACACACACACACACACACACACACACATAAAAATAAGAGTAAATTTTTTTTAAAAAATGGTATGTTCAGGTGTTGAGTTGAGAAGGGGTGGGCTTGTGAGAGTTAATCTTTATTGTCGATTTGACTGGACTTGGGGACATCCCTCTGGGTATGTCTATTAGTGTATTTCCAGAGGGGTTGTGGGAAGTGTCTTTGAGTTGAAGGTCTTAGACTGAAGAAAAAGGAGAGAAAACTAAAGCCAGCGGATTGCCAGCATTTTATCTCTTTCTGCTTTCTGGCTACAGAGTCATCATAACCAGCTGATTCATGTCCCTGCCACCACAGCCTAGAGCCACTCCGATCATGATGCCCTCCCTTCCAGGATAATCTCTGCCCTCAAACCATGAGCCAAAATAAACCCTCCTGCCAGAAGTTGATTTTGTCACAGCAAGGAGAAAAGTAAATGATGACAAAGTCTAGCCTTTTGGAAAATACCTCCAAGTTCTTAGATCAGTATTCCCCAAGTACCATTCTCTACCCTGCAGTATCTTGATACCCCAGTATCTTCAGGAACAGTTTTACCCACACCAAAGCAGAAATGACTGAGTTCCTTTCAGAGGCTACTATTCACTCAACCACTATATTCTCCAACTTGACCATAAATACACTGTCTTAATATTCTGCAGACAATATTAGGTGCCACCCCATGATCAAACATGGTCCCTTCATATTGTTTGAGATGACAGGTGATGAAAAAATATGAAATAAAGTCCTTTTAGCAGATTTTCACACTTATAAATCTCAGAGTAACTATATATATTTTATAGAGCACGTCTGTCTGAGATCGATGCTTTCTTCAGTCTAATTAACAAACAGATCTTTTGAAAAAGTCTCCCCAGGAACCTCCATTCCACAGATTGAAAAACATTGTAATAGAAGCACCTTGAAGAAAAGACTATGTTTTATTCATCTTTATGTCCCCAAGGCCTAATCTAGTGCCTAGCATGAAGCAAGAATTCATTAAGAAGTGGCTGTTTGAGAGATGTGATGTTTTAGCTGAGCTTTACGATTCCAGGAGAACTTAACACACACAAGATTGTGCTAAGTACTGCACAGGCTTTGTATTAATCAGTGTCACTTCACCACAGTGAGACAGCAGACAGGCTATTTTTAAAGCCAAGACAGGTTTATTTTGGCTCAGACTTCTGGAGGCTCAAGTACAAGGTTGGATGGCCTCATAGGTCTGCGGCCCTGGTAATGGTAGTGCATCGTGGAAAGAGTATGTGTTGACGCAAACAGTCACATCTCAAGCCAGGAAACCCAAAGACAGCCTACAAAAACCCAAAGGTCTTCCAGTGTGTTCCAACTCTTCTGACTCCAAGGCATTTCTCAATACTGTCATCCATGAGTACACCTTTACATGGGGACCATTTTCAAACCGTGATGTGTATTAACACTATTAATTATCAAACGACTAGGAGATAGATGACACTATCATACATGTTTTACACACAGCATACTCAGAACTTCAGGAATTTAGTCAAGGAAACATTGAGGGTACAAAGCAAGGTCTTACTATATGCTGTTAAATGTAATGAAACTTCCTGGCAGACGAGGAGGGGTCTGTGGGCACTGATGAGTGACAACATCAATAGCTCCATATGAAGTGAGATGGACTGAAGACTGTCATAGAGACATTGCTCCCCTTATTCTTAAGCAACCAATAAACGATCTCACAAACACATACCATAGTTTGTGTATGCTCATTTCTAATCTGATGTGTTTTGTACAGTAAACTCTGACCTAATCTTTGACAGAATGAAAGCGGGTATGAGTGACTGACTGAATGCTCATTTCCTGGAAACTTTACATAGCATCAGTTGCCTTTCAGCTGGGAGGTTTACGGTTACAGTATGAAGCCCTCAGTAAAGGAAAAATTATACTAGAGCTTACACCAGTGACAGACAGAGTAAAACTCAGCAGTAGAAGAAAGGATTGTATAAAACAGTGTGGAGAGAGGCACTGGTCAGCCCAGTACAGACACTCTGCTGAGGCCCTCTCTCTGGGGACCACCAAGTGTGGGTTCAACAGAGAGAACCCCAAAAGAGAAACGTAGCAAATGTCCTGCCTTGGGGAACTTGATTATAAGGACAACGGAAGCCTTTGGCAGCAGTACTCCTGTCAAACCTGACCTGAGCTAAAACCTGGAACAGACAGACTTGAACCAAAATCTAAAGGGGCACAGACAGAAGCCAGACGGCCTCCAGCTGGAGGAAGCAGGAAATGCCAACCTCAGAACTGGCTGTGTTTCGATTCAGAGATTAGCATGGACTTTCTCCACACAGGAGACTGCGGAGATGTCGGGTAGGGGACAGAGGAGAACTGACAGTTTGTTCTAGTTGATTAAACACTGGCTCTACTCCAGCCAGCTCTGGGCTAATCTGTATTTGGTTAGACTATTCCTGCAAGTTTTTGAGAAGCAAATGTTACATTCAAATGCCGGAGGGAGGACACGGGCTTTGCGTTGCCCACCACCTGCCCTCCACACGTTCAGATGATGTGGCGTCTCGGTGGGTTTGAGGACGTGGAGAATCGGGAGGTAGTGTGGAGGAAGGTCGACGTCAGATGCACAAAATAGCACATTATTATTTTCATTCATCTCTGACTGAGACTTAGCATCTCTTTTCATTTAGATATGGAAGAAAATTCACAGCAGCAGCAGCAGAATCTGTGACTTTGCCATCATTAAAAACCATAGACTCTGGGGACTAAAAATATGGTTTTCAGGTTAGAGCACTTATGGCTCTTGTGGAGGACCCAGGTCCTGTTCTCAGGACTTTCATCAGGTGACTCACTAGCAACTGTAATTCCAGTTCCAGGGGATCCAATGCCACCTTCTTGTTTCCATAGGCTTCTGTTTGTACGTGGTTCACACAGACACATGCTACTATACACATACACAAAAATAATAATTAAATAGGTCATTTAAAAAAAACCTGTACCCATTGATTTAATGGGATCATCAAAAGCATCACGTCACAAAATATGTTAAAAAGCTGATTAAACATAGCTTGAGACTACATAGAGCTTTAGATATTATCTTAACAGTGGAATAGTATAAAGTTAATTTCGTAAGCAAATGGGAACCGCTGATTTCTTTTGTTATTAAGGACTGGGAATTTTAAGCTAGCCTAGGCTATGTAATGACACAGAAAGAGAAGAGAAGAGAAGAGAAGAGAAGAGAGAGAGAGAGAGAGAGAGAGAGAGAGAGAGAGAGAGAGAGAGAGATGGTAGGTGCAGGGAGTTGTAGCAGAAAATAAAATTTGGAAAGTAGACATTCTTAGGTCCTATTATGCCGTTCTTAAAGGATTCTCTTCACAGCTCATGGGTGCACCAGAACTGCTCTCTCCTGGGTTCTAGCAAGAGAGAACAATTTCAAAGACAATTCACCTCTACAAAGGGATGGCACGCTGAAAATTTGGGACTTAGGTACAAACATTGTACAAACAAGTCCAAGACAATCAGTCTTTAAGTACCTACTCAGTTTCTTTCTTTCTTTTGTTCTTTCTTTCTTTCCTTCTTTCTTTCTTTCTCTTTCTCTCTCTCTTTCTCTCTCTTTCTTTCTTTCTCTTTCTCTCTCTCTTTCTTTCTTTCTTTCTTTCTTTCTTTCTTTCTTTCTTTCTTTCTTTCTTTCTTTCTTTCTTCCTTTCTTTCTCTTTTGTTAGAACAACTCAGCAGAATAAAATTCCAGTTTGTTGTTGAACATTGTTTCACACGTACATCAAATGGGCCAAACAAACAAACAAACAAACAGCAACTTCATAGACAAAAAAAAAAAAAAAAAAAGTAAAAAAACCCAAAAAAACCCAAAACTCTTTTTCTCTGTGCCCTTTTTAACCATCTCATACAAACCAACTACTTATAGTACAGCTAGGTACATATACAAAAAAATGTTACTGGGATGCTCAGAATAAGAGGCAGAGGCAGGCGGGATTTCTGAGTTCGAGGCCAGCCTAGTCTACAGAGTGAGTTCCAGGACAGCCAGGGCTACACAAAGAAACCTTGTTTCGAAAAGCCAAAAAAAAAAAAAAAAGATTGCTTTTTGTTGTTTTTGTTTTTTTACAAGTTTTTTTTCTCCTTTGAAATTATAATGAACATGATCACACCCCAAGTAAAGTCTGAAGTAGGACAGAAAATGCTCTGAAGGCTGGTTTGGTCACCCATTATCATTAAAAATGGCTGACCCCTAACAATACATACAAAAAAATAAAATAAAATGTAAATAAAAAATACAAGCAAAATTTACTTTTGAAGTATTTTTAAGAAAAAAAGCAGGGCGTGCTTCTCTACTCGAAGGTGACCACGTTTAAATTCTGAGACCGGAAGTGGAGGCTGACTAAGTCACGGTGGGTAAGGTTAGCTTTTCCTTTTGCTGTCTAGTCATCCTCGTCAGTCTTCTGCTTCTTGGTGTCAACATCATCATTTTCATCATCCTCAGCTACCCGCTTGCCCGTAGAAGCCTCAGCTTCCTCATCTTCATCTCCATCCTCTTCTTCACCGTCAGCTTCCTCCTCCTCCCCCTCCCCCGTCTTCCCCCTCCCCCTCCCCCTCCCCACCTTCTTCCTCTTCTTCATCTACCACATTGTCAGCCTCCTGCTCCCCATTTTCCTCATTTTGAGCGTTCCCATTGGCAAGTGCATCTCTTCCTTTCTCTGCCTCCTCCACAACTTCTTCTCCTTCAAGTCCTTGGTGGTGATTTCAGAGCTGGTGTCCACTGCCGTGTCTGACATGGTGGGGCACGCTGGTGGTCCTATGCAGTGAGTGAGGAATTAGTCGAGTTCAAGGACTCTGGCGAGAAAGCTGCCAGAGTACGGTTGGAGGAGTTGGTGGGCAAGACCCGGGAACAATGCAAAGACAGCTTTTTGGAGCAGCCAGTGGCGTCCTACTCATTTTCTAAAGAAAGTACTACCATCAAGTTGTAACATTTTACTAGCCAAAAGGAGTTGGGATTTGATGATCCATTCTTATTGGCTTATGACAGAGGACAGTGCTAACCACATCACACATGTTTTAATGATAAGTATTTTACAACTTGTGGTTTGAATAAGAATGGCCCCCAAAGGCTCATATATTTGAATGCTTTGTCAGGGAATGGCACTACTTGAGAAGTATTAGGAGGTGGTGCCTTGTTGGGGTAAGTGTGGCCTTGTTGGCAGAAGTGTGCCACTGGGTGTGGGCTTTGAGGTTTCAAAAGCCCAAGCTGGACTCTGGCTCTCTCTCTTCCTGCTGCCTGTGGATCTAGATGTAAAACTCTCAGCTCCTTCTCCAGCACCATGTCTACCTGAGGGTTGCCTGTTCCCAACCATGATGATAATGGACCAAACCTCTGAAAGTGTAAGCTAGCACCAATTAAATGTTTTCTTTTATAAGAGTTGCTGTGGTCATGATGTCTCTTCACAGCAATAGAACACTGACTAAGACACAACGTAAGCTATATCTTGTTGAAATTCTTGAAAGTTATGAACACATTCTTTCAGTTTGTATCCATAAAAATGTATGTGTTAAGAATCAGAATGTCCAAAAGCCTGTCATTATACAGTAATGATAACAGTCACAAAGGATATAATGGTGTAAGTGATTTTTCCAATATAGTGAGACATCTCATATCTAAGCTCATCTATTTTAATAATTATATTTTCAATTTGTCAAATGTTGTCTTTGGTCTAAGTTTTATTATGGTATCATTTAATCATCCCAACAATCCTAAAAGTGGTATTAATGTGTGTTGCATTAGTGTGTGTGTGTGTGTGTACCTGTGTACCTGTGTGAGTGTGTTTGTGTGCACGCGTGCGTGTGCGTTCTGGTGTGCATGAAAACAGCTTCCAGTGGTCTCTCCTTCCATGGTGAGTTTTGAGGATCGAATTCAGATCATCAGATTTGCATGGCAAACACTTTTACCCACTGAGTTGTACTGCTGGACCCGTGGCTGCGTTCTTCAAGATGACAATCCTGAGATGCACACAGATCTGACTTCTTCCTTCCCTATTCTCACTCGCTTCCCAGTGTATTTCTCCTTATGGTACTTACTACGATTTAATTGTGCTTTGTATCTCATTTCACAACCCCTGGGTTGAAAGGAATTTTCGTTTTCAAAATACAGCTGTGATTGGCTTTCCCTTTTAATCTCGTTAAACACAAAGCTATTCTTCATCAGAGCAAGTTTCTAGGAAATGGAATAATAATCACAGAGACAGGCTATAGCATAAAATGCAGGGCCACTTTAGTGCTGAACAATGAACACACACAACAAGCACACTTGTGGGAAATAATTGAAAAGAAACTCGAATCTGGGCAAGGTAGCACAAATTTCACTCAGTACTCAAGAAGCAGAGGCAAGGCATTGCTGTGAGTTCAAGACCAGCCTGATCTACATAGTGAGTTCCAAGACAGCCTACATTTAAAAACAAAACAAGAAAGACAGGAAGGAAAGAAGGAACGAAGGGAGAAAGGAGAAAGGAAGAAAAGGAACTCGAAGATGGCGTGCTGTCACTTTAAAACTTGCCCCCATCCTGAAAGGGAGCCGATTAGGAGTGTGGGAGGGGAAAGGGGGGCGAATAGGAACTGGTAAGAGCAGAGGGGAGTACGAGCCAAGTACATTATGTTCGTGAAAGGAAAGGTTATAATGAAATCCCCTACTTCCTATAATTACTACGTGCTGATAAAAACATGTGTGTGGGTTGGGGGTGTAGTTTGGTTGAGTTGGTAAGAGCGCTCTCCTGCCTGCACAAAGGACTGCCTAAACCAGCGAGGGGGCACATCCCTAATCCCAGCGTTAGGAAGGTGGGGCAGGAGGGTCCAATCATAAGTCTTACGCTAATAATTGTAATGTCCAGTCCCGTGCACTGTACAAGACTTCCTGTGAGTTCATTGTTTTCCCTCCTCCACCATGGGCAAGCTTCAGAACGAGCATGGGTGGCCTTTGCTTCATCTGCCAGCACCCCTCTTGTTCCCTTCAGCTAGAGTCCCAGGCTCTTGGGGTTCGAGGGAGTTTGGGAAAAGAGCACAGAAAGTTCTTCTTTTGCTGCTATCATTCTGAAGGACCTTGCACTCCCCAGCATGGCAGATACTGAAAGCTGATTCCCCCATGGGACTGCAGCTGAGTTCTTTAGAAGTTCTCTTGATGTTTCTCCCACTGCGACTCCCCTGGAGAAACCAGTTCTCCAACAGTTCCTTTGGCTGTTGCATTTTTTGATCTGCCTCATTGCCTTTTGGTATCTGATAGCTCTCCCGTCTCTCAGAGCCTCAGCCAGAGTTTCCATGTGGTGGCCTAAAACCTTCGCCATTGCCCTCATCCTGTGTACTGCACACTGTCTCACTTTAGTGGATGTGCATACAGAATGTGTACTTCCTTCCAGCAAATAAAGCAACAGTCATCTCAGGATTGGATCCTGGACCTCCCACGGACACGGAAAATGCTGTAGTATTTGCAGATGACTTTGGTAGATTGTAAGCTTCAAGTCACCTCGGGATTACATAGACTACAATAGCAATGCCATGCTGCTGGGACTGGGGAGCAATTGTGAGGCAAAAATCTGTGCATATGCTGTAGAGATTTAAATACCTTTTTCAAATATTTTCCATCTGGTTCACTAACTATGCACATATGGTAAGATACCTATAGATGCAGATGGCCAATTATACATGATAAATGCTGCCTGGCTTTTGCTACAATACTGAAAACATCATTGTTATTACTAGCTGTTACTGCTCACTTGAAGTTCTGTTTTTATTTCAATTTGAAAATGAATTATAATACCTATTCCACAGACATTCATTCTTTTTCCTACTTATCCCATGCTTCCGTGGTTTCCAATAAATATGGAGTTTCAATTCTGTTTGTTCCATCTGTATACTTGAAATCAATTCTGTCTTTCCCCATTGATGGAAATTTTTCATATGAGTTTACCTTGGCTTACATTTTTCTACATAAAAAATGAAGAAGAGAGCATAAATATAACTTTCCAATTTCTGGTTAGTATCATTCATGCATTTGATGGACAGATTGGAGAATCATTGGAGTTGCTCCTTTTAAAACAATAGAATATTAACTTTTAAACATCGTAGTCCTTTTCCCTAGGTTTCTCATCCCACCTTTAAGATCATATCAGTCATTTCCATGGCAACTGCATCACTATGACCATGGCTAGGACAAGGTAGGGAGCAACCAAAGACACATGAGAGGTGTTCATTCCCAATGTCATAGAAGTGCTTTTGTTTGTTTGTTTTTGTTTTTGTTTGTTTGACACAGGGTTTTATCACATGGCCCTGGCTGTCCTGGAACTCACTTTGGAGACTGGGCTGATTTCCAACTCACAGATCTACCTGCCTCTTCCTCCCAAGTCCTGGAATGAAAGGTGTATGTTACCACTCCCAGCCTCATAAAAGCTTTTTGCCCTAGGTGCCTGCCTCAACTTATCTAGGTCTGTTTCAGGGTATTGACCCTGTCTCCCATCACTCATTCACACAATTAATACTTTTCTTGGACACTTTCCAAGGGCCAGACATTATTTTGGTGCTAGACACCCAGACAAGGAGCAGTCAGATAAAAGTAACTGCCTCAGTGTTGGGTGTCCATCAAGTCTTGCAGAGAGGAAAAGCAGAGGATGAGGAAGTGCCAGAGTAAAGTGGGGGTTGCAAGGCGAAAGAGAATTCTGGGAAATCCTGACTGTCAAAGTGACATCTGGACGAAGAAAGGAAGGAAGTAGAATGGGTCTGAAGACTTCATGACCGATGGGTAATTATTAACTTGTCACTTGTTTATAAATAAAGGGACTAAACATAAATTTCGGACTTCACTCGACAAATCCAAAGATCTGACAAAACAAGGCCATGGTCTATGTGCAGCAATCAGATGGAGCAGAGAGGGATTGATTACTTAAAAAGTCAGTGCCTTAATACTGGGTGAAGAGACTCCAGTCTTCCAAGTCTTCCTATCACCTGTCTCACTTGATTACATCACCTGCCTGTCCCTTGCAAACTGGAGAGTTTACAAACTCGACTAAAGCCTGGAGGAATCACAGCTCTCAAAGGCTTCCACACTCCTTCCACAAGTGCTTCAGGTCCTTGCAGTGCAGCATCTACTGACCCACCCTGCAGAGGAGTTGTTGCCCTGGTGAGCCCCAAGTCTGGATCCTGGACTGCAGATGAATGGCATTTGCTTAGTCGCTGGAAGGCTGGGGTGACAAATGCCAGGGGGCTAGTTTTATTGACATCATCGAAACTGTGTTCAGAACCTGCCATCCTAGTCTGCACACATTATAACTTTCAAACAAACCAACAGAAATATGTTAGATAATAAACAGATTCTGGGCTAAGCAAGGCATATTTTCTGTCCAAGCAGAATCTCAATACAACAAGTTAGTGCAGGTATTTGAACTCCACTTACCTACTGGCACACGAGAAGGACAGGAATTTTCCACCTGAATGAGAGGCCACAGCAGTCACAGACACTCCCCTGAGGAAGATCATGTGTGGTAGAGAAGCTACCACAGAGCCCCTGTCAGGTGTGGTTGCCATTCCCCACACCAGAAGGATCAGATGTGGGTTGCCATAGCAATGGCTTCATGCTCTCTACACCAGGTAGATTTTTGTTTCCATAACTGTTTGTCTACGCCTTAAAAGTCTTCTAAACTGGAGCCCAACAGGTGAAGAGTTAAGATTTCACAACCCCACTGCAATTGCATCTAACTAGTTTGTTATACAATAAAAATAGCTGAGAGCAGCATGACTTTGAAACATACATGGCATGCTGCGTGTTTGTGGGTCAAACTATAAGGCCCTGGGTAGGTTTCAATCCATTGCATTTGTGCCAGATTAGAAACCCTTAAGCCCAGAGGAGTGTGCAGACCTCAGGGAGTCTCTACTGTATTTCACAATCGGTAAAGAAAAGCCAAGGCAACTGGAGCGAATTTTCAACCCTAACCCAAGTGGGTATTAGAAATATGAACTCTCACACTGGTAAAACAGAAAACCACAGGCAAACAGTTAAGAGCATTTAATAAAGAAATTAGTACATAGCCACTGAACCAGTCACGTCAGTTGACTGCTAAACTCATGTGAGTGGAAGAAAAACTTATTGAGGGGACCGTAAAAAATAGTAAGCATCTCTGTCTCCAAGCCCCCCCTCTGCTGTTCGTTTCCCTCTCTGTGTAGCACACTGTATTCTCTACCATGTAATTTGGAGTTCCCAGTGACTGCCTTCTCTTTCACACGCATGCAAGTATGGACCAATACAGAGATGCACAAAAACTTTAAATCTATTTTATTTACTTATTTTTTTATTTATTTATTTTTTTTTATTTACATTTCCGATGATTCCCCTTTTCTTTGGAAACCCCGTGTCCCCTCCCCCTCCCCGCCTCTGTGAGGGAATTCCTCCT
>CM052715.1:32382586-32459123 GCA_028551405.1 Uromys caudimaculatus
CTCCCGGAGCTGCTTGTCTATGGAATCCTATTGACCCAGGCAGAAGTTTCCTGCCACAGCCGCCCGCTTTTGGGATCCAGGGGTTTTCTAGGCCCGCCTACCTCGGTCCCTGTGTCTCGCGGGTTCAGGGCAGTACCTGGTGAGCTGTGGGGCGTGTCTTTGGCCCTCTGCTGAGTCTTGTGATCTCCTGAAAGGGATCTTTGTCCTAGCGCTGATTAGCTGTGGGGCCCTGTGGCCCAAGCTGAGGTTTCCGGCCGTCGCTGGAAGCTGCTGGCCGTCAGTCTCTGTGGCCCGCAGAAAGCGGGCAGAGTCAGTGAGCTCTGGGGACGCTTTGCCCCTGCTATGGGCTTTTCTGCGTTCCTCCCGGAGCTGCTTGTCTATGGAATCCTAGTGTCCCGGGCAGAAGTTTCCTGCCACAGCCGCCCGCTTTTGGGATCCAGGGGGGTTTCTAGGCCTGCCTACCTCGGTCCCTGTGTCTCACGGGTTTGGGCCTATTTTATTTACTTTTTAAGAATTCTGGTTCAAGAAACTGGAAACAACCTAGATGTCCCTCAATTGATGAATGGATAAAGAAAATGTGGCACATCTACATGATGGAATACTATTCAGTTATGAAAAATAGCGACATCATGAATTTTGTACACAAATGGATGGATCTTGAGAATATCATACTGAGTGAGGTAACCCAGTCCCAAAGGGACATGCATAGTATGTACTCACTTATAAGTGGATATTAGCCATAAAATACAGGATCCCATGCTACACTCCACAGACCCAAGGAGGCTGGACAGGTAGGAGGGCACAAGCAAGGATTATTGAGCCTCATTTGGAAGGGGGAATAAAATAGTCATAAGAGGCAGATGGAGAGAGGGTACTGGGTGGAAGAGGGGATGAGGGGAATAAGGGGCCTCAGGGAGGAGTGTGGGGAGGAATAGGGGATGTCGGAATGGCTATGAAAATGAATGGAAATCTGCAACTGAGAGGAGGGGGGGCACAGTGGGCATCTCCAGGAAGAAGACCTGGGGTAGGGGAGGCACCCAAGAATCAATGGGAATGTCCTTATCTGTGACTCATAGCATTGGGGATGTGGAGTCTGGGACCAGGCAGGAATCCTGGTAGAGGAATAGGGACGCCAACCCACCCACAAAACTTTTGACTCAAAACTTATCCTGTATACAAGAAATGCAGGGATTGGGGATGGAACAGAGACTGAGGGAATGACCAACCAATAACCAGCCCAACTTGAGACCCATCCCTGATACAGAACGATATTCTGTTATGCTTGCAGACAGGAGTCTAGCATAGCTGTCTTCTAAGAGGCTCCACCCACCAACTGACCACCCACAGCACCCACAGCAAACAGTGGATGGAGTTTGGGGACTCCTATGGAAGAATAGGAGAAAGGATTGCAGTCCCCTAAGGAGATAAAAACTCCATAGGAAGATCAACAGAATCAACTAACCTGGACCCTTGGGACTCTCAGAGATTGAACCACCAACCAAAGAACATACACAGGGTTGACCTATGTCACATATGTAGCAGATGAGCAACTTGGTCTTCATGTGGGTCCTGAACAACTAAAGCGGAGGCTATCCTAAAAGCAGTTGCCAGTTAGTGGGATATGTTCTTCTAACTGGGCTGACTTGTCTGGTCCCAGTGGGAAAGGAAGTGCCTAGCCTCACAGAGACTTGAAGTTCCAGGGTAAGAGGATACCCAGGGGGTCCTCAACCCCCTCAGAGGAGAAGGGAAAGGGAGAAGGATTGAGGGAGAACGTGACGGGGTGACCATGAGGGGAACAATGAGCAGGATGTAAAGTGAACAAGTAAAAATAAACAAACAAACAAACAAACAAATAATTCTGGTTCAAGCCGGGCAGTGGTGGCATACAACGTTAATCCCAGCACTAGGGAGGCAAAAGCAGGTGGATCTCTGTGAGTTTGAGACCAGCCTGGGCTACAGAGTGAGTTCCAGGGCAGCTAGGACTACACAGAGAAACCTTGTCTCAACAAAACAAAACAAAACAAACAAAAAATTCTGGTTCAAAGATTGATCCCAACTTAATAAAAGAGTAAAGTGAAGAATGATGTCTCAGGAGGTTCTTAGTACATCTTCTCCTCTGATGAGGAGTTTTCTAGGGTGCCAGCCACTTTTCTATGGAACAGTTTATGCAGTTTTGGTTTGGATATGAAGCACTCACCACCAGGATCTGGCAGGTACAGTTCTCAGCTCTTTCACCTTTAATACTTTATATCTACTGCATCAGTAGGGGCTCTTTGAAATTGTGTGTGTGTGTTCCTACACACAATCATACTTCAATTATGTAGTAGATATAGATTCAGCAAAAGGTAAGACAAAATAAATCTTATTTTTAGTTTCCAGAGAAAACAAGCCTTAAGGTTCTTTTTGCCCAAGACCCACAGTCATCCCTTTGTTTGACTGCCAAACAGTGCCTAGGGATGTAGCCCAGCTGGTAGAGTGCTTGTCTATCATTTACGAATCCGTGTTTGATAGCCAGCACCACATAAACTGGGTGTGGTGTTGTACACCAATAATCCCAGCACTTAGGAGGCAGAGACAAGAGGATCAGAATGTCAAGATCAGGACATAGAGCACACGAAATCAACGGATCAACCAAACTACAATTGTAACAGGTACCCAGACCTTAGCGCAACTGACTCCATGATAGAAATGCCACACAAGCTGTAAAACTAAGCATGTAGACAATACCACCATTCAAAATGAAGACAAAGACCTAATCCATCAAAGTCCCTGTAGTTCTGGGAAAGTGTACTCACCTTGATTTTTAGATTCTATAGTTCCACTTCTGGCTAACTGTTCTTGTTAACTGAAGTATGTCAACCCAGGACATGGTCTTTAAACTTAAAAGTTCACCCTGAGAAAGGCTCAGTGCTACACTGGGATTCCAAATACCCACAGTAAAGACTTTCTATTGACTTAAACCCATGTCTGAGCAGTCTTCTCTGGTGAATACCCCACAGCACAACAAAAGGCAATTGTGAAATTAATTTGCAAATTACTAGCCCATACACTAAGTTTGAGTAGTGAATGCATATTTGCAGAAAAACATAATTTTTGTACCAACTTTGATTATAAGGAGGTCACATGTGACAGAGTTTTTATTTTTATTTTTTAATTAATGGTTGGTGAGGTGACTTGATGGTTAAAATGCAGCCAACCCTGATGCCCTGAGTTCAATTCCTGGGATCCAGATGGAGGAAGGAGAGAAACAACTCTTGCAAGTTGTCCTTTGACTTCCTCATGTGTTCTCTCATGGACATTCATACATACACAGCCTCGATGTTATCCTCTAAAATATTAAAATAATTTCTTACTAAGGGACAATGTAGAGAGAATCTCTTATAAATATCACATGCAAATAAAAATGCCAATGGCCAATGAGCTGAGACAGGAAATAGGAGGTGGGACACTGGCAGGAAGAAAGAGGATTCTAGGAAATACTAAGGGATTGGAGAGAACCAAGAGAGAGACGAGACAGGAGACTGACCAAGAAGACAGATGTAAATCAGCAGGGAGACACTAAGGAAGAAGCAGGCCAGGACTAAAGGAGAGGAACTAACCACATGGTAGAAATAGAATAGTTTAAATGGGTTAAATAAGCTATAAACTAGTCAGGCAATGAGTCAAAGCGTATGGCCTAGACATTTAATAATAAATAATTAGTCTCAGAGTTGTTATTGGTGGGAATTAAGGGGCCAGAAGGAAAAAGGGATTTAAAAATTACTTTTCCAGGACATATTTTCTAGTCTCCATAACAGGAAGACCCAGACCCAGAAAAGGAAGAAAAAGGTATTATACCAGAACTTCAGGGGAAATTTCAGCTTATTCTGGAAAACAAAACAAAGTCAGTTTTTTGACCTAGCCAACTCCTCCCTTCATTTTGTCTATCCTACGTCTGTAACTTCCCATACCAGACAGACTGAAAGTTAATTTTCGAGCCTAGACTCCCATTTCTCCACTCATTGCCCAGTAACAAATTTGTGCTGTTAGTGCTCAGCCTCAGTTTCCCCTTTCATTTTACAACATCAAGTATGTCTCTTGGGAGGGCCTTCTCTCAGAGACCAATGGATGGCAGATAAAACCTTCCATACCTTCTATGCATCTTGTTTACCTGACCGCCCCTGATCTGTTTCATTTTTAATAGTCTGGTAATCCAGGAAGCAAACTATTTCTTTGAGTCCTGTGGGTCATTCCAGCCACTGATCAGATCAAACAGTAGTTTTTGGGAGTCACTGAGTTGCAAACCATTGGTCAGAAGCTGTGACTGTTGTCTAAAGTGAGGCAGTTTTGTTGGATGGGGCCTTTATCCTGTGGAGTCTGGTACTATCTCCAAAAAAGCAGCATTTGGTTGAGAATATAGGACATCAAGTTGATGTCTGTAGAAAAACTAGAAAATGGCTTTATATGGGAAAAGACCCCATACTGGCCACAGATGCAGTCTGTGTTCACTGTCAGTATAGAGAAAAATAGTTTATTACACAAATTCAAACCAACATTTATTGATGCCTTAAACACTGGCATTACTTACTCTTATCACATGAAACCTGGAGTAGGTCCTTTTAGTGTGGCTCTCTAACTGTGGCCAACATGTCACACAAATCCCAAGGGTCATGCTTGTGGGGACACCATTGTATTCTGTGATTCAAGAAACTTGGTTGTAATATCACAACCCCTCCTGTCACCTGTGCTTGCCCCCAAAAGATCTGGAAACAGTCTATCCACACTGAATTACCAAGACTGTTTCAGCTGCCATCACAAGCTTAAGAGCCATCAGTGGTCAACTCTGTGAAGCCTGAGGATATGTACCTCTGAATGTCTATGACCAATGCAGAGCTGTACTGCATTGTAACCACCTTTGGGAACTGTTGCCTTTCATACTAGGGAGGTATTCATATATATTGTTGGAAGCACTCAGAGCCGAAAGTCATACAGAAGCTACACTTAGCTAACCTCTAATCCTAGCCAAAGCATCTACCTACTCAACTGACACCTTATCCAACAACAACAATGGGAGTCTTCTCTTATGGAAATCTGAGTCATTAAACCGGGAGATAACTGTTCCATCAGATGTTTAGATATCAAGATATTCATACATAGATGATGTCTCCATAAATAGGCTCCAATTTGAAGATTTTAAGATGTTTAATAAATGATTAGTAAAAGCTATTCTTGATGAAACACCAGACATAATATACAGACACAATACATAGACTTGAGAAAACATTCAGGATATGAAGGAGAAATTCATATGCCAAAAGGGCGAGAAGTATTTACACACACACACACACACACACACACACACACACACACACACACACACACTGAACCAATAAGAAAGCATAGAAATGACATCTCAATCAATTAAATAAAACATACAGTGGAGAAAGAATTTATGAGCTTAAGGACAGATCTTTTGAATTTAACCAACTAGATGAAACATTTAAGGTTTAAAAGCTGAACAATAGAAATCATAATTAAAAGTGCTTTAAAGCCATAAAATTAAGAAAAAGAATATTAAAGAAAGACAAAATTTAAAGAAAAAAAAGAGGGAGAAGAGCTGTGGAGGACAGGAGAGAAAAAAAAACAAAGAAAATATGAAAAAAATGAAGGAATCCTATTAGATATGGACACTGTTAGAAGAACAAGTGTTTATATTATGGGAATTTCATGAGGTGAAAAAGAGATGCATGCACCAAAAGCTTGTTTCTTGTAACACTACAACTTTAATTGGAATCTTCCCAATATCCAAATACTATGGATATCTAAATACAAGAAGCTAAAAGGACACCAATTGAATTCTACTTCTTTAAAAAAAAAAAAAAAAAAAAAGGACCTCCAACAAGTGTCAAGTGTCAAAGGTTCAAGACAAATAATTCTAAAAGCAAGAGCATTAAGTAATATATGAGACAATACCTGTTAGACGTACAGCAGGATTTTCAGCAAAGTCTTGATAAATTGCAAGAGAATGAGATGATCTATTCAAGATGCTGAAAAAGA
This sequence comes from Uromys caudimaculatus, assembly GCA_028551405.1. Taxonomy (NCBI): domain Eukaryota; kingdom Metazoa; phylum Chordata; class Mammalia; order Rodentia; family Muridae; genus Uromys; species Uromys caudimaculatus. The sequence goes on from CM052715.1 coordinate 32,388,623, forward strand.
AAAATGATTCCATCAATTAAAAACATTATACCCTTGAAAAATCACCCCTAAAAATAATGGTAAAATAGAGGCAGGTAAGATGTTTCAGCAGTTACAATGCTTGCCATGCAAACCTGGCAACCTGAGTTCCCTCCTCATCCAAGATTTTCTCTGACTCTACAAGATTTTCTCTGACTCCATGAGTGCTGAAGTACACATACCTATATACATCTATCATATACAAAATAATAATAAATGAAATTTTAAGGCAATGGAAAAGTAAAGTATTTCTTATAACCAGAAACTAAAGGAATTCATCACTCACTAGCGCAGCCCTCAAGAAATATTGAAGGGATTCCTTCATTAGAAATAAAAGGCACAATGGTAGAATATTTGTCTATCATACACCACAAGAAGTCCCTGAATTCACCCCCAGAATGAGAGAGAGAAAGAGAGAGAGAGAGAGAGAGAGAGAGAGAGAGAGAGAGAGAGAGAGAATTAGAACATGAAAGTAAAAGCAAAGACAATCCTTAGCATAATAGAAAACTATCAAATCCCCTCTCACCCCTGACATGCACACAAAATGAGGTATGGAGAGGAGCAAGAAATACACAAAACAACCAGAATAAAATTAACAAAATAACAGAAGAAAATTCATACCTATTGATAATAACCTTAAAAGTGAATGACACAACTATATGTTGCCTACAAGAAACTCATTGGTAAAGATACACTCGACTTAAAGTGATGGAAAATGTGTATCACACAAATGGAAATCAGATTTTAAATAGAAAACTATAAAATGAGAAAAATATATCCTGATGCAAGATTGACAGTAAAAAGATACAACAATCATAAATATATGTGTACTCTGCACAGGATCACCCAGTTGTATAAAGCAAATATTGAGTCTAAAGGGAAAATTAGGTTCATACACTAATAGTTGGAAATGTTAACACCATTTTTTCAGTACACACACATATACACAAAGTCTGAGTTAACATAGAGCAAAGGACCCAAAAGACATTTAAGGGATATTTCATTTGATAGTTTTGCTCCAGTCTGCTCTCCATTGCTGTGAAATATACTGTGAGCAAAAGCAGCTTGCAGAAGGAAAGGGTTTATTTGGCCTATAGTTTACAGTCCATCATCAAGGGAAGTCAAGACACTCAGGGTAGGAAACTGAAGGCAGGAACTGAAACAAAGACGGCGGAGGAATGCTGCTTGCTGGCTTGCCTACTGGCTCACATTTGACCACCTTTCTTATACAACCCAAGCCTACCTACCCAGGCGTGGCATTACCCACAGTGGGCTGAGCCACTCTACACCAATTAGCAATCAAGAAAATGCCCCACAGGCATGCCCATATGCCAATCTTATGGAGGAAATCCTCCATTGAGATTTCTTCTTCCATTATGTGTCTAGGTTTATGCCAAGGCGACAAGAACCAACCTATAGTGTCAGAATACACATTCTTCTGATCAGTATAGAACCAAGGTGAACCACAACTCAAGCCTAAATAAATTTACAAAACTTACCTCTCAAATCACAACAGAATAAAAGTACAAGTCAAAAAAGAAGGATGGAAAATGTGCCAACACATGGATATCGAATCACATGGTCTTAAATCACAAGTGGATGATTAAAAATGAAGAAATCAAATATTTATAGACAACGAAAATACAATATCCAAGTATGTGACAGGACAGAAGAAGAACTGCCAGAAGTGAGTGCATGGGAATAAATATATAATCTTAAAACACCCAACAGTACACCTTAAGGGGGGGAGAGGAGGGAAGGGGAGGGGAGAGAGAGGAACAGAGAGAAACTCTGTCAACCAAGAATACTATAGCCTGCAAATTTGTCCTTTAAAATGATGGAAAATAAATTCTTTCCCCAATAATCAGAAACTGAAAGGCTCCATCACCACTAGATCAGCCCTACAAGAAATACTGATGGGAGAAAGCCAAGAATAAACCCAATCCCAAGTGAGTAGAAGGAAACAAAAAATAAATATCAGAGGTAAAATAGTTGAATGTGCAAAGGAAAAGTTCAAAACCAATGAAATAGAGTTGCTTTCTAAACAGGTTTTAAAAAATAATAAATACTTAGTTAGAATAACCAGGAACAATAGAAGACCTATGTTGTAGTAATTAAAAGGGGAATTGTTGAGGTTTGGTCTGTTGCTATGTATTGTAATGCTAAATACTGACCCCCAAGATTGGGTTGCCCCAGGGACAAGAGAATCTGCATGTATACCAAGTGATTCTATGTAACCTTGCTCCTTAAGTTAAAACTATTGGTTGAAGAAAGATGCTGACAGCCTATAGCTGGGCGGAAGAGAGGCAGGTGAGGTTTCGGTTCCCAGGCTTGGGGTCTGAGGAGGACCACAGGGGAGGAGGAGAGTGGAGAGAGAGAAGAAGAAGCCATGGGGTAGGTGAGTCCTGAACACCTGGCCACAAGGACTGGGCTATTGGAGTTAAGAGTTACCCAGATGGCAAATTATAACTCAGGGTTATTGAAGGGAGGTAGACACTAATAGCTTAGAGGGTAGATATCTGCCCAGCTCTGGTGCTTTAAGGTGTATCATAAATACAAAGTTTTGTGTCTTTTATCTGGGAACTGAATAATCTAAGGTGGGGTAGAAAACCCCAACTGAGATTAAATAATTACTACAACAGACCTAAATAAAACCAGAGACATCAAAGGAAATTTTTTCAAATGGTGTTCAATGGTAATTGAACCACAAAAAATGATCCTGAGTAGTTTATTTTAGGCATAATTAAACTCATCATGATTCGGAGAAAATCTTTCCCAGTGATAATTAACTCAATCCCATGTATACAATAAAGCTTAAGACATGACTACACTCATTCTTTACAAAGTACATGTGACCCCTACCATAAAGATGGAGTCTATAGATTGACTACATGTGATACCTTCCATAAAGGTAGGTACTATAGATGGATAAGCTCACGATAGGGGTGGGGGGTGGGGAGGATCGGTGTGGTCTTAGCCATCCAGATAACACAAAGGTCACCATGCCATTAAACAATCCATTCCCAGACTTCTGAGCAGAAAACAGGTCATACATCTCTCCCTTCAAAGAGAAAACCCTGTGTGTTTAACAGTCCCCCAGTGCTTATCTGTGAGCACGAGGACTTCTGTGCCTCAGACATGTAAACTTCTAACAATCATGTTTAAAAACCTAGGAAACCAATGCTGGAGAGATGGCTCAGGGGTTAAGAGTATTTTTTGTTCTTGCAGAGTTCAAGTCTCAGAACCCACATTGGCTGGCTCACAAGTGTAACTCTGAAGAGATTCTGGAAAGCAAATAAACAATCACAAAACTTAAAGACTGGAGGCATCACAACACCCTTACTTGAAAAAATACTGCAAAGCTACAGTAAGGCAAACAGCCTGGTACTGGCACAAAAACAGATATACAAACCAATGGAAAGAACAGAGAACCCAGAAGGAATCTATATTCATGTAGCCAACTGATTTTGTTTGTCACATACATACATACACACACACACACACACACACACACACACACACATTTGTTTTCATGACTCTGCGTGTGCATATGCCCATGCACAAACATGCATGGCTTGGTTCCTAGTTGTTGGCATTTTCAGAGGGAGGCTTGAAGGTGTGGTCTTGTTGAAATATGTCACAGGAGGTGAGCTTTGAGAGTTTAAAGCTTCTCACCATTTTCCATTCACTCTCTCTGTTTCATGCTTGCAGTTCAAGCTGTGAACCTCAGCTTTCTGCTCCTGCCTTGATGCTTCATGCCACCATCATGGATTCACCCCTCTGAGACCATAAGCCCAAATAAACTCTTCCTTCTCTAAGTTGCCTTGGCCATGGTGCTTTATTGTGGCAATAGAAAAGTGACTGACACAATAGCAGGCACCCTCATTATAGAGTTATATGAAATTTTTTTAAGTACACAGAGAGAGTTATAATTTAGATCTTAAATGTTCACAATGGCCCATATGCCAAAGACTTTGTCTCTCTCTCTCTCTCTCTCTCTCTCTCTCTCTCTCTCTCTCTCTCTCTCTCTCTCTCTCTGTGTGTGTAGGCACACAAGTGCATACTTGTATGTATGTAATTTTACCTGGATATTGGGAAGGAAGCTATTGTTCAACAGCTGGCAGTGTACAACCATAACCTCAACACTCAGGAGGCAGGGGGAGGAGGAGCTTGAGTTTGAGGCTAGCCTGGGCTACATAGCAAGATTATGTCACACAACCAAAGAAGTAAATAACACAAAGTTCACAGTGGCTATTTCTCCATGGGGAAAGATCAACTGACTTTAATATTCTTCATTTGTTTCTGAATCTTCTGGATGTTTATGAACATGCATGGCAAGTATAAGAAGAAACAATTAAATATTCCAATTTTAAAGAGTCGAGAATGACATACTACTGATAAGAGCAAACACTATGTCTCTCTGTCCATAAATGGAGCCCTTGGAACTCACACTAAATTGTCTGAAGAGTCTGTGGAGTGTGTGTGTGTGTGTGTGTGTGTGTGTGTGTGTGTGTGCCCTGACACCAGTCTTCTTGCCTTGTAGACTTCCATTTCCTGCCTTGGTGTGGCGTCCCTACAAGTCCACCAAGGAACACTTTCCTCATATGCCCAAGGACTGGCCTGCACTGCTGCTGGTGGATACCCTCCCATGTCTCAGACAAGGGACTGGAGCTTTCGTGGGCTAATGGCTTCTCTAATGACCCATACTGGCCTCCTGTATCAAGTTTCCTCTGTGTAGCTAGCTTCCCTGAAGGAAGGACCCTGCTACCTTCTAGAGCCAGTAGTGACCTCTTTTCCCTTTCTCTGCCTTTGATAGAAAGAAAAGATAAACAGGGATTAATTTCCCTAACTAGCTCTCCTTCTTAGGTCAGAAACAAAGAACCGTTGTACAATTGCCTTCTTGGAAATCTCACTGTCAGGCCTGTCGGGGGCTGCTGACGGGGGGGGGGGGGGGTTGCCTAGGAACCTTATGGCAACTGCCTTGCCAATTCAAGACTATCAGAGGTGATAGGGACACACCTTCCATCACCTTTAGTACCTGACTTTGTTAGGGAAGAATGTATCTCTTTCAGTGAGCCCTCCCAAGCTTCCCTTGGCAGAAAAACGCCATTGATCATGAAAACACCACCACCAACAAAACTTTGGGAACAACAGAAATACTCTGTATCTTAATCATGGTGAAAGTTTTATGGACTTACATACATCAAATTAAACACTTAAATATATATGCACCTTAGGCTGGGGTTTAGTGGAGTTGGTAGGGTGCTTGCCAAACGTGCCTGAAGCCTGGGGTTCTAGTCCCAGAAACACAGAAACTACTCATGGTGGCTGTGGTCTGTGATCCCAGCACTCAGGTAATAGTGGTGGGAGGATCAGAAGTTCAAGGTTAACTTGATAGCAAACTTAAGACCAGTCTGAAATATATGAGACTTCGTTAGGGGACAGTAAGCAAAACAAAACCAGACAGACAACCAACCAACCACCCTAGATTTCCCTGAAATCAAAAGTGTACCTACCACCGGGCGGTGGTGGTGCACGCCTTTACTCCCAGCACTTGGGAGGCAGAGGCTGGTGGATTTCTGGGTTCAAGGCCAGCCTGGTCTACAGAGTGAGTTCCAGGACAGCCAGGGCTACACAGAGAAACCCTGTCTCGGAAAAAAAAAAAAAAAGTACCTACCATTTGATCTACATTTTTATATATCAAAATTAATAAAGAATAGGTAACAGAGAGACTATGAGCTAGACCAATCCCAGATGGACAGACTGATAATAATAAAGATTAAAGACTTGTAGCTTATTCTTTACCCTCTGATCTGAGACAGAGAAAGACCTAGCAGACTTTGTCTCCTAGCAGCAAGGCCTCCCTTCTGACTGACAGACAGGTCTAAGGTGGTCGGATACATTTGTCTGAAGCTATGGGCCTATTAGCTCCTATTCTTTCTTTAAGGTGAGCAACCCACAATTAGAGGAAGGGGACCTATCCCAGGCTACCAAAACACTTAAGACCCTTAGACCCCCAGAGAAAAAACAGGCTATCTTTGCTGCTCTACAGGGAGTCTTTCCCTCTCTCTCTCTCTCTCTCTCTCTCTCTCTCTCTCTCTCTCTCTCCAACCTTCCCCCCCCCGTGTGTGTGTGTGTGTTGTGTGTGTGTTGTGTGTATGTGTGTCTGTGTGTGTCTGTGTGTGTGTATGCTTCTTCACCTTAAAAAATACTTGTTCTAGTTGCTGTTTCTGGGATGTTTTTTCTGCCTTCTAATTCTTTAGTTGGTGGAGAAAAATAAACCTGATCAAGAACCCCCAGTGGTAACAGTCACACCGTTTAAAAGGAGCACACTAGCTTGTCATGGTGGCATATGCCAGTCATCACAGCACTTGGAGGCTGAGGCAGGAGCATGCGTGTCTGCGCCTCCACACTCCCGCCGTCACTCATTTAACACTGGCTGTTGAGAATCTGATGCCCAACAGGCTTAACTCGACAAACTGCAACTACAGAAGAGACTGAGCAGTCAAACATACCTACCACAAAGTCACATCAAGTTTTCATTTTAATAAGGTTGGAGGGTAACAAATGTAAGTAAGTCATTTAGAATATATATTCTATACATTTAATGTAATTCTTTCTCTATAGTGAGATGGGGGGAAAGTGTCAGGATAAACTAAGAAAGTTCTCACAAAAAAGTGACTTTTGAGGTACAGGGAGTCGTGGGCATGAGCTATGCCCATTTCACAGGGGAAGGCATGCAAACCAGAGGCAAGAACACGGGACAGTTCCAACTGAGAGAGTGTTGGCTCAGCTGGTCCATAGCAAAATAAGAAGAGACTAGAACAGAAAGTTTATGGTGGAGATGCTTTAGGATCCTTCAGATGCTGAACAGAATGAGAAATCTCCAAGAGTTTTGTCTTACACTAGAGCTAAAAAGAAAGAGAAAAATATTTGTGTAATCAAGTCATTGTCCCAGCCCCTGTAGACATCCAAGTTTGATTGTTTACTTGAATCTTGTGATGGAGAACAAATCTATCTTTTCACCCTGACAGGCAAATGCAGTCATGTTAGTTAACCTTCAGGCCTTCTGCATCTATCTAGCCTTCGGGACATTGAACTGCAGTATTAACTGCCCCCCCCCACCCCTGTATTACCCCCTCACCCCATCCTTAGCCTCTCATGTGAGCTGACTCTATCATTCTGCAGGTTCCTACAGGAACACATCCCAGGTGCCCTGCCTGAAGCCACACCACTGAGAACAAGCTGTACCATCCTTTACCAGGAACAGCTGGCCCCTGAGATTTGCTCAGCACCCACATCCCACAGGTAACCCCCCTCCCCCGCAAGTAGGCCAGAAATGAGCTTTGAGATTAGAGGAAGCAGTTTCGCTTCTAAACCCAAAGCTAACTTTTCTCAGAGAATCTCACCAGCTAGGAAAACAGCCTGTGCTTGCTCAGGAATTTAGGTGCTGGGTATTTAACCTGAATTTGACTTGGAGAAGAAATTAATTTGGCCCAGAGTAATCTGGCACAATGCAACTTCCACAAAGTTCCAATGACTATAAGCCAGTTAACACAAACTTGTTTCTAAATTAATAGTGCGAGTCACGAAGAACAACTTGACTCCTGTTGAAGCAGGAGGTAGTGTGGGAAGTGAGGGCCAGGAGCCCTTACACAAGGGCTGCAAAATTAGCATATTAAACAAAAAGTAAGTTGGCAGAGAAAAAGGCTGGAAACCTGCCCCGCCCCCTCCCACCTCAAACCAAGGCTGACTTGCAACAGAAATCCCACTCTATGCAAACGCCCCCCAAAGCCTGTGGAATGCATATAAAAGCCTTAATCCTGCACTCTGCCTTTGCTGTGGAGTCTGCGGCCCTTTCCTCTGTTCCGTCTGCTTTCTCCCTTCGCAGTGCCTTCATTAATCGGTTCCCTCCCCTTTCTTGCTCCTCTCCATGAGGTTGGCAGAGTTAATGCCACTGCAGTGTCTATAGAGGAAATTATTTTCATTTTAAAATTTTATGTGTATGGGTGTTTTGCCAAAATGTTTGCCTGTGCGGTGTCTGTGTACAGTGCTCACAAGACTGGAGTTCCAGAAGATGTGTGCTGCCTTGTGGGTGCTGGGGATCAATCTCTCTCTCTCTCTCTCTCTCTCTCTCTCTCTCTCTCTCTCTCTCTCTCACACACACACACACACACACACACACACACACACACACACACACACACACACACACATATATATATATATATATATATATATATATATATATATATATATATATATGCATATGCCTCTCCCCAGGAGCTCAGCAAAAGCTAGGCTGGAGCCTACACCTTTACCCGGAGCTGGCAGCAAAAGAACAGTACTCCCTCCTGAGAGAGGCTTAACAGGAGATCTTCTGAAAATAAAGATTTAAAGATGCCCAAAACATATATAAAAGAAAGAAAGAAAGAAAGAAAGAAAGAAAGAAAGAAAGAAAGAAAGAAAGAAAGAAAGAAAGAAAAGAAAAGAAAAGAAAAGAAAAGAAAAGAAAAGAAAAGAAAAGAAAAGAAAAGAAAAGAAAAGAAAAGAAAAAAGAAAAAGCAAAAGCACTCAACCCAGGAGAAATCTCATCTTGAATGAGAACTAACCAGATGCTGTCCCTGTCTGTGCTGTACTATGCTACCATAAGAGGCTGGAGAATCCACAGAAAGTTGAAAGTCACTGTTTTTGGTTCTGGTGGCTGGAAAGAGGACACTAAGATCCAGGGGCTTGGGTCTGGTGAGAACCTTTGTATCGGTTCATTTCATAACAGAAAGACAGACTCTGGAGAGAGGGGACACAGATGTGTGTGCTGTAGAAAGAGGCAAAGTCTTTTTTATGAGGAACCCACTCTTGATCAATTCAGAAGAGCTAAGTCGCCAATGAACCCATGACAAAAGATATAGCTTTCAGGCCACTGGAGTCCCCAAAGGGGGAGAGGAGAAGGACTAGGAATAAAAGGGCCTTCAAAGCAATAATCATGAGTAAGTATCTCGAGTTTGGCAAGAAGTATAAACAGATTCAAGAAGCTACATAAACACAGAGAGAAACAGATACATACACACTCAGAGAGAGAGAGAGAAAGGGGGGGAGAGGGAGGGAAGAAGAGAGAGAGGGAGAGGGAGGGAGGGAGGGAGAGAGAGAGAGAGACTTGGAACAGACAGAGAGCAAAGAAACCTCTCATTTCACCAGCTCTCTAAATGGTGTCAGATTTCTCATCTGAAACCATGAAAACCAGAAAAGAGATGTTTTCCAAGTGCTAGAACTGTCAACAGAGAATCCTCTACTCAGCAAAAATATCCTCCAGACAAGGAAAAAGTAGCTGAGTTTGTGACCAACAGACAAATGGCTTTGCCTCATATCTGTGAGGTGGTGTGGGGTGGTGAAAACCAGCTTTAAATGGATTTGACACTTGAAAAAAACAATAAAAGAAAAAAATTCTTAGAACCTCAAAAAGGAAGAAAATCAACACAGGAAACAAAATTGTAGGTAAATACAAAAGACTTTTACTGTTCTTTGAGTCCACTAAATTACATTTGATGGTTGAAGCAAGATGTTAACATTATCTGCCATGATTCTCAATTCATACTGAGGGAGTATTTCACACAACTGAATGGGAGAGGGACAAGGGACTAACATATCTGTATGTCTTGAAATGGCAACATGCTACCAGTACCCTGTGACAACTTACATAGGTATAGTAGCTATATCAGTTGTCAGAAAATGTGTAGAGAGGACCTGGGGAGACAGTTAAGAAAGAGAAGTGCTTGTTACACAAGCATGTAACCCCAGTGCTGGCAGGAACAGACAAGAAGATCCTAGGGCTTGCTGCTCAGCCAGTCTAGTGGAAACAGTGAGCCCCAGGTTTAGTGAGAGACCTTGTCTCAAAAAACCACAGTGGAGAGTGATAGAGGAAGACACTTGACATCAATCTCTGACCTCCACAGGCTCACAGATGGACGAGCACACACATATACCCCATGGTAGTTTGTATGAGAATGGTTTCTATAGGCTCATATGTTTGAATGCTTGGTCCCCAGTTGATGGAACTGTTTGGGAAGGATTAGGAAGTACAGCCTTGTTGGAGGAGGTGTGTCACTGGGGGTGGGCATGGAGGTTCCAAAAAGCCCACAAAATTCCCAGTTAGCTTTCTCTCTCAGGCTTGTGGATCAGATGTAAGCTCTCAGCTACCACTCCAGCTCTGTGCCTGCCTGCCTGCTGCCATGCTCTCCACCATGATGGTCATGGACTCTCGCCCTCTGGGACTGTGAACCTAAAGTTAACTGCTTTCTTTATAAGTTGCTTTGGTTGTGGTGTTCTGTCATGACAACATAAAAGTAATACTCTAAAGAATGTCAAATAGAATATTCCTCCGTTGGTGGTCCTCTCACTCTCAGGGGTTCTTACGAAAGAAAGCAAAGAGACAGAAAACCACAAAAAGGAATGGCAGAAAAATAAAAATTAAGCTAAAAGAATAAATTCATGCAGCATATACAGCCGGCAGAAGAAAACACAGGTGTTGAGGCCCAGGCCTGTGACCCCAGCACTTGGGAGGTGAATGCAGCATGATGAGGGACTGATGGCTCTCCTTGGCTGTGAGTTGAATTTGAGACAAACCCACTTGGGCTAAGTGAGAGTCTGTCCCAACAAAACCAAACAAAAACTAAAGAGAAACGGATACTAACTGACTGAATTAAATCAAACACATTAGTACCTTTGAGCGATTATGGAAGGGTGGCATGGTGCCCCACCTACTCCTCAGTCCGATTAGCTTGTGTTCTAAACCTTCATTTGCTACAATGAAAGCTTGTATTCTCAGACATTCCCAGTAAGGTTAAAGCAACAGTTCCCACCATGATTTTCCATTATTTGGATTCATTACATAGCTGAAAGTGTTCCCAAACTCGTAGACCTTAGAAACTAAGGTGACAGTCAGTCAGGTACACTTTCTACTTAACTAAAGCTAGGCTATAACATTCAGACTTTTCCTGAGCCATGTCTTTCCAGGTGTGTTAGAATTACATTGAGATCTTCCCTCCTACTCCCCCTCTGCCTCATAAGCAGGGGTGAGGACAGTATTATAATGTTACCAGGAAGAGGTTTCCGGCTGCCTGGATGATGTCTGTGTCTTCTATGGATAGAAAGAGAAATGATCTGACATAGTCCCTTTATGGCATAAAGCCATCTCTCTTTGCTTCTGCCATCCTATACTCAAGAGCTGATTTTCAAGATCTGACTTCTGCTAGCCGAGAAGATTGTTATCTTGAGTAGAAAAATGTTAATTCCAAAGATGGGAGCACATCATAACCACATTTATAAAAGCAAGCAATTAATTAAAGCAAACTTTTTTATCCGCCTACCTCCTAAGGTGGGGTTCAAGAGGTCAGTATTGGATATGAGGAAGACAGGCTTTTATAGAGCTAAAGGGTAGGGGGAAATAGGTTATAGGAGCAGAACATAACAGGTGGTCAAAACAAGGTAATCACAACAGGAATCAGAACAAGGTAATCGTGGGGTCAGATAACCTCTTGAAACAAAGGTAGAGTTAAAAGATAATTATAAATAACTTTTGAAACAAAGGCATGATTGCCATTCCTGGAACAGGCAGTACAGAACCATTAGTAGTTAAGGTTACTGGTGGGAGCATAGCCCAATTCTTGAGAAACAGAGGTTTAATCATAAACAGGAATGAACCTAGTTTGTCTGTACTGTATGATGGCTTCTAAGCCTAAGATGAAGGCAGGCTGGTTCTCCACAGACACATTTGGTAAATGTGATGTGCTGTCCTAGACGACGACAAACAGTTAGAGCTCAATGCTATTAGGCATCTACCTCTGTGTTCCATAGATTCACCCATCTTAGACTGAAATTATTTTAAAGTTCTGTCTGTATTGAATATACAGACTTCCTGTCTTTACTCCTAATCAATAAATATAGTTCAGTATTTATGTGGAACCACCGCAGCTGATATAAGTAAAATGGAAATGCTTTAGAGTTTCCCAGAGGATGCGTAGCTACATAGAAACTATGGATTTTATGTAGTTGTGTGTGGGGGTCCTGGAAAGAGTCCCCATGAATAGCAAGGAGTATTGGCCTTCCCCCGTATACGTCAGTTTCTGTCAGGCAGACTAACCTAGAGATCTCTAGAATAGAACTTCGATGCATAGTTTCATGTTTTCCTTTTCATGTGTGAGAACCCAACACACAGATCACTCCAAGAGGACCACAGCACAGCATGGTGGTCAGTACAGTGTCCAACCCTGCGAATGCCATCGTCCCCCTACTAGGTGACCACTGGTTGACCCATTACCCAACCGAGAACACCGTTAGGTGAGACGTTTAGTTAACAGTGAAAGAGGACACTGTTAATATATTCCTTGAGATACCAGGATGATAATAGAAAACAAAACAGAACTGAACGCATACCTCCAGTTCATTCGTTCAGCAATGCCCCCAGTCCCAAGCAGTTCAACTGGGAGTAGAGGATCAGGGGTGGCAGTTAAGGGAGCTTGCAGTGCTCCATAGCTTAGCAGCAAGAGAGAAGCCAGTTCTTAAGTTCACATTGCTGGCCATGGGTCCTCAGGGAAAGTCTGACTCATATTTAGGCTGTAGTGTTTCTAGCCCCCAAACTGGTTTCAATTTATTTACTTTTCTGAAAAAAAAAATTATTTAAGAGTTTTAAACTTGGCTCATCCAAAATGTAATAATAGGGTTATGATTAACATTAAAATCAAGTTGGGCCTGACATAAGATTCCTAGCTGTGCAACTGTAGCAAGTCTGGTGGCCTCTTGGGAAGGACCTTGCTTAAGGAAGAAGCAGTTAAAGGAGCAGGTGCCAAGATGGCAGTGTCTTGGTAGCAGGGGCCGCTACTTTGGAGCCATGACTGCCACCTGGTCCGTTTTCTTCCTCTCTCCCAGACTTTTCAACATGTAGCTGTCTACATACCTGTGCAAGAGACTTGGAGAGTCGGTCTGTAACATTTACATCAGGTGGTAGCCCAATGTACCAAGCGACAGGATTTAGAAAGGACCAGAACTTCAACAACAGTACGTGGAGGCCAGAGCCAGGAAACTTGTGAACTCCTTCTATGGTAGCCACAAACTGGTGGGGCACAGGGCATTTAGAGCCTTTGGGAAGCAGGATTATTAATATTTCCCCATTATACAGAACAAAATGGAAGTAAGATTAATAACTTGCCACAGTCTCCGGGGAATGGATTAGACAGTGGAGCCTCCAAGTCTGAGTCTAAATATATCCCTTCTTACCTCACTGTGGCTCTTGGGAAAGAACAGAAATACAGAGAATAGCAGGGAAGAAAATTACATGTCATCCACCACCAAAGGACTTGAGGCTGGGCATGGCAGTGCATGCTCGAAATTCCAGCAACTGCACAGGCTGAATCAGGAAGACCACAAGTTCCAAGACAGCCTGGGCTACAGGGTGTGCCTCTGATTTATTAAATAAATAAATAAATAAATAAATAAATAAATAAATAAATAAATAAATAAATAACATTGTGCCTTGTCAGAAATCATAGTAAAACGTCTAATGATCAGTAGTCTTTGTAGGGTCCAAACGGAAGTATTACTAATTATTTCTCTGAACTTTCTATCTGGCATTCTAGAGCAGCCCTACTAAGGTAACTCCAGGGCATTTGTTAGAGTTTCTGTAATCCACCCCTGGCTCTTAAGGGGTTAACACAGGTTTTCCTGACTCCCTCAGTCTCCACATACTACTTAAGATGGCCTGCTTATAAGCAGGATGTTTCTTGACTTGGTACCAAGTCTTAGCCATTTGACCTTGTAACACAATCTCTGAATTCTTGCTGAAAACGATTGCAATCCCTTTGAGACACCATATGGAAAGCACTAGGTATAACAAAAGCCTGGTTTTAATTTCTGGTCAGCCAACAGCCTCAGAGGGTGAGAACTCTTCCAAAGCCTTGGAGGCCTTTCCGCTGTTGGAAACTGGATGGAACCGAGAGGCCTCTGGGTGGGAAGCATGGGAACGAACCTACCCCAGAAGAATGCCTAATACAGGGAAGTTAAGCAGGGTTTAAACCGAGTGCAAAAGAAGGCTGAAGTCCTTGCCTAGACTCGTGACATCACCCATTCTGCCAGGCAGACACTGGAATGCAGATTAACTGCCACTTACAGGACCAAACGCGAGCATCAGGCTGTAATCACCCCAGTTTAAATCAACAAGGAAGGAAACGGGTCGTGCCCTGCCCTGTGAGGACTGCCAAAGCCCCCTTATGCAACTTAGGATGCTTTCATACAGAGATAAATGTCTGACTGGTATAGGTTTTTTTTTTTCAAACTAGGTGGGGCAGGCTTGGCTGCATTCTTTGGGGCTCAGGAGTTTGCTGTGAAATTTTCAATGTTGAGTTTTCATTCCAAAGACACCATGGAAATAATCTTCCTTGTCAGTAAAATAACATTTGTGGGGCTAATTGACACTGGAGAATTTTTGTTTGTAGATTAAAATTTTTGTTTCATGAAATCGTATGTTTCTCATGGAAGCCCATTAACAAAGTCTTAGGATATTATGAAAATATTTCCCTTGAAAAGTTAAAGTACAGTTATTAAACCTGAGAAACACCAGTGTGCTGCGTTTCTTTTTAAGTCAAGAACTATAAAATGCAACTATATTTGGGTATAACTTCAGTTGCTCCACTCCAGGAACTTCCCCCACCCTCTCTGGAGTGAGCATACTCTACTATGTCCCTTGAGTAGAAAGATGCAGATGAAGTGGGAAGCATTAATATTGCTTTTAAGATCTCGAATGGGAGCACAGGTCACTATGATAAGAAAAAAACTTCCTTCTTTTTCACAGGCCTTATGGAGGGTTGAAAGTGAGACAACTACTCTGAGAGTTAGATGAGCCACCAGCAGTGGACCACATTGGCGGGCTGTGCTTAGCAAGGAGGGCCAGCGGGAACAGCATGAGGCTGGCTGGAGCCTTGCCAGCCAAAGAGCAAATGCTTTATGGAGAAGGTTGTTGAAAGGAAGGAGCAGGCAGAAGTGCTTGTACAAAGGAAGTGTCTGCCAGAGCACCGCCCAGAGGGGTATCCCATGCAGTTGTCATGGTGTAAAGGTCTGTGAGCTGACAGGGATAGCAAGGCACTTATGTAGACCAGTATGTCTCAGGCCTTAACACACATGATAATTTGCTGGAAACACTGGTAAACAGTTCTTTTGTTGTTGTTGTTGTTGTTGCTGTTGTCATGACGGGCTCTACAACTTTGAGCAAGCCCCATAACCCCACATCTGTAAAGTGGTAAGTCACGGTATCATCTACCTGCTGAGGTTGCTGGTGGCTGAGGTGCCACATCGAGTGTTTCCACTTTGGAAGGACTCAGCATGCATTAACCACAGTCCCTATTCTCCTATAGACATCGCTGGATGATAGCTTAGAGGCTTCTCACTACTACAACCGTGTGTCTGTTAAGAAGGACATATTGCTGAGGTCATGAAGTGACACAGGGCATACAGCACCTCTTCCCTGAAACTCACAGGAGGGATATTTTTATGTATTTGTCTTGCCTTTCTTTCCTCTTACAAAGTTATGCAAAATAACAAGAAAGAAAAATCCACTCATCAAATGTTGTTGAGTGTGCATAGCCATGAAAAAAAAAAGTCCCTTTGAGACATAGTTAACAGCTCTGCCCGTCCCCAGATGAGCAGGATGGTACAGGATATGGTGATAAGTGCTACAAAGAAATAATAAGCCGGGGAAAGAGCAAAGGTTGTAGATGTGTAGAGTTATTTTGGACAAAGTGACTTCAACAATAAATATATTTTCATATACTCATCGCCTCAAAAACTGTTCGTGCCTCAAGCCGGTCACTGGGCTATTCTGTATTATTTCCATCTGTATTCCCAGTGTGTGGTGGTGTGTCAGAAATAAAGGAAATACTTAATACATATTTGGTGAATAAGAGAAAGGATGAATGATGGATGAATATCAAATTCCAATATAAACCTGGATGCGAGACGGATACTCTAAGAGGTTTGATCTCCACAAAGTGAAATGGAAGCTAGAGAAGACATCTAGATTCCAGAAGTGTCTGCTCCAAGCACAACGCTGTCTGCCACGTTATGCATGCCTGAAACATCTTGTTTTACTAACACCATATCTGCTTCTTTTTCAGTGGTGACTGGACTTGGCTACTTGGATGGAATTCTGAGAGCTTGTTTTTCTAGTTTTCCCCCCTTGGTCTTCATGGAAACGATCTTGACTAGTCAAAAAGCTCCAAAGGGTCTATGTAACGGTGGTGTATTCGCTCACTTGGTAAACCAATTGTTCCATCACAAATAAAATGGTCCAGAACGTGTTAATAAAACTGCCAGAGTTCCCCTCCTTTTTTTTTTTTTTTTTTTTCTGTATTCTTTTAAGAAGGAAAAATAAATTTGGAACACTTCTCAAACTTTTGGCTCATGACTGAAAATTATTGGATAACCTAAACAGCTCATTTGTAGGTGGGTTATATCTACTATTTTTCATGATTTAGAAATTAAGACTATAGCCGGGCAGTGGTGGCACACGCCTTTAATCCCAGCACTCGGGAGGCAGAGGCAGGCGGATTTCTGAGTTCAAGGCCAGCCTGGTCTACAGAGTGAGTTCCAGGACAGCCAGGGCTACACAGAGAAACCCTGTCTTGAAAAACCAAAAAAAAAAAAAAAAAAAAAAGAAGAAGAAATTAAGACTATAATCTAAAAAATATGCACTTGCTATTTTATCTTTGAACAATAAGCTCATTGCGTGCTAGCATGAGAACTTTTAATGAAAAACTATGTCTTCTAAAAGCAAAGAGCTGGCAAGGAGAAGGAGGCATTGTTTCATTCCTGCAGACCCCTCTCCTGCCTCAGAGGAGAGAGTTGGTCTCCAGCTGCTTCTGCATTTGATCATTTGATTTGCTGTCTCCCCCCCACCTCCATCAGTTAGCCTTGGGGAAATTCCACTAACGCTCATGCTCATGAGAGAGTGAGGCTAACATAACGTCTCAGTATTATTGTAAAAGTTGTTTTGATTTCAGAAATCCAATGAAAATGACTTGGAGAATCCAGAGAGTTCCTGTGCTCATACGTTAAAAAAAAAAAAAGTGTCTTAGAATTTCTATTGCTGTGATGAAACACCATGACCAAAATAAAAAGGCTTATTTGGCTTACACTTCCATATTACTGCATGGAAGTGAGGACAGGAACTCAACAGGGCAGGAACCAGGAGGCAAGAGCTGATGCGGAAGTCATGGAGAGTTGCTGCATACTGGCTTGCTCCCCATGGCTTGCTCAGCCTGCTTTTTTATAGAACTCAGGACCACCAGCCCAGGGTTGGAACTACTGTTAGCATTCTGTCTAAGTTCCGCCCCACAGTTACCTGGCAATAGCCAGGTATGCTCCCCCTGACTCACTATAAAAGGGGGCTGCTTGCCCCCTCCTGGCTCTCTTGCTCTCTTGCTTTCCCTTCCCCCCTCTCCCCATTCCCTTCTCCCTTCTCTCTCCAGGTGCTCATGGCTGGCCTCTACCTCTCTTCTCTTCTCTTCTCTTCTCTTCTCTTCTCTTCTCTTCTCTTCTCTTCTCTTCTCTTCTCTTCTCTTCTCTCTCTCTCTCTCTCTCTCTCTCTCTCTCTCTCTCTCTCTCTTTGCCTTTCTCTGCTTCTACTACCCTCTTAACTCCCCTCCCTATGCCCTGATAATATATCATGTGGCTGGTCCCTCAGAGGGAAGGGATGCCTCAACATGGGCCCACCAAAACACCCCCATTTCCCATACCTGACTACACTTCCATATTTCTTATGAGGGCATTTTCTCAGTTGAGGTTCCTTCCTTTCAGATAACTTTAGCTTGTGTGTCAAGTTGACCTAAGACGACTAGCCAGCAAAAAATGCTAATTTATTATTATTATTGTTGTTGTTATTGTTATTTCTCACACTGCAGTTCAGGCTGGAGTAAGAATCGTAAGCCTCCTGCCTAAGCCTCCTGAGTGCTGGGATTACAGGTGTGCCCAATCATACCCAGCAAACCCTGCATGTTTTTGTGTTTGTTTTTAAGACAGAGTATCTCTATGTAGCCCTGGTTATCCTGAGGTTCAAGGAAGGCAAGGCTGGCCTCAGATTCGCTGCTCATCTCTGCCTCTGAGAGCTGGGATTAAAGGCATGCACAGTCCATACCCAGCTAAAAGCTGCATGGTGTGAGAGAAAAAGATGTATATTTAAAAACAAACAAATAGAGAAAAGAAATTGTGGTTTGGGTTTTTGGTAGAGGCACTTGCTGCCAAGCCTGTCGATCTTGCTCGCTATTCAGAACTCATGATGGGAAGAGAGCACAAACTCCTGCAAGTTGTCTTCTGATCTCCACACAAGTGGTGTAGCAAGTGTGCACACACACACACACACACACACACACACGCACACACGCACACACGCACACGCGCACACGCGCACACGCACACATCTACATACATACATATATAATTACATGCAAACACACTGATAAATAAATAAGCAAATGTAATACAAAAATATTTAATATATTAATCTTTCTAGAGAACAGCAGTATTCTTTAACTTTAAGAGTCATTAAGAGAAGGCTGGAGTAATGGCCACTGAGTGGCACACACACACACACACACACACACACACACACACACACACTACGATAAATCTTTTTTAAGAACAGAATTGTTAGAAGGTGCATTTAAAATGCTGACTTGGGCTCTCTTGGAAAGTTTCTGCTTCAGTAGTTTGGGCTGGATCTCAGATATGCACCTTTTAAACAAGTCCTTACTGCAGGGAGTGACATATAACATCCCCAAGTGACAATAAACAAGGATGAATTGTTTTGGAGAAATCACTCCGTGAGTGAGGTGGAAGCCTGGGTATTTTACGAAGCTGAAATGTTGAAGTAAATTTTAAAATTTGAAGTAAAGGTAAATCACCGACCTGAAGCAGAATCAGAAACCGGAGGCATGGGAGGCCTTCCCTTTTGTTTTGCAGCACATGTGCACCCAAACTATGGTTATTGCACCAAGGATGTGTGTTCCTGGCAGCATGGCCGGTTTTGAACTCTCAATTTCATTCTAGCTAAAGTTCTCTTAAAGTCACCTAAACATGGCTCTCACTTAATGAAACAATATTTGCTCTATGCTGTGAATTTGTGAGAATTAATTTTTTCTCAGAGAAATTATATTAGAATTAGATATTCTAAATGATATTAGGATTTAGAGGAATTACCATAGCCCTGCAAATTCACCATTCTACTCATTTACTTATCCAAAGTCATAAAGCTTTGCATGCTAAGCCCTGGAAATATCAATATGTTTACATTATAGTGTGCTTCATGTTTTACTGGCCCCATAGTTTATCCAGGTCAGTGGTTTTCAACCTTCCTAATGTTGTGAACCTTTTATTAAAGTTCCTCATGCTGTGGTGACCCCCAACCATAAAATTATTTCTATTGCTACTTTATAGCTGCCATTTTGCTCCTGCTGTGAATTGTAATGCAAGCATTCATGTTTTCCGATGGTCTTAGGTAACCCCTCTGAAAGGGTCATCCAATCCCCAAAGGCTTGAGCCCCACAGGTTGATAACTGCTGCTCTAACTGATCAGACTGTCATGGGGATTGGCTTACACACTGTGCTGGCGGCAGACTGAACACTCCCAGTGAGACCTGACTGACGCTGGAATCCACAGCACCATCCCTTCTTCTTGGGTAAATCAGTTAGACGGCCTTTCAGTCCTTGGCTGAGACTCAAGCAGGTTATTAAGGATAATCTGCTAGATTCAAGGTCATCTGTTTGAAATGTTGTCACATCTACAGAGTACTCAAGTTGACTTCCTGTCAACTAGAAGATTAGATTCTGTTGCTGCTTTCAGTATTGGACATTGAACTGGGCAGGCTGTGGCATACTGGGTAAATGCTCAAACACGGACATATGTAGTCCCAGACTTGTTGTTGTTGTTGAATCACTTGGTCACATAGTCTAAACAAGTTGAAACATGAAATGAACCCTCCCAACAAGAGATAAACCTTCACTGGGAGAATGAGTGGCTACAGGGAGAGAAGAATGAGTGAGCATTTGCTTTGTTTTGTTTGTTTTTTGGTGGGGGAGAAGCAGGACCCACTGGCATGTAAACAGACTTTTATGCCACAGCAAGGCTATTATAATGTCTTTTCTTCCTTTGTTTTGAAGTCAGCATCTCGTGGAGACCAGGCTGGTTTCTAACTCCCTATTGTATCCTCAAATCCTCTTTCTTCTACCTCCCAACTTGCTGGGATTTTAGGCACATGCCCCCATGTCCTGCTATGTCTTTAGGGAAGGACGCAGTGCCTTAGACACCCTAAATGAATGAAAAAGCCACATATATTGAAATTGCCATGCTGATTCTTATTTAAATAGCTGTAAGATTTAGCAAGGAGTTCCACCAGTGTCAAGGGACTCTGGACTTCCTCCAGGAGTCAGCTAAAGATTTTCTGATAACATTTCCCAGTATAAATGTATGATACTTTCTGCATTTATTCACACTCAACTAATAAAAGACATCATAGGTGCAGGAGCCATATCGTGTTGACTTGAGATATTACACGCTAAGGTCAAAGCTAACGTGTTATGTGTGGTGGTGCACATCTGGAATACTAGAACTCTGGAATTCTGAGACAGGAGGATTAGGAGCTGGAGGTGACACCTCAACAAACAGAATCAAACCAGCACCTGATAGTGTAGTCTGTAATCCTAGCACTTGGAGGTGGAGACAGAAGGATTAGCAGTTCAAGGCCAGTTTCAGCTACATAGCAGGTTCTCAGCCAGCAAAGGATACACAACTCCTTGAAGTATACACAACTACTGTAGACAAGGTAAATGAACATTAGTATGTTCTTAGACTCAACATGTGATACGTCCCTTTCCATGTGTTGTTGACTGGCTGGCTTTCTTCCTTGTGTTTTGTATAAAAATGATATTGATAAAACTTTTTTTTATTACAAAATTAGAAAACAATTTGAAGGCTGAGATGATCTATTGGGAGATTGGTCACCTAGTCTGCATGGACCCCTGGTTTTCTCCCCAGCAGCAAATCTATAAAAGACATCACAAGGGAGGTAGAGGCAGGCGAAATAAGAAATTCAAGGTAGCCGGGCAGTGGTGGCGTACACCTTTAATCCCAGCACTTGGGAGGCAGAGGCAGGCAGATTTCTGAGTTTGAGGCCAGCCTGGTCTACAGAGTGAGTTCCAGGACAGCCAGGGCTACACAGAAAAACCCTGTCTCGAAAAACCAAAAAAAAAAAAAAAAAAAAAGAAGTTCAAGATGACCCTTAGCTACAGAGTGAGGTGGAAGCATGAGACCCTATAAAAAATCATAACCAGTGAAAACAGACCTAAGAGCCAGGTATTTGGGTCATAGAAACACCTGTGTACATGCATCAGAGAGTTTTAGCTAGGTTAAGCATCAACATAAAGAAGAAAACAAATTCCTCCTACAGACTTGTGGGATTGTGGGTAACAATAACGAAAAGAATAGCATTGCTAGCTGAATCGCACAGCTCGGCAGAGTTAATGAACTGTCAACCCTCCTTTGTAAGCACAAGATAGACATGGTTTCCCTCCCACTGCACAATAAACAAGAAATACATACAAAACTCAAAACAGAAGCGTACATTCCTTCTCTTCCTCTCCCATACTCCCACTGTCTTTCCTAAGGCTGTGTGTCTTTCCAGGTTTGGTTTTTGCAGTTGAATACTGACACATGTAATTGTTAGAGCATCAGTAGGTGTCACCTCCTTTTGTTCGCTCTGAAAATATAAAAGGAAAAACCAACCCCAACCTTCATCCCCCCCCCCCCGCTCTCATAGACAGACCACTTCAGACACCAGAAATATAGTTTCCCCACACATGCCAAGCAAGTGAGTACCCCCCGCTCTCATAGACAGACCACTTCAGACACCAGAAATATAGTTTCCCCACACATGCCAAGCAAGTGAGTAAACATTTTCTCAGTTAGCAGATACCAGATTTCTAATACTTGCTTCTTTGAGCTAACACCAGGTCCACTCCCCAAGGCCCATTCTCCGAGGCTGAGTCCTGTCCATTTTTGATGCTAGTTATAAACCCTAGATTGTTCCCCCCCTCCCCCATACTTCTGGTCAATCCTCCATAAACTGGGGTTCCTGCGGTAGTTGCTCAAATGAGTCACAGAGTTCAGGGAACGTCTACACTGGTCTTGTGTTCAGGATGTCCAGAGGATACGAGTGAAAGAGTGCGGGGGGTGGAAGGAGGGGCCCCAGGCTTACCTATCCTTCCCAAGAAGTTCCATGAGTTTAGCTATCTGAAAGTCAGCTGCTTTTCTGGGGTTTTATAGGGGCCCTCATTGCCCAGACATGATAGTTACTAGACTGGGTGGGGAAACCAAGCAAAACCTGCCTAGTATTTTTCTTGGCTTCTCTGTGTAGCATTCCTCCCTCTAAGGTATTGGGAAGAACCCTTCTAGAAAGAGGAAGGCTTTGTGATCCTTATCAGTCAAGATAGGTCAGAGAGCTTTGTAGCCAGCTACAGGTGGAGAAGGGAGTATGACCTGCCTTGAGGGAAGGAGTTAAAAGTCAGAAACTATGACTGAAAACCAACACACACTTACACACACACACACACACACACACACACACACACTTGTCCTCATTTATCAATTTCTTGAAAAATCTGTGTGTAGAGATTCACTTCCTTTATTCTACTGGCTGCATAATATTCTGCAGTATGAATATGTTAGTTTGGGATCCCAGCCAGATGATTCCAAGTTCTTGGTGTCTTATCCAAAGAATTGAAAATAAGGGCTCCCCTAGATTTTCAAAAGATGACATTGTTTGCCGTGAAGAGAGGGTATAGATTACCAAGATTGACAGCAGCCCACATGACTGAAAGTAAGGAAGGGTCTCAGGCTATGAATAACCTGAGTCTCTTTTTATGAGCTCTAAAGGACAGAGATGCTAGTTACTAAAGGGTGTGGTTTGAGTGGTTTTCTGTTTCAATTGATAGACTATATCATATATCCACTGTTTTTCTACTGTACATATCCCTTCCCACAATGCATCTGATTTTAATCATGTGCACACCCAACTCTGAATAGGCATAAGATGGTTAACAGAGCATTTCCCTAAAAGTTCACTTGAAGGACACTGTCTTACTACTGTGCACCCCAAACAAGTTCAGGCCAGATGGGACCTGTTATACTCTGCCCCAGAATACATTTCAACACTAGAAGAATAAAAGCTACCTACATTTGATTATTACTCAGGGCAGAGAAATCTGTACTATTGCTCAGAGTTGGGAGTGTGTGGAGTCCAGTGTAAGTGGGTGTTGGGGGGTTCCAAGGTTTCTAGGTGCACTGTTTGGAGAAGGATGTGTGTTCCCAGTATGTGCAGGTAAAAAACAAGTCTGCCTAAGTCCACCATTGCACTTGGAGGAGGTAAGAGGAGCAAACACATAACCAAGATCAAATAGGGTCTCAGGCTCAACTAGCTCCCTTGCTTGCCTACCACAGATATGGCACGGTTGGTTTATCTAAACACTTCCGTGTTGACAGTGTTCATGTTGGTTGGCTACTTTTCTCTGTTACTAACAGTGCTGTGTTGATATTGTACGGTTAGGATGCATTGGGCTGAAAGTGACCCAAACTCCAAAGTGTTATAAAGCAGTAAAGAAAGTGTTAGATCGGGTAGCTGGAATTCCAACAGCACAGCAGGCTTCCGATTGGTTGGTTCATGAGTCCCACAGTAGCTAGATCCTTCCCATTTCCCTGCCCTGCCATTCTAGAAAGCATTTCAGTTCAAGGATGGCTTGCCCCTGAAGACAAAATGATATACAGCAGTGAGCAGAGATACAGGCTCACGAATCTGTACATTTTCCCATTACTATAATGATATATCTATGACTTAGTAACTTTAAAAAGGAAAAAAAATGGCTGATTTAGCTCACAGATCTGGAAATCCAAGGCCATAGTGTGTTACTTTTGCATTGTTGTGACAAAGTACCCCACACGAACAACTTAAAGGATAATTTGTTATAATATATTATCGTAAGAGTCCATGATTCCCCAGAGAATGATATCCTGAACTCAAATAGTATGCAAAAGCAAAGAGCATTTTATTCTGCAGAAATGCAGCATGCTAGGGTCTCTCATTCCAAGATAGAAATGACTAAGTGAGCTCGGAGGCCCGATTTAAAGCACATTAGGGAACTGGGGTGGGGTGGCAGTGGTAGGTGACCTCTATCTTAATCTGTTGGCTCTATCTCTAGGTACAGTCCAGAACCATTACTTCAAAATGCCTTTAAATGGCTTGGTTCTTTGGTTTCTTTACATTTTACAGAGAGAATGGGGGAAGGGTATGAAAACAAACCATTTTAGGGCTATTCTGAAAGGATTTTTTTTTTCTTTTTTGGTTTTTCAAGACAGGGTTTCTCTGTGTAGTCCTGGCTGTCCTGGAACTCACTCTGTAGACCAGGCTGGCCTCGAACTCAGAAATCCGCCTGCCTCTGCCTCCCAAGTGCTGGGACTAAAGGCGTGCGCCACCACTGCCCAGCTTCTGAAAGGATTTTTTAAATTGAGGTTCATGAGTCCAATAATTTTAGATTTTGGAGTTAGAAAAATCGACATTGCAGTCTGACTTTCTCAGACTTAAAACAATAAACATACATTAAGAATCTGTTTGCCTCCAACACATACACAGCAGAGGACTGCCGGGTCTCTGTTCAGTCAGAGATGAAGCATCTAGCCCTCAAGAGACTGGAGGCCACAGGGAGTTTAGAGGTCAGGTGGGGTGAGGGGCTGGAGGGTGGGACATCCCTGTGGAAACAGGGGGTGGGGAGGAGGTATGGAATGAGAACAGTTGGTGGGTGGACAGGGGAGGGGAATAAAATCTGGATTGTAAAATAATAATAATAATAATAATAATAATAATAATAATAATAATAAAGAATTCGTTTCCCCCACTTGGCACACCTTCAGTTTCTGGGATGGTTAAAGAGCAGTGTGAAACAGCTCAGGTTTATTACACAGATCTCAAAATACTTCAGGCTAGAGAAATGCTTGATGTTTCTCTGAAGAGGGGCTGAATTAATCTATGCAGGAATGCTTAGATCTTAGAAAAAGATGAAGCATCATAAAGCAAGAGAACTAGATTATCACAGAACACTGAAGCTACTTTTAATCATATTAATGTAGACCTTTCTTTCTGGAAAAAATGTCCAGTGTGTACCTAAAGAGACATTGCCTTAGTTGGAGGCATTTGAATTTTATGTTCACATTAGGGAGGTGAGTCCTGTATATTTTAGAAGACTAGTATTTATTTTCTCTGAATTTAGTCGGGAGTTGTCAATTTATTTCTAGTTGAGTGTGACAGTAGTAAGGTTTTCAAAGCTTGAAAACAAGTAACATTAAACGTGTGATTTATGAGATTAAGTTATGTGCGCTATTTTGACTGAAGTCAACTTTTCTTTGTCATTTCAAAGGGGAAAAATGAATGGCCTATAAAACTGTAAGAGTTGATCTGTCAGAAATAATTTCCAATTGCATAATGTTTTTACAAAGTGATTTAATTTATTTTAATCATATTTATAATGTGAAAGTATAAGATGATGATAATATTGGCTTCTAAAGTTTTAGCCTAAAAAATAGCATTTTAATTATTATAGAAATGTATATAAGTAATTTCATAATTTATTAATTCTGTGTTTAATTTTGATATTTTTCTCATAATTCACCACTGTATAGAATACTGTGATAGACATCCCATAGTACATACATATTTTTGTCAACATAAATTCCTAGAAATAGTTTACTAGATAAAATTTTATGCACAATTTATACTTTGGTACTTGTTGGTAAACTGTTCATTAGAAGTACTGTATTGATTTGTACTATTATATGGAAAATTTCTCCAAAATTTTCTAACAATTAAATTTTATTATAAAAAAATAAAATGATAAAAAGAAAAACAAGAGACATTGCCTTATTTGGTCCACAACAATCTATTCATCCAGCTAAGTTAAATGAATTTGATTTTTGTTTTCTGGGTAATTCTCACAGAATAGGTTGTCTCTTTAAAACTAACTCTCTCTCTCTCTCTCCCTCCCCCTCCCTCATTTCCTCCCTCCCCTTCCCTACCTCTCTCTCTCTCTGTGTATGTTTAGTCAACATGTGCCACAGCGTTTGTATGGAGGTCAGAAGGCAACTGTGGGTATGGGTCTTCTCTACTTCTTTGAGCCCTGCCCTCTTGTTGCTCACCAGTGTGCAACACTAGGCTAGCTGGTCCTTGAGCATCAGGGGATTGTCTTCTCCCATTACCCATCTTGTCAAAGAAATGCTGGGATTACAGAGAAGTGCTGCTGTCTGGTTCTGTTTGAGTTCTGAGGCTCGGTACTACCTTGGTCATGGGGTCCTCCTGTTTGCATGGTAAGTGCTTTACCCACTGAATCCTTTCCAGGTCCCCTCTCTGTATGAGGCAGGGTCTCATATGTCTCAGGCTAGCCTCCTTGGCAGCAGTTCTGCTACCCTTTGCACCTTATTCTTTCCACTGCTAACTCCTGGCTGAGATGTCTTGTCCAAGCTCAAGTAGGGCTCTGGAATGACCTAGCTGTCACTCTGATTAATAACTGTCTATATCTCTGTCCGCTGCTTCCAGGGAGCCGTGGGAGGATGTGAGCCCTGGCTATTGGATCCTTCTCTCTAGCCAATCCTATCACCTGGCTCTATCTGTAGGAATCCCACCCATTATTCTTCCTCTGGTTTTTGAGACAAGTTCCCATGTAACATGAGATAGTCTCAAACTTGGTGTGTGGCTGATGGTAGCCCTGAACTCCTCAAGTTCTTGTCTCTGCTTTCCAACATCTGAGATCATAGGCATGGGCCTGCCATACCTATGAATGCCCCAAAGTCACTTTTCACTGTCCTGTGTGTGTGTGCGTGTACATGTGTGCAGGTGTGTGTGCATAAGCATTCAGAGATCAAGGGAGCATGCCAGGCTCTTCCTAAATCATTCACTACAAAGTTCATTGAATCTGAAGCTTACCACTTAGGTTAGGCTGGCAGGCCAGCAAGGAGACATCTGCCTCCTCTGTCTCCCAACACTGGGGGTTTGGGACTTCACAGGCTTTGCTTAGGTTTTTATGTGGGTGCTAGGGATTTGAACTCAGGGTCTCTTGCTTTCAGAAGTGCTTGTACCCACTGTGCCATTTCCCCATCCCCAGGAAAATAATCAGTGTGGTTAATCTGTCCAACCAAACATATATTTGAAATCCAAATTATAAAGTAAATATTTAAAGCCCAGCCACTTTGGTTACTGGACAAGGCAGTGGAATAAATCAGACTGTTTTCAGTCTTTCCTGCACCTCTCATTAAATCATCTGGTCTGTGGCAAACTTAGGAATCTTGGGATTCTGTTGAGATCAGGTGGTTTTTAATTCTTTAACTGGATAGTGAGTGAGGAAACCATAGAAGTAGAACATTTCAGTACAAGCCAGTGTCAGAGCAAAATCAGAGCTCAGATGCTTGACTGTTCTTGTTGCTCTTCCAGCACAGCACTGTGACGGGCAGAAGCTAGGAGACAATGCCTTAGGAGAAACAGGAATACAGGTTAGGGACAAATACCCACCATAGCAGAAGTGGGTCTCCAGCACTGTGATGTGGCATTTCTTCAAGCCTGTGTGATAGACCTAGAGCACCAGAACGTTCCAGGTCTCTGGGAAGTGTGATCTTTACTCCAGGCTCCTATAGCATCGGGTCCTCTGGGGTGTGGGTCTGGAAACCTCTAGTACAGAAACTTCCTCCGCTGATGTTTACATTTGACAATGGGGACCCCACCCTCCCCCAGCAGTCTTTCTGACAAGGCCCAAACGTGTAGCGTTCACTGGAATGTATCTGCCACACACCATCTTTGTGACTGCTGCTGCCACATGACTTTCGATTTATTATTTTAGTCTTATTTTATTACTACTGTGTATATATATGATGTGGGGGTTGGGGGAGGGTCATGTGTGTGGTGTCAGGCTTGGGAGGATGAGGGAGGGTCGTACTACATGTGGTGTCAGGCTTGGGGGAGCAGGGGAAGGTTGTGCATGTGGTGTCAGGCTTGTGCAACACATGCTCTCAGCCAGCAAATCGTCTTGCTGGCACTGGCTTTTAACTTCTAAAAGCACTGTAGGGGCGGAGGTGTAACTTGGTACTAAAGGATGAGGACTGAGTTCAGTAACCAGCACCACACAAATTGGAGCAACAGCAAACCCAACGTCCAGCTTCACTGGTCACTTCACGATGGAGTTGGGTGTAGTGACACATGACTATAGTTCTAACGTCTGAGAGTCTGAGAGAAAAGGATAGTGAGTTAGAGATCAGCCTGGGATACTTAATGAGACATGCCCCTAACACACACACACACACACACACACACACACACACACACACACCCCACATTTTAAATGACAATGACAGTACTCCGTATCACCAAGTTTTCTGTGTGGCTCCAGCTGCAGCAGTAACACAGCTTTGTCCTCACTTCTGTCAGTGCCACCCTTTGAGACAACTTCAGTTACGGTGGAGAAAGGCCAGTAGTAGATAGGACAATTGCTGCTGCTGCTGAAGCTGCTTCATGTGGCTGTGGGCAAGCAGGCCAGAGTCTGCTCTCTCTTCCTTGTAGAGAAGCAGGTGCCAGCAGTCCAGGAGACATGGAATTTTAGGGAGAAACTGGACGCTTTCCTTTTTCTAACTGATGCTTAAAGCCCAGAAGGAAGTGGTTCTAAGACCCTCACCCAGTCTCATGTTCAGGGAAGGAGTCCCAAGGTCCTACCCCTCTCTGAGGATTTACATTTGGTTAGTAGTTGATTGGTGGAGGCAGAGATATTGTCTTCAGTGGTGTAGCCTCTGGCAAGGGGTATAAAAATAGCCCCTTATATATGCTTTTGTAAATAACCCTGATAATGATACTTACTGGGTCACCAACAGCAATTAAACAAAAAAATACACAGATGGGGAGATGGCTCGGTCAGTAAAATGTTTGCTCTGTAAGCATGAGGAGATGAGTTTGGGTCCTCACAGGAAGTAGGAAGACGGGTGGGTTGAGGAGCTCAATGACCAGTCAGTCTGCCAATCGGTGAGTGCTGTGTTCCATTAGAGACCCTATCAAAAGATAAGGCAGAAGGGCTGGGGTGTAGTTCAGTGGAAGAGCACCTCTCCAGCATGCTCTTGGATCAAGAGTGTTATTCCCAGTACTGCCTTTCCCCAAAAAACATGGGGTGAAGGATGGAGGAATCACCTGGTATTGACCTCTGGTTTTCACATGAATGTACACATACACATGCATGCTCTTGCACATACACGGTACACGTACACACACATACACACACACTATACATGAATACGAAAAGCCTCGAAAGTGGAAGGGACCAGTTGGAAAGAGGAAGAGGATCTATGGAGAGGGCAGGAGGTAAGGGTCGGCGGTAGAGGATGAACATGAGCAAAATATATTATATACATGTGTGAAAATATTATAAACGAAACCCATTATTACATAAAGTTAACATATGCTAATACGTTTTAAAAGAGAGTCTGATACTCTGGCTGGGGATATGGCTCAGTGGGCTGCTTGCATAACAGGTACAAAGTTACTACAAAGTCATCCAGTCACCTGAATTTGATTTCCAGTGCTGCATGAACCACTGGGCTCAGTAATTCAGCATTCAGGCAGTAAGATCACAAGTGCCATTCCATGTCATCCTCTGCTGCTAAGTAGATTTGAGGCCAGCTTGGAATACACTGAAACCCTGTCTTAAAAAGTAAGGGTCTTGCTGGGCAGTGGTGGCACACGCCTTTAATCCCAGCTCTTGGGAGGCAGAGACAGGTGGATTTCTGAGTTCAAGGCCAGCCTGGTCTACAGAGCGAGTTCCAGGACAGCCAGGGCTACACAGAGAAACCTGTCTTGAAAAACCAAAAAAAAAAAAAAAAAAAAAAAGAAAAAAAAATTCACCTCCAAGACCCGTAGAATAACAGGAAATGTGCTAAGCTGCAAGTCCCAAAACTGTCTGATTGCTCTTGATTGCTAATGCGATGAGATTAAGAAGCATTTATGAGATTAGTATAGCTTACCTCTGGGTGGGAGGCTGTTTCCAGATCATTAGACTGTGAGGGAGCTGAATTAATGAGTGGGCTCATGCTTAATGTAGTTATAATATGAGATTTATTGGGGGTGATGAAAGGTAGGACATGGGATCCCACTGAGGAAGTAGGTTGCCGCGCATGTGCCCTTGGGGCTATGTCCATTTCTACTCTTTTCTGCATCCTCCTTCTCTGTTCCCTATTCAACAAGAAGCAGAGTTGAGCCTCTTCCACGTGCTTTTGCATTTGTTCCCGTGGCCAGGACATTCTGTCAAATGCCTGAGGCTAGAGATCATGGGACTGAATGCCCTGAAACGTGACCTCAAACAAATCATTTCTCACTCAGATTGTTTATGCTAGGCATTCCATCACCGCAAGGCAAAAGTAGCTGCCGAGCGTGCTAGACTCATGAATCCTGCACAGAACGCTACAACTATTGGAAGAAATTGGAAACTTCCTTACAGCAATACAATTGTTGGTTTATAGTATTCTTATTTCTTTATTTTTTTCAGTGCTGGGGATTGAACCAAAGGCCTGCATATGCCAACCAAGAAGTCCAACACTGAATAATAATTTCAGCCCAAGATTATACTATTATAGAGAGATGGGGACAGTTTGTCTCATTTTCCCCTCGTTTGTATCAATTTTTGTCCTGTGGCTGCCTTTGACCAAACATTGCGAGGTAGGATAGAAGGAGTGAATTGAAGGGATACAGGGAGGGAAAGGAACCCCTTATTCCAGAATTTGGTTGAAGTCCTTCACAGGCTGAGAGTCAAGAATTCAAGTATAATTAATAGTTACTGTAAGGCTGCAGGCTGCAGGTAGATGGACAATACTCCTTTGATCTCGAGTTAGTCATATTTAAGGTCTAAGCATTTATGGTCACATTCTTTTCCAAACTGTAAACTTGCAATATTCCGAGACTCTTACAAAAACAAAACAAAACAACCAAACAAACAAACAAACAAAAAACCCAACAACCACAATAAAAACAATAAAAACTATAAACCTTGTTTACTGTAAAAACATACTTTTTTTTCTTTTTGTTTTTTTAGACAGGGTCTCACTATGTAACTCTGGCACTCTGGGTGTCCTGGAACTCACAGAGATTCTCCTGTCTACCGAGTGCTAGAATTAAAGGCATGAGCCACATCTGGCATAAAATAGAATAGAATAGAATAGAATAGAATAGAATAGAATAGAATAGAATAGAATAGAATAGAATAGAATAGAATAGAATAGAATAGAATAGAATAGAATAGAATAGAATAAAATAAAATAAAATAAAATAAAATAAAATAAAATAAAAAAAATAAAATAAAATAAAATCTTAACTTCCTCGCAAATCTCTGTGTCAAGACAGTTTTATCTATGAGTCTTTCTTGAGAAGCCCACAGTCACTTTGAGTACATACAATTCTTTCCCTGGGTGTCTCCCATAAAGTCCTTGCTTAAGTCTGTGACAATTTTTTTCCTTAACAAACTCTAATTCTGCATCACACTGACTCGCCTTGAATTCTTTTCTGCAGGGCAGAATCACAACCTCACTTGAGTAGAGAGGAGGCTCTGAGAAGCAGAAGCTGCTGCAGGCAACAGTGCACGGCTGTGTCCTGGCCTCCGCCTCACTGCTGCTCGGGGCTGCCTGCGTCGGCCTTAACTCTTTTGTGTACCAGATTCTCACACCTTCCTACCTCCACGTGTGGTTCCTATCTTCTTCCGTGCATGAAGTTTTTTGAAGCAGTCCCCTGATGAATAATTTCTCACATATACTAGAAAATATATGATTAAATTATGGGATCTCATGAGATGTTTTGCTTAGGCCAAGGCAGATGATCAATGAAGACAATATTTAATAATAGACTGGAAAGAGGTGGGGCAGTTATATCTTTATAATTGATTGGCTGCACTCCTCACATGGATGGTGTCTTTCCATGCTCCTCATTCATTTGGAAGGAGGTGTGATTTGATTAGTGAGTTTTGGAAAAAGAAACTTTCCCCATGTTAGAGGGGAGATGTTCCCTCTCTTTCAGCAAGGGCTTTGTGCCTGGGGCCAGCTGTGCACTGGAGAGACGGTGAGACAGGAAGCCTACAGTGATCCTGCTAAGCCAGTGTCTAAGTGACTGTGTCTAACTGAAAAGTGGCATATTAGTCAAACACTTGGCTGAAACTTTAAAGCCACATTTACCAATGGTAACAAAGGCTGTGATTAAAAAATAACGTTCATTTGTTGTCTCATTTTTAGATGGGTATCTCCCTATCTTGCCCAGGCTTATCTCAAACTCCCAAATGCACATATAATCCCTGCACTTCTGTCATCCTAGTAGCTGGGTGTGCTGGCTAGTTTTATGTCAACTTGACACAAGCTAGAGTCATCTGAGAGGGGAGACCTCAGCTGTAGACAAGTCTGTAGGACATTTTCTTAATTAGTGAGATGCGAAGGGCAGAGCCCATTGAGGGTGGTGCTACCCATTAGCTGGCAGTTCTGGGTGAAAGCAGAAAGCAGGCTGGGGGGGGGGGCTAGTAAGCAGCACTCCTCCAGCCTCTGTATCAGCTCCCGTCTCCAGGTTCCCATTCAATTGAATTCTTGTCTTAGCTTCCCTCATTAGACTGACTCAGGATATCTAAGCCAAATAAACCCTTTCTTCCACAGGTTGCTCTTGGTCGTGGTGTTTCATCACAGCAATGATTACTCTTTAAGACATTGGGATTACAGGAGTACTCACACCCAGGATGATATTTTCAATTCTGTCTGGCTTCTGACACTG
Organism: Uromys caudimaculatus; assembly: GCA_028551405.1. Classification (NCBI taxonomy): domain Eukaryota; kingdom Metazoa; phylum Chordata; class Mammalia; order Rodentia; family Muridae; genus Uromys; species Uromys caudimaculatus. The sequence continues at coordinate 32,421,538 of CM052715.1, forward strand.
TCTTCCTTTTTGCTATTAACTCAGAATCTCAGAAATGTGGAAATGTGAATTCCATAACACCGGTGAGCATGGATTTGGTTGTTTTATGGCCAGTTACCATGGTCCTGAACACAATGGCATCAAAGGTCAAACTGTGGCGACTGAGCAGAGAGGACACCTTGGGGCTTGTTGGCCATTCCTTTTCTATTGGTCCCTCGATGCTTACATTGGGTAGTCAAATGGGAAGCTGGTGGTATTATGGCTCTTGCAGTGTTAGTTAGGCGTCGTCTTCTTCGTGGGGCACGGGTGAGGGTGTTACACCCTTCCTCGGCCAGTTACGCTCAGTAAGCTCTCAAATCTTTAGTTTTAACAGACTTGTGCTCATATGACACCATATGCCTAGACTACTTTGATGAGTTCATAAATGGTATCTTTTTCTCTTTAGAAATAAGTTATCAGTCTGTGCTTTATATGTCGTACTGGACAGACAGGTGCTGGTGTCTATGTGTACAACAAGATGTGGAGCCATCCTACCCCTGAATCTGAACTCAAAATGGAGTTGGGTGCCACTAGTAAAATGATTGCCTCAGACAAGACATAGCCTGACAGTGGCTCACAGAACTTGTGTGAATATAGACAGGGCATGGCCTGAGCTCCACAAGCTCACAAAGAAACTCCCAGGTGGCTTTGAGACTGCCTCATACCTGTGCAACCAGCCTCCTTTGTTCCCTCTTGTTGCCTAGCCTAACACATCTGCCAGTGCTTCATGACATGGCTGGTCAATGGTCCATCACTGCATCTCCAATTCTGGCCTCAGGGAAAGAACACTATGGCCCCTTTAGAGCCCAACCCAATCTTCCATTGAGTTCCCACAGCCCACCAAGTACTAAGTTGAAATGAACTATGTGTCATGGAACACAGTGAGATGAACTATATAGCCAGAACAAACTCATAGTAGGGTTAGATGTGGCTTCTTAGGCTCAGGGCTATTCTAGGGTCTATGAAAAGGCCATTTCTCCCCTGTGTGTGACAGGAAACAGCTCTGGACCTTTCTGCTAAAGCTCCAACTCCACATTTAAGTTGGTTAGTTTTTGTCAACTTGACACAAATCTAGACATGTCTTCAAAGAGGAAACCTTAATTGAGAAGTTAATTGGCCTGTGTGCAAATCTATGGGGCATTTTCTTGACTCATGACTGATGTGAAGGGCGCAGTGGTGCCACCCCTGGGGAGGTGGCTCTTGGTTGTATAAAAAAGCAAGGTGACCAAGCTGTGGAGAGCAAAGTGGTAAACAGTGTTTTTAGTTCCTGCCCAGCTTCCCTCAGTGATGAACTATAAAAGGTAGGCAGAAATAAACCCTTTCCTTCCCAACTTGGTTTTGGTTAGTGCTTTTTATGGCAATGGAGAAGCACACTAAGACAACCTTTTACACTGCTTGTAAAAGGGAAAGAATTTTCTTCTCTTTTCCATCTATGACCACTTCTTCTCCTTCCACTCAGCCAGAATCTACCTCCTTCCAGAAAGACTGATAGGAAATGGGTGCTTATGAGAAATCTGCTGACCCCACTCTTGCTCCCACCCAGCCTCATGTAGTCTGGTCCTTTAATCCTGACAGGATATTCATAAAGAAAACAATCCAACATCAATGCCTTCCCAAAGCTTGCCTTAGCCATTCTTGAAAAGAGAGGAAGCAGCCGGGCAGTGGTGGCGCACGCCTTTAATCCCAGCACTTGGGAGGAGAGGTAGGCAGATTTCTGAGTTCGAGGCCAGCCCGGTCTACAGGGTGTAGTTCCAGAACAGCCAGGGCTATACAGAGAAACCCTATCTCGAAAAACAAACAAACAAACAAAAGAAATAAAAAATAAAGATAAATAAATCTTTTGTAAATCTGAGAATGTTTCCTCAGATTAGTTTTTCCAAAAGTAAAGGTACTAACAACATTTTAGTCAGAATTTTTTCCCAGTTGTAACCAGTTACTAAAATACCAGGTTATCACACAACACCTATTCACCTCCTAACTTGAACTCATCTATGTTTAGAACCTGTTTTGGAAAAGCCTTTAATTATGGTGTTTTTGATGGTGTGCATTTCGTATCTCTGTGGACGCCTGCTGCCTGCCAAGCCCAGAACGCCCATTTTGTATAGCTTGCAGAACACAGGAGGCAGAACAGATTGCATGTTCTAGCTTTATAACCTATAAGGGTGCCGGGCGGTGGTGGCGCACATCTTTAATCCCAGCACTTGGGAGGCAGAGGTAGGTGGATTTCTGAGTTCGAGGCCAGCCTGGTCTACAGAGTGAGTTCCAGGACAGCCAGGGCTACACAGAGAAACCCTGTCTCGAAAAACCAAAAAAAAAAAAAAAAAAAAAAAAAACCTGTAAGGGTTCACCTGATCCCAAATAAAGTTGCCTGTTATACACTGTGATATGGCCCCAAGCCTATGGGGGTCAGGGAGTGAACTGTGATAGTTTGAATAAAAATGCCCTCCCAGGCTCATAGGGAGTGTCACATTTAGGAGGAGTGGCCTAGTTAGAGGGAGTGTGCCACTAGGGATGGATTTTGGGGTTTCTAAAACCCAAGCCAAGCCCAGTGTCATTCTCCTTCTGTCTGTGTATCCGGATGTAGGGCTCTCAGCTACCTCTCTCACAACATGTCTGCCTGCGTGTCACCGTGCTTCTGTCAGGCTCCATGGTGACAATGGACTGTAGGTCACCCCAATTAAATGTTTTTCTTTATAAGAGTCGCCATGGTTATGGTGCCTCTTCACAGCAATGAAACACTAAGACACCTATGTTGTTATGCAGTCTGTATGCATCTGCTCATGGTTTAGATTTTTTTTGAGTTAGAAACTCAAGTGTTCCTGTCCCGGAGTCAGGTGCAGGGCTAGTTTATGAGTCTGAACGAAGACCACAGCAGCCAGGGTGCTCACCACCACAAGAGCTGTATAATTTCATTTTCTGTAAGTTTGACTAATTTTAACTGTAGTTCAATATCTACCGAGCTGATGGGAAACTCTATTTTCAATTTTATTTGAGGAAGTTTCTTCCCTCAGATTATGCAACAATTGAGGAGGCATATAAGCATAATGTTGAGAAAGTTCAGAAAGACCTTTAGGTTTTGGTTCATCTTGATCGTCACATTTGCTTATGCTTACGTCTGTCTGATACCTTGACAGATCCTACTTTGTGGTGAGGGTAGAGCACGCTGATCCCAGGGACCAGCCTGCCTTATCTTCTTTCCAAAACGCTTAATAGGGTAGGCTCCTCTGCCCCCAGCATGTACAAACACACACACACATCACACTACACACACACCACATACACACACCATACACACTGCACACACACACACTACACATACATGCTACACACACATCACACAACACACCCTGTACATACACACTACATACACATCACACACGCAATCTACACACTGCACACACACACACACCGCATAAACACACAGAGACACCACACATACACACACATACTGCACACACACCACACACACACAAACACACATACTTCACACACACATTATTATTATTATTATTATTATTATTATTATTATTATTATTATTATTATTTGGCTTTTCGAGACAGGGTTTCTCTGTGTAGTTCTGGCTGTCCTGGAACTCACTCTGTAGACCAAGCTGGCTTCGAACTCAGAAATCCACCTGCCCCTGCCTCCCAAGTGCTAGGATTAAAGGCGTGCGCCACCACTGCCCGGCCACACACACATTATATAAACATACATTACATATACACAGTACACACACACACACAGACACCCCTCACCACACAGAGACAACAACACATACATACACACACACACACACACACACACACACACCCTTTAACCATGTACTTAGGATCTACAAAGGCCTTCTGAAGCCTACCTTCTCCCCCTCCGCAGCTTCTCCCCCGAACACCATATCTTCTCAATCACATTAGGAAGAAAAGGGCCAGAGAGGCTGGCTTGATGTAACTTTAGTCCCTAGAGATGTCCTCACATACAAATGAGGGAGGGAACATACAATCAGGAAAGGCTCTCAAAGGCTGATTATCTGACTTTCCTAAAGTAGCTGAAACAAGATACAGATGACTATTTGCCAGCTGAGCATGAAAGCTTCAAAGCACAGATTCAAAGTCCATGGAAGCTTTGTCTTTCCTCTGAATTGGTTGGTGAGTACTAACAAGCTCCCTAAGTGAAAAAACAAACAAACAAACAAACAAACAAACAAACAAAAAACCCTCAGTCTATGGTGCTGACACATTTCCATGGTATGAATGCTTCCATTATGGCCAATTTTACTTTTATTTACTTACTTTTTGTTTTGTTTTTGAGACAGGGTCTCACTATGTAGCTCTGGCTGTCCTCAAACACACAGAGATCTGTCTGCCTCTGCCTCCCGAGTGCTGGTATTACAGGTGTACGGCACCATGCCCAATTCCCACTACTGCTAATTAAGCCACTGATTTGCTTGCAAATTTTCTAAATATAAACCTCTAGGAAATCTTTGAGCCTGTAACTGCACAACACTGATTAAACACTTAAGCCCAACGCCCTCAGCTTCTTCACTTGCCACAATGCCTGTTTGACTAACCCCTCACCCAAGCACATTTCACTTTTGAGATTCCATAAATATCATTAATATTAATTTAATTAATAAATATAATTATTTATTCTCTTAGACATTTGGTCAAGAGAATTCAGTATAGACGCGTTATAATCATATAATGTTCTCCCTGGGACGTAAAGACACTTCTCAGCCGTGCCATGCCTATCAGGGCTCTGGCCATGGAAGGCTATCAGCCTTCGGTTGCATTGGTTGCTTTCCAGCTCTGAAGGACTTGTTTATTCTCAAGAAGTTGTTCTGGTTGTGCTTCTTTGTAAGCATGATACCTGTCACTCTGGCATGTGACTCCAAATGTGTAATATTTAACCATTTAAATTATCTAATATTAATACCTAAAGACACAGAGGCATACACTGAGGTAAAACCTTGCTAGCTCAGCGAGGAAACTTTGTTCTCTTAACTAGATACAAAATGTCTATTTACAAGCCTGATCCTACAATTAAAGTGCTCGCTCTTTAGGACTCTCTTTCTGTCTGTGTCATCCCACCAAGCTAGTCTACCTTTCTCTTGAGCTCTTGCAAACCCAAGGTGGCCCCTTAGCTCCCTTTTCCTAGAATCTTGTGTCCTCCCAGCTCCTCTCTGCTCCTGCAAACTCAAAGAGAAAATCCCTATCTCTTACTCTGAACTCCTCCCTTAAAGGTTCTTCCAAGTCACAGAGAAACCCTGTCTCGGGAAAAAAAAAAAAAAAAAAGTTCTTCCAAGCCAAAAGAGAGGTTCCTATCCCAGAGCCAATTGCTTATCAAGGAAGTCTCTAGCTCCTTCCTACACCCTTGGCAGGCTTAAAACTTTCCTGTTGGGAGGGCTCCAAACCAAGTCAGGGGGATGGAACCTTTGTGGTGGGGTAGCCCAAGGCCACCCAGCTGACTTTGCCTTGGGTCATAGAGCAAAGACCACAGGACCTTAAAATAGGCAGGAACTTACCATTCCTTAGCATTCTTAACCATGGAAGCCTTCAGAGGCAGAGCCAAACTGCCTGTCTTCAGGACACACCTAACTGTATCTGACATCTATTTAAGCTTATACTTAGGTAACAATTAGGCTTTGTATATACAAGAATCAAATATCTTGTAACACAGATGTATTACAGATGAATACGCCTGTGTGTAAGGAGGCCCTTCAGATTATAGAGGGAGAGTCAGTTTTGCGTAGTTCCTTTATGTCCCTGGGAGTTATTTTTAAAGATATACTGACTATGGTGGCTAGTAGCTATAATCCCAGTACTTATGAAAGCTGAGGCTGGAGGAGCTGAGTTCAAGGTCAGTCTGGGCTGCTTAGTGAGTTCCAGGACAGCCTGGGCTACATAGAGTTCAGGATAATCTGGGCTAGAATGTGAGACCCTGTCTCAGACAACCAAAATAAGTAAATAAGCCAACCAGGGCTGGAGTATTGGTGCAGAAAAGAGCATTTGCCTGGCATGCATGAGGCGTGGCTCTGATCCCCAGTACTGCAAAATACAGCCAACCTCCAATCCCCCAAAACCACAAAGACTAGCCAGGTATGGTGGCACGCACTTTACCTCAACAGTACTTGAGAGGCAGAGGCAGGAGGATCCCTTCAAGCTTGAGGCCAGTTTGCAGGCCCACTGAGAGATGGCCGTGAAAATGACTGGAAATCTGTAACTGATGTGGGTAGGGAGGAGGGAGGCATCTCCAGGACATGACGGAGACCCTGGATAAGGGACGTGCCCAAGAATCAAGGGGGTGACCTTAGCTGTGACTCACAGCATTGGGGATATGGAACCTGAAGAGGCCACCTCCTGTAGCCAGGCAGGAACCTCAGTGGAGATACACCAACTCACTCACAAAACTTTCAACCCAAAATTTATCCTGTCTACAAGAAATGCAGGGACAAGGGAGAGGGGCAGAGACTGAGGGAATAGCCAATCAATAACCAGCCCAGCCCAACTTGAGCTCCATCCCATAGGCAAGCACCAAGTCCTGACACTATTAGTGTCTTTTATGCTTGCAGACAGGAGCCTAGCATGGCTGTCCTCTGAGAGGCTCCACCCAGCAGCTGACTCAGACAAATGCAGACACCCACAGCCAAACAATGGGTGGAGCTTGGGAACCCTTATGGAAGAATAGGAGGAAGTGGTGTTTGCAAAATGGCATTGCCTTCCCTGGATCCATTGCAGAATTGTTTGCAGTGGTTAAAGGTTTGAAAATATTAAAGAGTAAAAAGGTCCATCTTGGACTAAGAGTTGTTAATTAACTTTCATGTAGTGGACTCTAATGTGGAAAGAGCTTATGTGTGATCATCACTAGCTTCATTGTAGTTTATGGACAGACATACGCACACACAAACTAAACTATGTAAATATAATAAAAATTAAAATATAAGAAACCACACAAAAGAATAGTACACATTAACATATTTATGTATAGAATGAGTATAAAATAAACAACTAGGGGGCTGGGAGATTGCTCAGTGGTTAGAGCACTGAATGCTCTTCCAGCAGACCTGGGTTCAAATTCCAGCACCCACATGATGGCTTACAACTGTCTGTAACTTTAAGATCTGACACACTTATCCAGACATACATGCAGGTAAAACAACGCACATAAAATAAAAAAAAAACATTAAAAATATAAACAACTACACTTAATTTTTGCCTTAATATAATGGGACAAAAAATGGAAGTGGCTCTGGCTGCTTTTCCTGTGAATGCTGTAAATACGAGGAGAGTGAGTTTAAGGAGGTTGTTGAGATCTAGTCCTAGATGTAAGTCCTAGACTTCTAATATCTTGGTTGGGAACCTCTGGCATATCTCTTAACTCAATGGGCCCAGATATACAGAGGAATTGTATTGCAGGGTGGATTAGAACAGTGTTGCCTAGCAGTTTCCTACAATGTTAAAGCTTTCATCTTGGAGGAAATCTTGTTAAGACACAGTATGACCTAAAGGGAGGTGAAACAACTTATCCTACTGGGACTCTCTTTAGCCTTTGGAAGTAAACACCTCAAAGGCTTCAGGAAGTTCCTGAAAATGACCAGATATACTAGATCCCTTCCACCCCAAGTATATATAATAGTAATGATTGTTGAGAGATCCTCTCAGACCAGCTGAGCCATCTTGAAGGTGCTGAGATCAGTGGAGCTGAGGATGGTGAAGACTCAGATACCTGCTGAACTGCCCAGAAGAGGCAGATGGGGCAGGACTGTCTGGAAAAAGGCAAGATCAGCCAAGCTACCTGGAAGACACTCAGACTCACTGACCTGCCTGTTGAGCTGCCTGCAGGCTGTGCAGTGAGCTCCAGGTTCCCAGTTTTTGTGACCTATCACCCATGCTGGCCTTTGTGTGATGCAACTGACTTTGGGTCACTTCTGCCTGTCAGGAACCCCTCACCCACATTCCTGCAAAAATCCCAATAAAACTCATTAGTTCGAAAAGCTGGACTTGGTCCTTCCTTTGGTTTAGTGTCAGTTACCTGTCTGGAGTGAGCACATGTTTGCTCATATTTCCCCAGGAATAGTGGCATGTAACAGTCTTCCTCTCATTTAGAGTAAGATTTGGGTAAGACTTTTGGGCTTTGAAATTATAATGGGATGAGGAGACCTAGTCACAGTCACGATGTCTGGCATGTGAGGCAGACTGGGCTCACTGAGGGCCAAAGAACAGACTTGGAATAGATAGGAGGGCTCCATGCCCAAAACACCAACATCCTGATGAGCTACTAATGCTACCGTCTGTGGCAAGAGAAACGATTAAGGGCAGAAACTTGAGGTGGAGACATCATCCAATCATGAGTCCCTCAAAGTAGGATACAGAAGTGGAAGGTAATAGATGTGACGATGATGCTGTGTAGCTGTGGCCCTGCCATCATTAACTTTGGAGATAGAAAGGTCAGTCAGGAGGCCAGAGAACCTCAACAACAGTTCTTACCCAGAAACTACAGAACGGGACAAAGTTCGGATGAGCACCATTAAACTCTTAGACTTCTACGACAAGAGCTGAGAGCAAACTGTACATCAGCATCACTTGCTTTCCAGAACGAATTTTCTGTCCAAGTAACTAACTTCAAATAATCTTTACTATGGGGTAAATATCCAATAAATATTAATATCCATTTCCAAGATGAGAAGCTTAATGTAACTACTTCTGGGACGATAAGTCTAGAAACTATTTTTAGAGAAGGCTTTCCAACTGAGTCCCAAGATTGCCTACTCCAAGATGACAAGAGACATTTTAAATTAAACTGTCTAAACCTGGGGCAGCAAACTCAAATGTGGATGTAGACTAGGAGCATAACATAAATAGAAACAGGTGAGCTGGGGCTGTACCGCAGCAGGCTGGAGTAATGGCCTCTTCAGGAGATCCTTGCTGAGCTATTAAATGCCATCGAGAACATACTCCAGCCTGATATTACCAGCTAACTTCAAGGTTTAAGACATTAGAGGTCTACCTTCTAACACATCTTCAGTGTTTAAATGTTAGATATTGTGATGGTTTGTGTATGCTTGGGCCAGGGAGTGGCACTACTAGGAGGTGTGGCCTTGTTGGAGTGGGTGTGTCACTGTGGATGTGGGTTATAAGACCCTAGAAGTGAGTATTCTGCTGGCAGCCTACAGATGAAGATGTAGAACTCTCAGCTCCTCCTGCCTGGTTGCTGCCATGTTTCTGCCTTGATGATGATGGACTGAACCCTGAACCCATAAGCCAGCCCCAATTAAATGTTTTCCTTATGAGAATTGCCTTGGTCATGGTGTCTATTCAAAGCAGTAAAACCCCATTAGAACACGTGTAAACAAGGACACACATTTTCAGGCAAGAATGCCCTTGTGTTGGTATTCTTGTCAATTAATGGAAATAAGACAACCAAGTTGCTGTGAATGTAGCTCCTTGGCCATCACAATCCTGTATCGTAGAAGTGTCTTTTGGGATGGGAGGATGGCTCAGTGGTGAAGTACTTGCCTACCATGCAAGAAAACCTGAGTTTGGTCCCTACAACACATACACACACACACTCACACACACACCCTCACAAACCAAAATATCGTTTTTACATTGCTTCAGTAATTTATCTAAATCTAAGAAACCATCATTTATATGATTTTTTTAAACATATGCATCAAAAAGGCAATGTGTAGTTCTTCTCAAATCCAGTTTTATTATAGTTGTTTGGCAATTTTGGTGGCAGCTCAAGGTGGAGGCACACATTCCACATGAGTTTGTTTTTGTTTGCAGAAGGTCTGGGTACATGCACATTTCTAGCCCCCCTGCCGTTTACTACCAAGCACCAAACTGCTATATGCGTCCCTAGTCTCCACAGCATAGGAATTTGTCAAATGGGGTTGAAAAAAAAACCAAACAAACCAGATTTAAAAAATGCTTGTCAAATATTAAGAACGTACAAAGTATATTAAAGATTTTCACATTTAGACTTCCGGGTATGAAAACAGATACGTGATAGTTTGTGGTTTCTTATTTTTACTTATTGTTTATTAGAGCAGAGACCAGAGTGTTTCCTAAGACTGAAAAAACCCACTGAACACCCCCTCCCCCCAAGTAGAGTTTCCATGGAGTTAGAAGACAGAAGAACCAGGGGCAATGTGATTTGCCATTAAAAATCAAGTGACTTTTTCTTTAGTGGGATTTTTTTCCTGCATAGCTCAGGGCATCATTTGCTTCCTTAGTACACACACTTTGCAGTGGAACTGAGCATGGACTTATTTAACTGTGTAACTGGACAGCAAATGGTGGGTGGCCTCTCTGTCCAAGGTAAAACATTCAGAGGACCCAGAAGCGAAACTTCGAAGGGCTTGGTAGGCTTTAGTTGTTCTCCAGTGACCCTGAAGTTGGCTGTAAGAAAGGAAAAGAGAAAGCTGTGTAAGAATTTTTGTACAGGTTATATAAGCTTGTTCCAAGTCAGCAGTTCTCAGCTTTGTATGGGTTGTGACCCTCCAAAGACCATGAGAAAACTCATATTTACATTATAATTCATAACAGTAGCAAAATTACACTTATGAAATAGCAATGAAAGTAATTTTATGGTTGTGGGGGGGGGTCGCCACAACAGAGGGTCGCAGCACTAGGAATGTTGAGAACCACTGCTCTAAATGGTTTAGTTTTCCAAGCAGAATTTGCAAGTCTGGCCTTGGCAATGCATCCTAATGGCTTCCTTCTTGTGATAAGAAAATCTTTTGGAGTTCTGAATGTGGAAGACAAAGGCAAAACAGGTCAGTAAGATACCTGAGGTTTGTGGCAGCCTGTTTCCACGTACTTCTTCTTGACATGTCTCCATGTACTTCGTTCATGACTAAATGAAGCCCATTCCAATTTATAATTTATTTCATCGATGGCAGAAGACTATCCTACCATAGTACTATGCTTGCTTATGGGGCAGATGCTTGTCCTTCAAGACAGATGACTTAGCATGTCCCAATATTGTGGTCTAGGGACATCACATCTCAGGGAACTAGCACATGTGCCAGGCAAACCACAGGCTTCAGACAGTCTTAGCAAATGCAACTTATTGATGTCCTAGTAAACTAGTCCTCTAAATATTGTGATATTAGTGGAAAATAGGCCAAATAAAGACTTAACTCCAATTTTCCAAGTGAAGAAAAACATTTACTTTAGGAATGAACATACATATTGAAGTTTCTCAAGAAACAAGTTTTTGCATCTAAGTTAATTTTTAAAAAGTAAGTTATCCTCAAGGTATAAGAAACAATTAGGAGCTGGAGAGATGGCTCAGCGGTTAAGAGCACTGACTGCTCTTCCAGAGGTCCTGAGTTCAATTCCTAGCAACCACGTGGTAGCTCACAACCATCTGTAATGGGATCCGATGCCCTCTTCTGGTGTGTCTGAAGACAACCACAGTGTACTCACATAAATAAAATAAATGAATATTTTTTAAAAAAGAAATAATTAGGAGAGACTGGACTTTTATCCTGTGATCTCATCCAAGAATATCCGAGATTTATGATATTTGATTCATGCATATTATTTTTATTTTTCAAATAATGTGTACATGCATGCTTATGTGTGGGTAACTGAAGGTACCCAAGGAGGCCAGAGGCGTTAGATTTCCTTGGAGCTGGAGTTAAGGGCAGTTGTGAGCTGCTGCATATGCATCCAGGAACCAAATGCAGGTTCTCTGCATGGGAACCATTAGCTCTTACCCGCTGAGCCATCTCTCCCGCACATTAAATACTACTCAGAACAATAAAAGCCTACACACAATGCACCATTGCCAACCCCCAAGTCATGTATTTTTTAAGATTTATTTTATGTTTTGCTTACATGAATGTATGTGTACAATGTGCATACCTGCCCACAGAGATCATAAGTGGACATTGGCATCAGGGCTCCTAGAAATGGTGTTAACGATAGCGTGGACCCCACGTGGGACCTCTGTAAGAGCAACAAGTGCTCTTAACGCGTTAGCCACCTCTCTAGCTCCTTCTAAGTCATTTGAACCCAGGAAACTATACTTACAAACGGAGTCCTGATTCCAAATTTGCTGTGGAATGTCATGGTGACTTTGTTTTTATGCCCTGTTCTTTGATCAAAGGCATGGCACGAATCGAAAGGTGGGCTGTACAAGTGAAGGCTCACGGCAGGCTCTGTGTGGCTGACGTTCTCTACTCGATGTAAGCCAATGGAATCTTCACAGACAAGAGAGGGCAGAGAACAAAGGAATCAAGATGGCAGCCGAAAGCCAAAACGTTCGTAATCACTCACAATCTTCAACGATATCGATGAATATGGAAGGAATGCACATTAGACTTAAACTGCTGGTTATGTATAGTAAGTGCCACACGGGCATCATTCCTGCAAACCGTGTCACATTACAGTCACAGACTGAAACAAGATAAAATAGAGCGGAAAAAAAAAATTCATAAGAACTTGAAAGCTTAAAAGATAGTGTTCATAAAAAAAGGAAGAGAGAAACAAAATCCTAAACCACTCAGGGAAAAAAGGCAAAAAAACCAAACCAAACCAACAAAACAAAAAAACCAAAACCCCAAAAACAACAAAAAACCCCAACCCTGTATTTTGAAACTCTCAAAAAACTCAGGAATGGGCAGTACCAGGTTCTTCTGGAAAGGAGTGAAGACCGGACTAAAGACACTGATTGGTTGGAAGGCTATTTAGGAAGTAGGACCTCGAATCCCACTTCACCATTTTCCTCCCCTCCATGCTCCCAGCCCCCAAAGTTGGAGATTTGCTATGTAGAACTAGAAAGAGTCCAGCAGCAGGGCTCAGGACTGGCAGACACAATGTTAAAAGCAAGTGAATGAAGCCACAGGCTACAGATGAATGGCAGAGTCCTGCTCTCCTCACCAGCCAACCCTCATCCAGGATTTCTGGAAGCATTTGGCCTCTGGGACCGCTATTAAAGGGCTCTGCCTGACCCTCAGAGACAGAACCTGTCAACAAGCCCCATCCGGTGTTCCGGTCCACCAAGTGAAGTTTTGTTGTTGTTGTTGTTTTGTTTTTTGTTTTTTGTTTTTTTTCAAGACAGGGTTTCTTTGTGTAGTCCTGGCTGTCCTGGAGCTCACTCTGTAGACCAGGTTGGCCTTGAACTCAGAAATTCACCTGCCTCTGCCTCCCAAGCGCTGGGATTAAAGGTGTGCGCCACCACTGCCCGGCTCCAAGTGAAGTTTTTTGTCCCAGGATTTTACACATGAGCACACAACTGAGTCTCTAGTACAGAAGTCAGAGAGTGGCCTTGAGCAACCCAGAAAAGCAAGTTACAGCAGGACACTGAGAGGAGCTGGAAAAGTCTATTATTAGCATTCTCCCTGAGACAAAATACCCAGAGGGGGGCAGGAAGTCAAAGGCTTTTTGTTTTTATTTGTTTCTTCATGGAGAGAGTGTCTCATCCAGACATGGTCACTTTGAACTTCTGATCCTCTTTTCCCTATCTCGGAAGTGCTGGGCTGGTTTATGTGGGACTGGGGATGGAAGCCAGTACCTGGTGCACACATGCTAGGGAAGCACTAGCTGAGCTACACCCCTGGCCTCAAAAAGACTTCTCAAAAGAAAAAGACAGCAGGGTGTGGTAGTGTACACCTGTAGGAAATGCTGAGGGGGCAGAGGCAGGAAGATCGCCAAATGAAACAAAACCTGAACAGAAGGGCTGGCAGAAAAAGTTGAGGTAGGCTCAAAGAATTAAAAAAAGCAACAACAAAGAATCCCAGCACTTGGGAGGCAGAGGCAGGCAGATTTCTGAGTTCGAGGACAGCCTGGTCTACAGAGTGAGTTCCAGGACAGTCAGGGCTATACAGAGAAACCCTGTCTCGAAAAAACAAAAAACCAAACCAAAACAAAACAAAACAAAAAAAACCCCACAAACAAACAAAAAACCAAAACAAACAAACAAACAAAAAAAAAACAAAGATTAATAGGAAAGAGAAAAAGATCAAAGGAGAAGTTCAGGAAGCTTAATATCCAAACAAGAGGCCTTTCAGAGACAGAACTCACAGGAACAACATGAGGATTTTTCTTGTGTTGATGGGCACAAGCCAACTGTCCAAACTGAATGGAACCAAGCACCTGGCAGAACGGGGTGTCCCTAGGTGACCTTATTACCATGAAACAACACGGGACAGAATAAAGGCAACACATGTTAAAATTCCAAATACTTCCAGAAGTGAGAGAGGTAAGAGTCAGAATGACAAAGGACTTTCAGTAGGATTAGTATATACTGAAATTCAAAGATAAAGACATCTGAGGGACCATGACCGACAGGTCTCAACCCACACCCTGCTACTTCATCTGTCAAGTTGTAAGGTTTGAATACAGGGTGCCTGCTGTTTTGTTGTTATCTTTAGATGTTAGGAAGTCTCAAGAATTTACCATCCGTGCCTCCTTTTTTTGGTTTTTCGAGACAGGGTTTCTCTGTGTAGCCCTGGCTGTCCTGGAACTTGCTCTGTAGACCAGGCTGGCCTCGAATTCAGAAATCCACCTGCCTCTGCCTCCCAAGTGCTGGGATTAAAGGCATGCGCCACCACTGCCCGGCTTACCTCATATCTTACTGGTTGGTAAAAACCAACATTAAAAACCAGAACTTAGCAGTTCTATGGAAAAAGAATCAGGACAACCTCACTGGGTTGGCGACACTGATGTCCCTTTAATGTGCATCGGGTCCTCATCAAAGCTTTTTAATCCCAAATCTGCAGCTTCCTCCTTCAATTTACATGATTTACATGATTGGTTGCTACAGGCTTCTGCATTGAAGACCCCCGACAAAGCTTTTTCATATCCAATGTACATTCTCACAGAGTCCGATTCCAACTGAAAGTAATTATTCTAAGAGGCTTTTTAGTGTTATTGTGCTATGGTACAGGTGACAAGTCTGTTCTCCTAAGGGTGGTGTGCCTCCTACACAGCAACCCTCAAATATTTGAGAAAACAAAGGGAAATGTCTACGGAGGAAACCATAGCCTCGTGTGATGTGAATAGAAGAGAAATGTGCCCCACACCCAGTCGGATCTCTGTAAGTGATCTGAGGTCCTAAACTAATAACCTACCAAGTTTAAGCCAAGCAGCAAGGCCAATTCCAGACTTAAGATATATGAAGGAAGTACTGTGCTTGCCAGAGAAAGACTGTAATATTTTATTTTATATAAGCAGGACAGCATCCTGATTAAAAGCATATGTTTGGACTCAAACTGCTTGGATTCAAATACTGGCTACACATTTAAAACTTGAGTGACTCCAGACAAGTTATTTAATCTTCATATGTACTGGCAGTCTCATATATAACTGAGAATAAAAATTATGAATCTCATATGCTTTTATGAATCTTTGGAAAGTTATGGTCCTTTTTAGAAATAGAGGTAAATTCACTGCCTCTCCTGGGAAGCATTTGGGGCTATTCCAGATGACATGTAGGGGAAAGAACAAATTCTTGGTAAGGTATCTTTAAGTCACTGCCCAACAATATACATTGCAAAATTTCCCTTGAGAAAAGTCTTTTTGGGTATGCTGTATGCAGTTTAAAAAAATAGGCGCTAGCTAATGTTCTTAATCTCTTCCAGAACATGCTGCATTTTCTAATGCAAACGCATTGTATGCTTCCCAATCAGACACAACTCTTTTGCATAAATTCATTTCCCTCTTTCTCTGTTCTAAGCTTGGGTAGATAAATGACTTTCCAATGAATGGTAATCTTCATGCATACGTTTTGAATGAATGAGTCCAACCCTGCTTTAAAGCCTTAGAAACCCATCATGCTTAGGCCATTTTCCATCAACATGCTCAGCTATGAGTTCAGTTTTTCCAGCACCCTCATAGACACAGTATAGAATATTACCATTAATGTAGGCACACTGGTTTTCCCTCAAGGTTCTTTCCGACTTCTTGATCATCTCGTTGGATTTTTTGTCAGGCCAGTCAAACAATGTCTCCTTTAGATTTCCTTGTAGCAGCTTCAAAAAGCAGTGGGAGTCCGTGTGGTCGTGAATGCTGCTATATATGCACAAAACGACAGATGAACTCAGTGGTTGGTCCAGTACCCCATTGGTGGAGCTTAAACGGATACGCTGTCAAGAAGCTCTCTGGACCTAATTAATTTCAGATGCTATGTTTTAAATCTATCAATTTCCAATTCAGCATTATTATTCTGGGCACAGTAACAACACAGCATCCACATCAAGGCATGTGACTTACAGTTTTGATGTAAATTCCCAGTAAAGAGCAGCTTATGTTTTAAAAGTGTTGTCACAGCAACATGGTAACAAAACTCAGAAACCTTTCCTTTTATTTTTTCCCCCAATACTGTTTTTTGTTTGTTTGTTTTTGGTTTAGTATTTTTTTATATAATATTTGCTTTGTTTACTGGTGCCTTTGAGACACAGCTTCATTATGCAGCTAGGACTGGCCTACAATTCATGATCTTCCTTGTTAGACGGGAGGATTACAGGTTTGCTGGGATTTCAGGTATGACACAATGCCCAGAGAAAAAATGCAGTTTTTAATAACTCGTTTAAGCTGAGCTAGAGTTTGACAGTGAAAAGATATTAGGAGTGGAAGTGTGCTTGAAGAGGGTGTGAGGTCTTGGATTTTATCTCTGGCATCACACACGGAGACGCACCACACACACACACACACACACACACACACACACACACACACACACGCACACTCAGGGAGAGGTTCATTAGAGACATTTTTCAAAGAACAAACGAACTCATCCTATAATTGACCACCTTAGAGTCATTGACTATTTTATGTGTTTCCCTCCACAGGCGGTCCCTCTTTTCTTCTTTGTGTGTGAGGGAGGATGGATATGCGTGCACTGCCTACTTATCCCAAAATGATGACATAAGGTATCCTTAGTATTAACATCTCACAGACTTGGAATAGCCTACCTGTGATGATCTTCTGATACTGGTGGGAGAAAGCAAACTGTATATTAAATAAAAAGGGATTTATTCATGGGATCTTAGGGCAAACAGTATTTAGGTATGTGACGTCATAACAGCTGCAAGGATGATTAAGATACACAAGTGTATATAATTTTTAGGATTTATATCATGGTGAATTCTGCTACTGTTTCAATGTACCATAAAAGAACTGTTTCCTGAGTCCAAATGCTCTAACCCTAGCCTTGCTAATCTGTTTTTAAAAACTACTGAATGAATGACTGCTACAGGGTACCATTTCATCAACTGTTCATTTCAGCATTTGCTCCCTAGAGATCTAACGCCCCAAAGCCTTGTAATTTTGCATTTCTTTTCTCTCATCAAAAATGTGTCTGGATTATTTTTTTGAACAAAGCCTGACACATTTCGTTTAAAAATACACTAATATCCAGTCGGTAACAAGGCTGACAAATGTATAAGCTACAGACAAGGAAACAAATGTTAGCGCTTTAGTGTTAGTTTAAATTCCCTTCCTGGTAAAGAAGTTAAACAATAAACTGGGAGTAGAAAGACTTTTTCTGAATTTCTGACATGTTTTCCTACTTCCAAATCTTGCCGGTTTGGTCTTTGGTCCCACAGTTGTTGACACACCTCACACACTACAAAGGTCAGGGTTAAACATAGTTCCCAAAACCATTTAACTCCATAGTAGACAGAGAGGTTAAATTAAGGTGAGTATTTTTCTCCTTTTGAAATGTTACTCATTTGGGAAAAGAGGCTTGTTTCTGTTTATCTATCTATCTATCTATCTATCTATCTATCTATCTATCTATCTGTGTGTGTGTGTGTGTGTGTGTGTGTAAGAGTTCTTTCTCTTGTGAGAGTTGGTTCTCTCCTTTTACTCAGTGGGTTCCAATAATTGAACAGAGTCTCATTATTCTTTGTAGGAAGCACATTTACCCACCAAGCCATCTCTCTGGCTTTAATGTACATAGTGCATGCCTGAAACTCCAACCCCCATGCTAACTCCATGCTGAGATTAGGGGACAATGTAAAGAACGAATTCTAAAATGTGAATTGCTCATCCTTTTACGTTGGTGGTTAGCCTGGCACTACTTACTGTTCATATGCCGGGACAGACATTGTAAGAAATACCTTGAATGGGGATGGGGTGCAGCTCAGCATTAGAAGGTAGAATGCTTGCTTAGTGTACAGAGACATGCATTTGATTCCTAGCATTGCAAAACATGGAGTTTTAAAAAAATATTTATTTATTTTTGAGACAGAGTCTCGGTGTATAGCCCTTGCTCTCCTATAACATAACTTAGACTAACTGAACTTTGAGGTTCAGTTCAAGAAGTTGAGAAAATGTGCAAAATAGAAGTGTGTGTAACCTCAACTTCATGAAGAGCTTGTCACAAGCACATATTCACATTAGCATAGAGTACACACCAAATGTGACTTCACCGTAGTGACATAAATAAGGCTTTTTATAACTACCCCGAACTCACAGACATCCATCTGCCTCTGCCTCTTATGCTGGGATTAAAGGTGCGTGTCACAACACCTGTCCAAAACATAGATTTGTCTAAGAAAAGTACTCCTGAAAGTGGGAGGTCTACCCAAAGGCATTTGAATGAGGGAACTGTTACTGCATTACCTGCCATGTCCTTCACCCCAGCACAGAATCATCAGATTAAACTTCCCGTTTCCTTGATCCACAAGATTTCGAGTATACCTAAAAAGCAAACATGTTCCAGTTTGAATCTGCTGAGGTAAGTATTAGGAAAAATAAGTCAAACCAAGTATCATTTAATTTATTATCATTAATTACTATAGACAGGGTCTCATATAACCCAGGCTGTGACCTCACAGTGTAGCTGCTGATTTTAACCTCTGGTCCTCCTGCCCACACCCCACCCCAGTGCTAGGGTTCCAAGCATCCCTATTAGGCCCAGTCTTACTTTCCATTTCCTGTTTATCTTTCATTCAAATGTAGAAGTTCAATAGGGCTTAGGGTCTGTTCTTTTATTTAAAAAAATTATTAAAATCTAAATTAAAATTTTATTTTATAAGTTAACTAATTAAATTTCCTCTCCTATATTACATTCCGACTGCAGTCTACCTTCCTTCCTCTCAGGGAAATGCAAAATAAAACCAAAAACCAAAAACATCAACAAAAAAAAAACATAACAAAACCAAACAAACCAATCTTTCACCTTTTTAAAAACTATCCAGGACAGGATAGATCACAGAACCATAAAACTCATTTAAGCAAACCCGTTTTCTCTCCACCATCAGTTCACACCCACTTAATGTTAACGTGTGTTCTGGAATTAAATCTACAGTTCAGTTTTGCTCACACAGCCATCTAAAAATAATGAGCACCAGTTTGCTTCCTTAGACCCCAACAAGTTATGGGCCACTTCAATATGCACATTTTGGTCTTTGTTTTCGAAGCAAGGAAGGCATTATTTTTAAAAGGCAGTGCTTAGCCTCCAGATGCATTCCCTGGAAATGGAAGACGCCATTCAAAGGTCCACTTGCTCTCGTGCTTTCAGAGTGGAACAGCTGCCCAGCCCGGTGTGCCTGGGAGCATGAGTACCAACCCATGTTCTACCTTGATAAGACCTGAATACAGTTTTCCAATTCAAAGTCCAGAATGAACCCAAACTGTCTTCCAGAGCTGAGTTTGACTTCTCTGTATTTTATGCCTTTTTTCCCTGTGGTCCAGGAAGAATGATAAGACCTTTCTGTATTTTGAAACACTGACTTTACTGAGGTAGCTGCTCAGTCTTTACTACCAGTATGAATAGATACGAGGGGAGAGATAATGCAAATCTCATGTTTCTCCTGCTTATCAGTTCAAACTAATAAAAGGTAGCGTTCTCAGGGAAGGTATTTGGAAGGCCCATAAGGACTCCAGGAAAGAATGTTGCCATTGTGTGGGCATTTTCCCCACTTCTAGTAGCTAAAGTCGGCTTTGAGGACTGAGGTTTCACTAAAGGACTGTTCTAGAATTCTGCCCGGTTTTACTACTAAGGCTCTGACACAAACCCATTCAAAGGCACTCATAAGGAAAAGTTCTGCACAAATAAGCTGAGGGCTGAAGTAAGACCAGAACAAAGGCTACATTAGGTCAGAATACTAAACCATTTACTATTATAATTGCCAGGGTGGAAAAATCCAAACCAAAACCACCATCTTAAGGATATTTGAACTCTCAAGTTGTAATTCAGTCCAAATGGTTCCTTTGTTAGCATCTAACCAGCAAAGCTGGCTGGCTGTGAGATTCATTCTAGACTGCTGTTTCTAAGGGTAAGGAAAGGGTTGTTTGTTCACTTAGTCATCTGTTACCTCATGCCCTCCAGGCCGCTGTCCTCCGGGCTTGTCCTCTCTACCATCCCCCAAACTCAGGGCCAGGTGCTTGCAGGATATGAGTCTTCAGAGAGTTGCTAAGTACTATAAAATTCATTATTATTATTATTGGCTTTTCAAGATAGGGTTTCTCATGCAGCCTTGGCTATCCTGGAACTCTCTGTAGACCAGGATAGCCTCAAACTCACAGAGGTCTGCCTGCCTCTGTCTCCCAAGTGCTGGGACTAAAAGCATGTACCACCATAGTCCAGACTATTATTTTCTTTTTAGCTATTTGTCTCCCTTATATTCTAGCTCCTTATGACCTAAGAAGAGGCTGTACACATACCCTTTTATCAAAATAAACAGTGTTTCTGCAGAACACCCCTCTTCTCCAGAGAACTCAGTCTGGATGTACTGGAACACACACAGCCTTGCTCTCGGTCCCCAGATCACAGATGGGGATCCTAGGCACTAAGGGACCATAATACCATAGACTTCACTTCTGATGGCCCATCTCCCTCTCTTACTTTCTCTATAGCCCACCCACATCCCACTCAGGACTTCACCTTATTTTAATGAATGTGCCTTGGGTCAAACAAGAAGTACCAGGCAATGCCATTGTTCTACAGAGCAGGAGCTGAGAGCAGCACACCTGGTTAATTTCTCTTGGACAATGCCATATCCAGCCAGATATGCTACTATAATAAAAGAATTTGTCATAGAGCAGCGGTTCGGTTCTCAACTGTATTTTTGCTTTTTTCATAAATCTAATTTTGCTACTGGTATGAATTGTAACATAAATATGTATATTTTCTGATGGTCTTAGGCGACCCCTGTGAAGGGTTCATTCAACCAAAGAGGCTGTGACCCACAGGTTGAGAACCCTGGTCTAGGGGAAGTTGCTTAGCAGTTTAGAACCCAAGTGGCCTAAATTGTGCATTGCATAGTGGAATGTGGAATCATAGAACATTGGAACGGTATAAGATTTCTGAATGTACAGCCAAAAATTAATTCCAAATAAACTGGAATGTGAAATATATCAGTATCTGGCAACCCTCGCCTGTGTCACCACATGACTCAATAGTAATCTTGGTTCTTTAAAAAAATATTTATTATTAATGTGTGAATCATGCATGTGTGCATTTGGGCACATGTGTGCTGTGGTGCTAGTGTGAAGACCAGAGGGCATCTTTTTGGAGTTTAGCTCAGGCTGTGAGCTGAGGTTTGCCCGACTTGCCTACCTCCACATTCCAGGTGCAAGTTTCATGCACAGCTATTGCTTTTCATGTTTAATAATCTTTCACTCAGATGTAAAATCAAAATAACAAATATTCAGCAACATTTCTTTATGTAAAAGTAAATAATCCATCTTGTTAGTATGCACATTTGCTTTAATTATTAATAAATGATAAAATTACATGTATGCCAATTTAAAAAAAATATGGTTGACTTCCAACAAATATTTCTATTTTATATACCTGATACAAGGAGCTATGTAAAAATTTTTCAGGTCAAAGGGGCTGCAGGTGGCCCTGGTTCAGTGTAGGCTCCTAAACAATAATGCAGAAACAGACCTTGTATAGAGTACTTAAACTCTTCTCAGCTGTTTTTTCTTTTGCTGATAAAACAGATAAGAACAGCTTCGTCTCTCACTAGACTTAATGATTGGAGGAGCACCTGGCCCACAAACTGGCCATTACCTGCCAGCATTTAAGAGCTAGACATATCAAGTGTACCCTTGCAGGACCTAGCCTGGAACTAAGTGACCAGAATCAAAGGAAATTGCTTAGGATTGCTTCCCAAACGCAAAATGCCGCCCTCTTTGTCCTTAGTTTTTACAAGTCACAAGTCCCGAAATACCGTTGACATGGTCCTTTCTGACAAAACTTTATTGTATATGTTACATGTTAAGGAGAGACGATTTTCAAGGAAGATCCCAAGTCTCTGCCATACTTTCCACCACCCAGTTTCCTCTTGCTAGCCTGTCTATCAAGCACAAGCCCGGAAGCTTGCTTTCTTCCACATACGACCTCTCAACCTCCAGGCTGACGGTTCATTCTGACTTAATCCCTAAGTCAAGGCTTCAAAGGTCCCACTCTACCAGACACCTCATTCAAGGAAGCCCGGAAAGTAGCGGTCTTTATTTAGTTTTCCCTTCCAGATTCTGGAAAACAAGAGCAAGAGAGGGCCAAAGGCTTGGGGGCTGCAAAAGCCATGATGTGCCCCTTTTGCAAAATCTGACAGTGGGTGAGCCAACCCCCAGTGGGACGGTAAAAGTGCCTTGGAAGAACTGGATAGGAACAGCTGGCAAAACCCGAGCGCTGTTTTACATGAAAGCATTCCAGGGTTGGTGACGGAGGACTGACTTGGGGTTGTGTCTCCCACTACCACCCTTTTCTGAATGTTTGGTTGGGTGATCTCCTGGAGAGTCCTCTGACCTTCTGCAGCCAGTTCTAGGCGGCTGCCCCACCGGAGCTCTAACAGGTGCCGGTGGGGTTCCCGTAGTGCAGTGCCAGTGGCGGCTGCAGAGGTGGGGTGTCTGTGTGTCAGAGGCTGAGGGCCAGGGTTGCGGAGTTTTGCGAGCGACAGAGCTGAAAACCTGAGAGCCGGGCGGGGGTGCGGTGGGGGCTCCCTTTCAACGGAGGGAACCTAGCTTTGCAGAAGCCCGAGCGCGCTCACCTGTATTGATCGAATTTGGCATACAAAGCCCACTCGGCGGGATTGCTCTCGTAGGCTTCCAGCACAGCCTGCACCTCCTCCACGTTGACTTCGTCCCCCGCGAAGAGCTCATGCAAGATGCGGATGAGGTCGGCCAGGGTCCGAGGCTTCAGCAGCTCGGTCCGTTCCATTCCCACAGGGCTGGGACGCGTTTCCTCAGGCCAGCTGCGGAGGTCGGGAGCGCACCGAGGACCCCGGCTGCAGGCTAGACAACCACACACACCCGGGACCCCGAACGCCGGGAACCCACCACCCTCAGAGCTCTCTTAAGGATATCAAGACTCAGGACCAGGAGTCACCGAAGACCAGCCTAAAGCCCCAACTGGTCAAGACTAAATCTGAGGAATCCGCCCTCCTGGGCCCTTTTTAAGCTCTTGGAGTCATCTAGAACGTACCAACCGCCTTCAGGGGGTGGAGTGAGGCGGGAGAGACCCGAGAAAGGGGCCGGAGGTGGAGAGAGCCAGAGGGAAGGCTCTGGCACAGCACTGTGTTTGAGCGCTCCAGCCCTCAGAAGCCCCACTGTTGCCCTTGCCTCATATTTGCGGTGAGCCCTGGGCATTTTCTCCCCCTTCCTTAGCGGCGGATTTTGGCCGCCCATCTTATCCCGATCCCACCTCCCGCGCTTGGTTTTCAGTGCACGTCGGTGTGTTTTAGATCTCTGTGGGAGATGCTGTGGAAAAGGAGCCCATCTTCCAAATGCAGCTAAGATGCCTGGGAAAAATCAACAATGGGATCCATTCCCAAGCCAGAGTGACTGTTCTGAACCTAAATGGTCTAAATTAATCTTTGCAAGTCACTTTGTAGCTCTGGTTGGCTGGCTGGTAGTAGCCCAGGCCAGCCTTAAAATCAAGAGATCTGCCTGCCTCTGCCCTCAGAGGGCTGCTGAGTTTCTTTCTTTCCTTCCTCCTCTTTCCTTCTTCCTCCTCTTCCTCTTCTTCAATGCAAATTGTACAGTAATGTATTGAGTAAGTTTTGACAAAGAATACCCGAGTTTCTAAGAGTGCATTCCAGGTGCTTTGCTTTTAAACACTGCCTGGTAAAGAGCTGAAGGAGCTAAGAGATGGTAAGAATCGGCCTTTCGGTGCAGTTGGGCTTGAGTGGTGGCGGTGTTTGCTACTGTGCACTCATTTAAAAGATTCTAATTAGATGACTTCAATTCAAGGCACATACACAGTGCAAACAGTTCTATGTCCTGGCACTTAGCATGCTCTGGAAACAGCACTGATTACGTATGGCTGAAAAATAAAACCCTAACAGACACAACTCAAAGTACACATTCCTTTGTTCCATTATAAATAATGATTTGGATTAAGAGTATAGACTTCTGTCCCCCTGCCCTTGCTGCTTCTCAGACACATGACATGACACTATTTGGGTCGCACGGTTTCACTTTGGCACACCTCTGCTTAATGCTATCATTCCACGTATGCCATTAAGGAAAACCATGGCTGTTGGGAGTCACCATGGCGTAAACTCCTGTAGTCCTAGCGCTTGGGAGGCAGAGGCCCAACTGCTGTTTGTGGACAGCCTGGGCTATAACCGTAGGCATGTCTCACAGCCCAAACAAGCAAACAACAAAACAAAACAAAACACCCAGAAACACCAAAGCAAACAAAACACACACCAGACCCCTTTGTGGAGTGTTCTGGAAGGTGGTTGGTTAACTATCTGGGATCAAGTTAACACATAGTTTTAATTGGTCACTCAAAACTTTTTCTTGTCAATGTCTGTCTTTGAGTCCATTTTACTTGATATTTGGAATAGGAGTTTAAACTGCTGTTTCTGCACTCTCCATTTTCTGAGCTTCCTCTCATTTCCAAAGCTCTTCCCAAACAGCCATACACACTATTCTCCTTGGCCTATGTCCATTTATTGCCTGTTTACACACTCCGGCATCTGGCATCTGATTTTATGTGACCAGCAAGCACATCCTCTTAACTCCTGCTGGCACCCCAAATGCAGTATTTTACAAGCTCCTCTAGAGCATATGTTCAAATTCTAGAGATGCTTCAGCAGGGCCTGACTCTGAGTCCTTTCTTGTTTTGAGACTTGTGGTTCACGATGTAGCTCAGGCTGCATTGAACTCATATATCCATTTCTGCCCCCCAAGTGCCAGGATCAAAGGTGTGTGCCTCCACGACAGGCTTCAGAGCTCCTTACAATTCCAGTAGGAATCAGGATGGGAAAAAAACAAACCAAAACCCTTGCACTTAGTATTCCTTGTTACAAGTATCTTGTAGGGATGGTGAGATAACTTAGCTGGTCTGTCTGGTGCTGATCATGCTAGCCTGGAGACCTGAGTTCAATCGAGAACGGATTCTACAAAGTTGTTTTGACCACCACACGTGTGCTCTGGCACATACACAGTAAATCAAAGTTTAAACAACACCTGAAATGTATCTGTCAGTCAATCTGTTCTTACCATGTCTCCTTCAACTATTCCTTCTGTTGTTTTCTAAGTGAACTCTTTCCCTTCTGAACTGCAGCAATCATTGCCTTCCTCAGGCATACAAACCTTGGGCACTTCCCGGCAGCCGTTATCGTTACTGACACCATTCACAAAAAATAGAGTAAGAATTTCTAGAATAGGCTCCACTCACTTTTGAGATTAGGTCTATGTTGCCCAGGCTGTCTGGGAACTCAGTAGACTTAAACCATCAATTTCCCACTAGATATAATTATCAATTGTCATGGGCCATCTTATTATATATGAGCATATCTATGCAAATATCAAGATCCAGGTAGTTCTACTAAACTGATTTGCTAAGGGCAACAACTGTAGCTTTTTAAGATACTTGCCTGTGGACAGCACTCACAGGAGCTACAAGAACTAGAGTTCTAGAAAGAATTCATTTGCCCACAAATGGAAAACATTTCAAACAGCATGTGCTGAGCCAACGAAGTTCACACAATCCAAATTCTGTTTTAAGTTGCTGCCCTCAGATGGTTTACAGTCTAAGAGAAGAGATGAGGCACAGCAGTGCACACGGAGATAGGCAGATACCGGCAGTGTACTTATACAGTGGAGACATATAAAGCGGGGGAAGCTGGGTAGTGAGGAGTTTCCAGTTTGAAGGGTGTCCAGGGGAAGCCTTCCTTAAAAGCGATGCTTGAGTAGGGAGGGACAGAGATGTCAGGTGCATGTGTCTTAGAGATACTTCCAAGTGGAGAAAACATTAAGTGCAAAAACCCTTGGGATTTTTAATGTCTGGATTAGCATAGACTAGCTGTGACCCGCAGACTATAGAGAAGGGGGCAGGCTGCAAACCCAGTGGGCTGTTGGGGCAGGAGAGATAGACAAGAAACAGACGAACAGGCTCTGAAGGTAAAGCTGTCAGGAACTGCAGACTGGGCTGGATTGGGAGCAGAGGACCTGGAGAGGAGGAAGGGTGTGTGTGGTGTGAATCCAGATGCGGCACCTGGAAGCACATGGCAGTCAGGGATGTAGACTGGCATGTTACAGGATGGCTCTGTAACAAAAAGACCCATTTCCAACTGAACAGTGCTTCCTGGATACTAGAAGCAAGCGTGTGAGAACTTCTGTTCATTTCCTATGATTCCATAGTTCCCAAGAACTATGGGAGTTAAATTCTACGATTTCTCCTCATGGCCTTTCCCGTTTGATCTTTCATGCACTGAAACTAAGAAAACAAGTAAAGTCAGTGTTTTTTCACTTTCCATTATTTCCAAAACAAGGGGGGGTGGTGGTGGGGGGAAACAAACTGAACACCTTCAAACCCTTAAGACTTAAATTTAAATAAGAAAACCTGCACCGGGCAGTGGTGGTGCACACCTTTAATCCCAGCACTTGGGAGGCAGAGGCAGGTGGATTTCTGAGTTCGAGGCCAGCCTGGTCTACAGAGTGAGTTCCAGGACAGCCAGGGTTATACAGAGAAACCCTGTCTCGAAAAACAGAAAAAAGAAAACCTGCTTACTCCATTACAAGTGTCATGGATCAAAGTTAAAACATCCTTTTTTCTTTTGGATACTGGCACCACAATCCCCTAAAAATGGAAGGACGGACCTACATTCCAGCCAGCAAGAACAGCAAGACTTTCTTCCCACCACCCGGGTTTGCTTTTAATTACTGAATGATAGGCACCTGAGGTTTTATTTAGAGTTTTTAATCACCCACGGCTTTCCCACACTTGTTAGCCATTTCTCACTTTTTAATTATTTGGGATCTAGGGTTACCCCAGGGCCTGCATTTTCTTTCTGCTCATCGTGTTTGCCTTACCCCAAATGAATCCGTGTTTTCTGTTACCTTCTGCTGTATAGAAGCTAAAGATTTCCTTTATTGCTTCTGAAGTTAAAGCACTCTTAATTCTGTCACTGAAAAGAAACAGATGACACCCCTCCAATTCCCTTTCCAAGTCTCATAATCACAGAGTGGAGGGTGCCATGGCAGCATGCAGCTAGGTTCTGTCACAGTTGTGGCTTTCTCTAAGTGTTCTTGTGAGGAGGGGCTCTCCTGGAGTCACTCACACAGACTTAAGAATTCAAAATCCCAATGAGTCCTGAAGGAGTTGAGGCTTGAAGGAGTGAAGGTGTTAGTGAGTCCCTGGAGGAGCTATAGAAACAAAGATCAACAGGAAACCAGCGAGTGACTAATTCAATATGGGCCACAAAGCAGAAAAATGCTGCAGGGGAGTATTAGGACAAAGTACTAAGTTTCCCCAACATTTTCCCTGTCATTAAATGGCCTGCAGCTGGCTTTTTCCTGCCCAAAGCTTACCCAACAGATTATAATACTTGGAACACAAACTGGGATCTTCTTAAGACACTATTCATTCTTATTCCCACCCTCTGGCCATGTAATGCTACCTATGTTAAAGCTATGTAATCGGAGGCAGTGCTTACAGTTTTCAGTTTTCTCATCTGGTTAGGGACCATGACAGAAGCCCTCTTAGGTTAAAATGTCTAGGAATTAATTAGACTCCAGGAAGTATCCAATCTTATTTTATGATAAATCACTTTTTAACTTGCTTTATGTCCTAAATATTAAAAAAAAAACTCTCATAAAATCTTTAGCATAAATAATTTTAAGGATAGGCTTATTTGAATTAAGCCCCTATGTGGGATATTCTACCCGTGTCCTATATACTCTGTGCTGCTGTGCCTCTGCACAGTGACATCAACTGTGGCATTACTACACTTGTACACATGGAACACTGAAAATAGAGACTGAAGGCTCCTTCCCTTCCTCCTAAACTTCAATTGCATCTGACTTTATGCTGTTCAGTCACCCTACCACTCCCAAGCTCCCAGAGTGTTATAACGTCACTGCTAAAAATTATTTGGGCAAATACCAACAGACGATGTAAAATAAGTCTGATAAAACTTCCTGAGTGCTAGGCAGCCCTACACAAAGGCTACTGGGGAAAGAAAACAAATACGGTATACATATTTAGTTAACTTTTGATTTTATGTGATAATAAGTTATTCTGATAAAAATGTTACAAATTCAAATTCAAGTTTATTTTTTATTTCATAAGAGGTAATAAGCATTCTGTCATCTTGAATGAATACCAGTCAACAATAAATTCAACAGATTTCTCCTGTTAAATATCTACCATTATGTTCTTTCAGTCACTTCTTATCAGGCAAAGCTAGAACAGATCTTTTCCCTTTCCAACTGACATTGTTCATAAATCCATACATCCCAGTTTTCAGGATGTAAGGTGTTTTCCTAAGCCTGTACTGTGCGTAACTCACTGTCCATAGTTCTCTGTGAACTATTACCTGCATTACCTCACTACAAGAGGTGCTGAGAAAGAGGATGTCCAAAATCCACACCCTCAGGCAAAAGACAAGTGAGCAGCACTGTACAGTGTTCTCCCACAGCATCTTCCATGGCGCACAGGCTGAGGGCTACTCTAAAGCACACTCTAGGGCTTAAGAGTTAAAATGAGCCAGGTGCAGTGGTGCCCAGCCATAAGCCTGGTGCCCAGGAGCCTGAGGCAGGTCAGCCTGAGGGACACAGCCAACCTCAAAGGCAGAACAACAAAAAGGGCAGCAATTCAGGTCCTCAACGGTTTTCCTTTTTATAAAAAATACATTTCTATTCACACCTTTGAAAGTAAACATTTGGAATTCTTACATACTTTAAACCCTGTAATCCTCATTGGACATATCATTTATTGAAATGCTTTTTTTTCTTCAGAGAAAGGAAGAAGAGTTAATTTCACGTTTTTTTGAGACAATCTTATTCTGTAGCCCACAGTCTTAAACTTTCAATGTTCTTGCCTCCACTTCCTCAATGCTAGGTAAGCGTGTGCTGCCATGTGTGCTTCTGACTGGAAATCTTTAAGACTCCTATGGAGCTGGGTGAGGTGGTCTATCCCTTCAGTCTCCACACTCAGGAGGCACAGACAGGCACACTGATCTCTGTGAGTTCTAAGCTAGGCAGATCTACATAGTGAGACCCAGTCTCAAAAAAAAAGTTTGACATAAAATATGTAAGAAAAAGGTTAAATGTTAGCTCAAGCAATGGCCAGGCTAACATTACCAGTGACAGTTGTACTCCTTTTTGTGATGGCATGAAATATACATAAAGTTGGACACTATTTTTCAACCATCAACTCCAAATGCTTTCTATTTGGAAAACCCAGTATGAACACCCAATGAATGCTGGAGACGCAGCTCAGCAGAGCCCGGGCCTTGAGTGCACAAGGCACGGGGAATGATCCCAGGCCTGCAAACATCCAAACTAAAAACACAGAGCTGAGAGGGAGGGTTGGGATGAAATGGGAACTTGGTGCTGCTTGGTTTCCCAAGTCAGCTCCTCTGACACAAAAGTGACAGTGGGACACACTGGGTGGGGCTTGAGAATCTTTTTGGGATAAGTTCTTTTGCAGTCCAGCCTAGCTGTGGACTCATGGTCCAATCCTCCTGCTCAGGTTTCCTGAGCGCTGAGCCCGCAGGTGTGGATCACAGCGTGCAGGATGAGGCTAAGAACCATAAGCGACAGGATGAAGGGTTGAGACTCATTGCTCACGGTT
Organism: Uromys caudimaculatus; assembly: GCA_028551405.1. Classification (NCBI taxonomy): domain Eukaryota; kingdom Metazoa; phylum Chordata; class Mammalia; order Rodentia; family Muridae; genus Uromys; species Uromys caudimaculatus. The sequence goes on from CM052715.1 coordinate 32,451,551, forward strand.
TGTAAAACCGTGTCCCTGTGCGATCAATTTTACGCCATGCCCATCCCCTAAGTCCTCCAGGGTGTCAACACAGCTGCTTTCTCCACTACACATTCACTAGACACTAGGTTCAGCAGTCTTTCCTCAATCACCAGGCAAAGATGTGAAAACTGTCAAGCCTTTTTGCCAACTGGCTGCCCTCTACTGGATCTCAAGATCAGTGCACTCTGTTCTACAAAGCAACACATAAATGTAAACATTCTACATCCCAAACAGAGGTCTCCCGAATAAGGAAAAAAACCGAAATTACCTCAAAATACAAACCCTTCAGTAAAGTTTTTACCATGGAATCAACCCAGTGCTAATCCCATAAGTAAATAACTTCAGTCATCCTGAGACCCTGCAGTACACACAGAATTCCCATCTCCTTTCTAACCCTGGAACAGGAGTGTGGGAGTAATGGGACACTCTAATGGCCATCTCTTATGATGATTCTATGGTGACACAAACTCATTCGTTAAGTCTATTTACTCTACGATGTTTTCTTACACATAAACACAAGCCATAACAGATTCATGCTGAATATTTGATAGTCATTAAGTCTCTTCTCACAGCATCAAAACTTCTCTGGATTTTTTTCTTCTGTGAAAATATCAAGTTGTTCACTTGTGCCTCATCCCCATGCCTGTGATTTGCAGTAATGTAGGACGAGTTTACCATCACTGCCAAAACACTACAAAAAAGAAAAAGACAACATATCAAAACACCAATTCTGTTAGAGTAAGAAGATTTCTATTGGGCTGGTGAGACGGCTCAGCAGTTAAGAGCACTGGTTGCTCTTAAAGGTCCTGGGTTCAATTCTCAGCAGCCAGTGGCTCATGTCCATCTCTGAGGGGATCTGCTGCCCCTTTTTACCATGCAGTTGTAAATGTAGACAGAGCACTCATACATTAAACACACAGAAAGTTCTGTAACATACTACCTTTTCCAAAGACACCTCCTCCTATCATATATACCAGTATCTGGAGACATTCAACAAGAACAGGGCGCCCTGGGTATGGCTTAAATCCTTTCACTGTCTTCACAACACCTGAACATGGAGGATCTTCTGCTCTTTCCCAGCAGTGCTAGTCTATTAATGATTATTGCCAGGAAGCAACACTGTTGAATAAGGTTATTTTAGTGCATTTTAATCAATTTTTTGTAGCTCTCAACTATAGACAGTAATGAATAATGCAGAAGTGATACTGATTAGACTACATTCCTAAGAAAAGAAAAAGATGACGTTTAAAGAGAACGTATTCTTTGCTTGTTTAAGCTTATCTTATTAAGATTTTATGCTCAAAGTCTTCACGGTACAACAGAACAAGGTTCTCTTTCTCCATGATAATTAAGATGGCATGCTACCTCTTAAAAATGTAAATTAATAATCCATACTATACAATAGACATGGGACCTGTGGGGTGAGAGTACTTACCTCATATAGAGTTCCAACTTCTTGGTCTGGGGAAGGGGCAAAGGACTGATTCACATAAATAAACTATAGGGAAGAAAGAAAAAAAAAATGTATTCAAAATGGTATCCTAATACAAGGCTTTGTTACCAGCTTTTTGTAACTAAGACACTTTTAAATACTGTGTGTGTTTGTGTGTACATGTGTGTTTGTATCAGAGATGGATGGACACTGTGTGTGTCTTCCTTGACTGGTCTCTTGCCTTATTTTTTTGAGACAGCTTCTCTCTGAGTATGGAGATTATTTAATGGCTAGAGAGGCTGGCCAGTGAGATCCAGGATCTACTCACCTCCCCCAGCAGGCATTGAAGTTACATATATGAGAACTGGGTCCTGAGTTTACATGTAGGTGCTGGGGATTGAACTCAGGTCTTCATTTTTGTAGGGGGAAGGCACTTTATAGACTGAACTATTTCCGCAGATAAATACATTTTAAGTAATTTTTCACAAATAGTTTTTGAAAGGCTATTCAAGATACTATACCAAAATGCACAGGATTACCAATGAGTTCACAACCAGTCTACACAGGGAGACTACCTCAAAAGCCAAAAAAATCCCACTGAGCCATAATACAGGATAAAATTTCTTATTATTTCACATATGCTGGCAAAATTAATACATTTGATATTAGGCATTTTCCTTGGGTAGCTTACATTTTTCTTTGTTTTTGACCTTTACTACTTTTGAAACATTTCAGGGGTACTGAACTTCAAGCTGTACACTACTAGTATTAATTACTTGCAGACAAAAAGAATTCATTGTTCCAGACTTTAGTTTAATCTGTTTTAAATTAAAATATTTCTAGTACTTAAAAAATTCCTAAAGATATTAAAGCAAAAGGTCACCGTACCAGAGATGCTTTTGATCAACTTTTTTTAGAAACCAGAAGGAAACTAGAAGGTAACATCCAACATTCACCTCAAGATCTAAGAATAAAATATTTTAGGCTTAACAATCTTGATTCTTTCTCTTTTTTAAAGAAACAGTATGTTATTTATACAACAATAAACACTAGTTAATTTATTCTCCTGCAATACTGAAATGAGGCAGTTAAGTGTCCTGGACCTAAATACAAATAACATTTTATAGCCTATCCTATGTATACGAATGGTACTGAAAATGAAAGTATTTGAATCTCATGGGGTCAGTGAAAAGATAGAATACATACTGAGCAACAGAACGCCAAGCATAGCGATGTGTTTAAGTGATGACTTAGTGACTGAGGGACTACATACCATGGTCCTGTAAGATCCTACCTTCATGTAACGTGCTGTTTTAGTCTGCATAACCATACTCTATGATGTCCACACAAGAACAAAACTGTCTAATAATGCATTTCTCAAATGTCTCCATTGTTAAATGATGTGAGTGCTTGATATGCAAGCATGAAGACTTGTGTTCTATCCCTCATATATTCCACAAAAAACTAAGCATGGTAGAACGTGCTTGTAATCCCAGCACTGTGGAGCTAGAGACAGGTAGACTCCTGGGACTTACTGGCTGTCCAGACTAGCCTACTTGGTGAACTTTAGGCCAATTAAACTGTCTCAAAAAAAAAAAAAAAAAAAAAAAAAAAAAAAAAAAAAAATCCAAGATGAATGGCAAACAAAGCATGGCACCAAGGTTCTTCAAATAAACAAACCTGTTCCTACAAACACCACCCCAATGAAGCGCTTACCATATACTACACTGTGAAATAGGTAGACACCTCTTAGTTCTTTCACAGTATGTAAAAGATATACTGTTTACCCTACGAATAGGAGAACAAAAGTAATATTGAACCAAAGTAAATTAAACCCCAAACTTTACTAATGTAAAATGCTCTATGACAAATATTTTTGCATGAATATTCAGTGATATTTTGAGGAAAGTAATTAAAAGCCCAGGCTTTAAAAAAAATTCCTGGTCAGCAGTAACAGTAATAATAAAGATACTGTTAATGGGACTTGACAGGGTTAGGGCACTTCCTGATGACCTGAGTGAGGTATTTTCAGGAACATGGTAGAAAGAGAAGCCATTTCCAAGTATTGTCCTGATCTCTACATGTACATCCCAACCCCAAGAGTCTTAAAAGATAAACATTAAATAATAAAAAACAACTTTTTAGGTAGCAAAATGAATCCAAATTTATCTTATTCTAGAGCTTCTCAAAGGATCTTCTGATACAGTACATAGGTCTCACCACCAAAAGAGAGGAGAGAACAAAAGTAGCTTTGTATGCACATGGGTCACTCTCAGCTGCCTAGACGATCTTGTGAATTTTTATAGGCAAACAACCATTACTGTCTTCATACCAACTGTTCTGAGGCCACCAGTTTAAGGAACTTTTTGATGAAGTCAATGAGCCCTTGGATGGTCCGGGTTCTCTCCACAGCCCATTTCTTTGTCTTCATTATAGGAGTGTCTCCTACGGCCTTCAGCAGGATGTCAACTTAAAAAAAAAAAAAAGACAATTGTACTGAAACATCTGATGGAATGTGATGTCTAACAGTTCAGAAAGCTTAAACCGTTTGTCTTCATAGTTCATGTAATTAGTACTCTGGAGCTACGTCAGAGACAGAAAGATATTAGATTCTTCCACAATTTTCCCCCTCAATCCTACAAAGTTCTCCCTATAGGATTAAACTTAAGACACGCTTTGGCACAGCAGAATTCTAAAGATAAGACATACAACTGGCCATGATATAAAACAATACCCAAACAGCCAAGAGAAACACGTCTCTCGCCCTTTAACTGGTGGTAAAAGTGGAGTGACGGCTCAGGTGATCCTGCTGTGGTCACTGAGACACGGCATGCCCTCCTAGAAAGCAATATGGTAATATATATCTAACATATAGATATGCCTTGACTCAATAACATACTACTTAAGAGTCTTAAAAAGCTTGAGATGTATAGAGATCCACGTAGAAGGATGTCACCATCAACGCATATATTTTTTACAGGAAAAAGTATAAATTTATATATTCAACATACACATATGGATGGGTTATGAGATGCTTTATGACAGAATTTATAAAGAGACACATTCCAAACTGGGTCCAAACTGCAGCTCTGTCACTTGTTAGAGTTATAAGCTTTGTAATTTTTCATTCTCAAAACCCTGTAACACACCTACCTCCTCACAAGGTTGAAGTGATGACTGAGTTAAGTATGTATACAACAGGACCCAGACCATGACTTATAGTCACTGAGCTTTAAGATTATAACATAGCTGTTTGAAAACAGATTATACATAGGAGCAGGTAACAGTTGAAGTTGACAAAATGTGCAAAATAAAAGTTATGTGCATGCAACCTCAATGTCATTAACAAAGTATTACAAACACATATTCATATTAGTATCGATACACATTAAACTGTTTTCATAGTAGTGACATACGGCTTTTTGTAAATACCAATTTTTTTACACTTAATTTTCTAATAATAAAAAATTATTACTGTTGAAAAAAATGCAACAGGGAGGAGGGGGGCGCAAAAGAAGTTTCAAAGATTCAAATAAAGATATGTGAGCCAAGACTGATATCCTTAATTAAGGTTATGTCCTCTTAAGAGACATCTACAACAGCCTTGAAAGAGCAGTACCACCACTATCACACTTGCCCCATTTTTTTGTATTCAGAGTTGGGATCAATTTATCCAAACTTCCTCTTGAAGCCAGGCGTGGTGATACAGGTTTTTAATCCTAGCCTCAGGAGGCAAAGGCAGGCAGGCTGGTCTACACATTGAGTTCATGTTTCCTCCTGAAATAAAATACAGGCTCCTAGAACATATAATAAGCTTATCTTCCTAAAGAACAAAGTAAGCATCCTTTCATTATTTGGGAACACTGGATGAGTTGGAAAGGAGTTAGCCTACCTTTCATACCTTCCTCCCCAGTTCCCGCAACCCCTGGAGCAATCAATAACTCAGTAGCAATTAGGCACAGTTGTACTACTGAGGAAAGAAGACCTAGAGGGCAAGAAGCTAGAGAAGTGTTTATAATTCCCCAAGCGATTTGCTTGTAGCTCAGAAGCCTGGCTACATGCTAGCATCAACTAGAGATCAGTTAATATACACAGCAATCAAACTGAAATCTTTTGCAAAGTAGGATCTTAGTGCTGGTATTCAAAAGCTTGGTCAAGTAAGCCTGTTAATACTGTGCCACCAGGGCCTTTTTCATCAAATTGTCTACAAAAGGATAAAAATAGGAATTCAGCCGGGCAGTGGTGGCGCACGCCTTTAATCCCAGCGCTTGGGAGGCAGAGGCAGGCAGATTTCTGAGTTCGAGGCCAGCCTGGTCTACAGAGTGAGTTCCAGGACAGCCAGGGCTATACAGAGAAGAAACCCTGTCTCAAAAAACCAAAAAAGGAATTCAATCTGTCACAAACAAAACAAAATGACCAAAAAGTAAAGGAAAAATAGGAAAATATAGACCTAAATAAACACAATCATCTCAGGCAATATCTTGGATTATGGGTCATTTTCTAGTTCTCTCTTGTACAACAATCATCAGTGTGAAGGACTAAAATTTTGACTTAAACATTTATATTTTTATTTGTTTTTTGAGGGAGCACAGGCTGGCCTTGAACTCAAAGATCTGCCTTCCTCAGGCTGCTGAGTGCTCGGATTAAAAATGTACTTCACCACTTTCAGCCTCAGGTTTCCATCTTAAAGAAAACCTCTGAAAGTCAGCTCCATGCAGTTAACTGAAGAAAAAAAATGGGATTTTTTTAAAAAACAGTGGTGGTTCTTTTTCTAAACACTCATAGTAGTACATCATGAATACATGACAAATTTCCTCCAAATCTTTTTAAATTTTTCTTTCTTGTTGAGATAGGGATTGAACTCGTGGACCTTTTGAAATGCTCTACTACTGAGCTCCATATGCCTGCATCCCCAGGAGCAGTGCTGGGAGACAATTCTCCCAGGCAGCATAAACAAGGTGGTAAGATTAAGGAGCAGAGACCATACCCAGATCTACATTTTGTCTCTGAAAGGAGAACAGATAAGGACAAGGTTTACTTTTTCCTTGAAATATGTTTATTTGCTGATTTTTCTTATAGTCAACTCTAACTCCACAGTGTTCAGTACAAGTTAATCTGAATTTCCTTTACTTTCCAGTGACAAGCACAATCCTAAGACAATAAATACAGAGGTTGAGGACAACTAGTTCAAGTAATTCAATGATTTACAAAGGCATGGAAAGTTAACAAAAAGGTAACGCCTATACCTTTAGTTTTCCCTTAGCATTCTGTGGTATCTAAAGCTCCAGTTTTTTGTTCTCCTTGTTCTAAAAAAGGAACTAATACTCAGTTGGAGCAAACTCCTAGCGAACTCGCCTGAATTCGTTAATTGTAACTCACTGGTTAACCCTGTCACCTTAAATTTTTATTCCAGTAACCAGTCTTGTGTTAAGTACCTGGAGCTACCGAGATCCCACTTGGCTCCCACCTTCAAAGACCAGACGCTGTAAATGGTGAGAACGATGGAGGACCCGGGTACCACCCTGATCACCTAAGCACTCAAAAGGTGTGAAGACCAGTGAGCACTTTTGTGAAACTCGAACAAAGCCACATCACTATACATTGTTATTATGTCTCCATATCTTAGGAATAAATCTGTTTCCTAAACCTAATGTATCCTGCAGTCCATGTTTCTGAATCTACGATGAACTTGTAACCCTATGACGCACGCCCACATCTCTGCCTTGCTTAAACTCCCTTACACCGGTGATGACTTCCCTTCCTCAGGACGCACCCTTGCACTTATCTACTCCACACGTGGCCTTGAGACCTGAGTCCCCCACTCTCCTGTCCAGGTGCTAACATCCAATTATCTTGGCAGTTGTTTTCAATCAACTCTAACCCTATCCCATAAAAAGGACCTCAAAGCCAGTGAGGGGCTGCTCTCTAAGACCCCGATTTAGGGGGAGGCAGTTGTCTGGCCAGTCCCTTGTGCATTTCTAAAAACAGCTTGGTTTCATCAGACAGCCGTGTAAATGGTCCCCCCCCCCCCCCCCCCAGGTCTAACACTTTTGCTCAATTCTAAGAGTAGAAAGTGCACCTCTGGGATGCGCCCTTCTTTATGGGCCACCACTCCTAGAA
>CM052715.1:32459223-32488248 GCA_028551405.1 Uromys caudimaculatus
AACTGCAGCCGAAGACGGGGGCTCTGGGGTGGCTGTTTCTGGAGAGAGCTCCGAAAGGCTCTCGCCGCCCGCAGCAGCCGGAGCCGCGGAGAGCTGCAGCACAGACTCTGGCTCCTCCGCCATCTTGCTAGCTGAGGGTCGATAGCGGAAGTGATGTAGCAGCGTGCAGGGGTTGGGCCTTGCTACACGAAGCGTCGTGAAGCAGGTGCCGGGCAGGTGAGACCCGGATTAACAGTGAATTTTGGATGTCTAGAGAGACGTCCATGTAGAATAGCCTGTTGGAAACACGGTAGTTAACAAAGTATCGAGTGTCATCTAGTCGCAGCGAGTTCTGAAGACTTCCGTGACCAGCTTTCGTGAGCAACCATTTGACCACGTACCCCTCCGGAGAGTTCGCTGGCCCGGGGACGTTTCCGTTTCCGTCTGGCTTGCCCCGCCCAGGTCCCGCCTCCAGGCCCCGCCCTTTGGCGCGGGAGCGCGCGCGCGCGTGCGGGAGGGGGCGGGTGGGGAAGCAACGGCAACTAGCTCCCGGAGGCGAGGCTCGTGCGCCCGCCCCCGCCCTGGCCACAACGCCCAGCCGGTCGGCCGGCCCAGCCATGATCAAGGCCATCCTCATCTTCAACAACCACGGGAAGCCTCGGCTCTCCAAGTTCTACCAGCCCTATGTGAGTATGCCCCTGCCGCGGAGCCGGGCGAGGGCGAGCGCCGGCGCATGGCAGAGCCCAGCGGCTTCCTCAGAACGACCCTCGCCCCGCCGCGGCCCTCCCAACGTCCGACTTCTCGCGCTGCTGGCTGTCAGTTCGGGCGGTGGGGAGCCGCTGCCACTCCCCGCCGGCCGCTCGCCGTCAGTGGGCGAGGCGGTTTCTCCGCCTCAAGGGGCGCTGCCCACCTGCCCGGTACCTCAGCCCGGCCCCTCTGCCCCACACCGCGGCCTCGCCGCTGTTTCCTGACGAGCGACCACAGGGGGTAGCTGGCGCCCAGTCCCACTCCCGGTCCCACTCCTCGCAGCCCAGGCTGGCTCCGGTGGACCGGTTTCTGTCGTCCGCGGCAGATGGGCCACCGTGTCCGCCCTAATCCTCTCCGAGCTCAGCAACTTTGGCTCGCTGCACGCCCTGGCCAGTCTGTCCAGGGTGTTTCCGTATGGAAGCATCCGAAGCCCAGTGTGACTTCCAGGTGGCTATTAATAAAAGTAAAAAATAAAAATAAAAAAAAAAATTAAGCGGGGACCTGACGTTTCTCCTGGACTTTTAACCTGTCTGAATTTACTCTTGAAATAATTGGCATCATAAGTGGTTGACCTATCAGAAACGGATTCTGTATCTGGGAATTAACGATTTCATTTTGTATGGCTTTCCTTTTTAAACCAGAACATTTACCCTGGCTTTTAGTTTAAATGAAGTAGCATCTGTAAAAGTTCTCTTCTAGAACTGTGGACGTTGTTTAATATTGCTAGGAGCAGATGACTTTAAAGTCGTGAAGATAATTTATAAGCGTTTGAGGAGAGGTAATAGGTTTCTATGCCTTACCTGAGGGCAAAACTAATACTGGGTCATACACTGAGCTCTCATTTGTAGGGTGAATGGGAGCTGTGTAGCTGTTGTGCTGTCTTTTTGCTTTTATAGCCAGACGTGGACTTTCAATTTAGGGTTGAAAACGTGCCAAGACCAACATTTTATGCGGATGGTCCCAGATGGAAATTATTCCTGCCATTAAAAATGAAACGTGAAAATGTCAGTTTGCCTAAAGTGATAATGCAGTCTGTGGAGGTGTTGTTTGAAGTGAGAAAAGGAGCTGCCTCATTTCCTTAAGTTGCTTTGCTTCCTCTAATGACAAAGAACACTGTGCTCTACTTTTGTGTGGGTTTTAGTGTGGTATAACTTAAATGCTAATGATCTGTTTAAAAATTCTAGATCATTCTTGAATCCAAAATAATATTCTATTTGTTCCCTCTGAGGAAAACAATGGCATTACCTTGACACCATTACCTGATTACCTAAAATGTTGAGCCCTTGCTGAGTCCATTTGCTGTGTAGAAAAGATTATGTTCCAGTAGTGAATCAAGTTGAAAAGGTTTTTTTCATATTTAAATTTAGTAATTGTTTTGGCTTGATGGTGAAGGCCTGTAATTCCAGCTACTGAGAAAGCTGAGGCAGGAGCGTTGGAAGTTCAAGGCCCAGGACCGATTGGCTAGGCTAGCTTATGAAATTTAGTGAGACCTTGTCTCACTACAAAGAATAAAAGGTGGGCCAGTGATAGTGCATCTAATGTCCACAAGGTCCTGCTTCAGTCTCTAGTCATAAAATTAGTTATTAAACGTTATTCAGTTATGCAATTAATAAACAGAACAATGTATCCCTTGGCTAATCTCTAATATCGTGGTAATCACTACATAGGTAGTATGAATGTAGCTTGAAAGTCTAGAAATACAACTGTCTTTTACCTTTAATGACTAGGTAGCAGTGAATGCCAGTGTGGGAAAAGGCAGTTGAAGGAGCTGTAGTGGGCTTGCTTTGGCCATTGCCTGAGGGATGGTGCTGCTGGGGGTGTGAAGATGGAAGGTTTAAAAAGGGTGCTGGCTGTGTAGAGGTGGTGCACCAAAAGCTATGTCTTTGTGTCAGGCTTTACAAATTGGATTTCCCCAACCATGTGCTAAATTGGCTCTCAGAAATAATTGACAGTAATTTATTTCTTTGCTTATGGCACTGGACTGTACACCCTGTGAGGCCAGACAGTATTTTTCATTTATGTATTCCATTGTCAGTTTGTCACGGAATGTGTCCTGCATGTCTGCCACTGTAGATGAACAAACACATCTGCCTTCTGCTTTGGGTGTAACCGTGGCTAGTCAATAGCCTATATGGAATTTCAGGTTCTAGTAGTAATGAGTGATGTGGAAAAAATAAAGTAAGGCAAAGTAGAGAGTGTGAGGATGGAAATTTAAAACGCTGCAGCCGGTTACATCCTCACTAAGAAGTCATTTTTAAGCAAAGTGTTGACTGTGGTAAGGCAGCCTCGCAGAGAGATACCTGGGGGAAAGCACATTGCATGCGGAGGAGGAAAACGAGTCTACAGACCCTGATGCAGAAGTTGAATGTCTGAAGAATGAACAGCAAGAATACAAGCATTGCAAATGAAGGCTGGTGGGGAAGCATTGTTGGAAATGGCATTTGTTTGTGTAGAGTGGAGCCCTTTTGTATTGCTGGAAATTCCTTTTCTTTGTGATATGTCTAAAATAGAATTTTTGTTCTTTGCCTCGCCCCAGACACCATATCTTCTGAAGGGGTTTACCTGCTGCTATTCTTGTCTTAGAATTTTATTTTTTGTGGTATGGTATTCTATTTCACTGCCCATAATTCCTTAGGATATCCTATAGAATTTTTGATAGAAGTTATAATCTAAATAGTTTTGTGTTACCTCCAGCAGTCAACATTGAGTCTTTAATGTATTAAACTTTTTTTGTATGTATGTGCATGTGCATGTGTCTGACATGTCTGCATGTACTGCATGCATGCAGGTGCCTGCAGAGGCCAGAAGGGGCCGGTTCCTCTGGAACTTGAGTTTGAGTGGGTTGTGAGCTGCCTGATGTAGGTGCTAGCAACCAAACTTGACTCCTTCGAGAGCAGTAAGCACTCTTAACTCTAGCTCCTGTAGTAAACCAATGAATTGCTCTTGAATGCATTACTTTGGGATAAAATTTGGATTAAAAATGACTTGTTAAATTTCCTTCCAGCTGTTAAAATTTAGTCCTTCATTAAGCAGAGATTTTCTGAATCTGTGTATTTAGCACAAAAGTAATTAAGTTACCAAAGTAACTTCACCCATTCCTGGGCTAGGGTGAAGGAAGTCTCTGGCAGAACTGCTCAGCTGCTGAGACCTTTACTGCCCAGCCTGATAACCTGAGCTCCCTCCACAGAACCCTCGTGGTAGAAGGAAAGAACTGCTCTTTCATGTTGTCCTCTAACCCTTTGGTTTCTCCCTCACACAAGTAAGTTAATAAAATGTGTTTGTTTGTTTTTTAATTTAAAAAGAAGTATATATTCCTTAAGACCAGTAGTTTCAAGTTAAGTAAATTAAGCAATATTTAGGGATATTTCTAGGCCAACAATTTTGAATCCTGGCAGGATGCTGAGGTCTGAGTTCAACATTTACAGTTAATACTTATTAACAGTTTGAAAATTGCTTAACTTTGACGTTTCCCTACCATGATGAGTTTTTACTCTGCATTTAGGCTTCTTCAGGACATATTATTTGTGTGGTTATCTCTACAACCTTTGTAGTGTAGACGTTGTGCTGTAATGGCCTTGGTCATGCCTCTCAACTGGCGTGTATCATTTGTGTCACATGAAGTACCACATGTGTTTTGCTAGTCTTTGCTAAAGTTTTGGCATTCTGCTAGAGTCAGATACTAAGAAAGGGTGGACTCAGTACTTCTCCTTTTGTTTTGCCATCTGTATCTTTGAGATTGTCACTACAGAGGTTCAGAATTCATTTGTGTGTGTGTGTGTGTGTGTGTGTGTGTGTGTGTACATTTTATTTTATCTTTCTAGGGATGCTTAGCCACAGCAATCTGGCAGTAGTGACTTTAATCTTAAAAGTTACCTAGAAATTTTTAGTATATTACTGACACTTGAACCAGATGTATTTTTACATAGCTATTAAGCAAGAACGCAACAAAATCTCCTTGAGTAACATGATTTCTGTATTATTGGTAAGCCATAACATAGTCTTTAGTGAGTCATGCTAATAAAGTGGAAATATATGAGTTGTTGTCCTTGTTTCTACAGATATTAAAGATCACCACACATTTAAAGTACAAGCAAGACATTTCTAAACTGTGAATGCATGAGTTATCCCACAATATCCTTGTAACTTGTGTTTAAGTATTGGGCTCTTTAACAGCTTCAGATTCTAGAAGGGACTCGATTCTTTAAGTCCTTAAAATATAAAATAGGGAGTTTTCAGTATATAGTTTTTCTTTAAAAAGTTATATCTATGCTATTGGTTTCCTTTTTAGTGACTTAGGATAGTGTGGCAGGTAGAATAGTTAAGTTCATTGTTTTCCATCTCTTACTTTTTCCCAGGGCTAGGGGTGAAACCCAGGACTTTATGTTTGGATGTGCTATACTGCTTAGCTACACCCCCAGCCAGTTGTTAATCAGTGTGGCACCCAGCTGTATTCCCAGTACTTACAACTACTAGGGAAGCTGAGGCAGGTAGATCACTTGAGCCCATAAATTGGAGCCTAGACAACATAGTGAGATGCTGTTTCAAAATTCAGAACAAAATGAGATTGAAAAAGATATAATTATCAACATTTCTGAGTATTGGGATATCAATACATTTTATGCACATCTCAACTTTTAAAAATGATTTATTTAATTTTATTTTTTATATGCATTGGTGTGAGGGTATTAGGGTATTAGGAACTGGAGTTACTGACAGTTGTGAGCTACCATGTGATTGCTGGGAATTGAACTCAGGTCCTCTGAAAAAGCAGCCAGTGCTCTTAACCTCTGAGCCATCTCCCCATCCCCCACATTCCAACTTTTTAAAGAAAAAAAAATCCATATGACTTCTTTTTAAAAATGTTTTTAAAAGATTTATATGTAAGAGTGTTTTGTCTATACCAGTGTATGTGTGCTGTGTGCATGCTTGGTACCCGTGGAGATCAGAAGATGGTGTCATGGTGTTAGAGATGGTTATCAACCACCTATGTGGATTCTGGGAACTGAACCTGGGCCTCTGCAAGAGCAACAAGTACTTTTTACCACAGAACCGTCTCTTCAGGCCCTCCATATGGTTGTTTCTCTTTGTTATTAGTTAGAATCCTTTGGGGTAGCTAACCTGGGTCTTATGTGATTAATGCCAACGCTTCTGCACAGTTCTACAGAGTAAGTAGTACAGAGCAGTGGATATAGATTCCAGTGCAATGAGTCAGTGACTTCCTTACAGAGTGCTGCTTGATTTGCTTTACTTGTCACAAAAATTAGTTATCCAAAGGCTGGTTTTTCCCTTAGAGTTCAATCCAAAGTGTTTTGTTCCTGTAACCTAGAATTTGTCCCTTGCCCTACCGCCTCAAAACAAAAAGCAAAAAACCAAACCAACAATCTGACTAGACATTCCCAACCAAGACCAACAATAGCTTTCTTTCATCAGGATCCAAGCTTGGGGCTAATAATGAACATGGAAACAGATTAAATGGTATTGTTAGAAAGCTGGAAAACAGGAATATGTGCTGATTAGCAAACTAAGGGTCTACGATTGTCTATTAAAAAGAATTTTATTGTTGGGGGTAAAGAGATGGTTCAGCCTCGAAGAGCTTGTACGCCTCCTCCAGAGGTCCTGAGTTTGTTTCCCAGCTTTACTTGGTGACTGACAATCTTCAGTAATTCTATTTCCAGGGAGCCAGCACCTTCTTCTGGGCTCACCAGGCACTGCTTGAGTCTGGTGCATATATGTACATGTAGGCAAAACATTAATATACATAAAACCAAACAAATCTTAAAAAGCTTTAAAAATGACCACGTGTTACTGTGTTAAGTTGCATTGTTGTGATTTACATGTTAGGACTGAGGAGATAGCTCAGTAGATAAACTGATTGCCATGTAAGCATGAGGACCTAGATTCAGATCCTGAGTATTTATGTTAAAAAACCAAGTGCAGTTGTATGTGCCTCTAATCCCAGAACCAAGGAAGTAAAGACAAGAAGCTCTCTGGTACTTGCTAGTCAGCAACTTGAATTGATTGAGGAAACTGAGTTTCAGTGAGAAACCCTGTGTCAAAAATTAAGGTGGAGGGCTAGACCGATGGCTCAGTAGTTAGTACTTGTTGTTCTTTTTGAGGATGTAGGATCAGTTCCCAGTACCACATGGTGACTCACAGTTATTCATAACTCCAGTTCTATGGATTCAACACTCTTCTGACCTCCACAGGCACCAGGCACACACATGATGTGTGTGTGTGTGTGTGTGTGTGTGTGTGTGTGTGTGTGTGTGTGTGTATACAGGTAAAACATCACAAAAAATAAATCTAAAAATTATTTTTATCAAAACTGAAACAGAGCACAATTAAAGACATGTTGACTTCTGATCTCCAGATGCAGGACCAGGCATGCGTATGCGCACATGCACATACACACAAATGCACACATTCATAAACAATGCATTGATATTTGTTAATGGCAGATTAATAGTTTGCATGTTATTTCTTTCTTTCTTTCTTTTCTTTTCTTTTCTTTTTTTCCCGAAACAGGGTTTCTCTGTGTAGCTCTGGCTATCCTGCAACTCATTCTGTAGACCCGGCTGGCCTCCAACTCAGAAATCCACCTGCCTCTGCCTCCCAAGTGCTGGGATTAAAGGCGTGCGCCACCACTGCCCGGTGTGTTATTTCTTTTGTCTTTCTGTTTCCTTCCAGTGCTGGGGATTGAACCCCAGGCTTCCTACATGCAGTACAGGTGCTTTACCAATGAGCCACATCTCCAGGCCTTGTTTTCTCAGAGAAAACTATATCACTGAAGCTAGTCTTGAACACACGATCGTGCTGCCTTTGCCTCCTTGGTGCTGGGTTTAGTAGTATGCAATGCCCAGTGTACTGCGTGGTTTTCACAAAATTGAGCTCATGTGAAACGAGTATATCAAGGCACTTTCCTTCCCAATCCCACAGAGAACTCTTTAATGATTTTTGTCAGCGTTATGGGTTTGTACTTGTGGATTATGCATTTCTTTCTGCTGCTGATAAGCCCAGGGATGGGCATTGAGAGGGTTCGGTGTATAGAAAACTTGCCTAGTAGGATAAAGTGCAACTCTTCTTCCCTCACCCATGCTCCCTCATCACTCTCCCCTTCCCCAGTGTTCTCAACTGAAGTACAAGTAAAAGACTCCCTTCACTGAGGGATCAGCCAGCTCCTAAAAGTGTTTGTAGTATAGGAGGAATACAAGGACAGTTCTGGTTACCAGGGGTTTTCTGAGACTGACTCGATGCACCTCTATAGTTGAACCTTAGCGCAATCTGTCTAGGCTTCTTTCCATTGTACACGTCCCCCTTCCCTTCCCAAATCCTAAGAGGTATATTTGTTGTTTGTAGGGCATTGTTCTAAGAACTAACAACATAGTGTAAAAATCATCTCACCACTCAGTGAGTTAACATTCTAGTGATAGGAATTAATAAAGTACATGTGATTATGGCTAGCTAGTGAAGACCATGACAACGGAAGGGGATAAAGATCGATAGAGGGTGATAGAAAGATACTAGAGTAGATAGACTCATCAGGGAAAGCCTCTGGGTGCCTGACATTTGAGAGAATGAGAGGAGGGAGTTCAGGAAGAGACTCTCCCTCAATATGTATGGTGGGGAGCAACCTAGGTAGACCCTGACCTTAACCTTGGGTACATACACACATGCATACTCACACCACACACACCATTCAAAAAAAACAAGACCCCTAACTGTTCTCTAAGGTCTATCATGAAAAGGACCACATATGTCAATGGCTGGCACAACATACTAATCCTAAGGGTATAATCATGGCACACATACCTTGGCAGTAGCCGGTAGCTTTCTAATTAAAATTAAGGCTTACTCAAAAGGGGGAGACCATGCCTTATATTGGAAACCTAGCTAACTACTTATTTTTACTGAAGTTGTGGTTACTGGAAGAGAATCTACAACAACTAATTTACTAAACCTGCATAATTCCTAACAACAGTCTAATAAACATTTGTCCTGATAAACACAGATAGCTGAAGTCTTTATCAAGGTAACTTCTCTTTGCAACAGAGACTGTTACAGAAAACCACAAGCAATCAGAATGTGGAGCCCTGTTCCAGTGGATAGATAATTTCCAAAACACTCCCACTCTAAAGGTTCAGGGAACATTTTAGAAAGACGGTAGGAGCCAGGGATCAGGGAATTTGCTGTGAGATTGTGTTTCCTAGTAATATCATAAAGTCTTACCAACATGGTTAGGCAGATGTGAGCTTGAAGGATGACGCCAATGAATTGCCAAACCAGACAGAGAAGAAAGCCCATGGGCCTTCAGCCCTACAGAAAGAACCAAAAGCAACAGAAGAAAACAACAAGAAAGGTTGCCTTCCCCAGGCAAGAGCACAACCAAGTGATTGTCCGGTGGCAAATGGTCATCCCCTAAAATATACATACAGGTAGTATTATACCAACGGAACAGGCGATATTTAGGAATATATATGTATACAATAATAATTAGTAACTGAGTTTGAAGGAGCGCAGAGGGGGTATATGGGAAGGTTTGGAGGAGGACAGGGAAGGGAGAAATGTAATCAATTTATAATCTCTAAAATAAAAATAAGAGCCTTTTCTCTGTCTCCTTTCTCAAAGTTTTATCTGGTTATCACATTAGTGCTTTCTGGTTAAGTTTTCATTTATAGACATGATCTATTTGGTTCTGATATTGAGAATAATTACAATACTGGGAATAATTATTTAGCTTTCTCTTACAACCTCTGAGTCACAGTCCCTTAAAGCTATTTCATATTTCTGATTAGATTACTTGAGTGCCCACATTAGTGTTTTATATAAATCATCTTAAGCTGAGCCATGTTGTAAACTTTGTTTAGTTTTTTTTCCCCTTCTGGCATTTTATCTTCCTGGAAGACAATTGCTTTTTCTTTGAGCTTTTTTTTTTTTAATCTACTTATCTCTAATTTATGTCTCTGCCAGCATGTGTCTATTAGTTTCCTGTTTGTAAAGAAATCTCTCTTGGAACCTTTTGGCTAGGATCAGTCTGTGCCAGTTGCCTGGCAGTCATACTTGGACTTCGTTATCTGAGGGATTCCTCTTGCCTGTTTTCTGTGTTACATCTTTAGTTGCTTGATTCTTTGTCTGTTATCTTACCTAGGGGGAGCTAATAACTTCTTGAGTAAAATGTAACAAGAAGTAAATTTTACAGACCTTACAGTTCTCAAAGTCTTATTATTATTAATAAGTACACTGATTGAATTTTAGAATTCGTAAGTCAGAAATATTTCTTCTATGACTGCATGCTGTGCCACCTTTCTGTTTCCAGTGTTGGTTTTCAAAGAGTCTGTAGCAGTTCTGGCTACAGGCTTTTGTGTGTATGATGATTTTGCTGATTTACCAGGAAATGTATTTATTCGTGTTTGTAAAGCCCCTTGCTTTGAGACTATTCACATAGTGTAGGATATTCCATCAGCTCTTTCATTCTGGAAACTCTAGTTGTCTACTGGAATAATTTTTTGATTTTGTTTTTGTTTTTGTTTGTATTCTGTTTTGATGCAGGGGTTGAACCCAGGGCCCTTGAATATGCTAGGCAAGTACTGTCACTGAGTTCTCTAAATCCCCAGTTCCTATCTCTATTCTGTTAGTCTTTGCTTCATTCCTCTGGACTATTGTAAATTCTTAAAATGTTCTCTCCAATATCTTCTGTAGGCATTTTTCTGAAGTTTCTTTTTCTAATTTATATCCTGAATTTGAAATTTTCTTGAGTTTACAATTTTCATGATATCCTCCTTAATTTCTGAATTTTACTTGTTTCATGGAATACTTCTCTCCTGAGTGTTTCAGATACAGAGCTCAGATTCTCCTGTTAGAATTTGGAGTCTACAAAGAAAGTTCAGGCATGCAGTTTTCAGTGTGTTCTACAGGAATAGAAACGATACTAAGGAAGCGTGAAGGGAGGAAGGACAGTGATAAAGTTAATAAAGTTAATAAAGTGATAAAGTGATAAAGGTTAACTGAGACTTAAAGCGGTGCTGATAGCAAATGGCGTGAACAATATGTTTTAAGCTAGAGGGAGAAAACTGAAGAGATCTGTGAAAATTCACTGCGGCTGATCTGCTTCAGTAGGGGAGAGGCAGCAGGTGAGACAACTTCACAGGTAGGTCTAAAGGAAATTTGGAAGGTGCTTATGGTGTGGAAGGAAATTTTATGTATTAGTTTTGAATCTTTCCACTTTGGTTTTCTTTTTTCTTTTCTTTCTTTCTTTTTTTTTTTTTGGTTTTTCGAGACAGGGTTTCTCTGTGTAGCCCTGGCTGTCCTGGAACTCACTCTGTAGACCAGGCTGGCCTCGAACTCAGAAATCCACCTGCCTCTGCCTCCCAAGTGCTGGGATTAAAGGCGTGCGCCACCACTGCCCAGCCCACTTTGCTAAATATGGTTACTTCACACACATATTCTCTGTCTCTGTCTAACATACACATCTACTCTTTGAAAATAGTTTTTTAGATCTTTTTCTCCAGTTTGGATTCATATTGGTGACTTTTATTTTTATTAGAACCTGTTTTTAGACAGGCCCTTAAGCCCTTCTGTGCCCCAGTGACCAAACTCTTCATTTTACCAAGCCATGTTGGGGTTAGTGTTACTGAACCTATGAAGTGGATGCCAGGAATAAGGGATGGAGAAGGATCTGACCAAAGTCTCAGGTTGGCATTATAAACCAGAGGTGGTTGGGAGCTGTGGAAATTGAGGATTCCTAAAATCCCCTTCATAGGATGCTCTCTAAGAAGTAGGGATGTCACCCCACTTCCACTTAAACTTTCTAACAGAAATCTCTTCACCCCGCCTTGGTTTTTATTGTTGTAATTTATTGATCTTAGAATACTGCATCACAGACTTCTCTTGGTCAGAGAAGATCCTAGAGTTCTTTCCCATCTCCACTTACGGGGCCCCATGGGGCCAGGTGCCAAGAGGAGCCTTCCTTTACTTTGCTTATCTCTCTTTCTACAGTGGCCTCAAGTTGGATTCCATTCCATCTGAAGTACCTTAAGAGGCATATCTGTTTCATTTAATTGGAGTTGGAAGATCATGTCCTACTTTTCCCAGAGCAAGGGAGGGATATGGGCACATTGAACATACTTCTCTAGTTTGGATACATTCAGGTTGGAACTGCAGCTATGCAGCCTCCCAGTGTCATAGAAAAATCATTTACCTAGGACTGATCCCTCCATTAAGAAGCATGAAGAATTTATTTACAGAAATGAGAAACTATTGCTTTATGATCTTTTCATTAAAAGTTTGATTGAAAGCTAAGATAAATAACCTGCATTTAATTGTTGACTTTTTCCTCCCTACTTGTAATTAGAAAATATAATTTTTACGAAGCTATTCTTTAGTATTTATTATTTATCATTTTGCTTTTATTATAGTTTAATTTTTTTTTTTAACACAAAGTCTCACTGTGTAGTCAGGCTATCGTCTTGATTTTCCATTTAGTCCAGGGTTACTTTGAATTTGAACCATCTTGCTTCAGTCTCTTACATATTTAGATTACAGGCATATGCTACCATTGCTGACAATAGTTTTGTTTCTATTATTTGTAATGTTTGTGTCATTAAGCAGTGTTTAGTTTTGCTTAATTTTGAGTTTTATGCTAATGGAATGATTATGTTTCATTGTGCTACTTGCTCTTTCTATTCCAGCTGTGGACTGAAGTGTGTCTCTCCCAAATTCCAATGTTGGAGCTCCAGCCCCATTGGAATGGTATTGATTGGGAAAGAACTGAGTTTAGATGAGGGCATGAGAGTGGGGCCGGCTTGTGGGATTGGTGTCTCTAATTCCTCTGTCTTTGCCCCATGAGGACCAGTGAGAAGGAGCTCATCCACAGGCTAGGAGGAGAACCTTCCACCAGACATGGCTGCTGGTATTCTGATCTTGGACTTCAGCCTCCAGGACTGCCACAAAATAAACAAGCTACTTAGGCTATCTGTCTGCCTTGTGTTGTCATGACAGGTTGAATTAAGGCACTTTGGTTTCTCACATTATGATTTGAAAATTAAAAAGTTTAAGGGTAAGAGTATATCACAGTTTTTCCATTGTGCGAATGGAAGAAATGTGGATTATTTCAACTTTTTAAAGGGTCATTTTTTCTTTTCTTTTCTTTTCTTTTTTTTGGTTTTTCGAGATAGGGTTTCTCTGTGTAGTCCTGGCTGTCCTGGAACTCACTCTGTAGACCAGGCTGGCCTCAAACTCAGAAATCCACCTGCCTCTGCCTCCCAAGTGCTGGGATTAAAGGCGTGCGCCACCACTGCCTGGCTTAAAGGGTCATTTTATAACTTTTTTTATTGGACGTATTAAGAACTTATATGTATGCCATTGCTGATAGTTGTTTCTTGACCTCAAAAAACTGGTTTCAAACATGTTGATTAATGAAACTTGTGACATGGTACTGTCACTTACCCTTGCACTGATGGGCTGAGAGTTTCTCTGCATCAAATTTTTGCTGAATCTTATGCCTGTGCTCGGGTGGCTCCTTAGAGTGTTGGCATTGTTACTTTAACTGATTGTCCCTGAGTTACTTTGAGGCTTAACATCTGTAGATTTGTTTATGGACCATGATATTTCCTTTCCTCTGAAGTTTTTGGTCATGATTTTGCTTACTTTTTTAATGATTTGGGAAGCTAGTTCTTTTTCACTGGGATACGAATTGCTTAGTTGAGTTTACAAAATATCTACTGAAACAGTTCTTGAGTTGGGGGCTTGTTTAAATAAAGATGAATACGTCAGACTTATAGCCTCAATCTGCATTTTCTCAAGTTTTAGTTTACCTGCAAAGTTCAAGCTTTCTCTATTGTCCCTGAACTCAGCTATAGTTGATAATGTTTCGTGAGTTATCTAACGTTACTTCCCTGCTCAGTTTAGCCATTTGGAAAGCAGTAGTCTTTGACTAGCTAATGTCTACTTTTCTTTTTTACAAGTGTGTCTGAGTGTTCTGTTTCACATTTGGTTTTGAAGACAGAAATAAATGACTTTCATTGTAGTAGTAAACTATAATGTTTTTTTTCCCCACTTTTATCAAAAAAACGTTAGTTTTTGCTTCTGTAATTTGAATCTATTTTCCAAAGACCCTTTCCTCCTTTTTCAGATTAAAATTACTATCTTTTATTTTCAGAATGTCTTAAAATACTGTTAAACCCGTAAACTTGATGTTAATACATATGAATTATCCTTCCTCAGAGTGAAGATACGCAACAGCAAATCATCAGGGAGACTTTCCACTTGGTATCTAAGCGAGATGAGAATGTTTGTAATTTCCTAGAAGGAGGACTGTAAGTACAGCATCTCATGGGTTTTTCTAATTTCCAGTGTATGATGGCAGTGGATACTGCTAGCCAATTTATGATGAAAGTTCCTCATTATAATTAATTAAATTAGGTAATTTCATTGCTACCACTCTTATGTATAAGTCTAATCTATACACTTTTTAAGATATGCAATCTTTCTAAAATTTTTATAGTGTTATATAATGTTAATATATTCATATAGTAGAATTCACTTATTATAGGGAAATATAAATTTTTAAGTTTTCCTCTCCCAATCTTAGTTCTTTCCCCCAGTTTCTTGTAGATCCCTCTAGAAAGTACATATTATATTTACTGACATTTAAAAATATAGCCTTAAAGTATTTGCTTATGAGATCACACTTAATGTTCATTTGCATGTTGCATTTTTTTGCTTAATATTTTGTAAAATTTTATCTATAAATAAATACATCTGGAGAAATGAAGCTTATCTAGTAAAGGTGAGTGCAGGCTGCCAATTCTGATGACCTGAATTTGATACCTATATAGTAGGACCAATATAGTAGAAAGAGAGAACTTATTCCTATGGTGAATACACATAAAAATTAAGATCATATCCTTTATTTTATTATAAACAGTGTGTTTTTCAATTATATCTATGTACCTATATACCACTAGTATAGATTCAGTCAGTAGATGTTTCTATTTTTAAAAGAAAAAAAAACCCTAAACAAATATTGTAAATACGTTTTTCTTTTTCATTGTTTGCAACAGTGGGAATCAAATCCAAGGCTTTCTGTATGCTAGGCAAGTGCTTTTCCACTGATGTCCATCCCTAACTCTAAATAAATTCTTTAAAACGAATGGATTCTATTGAAAGCAATTTACCTCTAAATATTTCTAGAAGTACTTCCTCCCCAATTATATAATTACTACACTTAATATTTTCTCAATGAGAATTAAAGCTAAGTATCAGCTAAGCCTCATGAGTGATAAGATGCATATTGTAAAGAGAAAATAGTTGGGGCAACAGAATCCATTTTTGTCTGACCATACATTGGCTTTTTTTATCATGTGGAAAGTTTATTTGCACATCAGCAGCTACCTTGTTGTTTGCAATTTAAAAATGTTATATCATGCTGTACTTAATATGTAATGCATATTTATGATTTGTAGATTTTGCTGTTAACCTCCCTCCAGACTCTTAATTTAATGGCCAAGGCAGCCACTTGTTGTGTTTTTGTTAGATCTCTGTAGGAATCTGGTTGTCTTTGCCATAGATATTGCTTGTCTCGCATCTTTGTACCTTATCTCACAGACTTCTTCACTTTGCATAGTGCACTGAATGAGGTAGACTGTGAGAACCAGACAGATACAAAGAGGGTCCTGTTTGGATGGAAATTATACTTTGAAATTGAGATTCTTTCCTAACCATATAAAAATCGAGAACCATCTACCATGCCTATCTGTCCTTGTTATGGCTCTGAGTCTGGCTAGCCAGTACACTGGGTCAGATTGTTCAAATTCTTGAAATTTCATTTCTTCTCCAAAGATATCTAAGAAGATATCAAAAATTAGCAATTTTTGTTTGTAAAAATTTACATACTGTATATCACCTCTGTACTGTCTAGTGTTATGTTAGCTTGACACTAGCCAGAATCCTCAGAGGAGGGAGCCTCAACTGAGAAAATGTCTCCATGAGATCCAGCTGTAAGGCATTTTCTTAGTGATTGATGGGGGAGGACCCAGCCCATTGTGCCTGGTGCCATCCCTGAGCTGGTGGTCTTGGGTTCTATAAGAAGGCAGGCTGAGCAAGACAGGGATAGCAAGTCAGTAAGCAGCGCCCCTCCATGGCCTTTGCATCAGCTCCTGCCTCCAGGTTCCTGCCTTGAGTTTTGTCCTGACTTCCTTCAGTGATGGACAACTATGGAAGTGGAAGCCACTTTAACCCTTTCCTCACTGACTTGTATTTTGGTCATAGTGTTTCATCATAGTGATAGAAACCCTAACAAAACCAAAGTAGTACATGAGTTTGTATCAGTATTAGACCAGTTTAAAGTGAAGTTATGATTTCAAGGCCAGTAACTATACTTGTTTTGCAGAGATCCTTAGTTTCTCTGAGCATTAATGGCTACTTTGTAACATTTTTCAGAAGCATGGTCTTCTTTTAAAACCAAACCAAACCAAAAAACCTACAATGAAATTGCTAATGTGCTCATTTTGCCCCTTCACTGAACAACTGTAATTGTAACCAATCTCAGAATATTTTTTTTTTAAATTTTATTTATTCATTTATTTATTATATGTAAGTACACTGTAGCTGTCTTCAGACACCCCAGAAGAGGGCATCAGATCTCATTACGGATGGTTGTGAGCCACCATGTGGTTGCTGGGATTTGAACTCATGACCTTCGGAAGAGCAGTGGGAGCTCTTAACTGCTGAGCCATCTCTCCAGCCCCCCAATCTCAGAATATTTAAAGTGTACATAAAGACTTTTAAATTAAACCTTTTCTAGACAAGTAACCCAGCATAGTAGGAATACTTTATTTTTTTCACCCAAGATCATTTCTGCTTTTGCTCTTACAGGACAAGAAAGTATATGTACTTAGAGAAGTAGTTTCTATGAGTTTGTGAGTTTAGTATTATATTTATGGAAT
Source organism: Uromys caudimaculatus (assembly GCA_028551405.1). Classification (NCBI taxonomy): domain Eukaryota; kingdom Metazoa; phylum Chordata; class Mammalia; order Rodentia; family Muridae; genus Uromys; species Uromys caudimaculatus. Next base: position 32,475,891 of record CM052715.1, read on the forward strand.
AGGAAAAATGCCACACCCTATATTGTTGAGAATGTTCTCTTAGTTTTGATTGTGCATAGTCTGGTTTTAAATTATGTTATGTTGCAGTGGTCTTAAAAAGGTGGATTTGCTGTTGCAAACTTGACTATTATACATCTAAAGTATATTTGGGAACGTAAGATGCCTCAGATGATCCCCAATTATTTTCAAAATGCTAAATTCTAATCAGTAGGAATATATGAATGAAAGTATTTTATGAAAATATTGAATATTCATTAGCATGGTATTCTTACATTTAGATTTAAGAAAAATGTTTTTGGAGAGCATCTTGATGCTATATTTGTTTAAAGCTTAAAAATCCTCTTCTTTTTTTCTAGCTGATAATCAGTCTTAAGCTGTGTGTTTTACTGTGACCTGTGAAGTTATACCCTGTAAGCACTTGCACATGCCCTGTGATTTGGTTTCTGCCTGTTCCTTTAGCCTCATTGTTTACTAATCTGTTGTTGTCTCCTGGCCTCACATCTCATTGAAAGTGTGTATTGTCTTGATGAAACAGACCTTTTCAGTCATTGCTATCTTAGCCCAAAGTGCTCCTAATTAGATGTCAGTCTGGATATTACTGTCTCTTAATGTCCATTCTGAAGTGGGAACTCCCTGGATATGCTGAGGACCTATCTTGGTTCTCTGTGTGACACCTTCCCCTACCTGTTAACTTTCTTGTCTCTTTACCTGCTGTCAGTGCCTGACACACAGTACTTACTCAGTGAATACTTTAATGAATAAACTAACTAAAATTAAGCACTGGTTTCTTTTACTTGCCATTTCTGAAGAAAATTGCTATTTAATTTTCTTAGTTCTGAAGTAAGTTTACTTGAATGCTATGCCATTGTTATATTTTGTTTTATAAAAGTTTTTAACAAATGTAATTTTGTTTGAACTAATGAAATGTTCTACATTTTGTTCCCTATACCATTTTAATTATCTTGTTTTGTTATTTAGATTAATTGGAGGATCTGACAACAAACTCATTTACAGACATTATGCAACACTATATTTTGTCTTCTGTGTGGATTCCTCAGAAAGTGAACTTGGCATTTTAGATCTAATTCAAGTAAGTTAACAGTTGCATCTTACTACTAATTAGTTTTTTTTATTCTATTTTTATAAATTTAAGATTAAAATTTTATAAAATGATGTTTGTTTGATAAGAGCTGTTTCATAGTAGATATTAGATGGGTATGCTGTGGCATAGTGCCACATAAATCAAGCTAGAGGTTCACAGTTCTGGAAATTTCAGTCTGCCAGTGGATCCCATAGCATCTAAGTCCATTGCAAAGGAGTAGCACAAGGGAAGACAGAGCTTGGTAGAGAATGCTGCTGTCTTCATGGCAGGCAGAGGCAAAGAGGGAAAGGGGCCAGGTTAGCTATGCACTTATACGTAGATTAATTCACTTAGAGAGACAGTGCCATCATGATCCAGTTCAAACCATGTCAAGGGCTGTAGAAACTAAATTGATTAGGACTAATTAAAACTAATTTCGTCATGCTTTTCCTGTTCATGTGAGTTACTGCACGGAACCCAAGATTGTGAATCTCTACATGTGTCTGAATCTGACCTAAAGACTTAACTCTCTTGGAAAGCTTTGGTAATGCCTATAGAACTTGTCAGTTATCAGAAAACTCATATTTTGAATCTTACCTGTTAATGTTGCTTCAGCTCTTTAAATCTTTCTTCTTCTTCATCACTGCTTTCAACCTTCACAAGTAACAGTTTGTGTGTGATGTGTTTGCCTTGTCATATCAGTGAGCCTAGAGATTGTCTGTTTGTTTCTTCCAGGATATTTTCTTTTAGAACATTTCCAGATTTCATCTCATGTTATCAGACTAGTCATTTTCCTATACATTTAGTTGTATCCATCTCTGTCTATCTTCCATACTTTGGGGCTTTTGTCAGCAACTGTAGAGGGTTAGAGATTTTGCTCCATTTGTACGCCGTTAAGTTAACCTGTAGTTTAAAGGGTGATGGCAGAAGATGAGATAGAAGATTTCTTGCATTACTAATCACAAAGCATTATCCACAAAACAAAACACCCCAAACCGTGCTAACATTTGCCTGCATTAGTTCTCAGTTCCAGAAGGGTGATATGAAGAAGTCAGCTGATGCCTGCACCACAGTAGACCAGATCACATAGGGGACAGACCTCAGAGTTAGGGAGCTGAAATGCTTTATAATGGGTGAATCGTGTCTGCTCTGAAAAGGATGAGATTCTCTTTAAAAGGTAAGGCTATCCTTTTCTCTTAAGGAAGACACTGTTTTCCAAGGCTGTTTTATCAGTGTGAAGATTTGAAAAGATGGCTCAAGACACAAATAGCAATTGCCTCTGTTCCCCGGATTGCAGAAACCTATAGTCTGTGGGCTTTTCAGAGTTGCTTCTCACTCAGTGACATTCAGAAGAGAATGCATGTGTGAAGGTCCGTGGGTAATATTCGGTAGCCTCATGTCTTCAGACATGGAACTACGTTCCTTCAGAGCTTTGCCTTCTACCCCAGCTTTCTGTTCATGTCTCATTTTTATGCAAAGTACTAGTCAGTCCATAATCTGTTTCAATTTCTTCTCTCAGCCGCCTTTTTATCTTTCTATTTTACTGTTTTTGTTTGTTTGTTTGTTTGTTTGTTTTATTCTTAGTCGCTCAGGTTTCAACATGTCATGTTTTTCATTCTCCCTGATCCTACTGAGGTCTGGCTTGTCCTTATTCAGCTTAGATTCCATGGGTAGTCCTACAGTGTGCCTATGCACTTGACTCCTGGCCTGTTCTCATACCTCTGAAAATGTGTAGAAGAAGAGCACAGTCCTATTTCCAGGAGTGCGGATCCCAGGGAGTCCTCAGTGCTGCCCACCAATTACAGTTCATCTCTGTGCTCCATTCTTCACTCTCACCTCGCTTCTCTCCACTCTAGACCATCTTCTAGACCATCACAAACAAAACTGAAGCAATCAGGAGAGAACACTGGCAGGTTCTTGCTGACTCCCTACCTGTTTACTGTGTGTTGTATAAACGTTGCACTCACTGTGCTGCTAGCTGAGGAACCAGCAGGCCTTTTGAGGTTAGCTTTCACTTCCTCTTGCTCCCCCGAAACACCCCTCACTTTGTAGCATTTTATCCTCTTCTAAATCATCCCCTCAGCCAGCACTGTGCTCTCCCACCTTTGCTCCCTTTCTATCACTGTCTTAATTTCTTTCTCTCCTTTGATAGCAAAATATTTTGCTAGAGAAGGAATATCTGAAACTGTTCTGCTCTCTTGCATTATTGTTGCTGAGTTGCAGGTTCTTAGCAGTCTTCCTCTGTTTGATTCGGAATGCCATTCACTCTTGACAAATATTGTACTTGATCTTGAGGATAGTTTTCTTCCCTGCTTTTTGTCTTGAGTATCTTCTCTTTTTGTGGCTTTATTCCTTTGGTAATGTGATTTCATCCAAATAATATCTATGTATTGGTGGTACCAAATTTAATCTTTAGCCTAAACCTTTCCTTTGAATGGCTGATTTTAAGGCCCAGTTTTCTGCTGGACGTCTCCGCTTGGGTATTACATCTCATGCTGACGTAGATCTAAAATCTGTATTTCCTGCAGTTTTTGTCTTATCGTTACTAACAGCTGAACTCTTCAAGTGGACTAATCAGAATCTGAGTACTTGCTTGTTCTTGGGTCTTATTCTCTGCGTTCTGCTCCATCTTAAGCAAATCCTTTGCCTGACCTCTTATTTTTCACTGTGGTTCAAGCTACCATATTTGTCTGTATTCTGGCACTTTTCTGACTGGTCTTTTCTCTACTGTTTTGAGTCTTTACTTGGTGCATCAGTCAGGTGCCGTTGTAACATGCCACATCTCACACCTTTTGTTCTAGACTCTTCATAACCTCAGCTTTTATTGGAGTAAAAGCCACATTTGTCATAGACTACCCAGGAGCCTATGTGTTCTGATCCCCTTCCTGTTGCTTGTCTTCTGTCTCCTTTTCATGTGCTTAGCCTCTTGTTGATGCTACAGGCATTTGCCTACTTCAGACTTTGTACTTGCCGACTTTTTACCTGGGATATTCTATCATTTGGTACTCACTTGGCAGGCTCCATTTCATTCTTCCAGATTTTGACTAGAAACTACCTTTTCAACATGGCATTCTCTGGCCATGCTTTCTAAAAGTTCCCTCTACATTTCTAACCATTGGTCTGCTATATTTTCCCTTTCCTTAGCACCTGTTACCATTTTATATGATGCTTTATTATCATTTACTGCTAATAGAATAAAAGCTCCATGAGGGCCTAGAGCTATGTTATTTATTGACTTATCTACCAGACTGTATATTACGTTGCATTATTATTACTGATTTATCTCCTACGAGTAATAGTAGGTCTTCAACAAATAATTTTTTGATGCATGAGTAAATGAATGAATTTAATGCTCATATACAGTATTTAGTATAAAATAACTGACAATAAAGCCAAAAAGTTAGTTAGAATAGTTATATGGAAAGTGTAGCTGAGACTACATGCTATTGACATTTTCTTATCTGAGTTCTACTTGATTTTCTAATTACGAGAATCATTAAGTATAATATATATGATTTTTGTATTTTCATCTTATATGCCATGCCATCTCTAAAAGCTAAAGAGAAAAAGAAGAAAAAAAGTAAATTGCATTCTTAAATGTAGTTGTAGGCCAGGGAACAGGTAAAAGCACTTGCCTTGCAAGCCAGTTGACTTGAGGTCAGTCTGAGAACAGAATCCATGTGGTAGAAAGGAAGAACTCCATAAAGTTGTTCTCTACCCTCCACACACGTACCTGTGTGTGTGTGTGTGTGTGTGTGTGTGTGTGTGTGTGTGTGTGTGTATGTGTGTAAACACTAATAAAATTAAAGAAAATAATTATTACAAATAATTTGTATTAGATCAAGATTATCAAGAGGAAATACACAGAATTTTTTTTCTTTCTGAATAGTACACAAATAGAGATGTGGCATCAGTAAGTTGTAAGCTGGGAAAAGCTGCATGTAAAAAGATTTCTTTGTCAAATGAGTTATGGTTTTAAATCTGCAGGAAGGAAGCATCCTTTAATTTTAAATGAGAAATTACTAAGCAGAAAACTTAATAATAAATTCTGAGTGACCAAGCTTAGAAATGTAAGCAGCAAGACTAAATAAAGCTTTGGCATTGCATTTGTTGGTAAGGTAAAAACGGTGAGTGCCAGTGGAGCTGCTAGCTCACCGCTTACGCTTAAACTTCCAGCGCTGGTTTTCTTCTCTCTCCGTTGGTTTTCTTCTCTTTTTCTTTTTTTCTTTCTCTTTCTCTTTCTCTTTTTCTTTTCTTTTTTCTTTTTTTAAGAAAGGGTCTCATGTAGCCCTGGCTGGCCTCATACTTATTATGTAGGCCAGGCTGGCCTTGAACTCAGAGATCTGCTTGCCTCTGCCTCATAAGTGCTGGAATTAAAGGTGTACTCATATTAAAGGTGTCCTGGGATTAAAAGTGTGTACTATCCACTTGGAAAGGAATTCTTTTTTGTTTTAAAATGTATTTTAATTTTCTGTATATGTCCATGCGTGTGCATTAGAGTACCCAAGGAAGCCAAAAGAGTGTTGGATCACCAGAGGCAGTTGTGAGTGTCCAGTGAAGATTGAGAACTGAACTTAGGGCTTCTGAAAGAATTTTAAGTGTTCTTAACCTCTGTTGTAGCTCTCCAGCTTCCAAATCTATAATTTCTTACACTGGTTTTTGAGTACTTGGCAGGTATCAGTTACATGAAACCACAAAGTAATCAGGGTAAATGTTTGCTGTGTGTCTGTCTCTCCCTTTCCCCCTCCATTCCTTTCATCCTAAATTGGTGGTGGTGGAAAAAAATGATAATTTTAAGACAAGCATATAGGATAAAGTTGATTTAAAATAATATTTAAAACTCTAAGCAGAGACTTCAAAGAAAATTTGAGCTTACAGTAACTATGACTCCAGATCCTGAGCTGTTTGTTCTTTTACTTCTGAGGGCCACTTAATCAGTGTGTTGTTTCCTAGTAAAGAAAGAGATGACAGTTCTGGTTTTATATGGCTTGGTAACAGAGAGGGAATGATCAGGACTGTATTTTACATTGCCTTCTGAGTTCATTATTACACTTACTAATTTATTTGATACATAATTATAGTTTTATTGTAAAACTTTATATTTCCATAGAAAATAATTTTCTGTGGTTTCTGTTTCTCTGTTGGCTATCCTTGGCTGAAGAGAATGGTAGACATATGCTACATTTAAACTTTTTAAATTACCTTTGCTAGCCATTCTCTAGAGTTAAAACAAGAGAAAGAACTCATTTAAAATTCAGTCTGCTTTATTGAGAAAGACTGAAATGGATGTGAATTTTCTTAGAGGTAAAGGAGAAGTACTCTGTACTTGTGTACTTAGGTTTTGATTTTGTGATCCATCCAAGTGTTCTAATAGGACAGCTGTTTGTCTTGGGGAATTAGAAGAGGGACTGTCAAAGGGCAAGAATTGTGTAGCATAACTGAAGGTTATGTTCTTTAGGAAAAGGAAAATATCTGTTGTGTCTTGTTATGTTTTTGACTTTATTGCTCAAACATTAGTAACTTTGGTGGTAATGGGATTTGAATTTTGTATTTTTGTGTTTGTGTCAATGATTAAACCCAGATTAAAGCATGACTCTTACTAGTGAACCACCATGTTGCACCCTGATAGTTTGTTTTGATTAGATAAAATGCAGAAAAGAGTGTTTCAGGAGAGTTCCGTTGTCTTGCTTATTATAAAAGTAGACTTAGAGGAGCTGGAGAGATGACTCAGTGATAAAGAGGTGTTCTTACAGAAGACTTGAGTTCCATTCCTAGCATCCACCTTCAATGGTACACACTTACACTTGCCTGTAACTCTACCTCAAAGGGGTCCAATACCCTCTTCTTGCTTCCTCAGGCATATCCACACATGAGACAAACACTCAACACAGTTACCCATGAATACACAAAAAATAAAAATAAAATTCTAAACAAAGGCCAGAGCTATTTTTATAAGACCCTTTGGTGTTATTACACATCAACTTACTATGTTGCCAAAAAAAGAAAAGTAATTTCCTTAAAGGTAGTGACTTCATCATTACCATGAGCATGTTCATGTCTTTGCTCTTAGTTTCCTGTTGATTTATTGCTTACAAGGGAACACTGAACATGTGTGAGCCAGGTACCATAATACATGGTCCAGTCAACAAAATTGGATTGAGGAGCTCATCATTTTTGCTTTTGTTTCATCAAACAACTATTCAGAGCTTATTTAGAACTGATTTTCTTGGGTATTTTCATCCTTTGGTTGTGAGATAACATCTCTAATGTAAAAAAGTTAAGAGTGGAAAATGAGGAACCTACAAGAGCTGAGCTGAGACCCGTGTGTCCTTGCATGTTCCTTAGAGAATAGAGCAAGCAAACATCAGCATATCTTTCTAAACATGGGCTTGTAATTGTGATATTTCTAGTGTTAAAAGAGTACTATTCAAGTAACTATTGAAAATACATATTTTTATACAAAGATTTGGTGTTCCTAAGGTGTGTATGACTATGTGCTTTGTAAAATCTGGAAGAAGCATTTAAATACATTCTGTGTGGAATTTATGTCATTATGTCACTTACTTGAACCATAGCTCTATTTGTTTGTTTTAATTGCTCATAAGTTGATAAAAAGAAATATCCCTTTTTATTTAAAATTTTTTTTATTTCTTTGTTTTTGAGACACAGTCTCTCTATGTAGTCCTGACTGTCCTGGAACTCACTATGTAGACCAGACAGGCCTCAAACATACAGAGCTCCTCCTTCTTAATGCCTCTTAAGTGCGGGAATTAAATGCATGCACAACCACACTGGGCCCTTTTCTAGTCTTGATATGCACTATTTTGTTGTGATGATCTAGAATATGTAATGTCTGACCTTAAGATTCTCTTCTGTTGCTACATATGTACATTAAAAATGTTTAAATATTTACACAGTAAGAATAGGAGTTCATTAAATATTAATGTTGGGTCATTTGAGTTATTTATAAGCAGTCATACTATCCCCAATTTGTGCCACACAGATAATGGAAGCACGATAATGGATAATTCTAAATTGTTGCTGTGGTTTTATGTACTACATTTAGCACTTAACCACAGCATTGATCTGGTTCATTTGTAATGACAAAATTGAGTTTAGTTAGGAAGAACCATGGTGTTGGACTATATGTTTAATGTAAAGCTCCGTGTGTAACATTGGCTATGATTCCAGCACTGCTGGACTATTTTTCGGTGATTATTTCACTTATGGATGTTGTGCTAAATTAGAATAGTATTCATGGAGTTACTAAAGCTTGTAGACTTATATTTTGTCTGTAGAATGTATTTGTTTTGAAGGTGCTACTTATAGAGCTGATGGGGTGGTTAGAGAGGTCAATGAATTCAAGCAGTGTGGTGTCTTGTATCTAAGTGTTCAGGCTCTGCCATGTACTTGGTGTATAACCTTTGACTCTAGTTTTCTTTTAATGGGCAAATAATGATAACATATAAATAGGTGTGAACACTGAAAAGACATTTTGTATAATTTCTGTGATATTTTCAGTTAACACTTTTCACCAAATCATAAATTTATAAGAAAGGAATATAAGGGTGACTTAATTAGTACACGAACTGAATTGATGATTCTTTTTTCTGTCTTACTTTTAGAAATATTTATACATCTTTCCCCCTATATGCTGTACAATGTCTTGGGATGAGTTTTACAAGGCACATTTATATGATAAGACTTAGCTGGAGATGTCTCAGTGGTTAAAAACACATGCTAGTCTTATAGAGGACCTGAATTCAGTTTCCAGCACCCATATCAGGTAGCTTAAAACTGCCTGTGGCTCCAGAAGATTAGACACACTCTTCTAGTCTCCCAGGCGCTGTACTCACATGCACACTCACAGTTAAAAATAAAAATCTTAAAAAAAATAGTAGCCGGGCGGTGGTGGCGCACGCCTTTAATCCCAGCACTTGGGAGGCAGAGGCAGGTGGATTTCTGAGTTCGAGGCCAGCCTGGTCTACAGAGTGAGTTCCAGAACAGCCAGGGCTACACACAGAAACCCTGTCTCGAAAAAAAAAAAAAATAGTAGGTTTAATTAGAGCAGTTGATAAGCAAAGAATACTCAGCTGAGAAAGATCTAGTCTTTCCTTTATCCTATAATAAATTACAGCAAATCGATTGTTACTGGCCTACAAGATTGCCTGGTGGCTTGTTCTAATTGAGCCACTCTCTGCCTCTGTCATTTTATTTTGAGGGTGACTTGAAAGCATTCTTGCTAGTGAGTGAAACATAGCTGTTTAAAGCTATCTGGATCTAGATTCCACGTGTTTCCAACTATCCAGTGTCAGAGGACTGTGGATAGCTGCAGTCCTCTGTTGAGAGGGTCACATGGGAAGATAAATTCCTATACTTTCCCTAATGGAGGAAGGAAATGATACCCTTTGGCCTCCATTCTGAGCAGTATGGAGGGGATGTTTCAGGAAAAATTTGCCTCCTACACTGTTAGACAAAATATTTTAAAGTTTCTGATTTCAGCCGGGCGGTGGTGGCGCACGCCTTTAATTCCAGCACTTGGGAGGCAGAGGCAGGCGGATTTCTGAGTTCGAGGCCAGCCTAGTCTACAGAGTGAGTTCCAGGACAGCCAGAACTACACAGAGAAACCCTGTCTCAAAAACAAAACAAAACAACCCCCCCCAAAATAAATAAAGTTTCTGATTTCAGTGTGACTTGTTTCTCATGTGTGTGTCTATGTATGTGTGCATATATTTGTATAAATATGAGTGAATATGTGTATATATATAAACCAGAAAATATTTTTATAAATACTTTTCATTTAGAATTGTTCAGATTCCTAAAGTCTCTTTCCAATCATGTTTTCATAGTTGACATGCCTATTTTTCAGAAATTAGAAATGTAAAAATCACTTAGATTTTACATTCTACTGGCATTCAAATTTGGTAATGTCTAGTTCCCTAATTTACATACTGTATTGCTACCTCAGTCACTTGAAGGTGTCATATGATGTTCTACCAGGTCCATGTTTAGAGTCACAGTAGTATGGTCTTAGGTTTTGCTAATATAACAATTGTGTGATTTTGGGTAAATTACTTAGCATTTATTTATTTATTTATTTACTTATTTACAGATTTCTTTTTTGTAACTGTTTAAGCATATACTTCCCTGGCTGCAATTATACTAGAGCTACTGAATATAAGCAGCCTGTATTTGGGGTAGACTATACGTCTAGTAACTGAAGCAGTTAGGCAAGACATTTGTTTGGGGCTGGAAACCACAGAAGTTTATCTTCTTTGATTTAATGAAAATTTCAGAAAGCATGAACTTTTGTTACTGTTTGTTGTTGTTGATTTGGGGTTTAAGGTAAACTTGTTGTTTCCTGGTATAGAATAGTTGGTTTTTAAGATAATAATTGGACATAGAGGAGAGTGCCCTTTGAGCTTAATTTAAAAAAAGAAAAACTTTTCTAGAACTTCAAAAAATATTTTTACAGTTATTGAATGTATGTACCTGCACACACTGTGTGGAAGTCAGAAGACAACTTGCAGGGCTTCTCTCTTTTTTACCATGTTGTTCCCAGGGTTGAGCTCAGGCTGTCACATTTGGTTTATGATAAGTGTCTGTACCACTGAGCTTTTTTGCTGACCTTTTAAAAATTAAGAAAAAAAAAATTGAAATTGTTTTATACTTGTAAAAGAATGGCCCGCGTAGTATAAAGACTTCTTATATGCCATATGTGTTCACTTAGCCCCCTCCCAATTTAATATCTTCCATCAATACAGTATAATTATTAAGATTAGGAACCTGGGAACATTAGCCTGTTTCTGTAATTCTAATTCTCTGGAGACCAAATAGGAATATCTTGAGTTCTAGGACAGCAGCTTAGCTGTATAGCAAACAGTGTCTCAAAAAGTAAAGAGGAACTACTGCAAAATAAGGAAATGAACAAGATACACTACTTCTATGAAGGCTACCCTGTTTAAAATTTGTCAGTTGTGTTTTTAATATGGTTTTTCCTCAGAGATGGATGGACTCAAGCCTTTATAGTCTTCATGTCCCCTGAGTCTCACTCCAAAGGTTCTGTGTCTTTGTCCTTCATTTCCTGTTCTTCATACTTTGGTCCTTTGAGGAGTGCTGGCCAGTTAGTTTGTAGACTACTACCTAATCTGATCTGCTTTATGTTACATCCTCCTCGGTGCCTCCTATAAGGATAAAGGATGTGCCAATTTATTCATTTTGTTGAGGGCATTTACTCTAGTCAGTTGGTTAAGATAGGCCTACTAGATTTGCCTACCATAAATTCTGTTTTCTTTTGTGCTCATAAATATCTTTCAGAAAATATTTAAGTTTATATAATTATATAAACTTTATTGTGGTATGTATTTGTTCATTAGTTTTAGCATCTATTGACAATTTTTACCAAAAACATTTACTTGTGGCATTTATCAAGTAGTGATTTTATCATCATGGTTTCTGTACTTTTTAGCTCAAATACTACTGTAGGAAAAAGATTGTAAATACTTGTTACTCATTTTCTTTTTCATTTTTTTAAAATTGTGCATAAAATTTTATCTAGTAAACTTATTTCTAGGAATTTATGTTGACAAAAATATGTATGTACTGTGGGATGTCTATGAAAGTATTATATACAATGGTGAATTATGAGAAACATGTCAAAATTAAATACAGAAGAAATAAATTATGAAATTACTTGTAGACATTTTTATAATAATTAAAATGCTATTTTCTAAGCTAAAACTTTAGAAGCCAATATCATTATATTATACTTTCACATTATAAATATGATTAAAATAAATTAAATCACTTTGTAAAAACATTATGCAATTGGAAATTATTTCTGACAAATCAACTCTGACAGTTTTATAGGCCATTCATTTTTTCTCCTTTGAGATGACAAAGGAAAGTTGACTTCAGGCAAGATAGCACACATAACCTAATCTCATAAACCACACGTTTAATGTTACTTGTTTTCAGTAGGTTTTGAAAACCTTACTACTGTCACACTCAACTAGAAATAAGTTGACAACTCCTGACTAAATTCAGAGAAAATAAATATTAGTCTTCTAAAATATATAGGACTCACCTCCCTAATGTGAACATAAAATTCAAATACCTCCAATATTCTTCCTTGAAGATATGTTAGCTTCACTCTGAGCAAAGAACAACATTCCTTTGTGTTTCCCAAGGCCATTACACTGAGATTCATCAGATACCTATAATACTTGCTAAAGTTACCCCTTAAATATTTCTATTTGACCAGTACGAAGTATCCTT
>CM052715.1:32488748-32515708 GCA_028551405.1 Uromys caudimaculatus
CCTTTTTAGAGTTCTGTAGGCTTCTTGAATGATTATGTTCATCTCTTTCTTTAGGTTAGGAAATTTTTCTTCTATAATTTTGTTGAAGATATTTACTGGCCCTTTAAGTTGGGAATCTTCACTCTCTTCTATACCTATTATCCTTAGATTTGGTCTTCTCATTGTGTCCTGGATTTCCTGGATGTTTTGGGTTAGGAGCATTTTGCATTTTGCATTTTCTTTGACTGTTGTGTCAATGTTTTCTATGGTATCTTCTGCACCTGAGATTCTCTCTTCTATCTCTTGTATTCAGTTGGCGATGCTTGCATCTATGACTCCGGATCTCTTTCCTAGGTTTTCTAACTCCCAGGTTGTCTCCCTTTGTGATTTCTTTATTGTTTCTGTTTCCATTTTTAGATCCTGGATGGTTTTGCTCAATTCCTTCACCTGTTTAGTTGTGTTTTCCTGTAATTCTTTAAGGGGTTTTTGTGTTTCCTCTTTAAGGGTTTCTAGCTGTTTACCTGTGTTCTCCTGTATTTCTTTAAGGGAGTTATTTATGTCCTTTTTAAAGCCCTTGTCATCATCATGAGAAGTGATTTTAGATCCAAATCTTGCTTTTCCATTGTGATGGTGTATCCCGGATTTGCTATGGTGGGAGAATTGGGTTCTGATGATGCTAAGAAGCCTTGGTTTCTGTTGCTTATGTTTTTGTGCTTGCCTCCTGCCATCTGGTTACCTCTAGTGCTGCCTGCTTTTCCTTTATCTGACTAGAGCCTGTCCTTCCTGTGATCCTGGTTGTGTCATAACTCCTCAGAGACTAGCTGTCTCTGGGATTCTGGGATCCTCCTGAGATCCTGGGTGTGACAGAGCTCCTGGGAGTTAAGCTGCCTATGTGATCTTGAGATCCTGGTGTGACCAAGCTCCTATGATCCTGTGATCCTGGGCGTGTTAGAGCACCTGGAAGTTGAGCTTCCTCTGGGTGTTGTGGGACTGGCTTAGGAGTTCACACCCAAGGTTTGCTCAGGGCACTAGCCCAGACCGGAAGGAGCTCTTTCATTTTTTTTTTTTTTTTAAGTCATTACTCAAGACATCAGTGTGCCATATTTAGTTACAGGTGGAAATGTATCTTTCAAGACCAGATGTCATCTTAAAAATTAACTACTGAGAACCATAAACATAGTTTTAACAGTTTCTGTCAATATAAGTTTTTTTTGAGGTAAAGGGCAATACAAATTTTGAGAAAACGTTCTCTCATGTTGTGTTGTTTTAGAGACAGGGTCTCATGTAGCACTGCTTAACCTCCAATTTTATATATATCCAGAGCTGAGAATTGAACCTAGAGCCACATGCATGCTAGGCAAGCAGTTTATCAACCGAACCTCATGCCCTTGCCCAGCCCTCTGAAAAACTGCCACTACGAGTAGCTTTTATACTAAATAATTCAGAGGTCTCATTATTTTTTAAGCTATTATATGGTGTATTACTTACAAATTAAAACTAGTTGTTTCTTCTTTTTTTAATTTGATATTTCTTTTGCTTTTTAAGATTTATTTTATTTATATGAATACACTGTAGCTGTCTTCAGACAAACTATTAGAGGGCATTGGATCCCATTACAGATGGTTGTGAGCCACCATGTGGTTGCTGGGAATTGAACTCAGGATCTCTGGAAGAGCAGTCAGTGCTCTTAACTGCTGAGCCATCTCTCCAGCCCCCAAAATAATTGTTTCTTAAAACTTATGAAATTCATGTATAAATCATATTAAGTCATGTAAGTGCAAAGGGTGTTATGTAATTGAGCTCTTGTTCTCAGGCAGCTATGGTTGTACCCAAATACACAGAAACTTAGGTTAATGGAAGCCAGGGTAGCACTTTGCACAGGTAGGTAGTAACTGATGTCCATTAAACATTGCACCTCGGAGAGAAAGGAGTGACTGTATCTTTAACTGAATTTATTTAATATATTTTGTATTTAAGCACTTAAATATTCTAGACATATGCTTCTTGAAATTCTTGAATTTTCCTTAATACTATTAAGAAAACCTAATGAATTATGACTCTTAATTTATCTTAAATAGTCAAATAACATATTCATGAGTGTAGTCAAGTTTTTCTTTATTTCTCATCTTGAGCTGTGTTAAGTGCACACCCATCATCTCCAGTGTTTCTGACATTACCATCATTACCATGTGGTTGTCTGGGTCAAGGTTCATCACTATCCAGTGCAGAACCCACTAGACACTTGAGTTTGTGCTGCCCGCACTCCTGAAACCCCATGCTTGGAAGACTCTGGATAGCATACAAAGGAAGGAAGGGTGACTGTAGCACAGTGTGCGGATGCTGTGTTACAGCTCTCCTTCATTTGATTTGGTTTTCATTTTTGCCTGTCTTTCTTAGTTTTATTATATATCCAGTATTTTTAGGGTAATTCTTGGTTTTGGCTAAACCAAATTGTATTTCTTAAAAACATCTGCCTGGTGACTAATGAATATTTTTTTATGTCTCTTGGAATATTACAAGAATTCTTAGATTTTTGGTTTCTGTTCTTCCACTAAGGAGACAGAGACAAAGAGGCAAAAAGCCAGAAAGGGGAGGGAGAGGGGGAAGGAGAGGGGGAAAAGAGAGAGAGAGAGAGAGAGAGAGAGAGAGAGAGAGAGAGAGAGAGAGAGAAGAAGAAGAAGGAGGAGGAGGAGGAGGAGGAGGAGGAGGAAGAGGAGGAGGAAGAAGAGCAAGAGGAGGAGGAGGAAGAAGAGGAGAGGGAGGGAGGGATGGGGAGGGGGAGGGAGAGAGAAGATGACTATGACTATTTGAGTTTGGGACAGGAATTTCTGTGTCCAGGCTGGCCTTGAATTTACAGTCCTCCCTCAAGTCTCATAAATGCTGTGGTTATACTGTATGCTTCTGTGCCTGACAATCTCGTTTTGTCCTTTGTGTTATTTTTAAACAGAGTCTCACACAGTAGCCCAAGGTAGCCTGGAACTCACAATGTATTTCATACTGGCCTTGAACTCCTAATAGTTCCCATCCCCCAGCTTCCTTAGTTGCTATGGTTACAGGCACGCACGTGCCCCTCACATTGTATAACATGTCAGTTTAACTTTAAAATATAACATGTCAATTTTTACTTCATTATCTATAGATTCAAACCAACTTGATTAGTTTATGGTGAATTTTACCCAGAAAGTTCATAAATGTAGACAGAAAATCCTTTCTAAACCTAGAAATCCTAAGAGGTCTGCCATGTAAGTGCTATTGCTTGGGGATATATTTTTTTTATTGAATATTTTCTTTATTTACATTTCAAGTGTTATCCCCTTTCCTGGTTTCCCTCCCTCCCAGAAACCCCCTATCCCATCCCCCTTCCCCCTGCTTCCATGAGGGTGTTCACCCACCCACCCATTCCCACCTCTCCACCATCGATTCCCCTATACTGGGGTATCTATCGAGCCTTCACAGGACCAAAGACCTCCCCTCCCATTGATGCCTGACAAGGCCATCCTCTGCTACATATGCAGCTGGAGCCATGTGTACTCCTTGGTTGGTGGCTTAGTCACTTGGGGATATTTTATGATGATAATTTTTATATTTCCTTGAGCACATTTTTATTTACCTATCTATGTATATTTTAACAGTAACCAAGATTGTATGAGTGTTTTCTTTCATGAGATAATTGTTCTAAGAAGTTGATAGTTACTCGTTTTATTATGACAACCTTATAATACTACAGGAACCATTATTGTGCCTAGATGAAGACACTGAGGCTTAATGGTAAGTAGACTGCTCCAAATGCTAAGTTAAAGGCCAGGCTGGATTTTGAGTATAGGCAGGTCAGTGCGTAGATGAAGACACTGAGGCTTAATGGTAAGTAGACTGCTCCCAATGCTAAGTTAAAGGCCAGGCTGGATTTTGAGTATAGGCAGGTCAGTGCTTGAATTCCTGAGTGCAGTCAAGTGCTACACAGCAGCATTTCAACTGAGTGCATGACAGTTGTCCCATAACAGATCTTAAAAAGTTCACATTACCTATTGTGATCATGACCCTTACCATATCTGCTAATGTTTCTGTGTATAGCACGTAAGTATAAATAGACCCAATAGGGTTAGAGTTTTCTTTCTGTTGCTGAAGCACTCTGACCAAAAGCAACAAAGGGAGGTTAAGATTTATATTAACATGGGAGGGGATAACAACTGGACTGTAAAAAAAGAGAAAAGATAATTAAAAAAAAAAAAGATTTATATTAGCTTACAAGTTACAGTCTATCATAGAGGGAACTTGAACAGAAACTTGAATCAGAAGCCATGGAGGACTGTTGCTTGCTGTATTATTGCTCACAGGCTCATGCTGTTACCTTTTCTACCTTCCCAGGGAATGGCCCTGCCCACAGTGGACTGAGCCATCATATAACAATTAACAGTTGATATATGAGAGTATATCAATAAAAGGAAATTGTCCACAGACATGTCCATAGGCCAGTCTGATCTAAGCAGTTTTTCATTTGAGGGTCCCTTTTCAGATGACTCTAGGCTATGTCAAGTTGACAATGAAAGCTTTAGTAGGACACTGAGTAACAACTGTGTGACTAGTTTATTCATTTACCAGACCAAGCATATCACAACACACTTTTTATTGTTTTTCAGTGCACTCTTAACTCTTTCTTTCTCGATTTTGCACTAAAACAGTTTGTTGTGCTCTATCAGCACCGGCCTCAGAGATTTAGTGCTTACTATGCCCCTTAATTTCATCATTTTCTCTTCTGGGATTCTACTACCACATCCAGTGTGTCAAGTGCTGGGAGTCAAACCCAGGGCTCCGTGCATGCCAAGCGAGCACTCTACCGACTGAGCTATGTTTTCAGCCCCTAATCTTAAATTGTCCATTCATCAGAGCACTAGGAATAGCAGTCTGTATTATCTCTGTGTATAATACAGCCTAAGTGTGGTGGGCTGTGCCATTTCTGTATAAGTACACTATGTGATGTTTGCCCAATAAAAATCATCTAATAACATTTCTTACACAGGACATATTCCTTTATTGATAGGTAGGAGATTCTAAGTCTCTGAAGACTAAGCTATCTCGTAATAGATTCATTTTGACTTTTGTATGATAGACTTTGAGATTTCTTATTAAAGGTGAAACGTGAGAATGTTCTTGTAATAAGGGAAGTGGGGCCCTCTTTATATGCAGATATGTCACTTCCTGATTATGTATAGCAGCATTAAACTGAGGGTTAATTTTGTTTTTTGTTTTTGTTTTTGAAGTGAAAGAAATTAAAATATGATTTCTTCAGTAAACTAAAGCTATTTATCTCCTACTAGCCTTTGAATTTCTTAAGGGCAGAGGTTAAGTCTTTGTTGTATATTCTTCTATGTGAGTAGCTGTGTACTATGTATACACCTATTATATTGAAGCTGGCTCTAAACTTTTTTATCATTTTAAAAAAGTTAGACACAAGGGGGTGCTATTTACCATATCACTTCTAAGTCTAGACTTTTTAAAAACCATTCTCCTTCAGAAATTATACTAGGATAGTACTTTTGTTATTATTTGTGATCCAGGTTAGAACTTCCAAGGTCCTTTAAATAACTAAAAAAGTCTTTTTTGTACTTTTGCAGATAGTTTCATGCTAAGTATA
This sequence comes from Uromys caudimaculatus, assembly GCA_028551405.1. Lineage (NCBI taxonomy): Eukaryota > Metazoa > Chordata > Mammalia > Rodentia > Muridae > Uromys > Uromys caudimaculatus. Next base: position 32,494,360 of record CM052715.1, read on the forward strand.
TAGCTTGTGAGCTCTGGGTTTCTATTTATATTAAATTTTCTAGTTATATTAAGTAATTTTTGCTGAATGAAAAGAAAATTGTTGAATAGCTTTTTGAAGAGGGTTTGAATTTTTCAACCACACTTAATGTTTGAATCTTAAGAATTAGTTTCATAAAATAAGACCATGTAGTTATAATGAACTTTTGTTGTTGTTCATCTATTGTCCAAGATTTTCAGAGCTGATGCTTCTATCGAATATAAGAGCCACACTCTGTGCCCAAATCATGTCTCACCACCTGTCTTCAGTAAACCAATTACAGGTGCAAGGTAGAAAAGGATTTCTTTTGTGTGGTAACTATGGCAAGAAGGACAAAAAGATGCCATGAAGGACAAAAGATGTCTCTCTCTGTGTGTGTGTGTGTGTGTGTGTGTGTGTGTGTGTGTGTGTGTGTGTGCGCGCGCGCGCGCGCGTGCGCGCGCATCTAAGCTGTTCTAGTCAAGGTGTGGTCCTGCCGCTGTTAACCCATTGTTGTCTGGACTTCTGTCTCATTCTAGAAGATAGTTTCAAAGCTGTTAGAACTAGGTGAAGTCTCTTTCTGGGAGACTTCCCACTCTGGCTGGTGCCTTTTCTTTCTCTGAACATGAGATCACTAGGGGAAATTCTCATTTCTTTGGGGTTTATTGTTTGAATAATCTGATAGATTGAGAGATACAGAGTTTCTCTTTAGAATACACTCTTCTGCCAGGCCACCTTAGTAGCATGTGATTAAGTTAAAAAGAAAACCACAAAATCTTGGCAGCTGGAGCATGTAGTTATCGTGTCTTATTTCTATATCAGTATTTACAAGTAGAATTAGATTATTCTATTACTCTATTAATTTTAGAATCATCCTGTGTTTGTACATCTATCCCAGGTGCACAATATTGGCTGCCATTTGTTAGCTGGGGTTTGATAACTGTGCTCTGAATATTCCAATCAATCAGTTTAACTAAAAGTTTCCAATAATCCAGAAATTGAGTAGTCCTACTAACCTTTTACAGTTCTGAGACTAGAAAGAGGTTAAATGATGCTAAAGACCATGAAGCTGGATAGCAGCAAAGTAAAAATGTGAAGCCAAATCTTAATGTTTTCAAAGCTTAGTTTTCACTACAGCACACTGCTTGTGTATTAGTAGTTCTCCAGTGGCACACGCAGTGATCTTAGGAACTTTGTCTTTTTATACCCAACATTATCTGCACATTAAGTAGGTTCTTCCAATCTTTTGTAAGAACAAGCAAATGAAGGGAAGCTGTTTGTATCCCATTCTTACCAGGATAGTTACTCTTTTGGTACTAAAACCAGGATGACTACAGCATGTAAGTTAAAGCTATAGAACTACGGTAGGCATAAACATGCCAGACCATTGAAAATGTGCTTCTGGGTCATAAGTCTACTAATAGTTTAGGATTAGGGGAGACTCACGAAAACCAGTTCCAGATAGATGTGATTTTAAAATATTTTGTTTTCTTCTGGGAAATAGTTTTCCTGACCTTGTTGTAGGTAATGGTTTCTTAAATTGAGACCTGCCAACAACAACAAACTGTAAAAGAAAAAAAAAATCAGAAAAATTGGACTTTATGGTAAACAGTATTAGGAGGGTGAATAGCAAGTTATCATACACACATATGTACACAGCACAAATACAAACACACTCATGTGAGTAGAGGAAATTGTGTGTAAACTGGATTTTAAAGAGTCAGCAAATGTTCTGTGAGTAGAAAAGGAGAGGTAGTCCTGTTGTAGAATAGCACACAGGTTGTCCTATAAGAAGTTTCACACCATGTGTGAATTGCATGGTTACAGCAAAGGGACTGCTACTGTTAGGAGCTCTTTCTCCACAGAATCACCTGTGAACAGGGCAGCCGTACACTTCGGTTTTCCTGTGGATTTCTCTATTATGTTCGAAGTTCCAAGTGCTACTGTTCTATAATAGTACTGTGTACTATTTTAGTAGTAGTATTATAGCTTTTCTCTTTTATTATCTACACTGCTTTAGTATGCAGGGTAAGTGGTATGGACACTGTTATGTGAGGGCTACTTCTCATCTTAACAGGACTCAGATTTGTCATATACTCATGGTTATTTATATAGTGAAATGATACGGAGTAAAGTAAGCAAAGACACATGTGAAAAAACTAATGTGTAAAAACAAATTGTAAACTCTCAGGTCCCTTCCCATGGATACGGGACACTCAGCTCCCCCAGGAATACATGATGACATAGTTTAATCCAGCAAAGTAAGTCCTAGTTTGGGTATTGAGGACTTTTATTAGGGACTAGTCACATAAATTTGTAGTGCTTGTGTGGCTGACCTTGGTTATGTAAGTAAAAGACCCCTAGGGAAAAAAAGCAGGTGTGGCCCTAAATCATATTTTTAACACAGACTGATAAAATGCTCAGATTGATAAGGTAAGGCCCAATTACTGTATGTGTTCCAAGTGACTTACTATCTGACAGAATATTCTAGAAAATCAGAGCTTAGTTCTTAGGAGCTGACGAAAGACACGTCCTGGAAACAAGTCATTTTGGGTATTTGTGTTCAGGGTTTGAACCTGTGCCTACTGAGGTAACTTCATAAGGCATACAAGTTATTCAAGCTCAGTTCAATCTAATAATGAGGTCTTGTTCTTTCTCTAATATCTAGTGGTCATTTACAGTAATTTCCTAGTTAAAAATAACTGGCCACATTAGATGTGAAAGATACTTTGACTCTGTGTCCATTAAAAATATCTAATAAGCTTTTATCTAAACTCTTTCCTGAAGAAGCCTTATGTGAATATTTAAGTGAGTTTTAAAAATTATAAACAGTGGTGCTCATCATACTTAATTTTAGTAATTGTCAGAAGTTTGTTGATATACCAAAATATAATTTACCTGAAAGTAACATTTGTTTTTTATTACAGTTTTGAATGTTCAAAAGGAGGTTCTGATAATAGAAGTTTTTATATAATAAGGATTGCCTGCCTTATAGATAATAAATTTGAATGCACTTAACTACTTTTTAAAAATATCTTTTTCTTTTCCTTTTCCATAGGTATTTGTGGAAACATTAGACAAATGTTTTGAAAATGTCTGTGAACTGGATTTAATATTCCATGTAGACAAGGTACTGTTTTGTTTTCTATATTGTCAACTATTTTACTTTTTTTTTTTTTTTTTAGGAAAAACATTAGTTTGCATTTGTCAGAGTAAAATGGCATTTAATGGGCAATGATCTTTATTCTGTTCAGTTATTTTTACCATGAACTAGGCCACTGTGCATGTAGGAAAACAGTGAGACTATGCCCTAGAAGAGAATTCATATCTAGAAGAGGAAATACTATGGGCCATTTACTATTTTAAATAACTTTCTCATGGTAATGTTGTTTTGTTTGTATGAGTTTGGGGGAAGACTTTTTTTTTTCCCTGCAGCATGCAAATTAGGTCTGTAGGCATTGAGATTTAAAGCAAGTGAATTAAGAGTTTGTTGGAATAGTCAAAAGGAAATTTCCACCAAGGGAAACTAAAGAAAGACTTGGTCAGAGTTAATGGCTATTAAAAGCTGAGAAGGAAATTGCGAGGTTTAACCAGGAAGTAAGAGAGAGAGCGCTTGCACGAGCGAGCGTGTGTGTATTTATGTATGTGTACTACATGCATGTGTGGTGGCTGCAGAAGCCAGAGAGGGTATCTGGTTGAATCTCCAGAACTGGAGTTGCAGACATCCATGAGATGACGTGTGGGGTGTTGGGGTTTGACCCTGGGTCCTCCAATCTAACAGCCAGTGCTCTTAATCTCTGAGCCATATCTCTAGCTCCTGTTGTTATTTTTAAGAAAGAGTTGATTCCAGTGTCAACTGGCCTGACCCGCCGGTGCTCCCGGAGACTGGACCACCAACCAAAGAATACACATGGAGGGACCCATGGTTTGGGCTATATGTGGCAGAGGAGGGCCTTGTTGGCCATCGGGGGAGGAGAGGCCCTTGGGCCTGAGGGTGTTAGAGGCCCCAGTATAGGGGAATGTCAAGGAGGGAAGACGGGAATGGGTGGTTGGGTTGGGGAATACCCTCATAGAGGCAGGGGAGGGGAGAGGGGATAAGGGGTTTCCAAAGGGGAGACCTGGAAAGGGGGAAGCATTTGAAATGTAAATAAAGTATCAAAAATAAATTTAAAAAAAAAAGAGTTGATTCACACTCTGGACAGAATGGAGTGAACATTCATTTAATGATATGTTTATTGTGTGAATTGTTTTCAACAATTACGAATTATTTCTTTGTGTTTTCCACTTAATATTTTTGGAACAAAATTGACTGCAGGTGAATGAAATCTCCAGGAAGTGATAATACAGATGAGAGAGAATTCTGTAGTTAATATTTATCACTTATTTCAGTCACTTTAAAGATTGTTCTGTTCAATCCTTTCAGTAATCTTGTGGAGAACTAATATTATTTCTGTTTTCAACTCAATAAACTTAAGACCTACGTAGGTCATGTAATTGCCTGAAGTTTATAGTACTGATCAAAGTAGACTTTGAACCTTTATTACAAATTATTTCACTAGCTTTTAAAACAGAAATTACTGAAACGAAACTTTTTGTAGTAACTTGTCTGTTTATATTAATTTTTTTCTTTTAGGTTCATAATATTCTTGCAGAAATGGTGATGGGGGGAATGGTGTTGGAGACCAACATGAATGAGATCGTCACACAGATTGACGCACAGAACAAACTGGAGAAGTCTGAGGTAAGACAGCGAAATGCTCGGGTTAGTGAGGGTTCTGAGCATGACCATGAGCTATTCTCATGTATGGCTTTATAGTTCTCACGGCTTGTCCTTCAGTATCAACCTTTAGGTACAGCTGGAGTGCCCATTTAGTTTCTGAAAATGAGTATGCGCCTTTTAGTATGTCAAAATGTCTCAAGACTGCTAATCTCCAAATAGCTTTATGTATTTCTTTAATCACAGTGGTAGCTGCCTTCAAATATGGTTTTAAACTGTTTCTGGAGGGGGAAAGGAGAGGAAATAGAATTGTTCTGAGGAAGTCATGTTTTGTAATAGGTGTTCTGTCAAACTGCATATGGGGACAGAGATTCAGTACTTTAATCTTTTTAGGTCCTTCCCAAAGGTCAGCAACAAGTTGGTTAAGTTCCATAGTATATACATGAACACATACATTTTATTGCATTCTATAATGGAAACCTGTTTGTGGCTACCTCTGTGCTGTGAGATTCAGCCTCAGAATAGGTTGAGGAAGGGTATTTGCACTTCACTTTAGTCACTTCTCTCCAGGGCTCGGCTTCAGCTGAGTGGCAGGTGCTGCACCGTGACTGTTTCAGTTCACATTATCTTGGTGGCTGCTGCTCAGGGCATAAGTTTAGAAAGATGAGTAGTCTTGATACCTTATTCAGTATTATATTTATTTGAAGACACTTCTTAACTTATTATTTGAGACTGAGTCTCACTGTGTTGTCCTGGCTGGCCTGGCATTCACAGAGATCCACCTGTCTCTGTCTCCTGGGTATTGGGATTTCAAAGCATATATTACCATACCCAGCCCTTAATAGTACTCTTACATTTTATAACTCAGATTGGAAATAAAACAACAACAAACACATTCACATGATTATTAGTGGAAGTTCAGACACTTGGTCAGTTTCAAGTCAATATTACTATAAAAGGAATAGGATTACTACACTAAGTTAATTTATAACAGGTGAGTTCTCAAAATATCTTGTTCATATTTAAAGTCAGTTTGATACACTTTTATAATCATTTTAATTGAAGAAAATGCAGGATATGAGCTAGAAAAAGTTGAAGCTCCTTATAAAAACACTTTCCTGTGTTTTAAAATAAAGTGTCTTCCATTTCTCTTCATCTCACTTTGCCATCCCTATTGGTTTCCAAAAGGAGATGCTTGTGATGGGGCTGAAGAGCCTAAAGGCAGGGCCCACAACGGAAATATGCAGTATGTTATTAGAGGAAGTTTTGTGTTAGATCAAGGAAAAGAACAGTGTTATTCAGCATGTTTATTTGTAACATTATTCAGTACAGTAAAAGAAAACTATTTACAACTTGAATTTATCATTTAAAGTTTTAAAATGTTGACTTGAAATGTATGCAAATTTTTTAGCATTGCTTCACAAAACTACATATGTACAGTGTTCAGATGCCAAGGCCACAGTAACATAATGCCTCAGTGGCTGGTCTAAAATAGAGGGTTAATTTGTGAACTCTGTAATCTGTAAACACACACTGGTCACATGACTGGTTTTTTACATTTTAGGGACGCATTTCTTATTAGTGGCGGTCCCTCCTTTCCTCCTCTTTCCTTCCTTTTTCCCTTTTCTTTCCTATCCTTTTCTTTTTCCTGTTTCCTTTTGCTCTACATAGTGTTTTGTATAGTATTTGTGAAAGTCACAAGTAACAAGTAAATTTTGTGCCTTTGGTTTTTGATTTTCCAGTAGACTATATTAATAAGATAGTTTTTCTTACCTATGGAGAGTAGAAAGATGCAGAATTTACATTTTTGATGGGAATGCTATAGTTTTGTAAAATTATTATGCAAAAATATTCTTTCACGGGTATAATCTTGTTTATAGTTTAGAATATTGATGAATGCTTCTAATGGTCATCCACTGGCCATGTTTTAATATATATAATCAGCTGTTATCTTCTGTCAAATTAGGATTTTTCTATGTGCATGTACTTTGCGAGAAGGTATGGTTTGTTTAATCAGATAAGGATTAAATCACCAAATTATGTTACATCCTATTTTTCGAAATAGTGTTAAAGTTATATTGACTTTGTGAAAGTTGTCATTAACTTAACTATATTTTCAATGTTTGGAAGACCACACATTAAAATTCAAGTCTTCATATTTTCATATTCAAATCTTCAAGAATTCGAGTCTTTAATTTTTTTAGTTAACTTCAGGTATGTAGACCTAACCAGCCAGGTGGCTCTACAGATTAATCAAAAATTATTTGAGAGCAAAGTATTAATTTCTTAGTAAATTCCAGTTAAATTATTATAAGGAAAAAATAACAAGGAAGATATAACTAAAGTTTTGATTGGTAAAAAGAATTGACCATATTTTAAAAATTCTTATGACCTATTTTAGGATTATCTTCTATCTTTTGAAAAATAATTCTGAATATAACTTACGACTTTTAAAGTATGAATTTATCTAGGTTGCCAATTTTAATAATTAAGTACAGTGACTATTTTAATAATTAATATAACTTTAAGGCAGTGAGTTTCCAGTGATGGAAGAAAGTGACCCGTTTAATTCCTAGTGTCTAGACAGGTAGACGGGCAGGTCCGCCCCACCCTGAACGAGGAGAGGCAAAGGCATGCACAGTGTGTCTTCACCTGTCATGATTTGATAGGGAAAAAATGGTTGATTGTCTCCTTGGGATTTGGGGAAGGAGGGTGTAAGCTGGGAGGTGGTGGGGTTTGGGAAGCTTGAGGGTCACCCAGTCATCTGCCAGGGAATAAAAGGAAGTCTGGGGGGAGGGGGGGACTTGTTGGAAGCATGCGTTTCATGTTGTTCTTAGGGGTAACTGGGTCTGAATTTGGTGACGACTTTTTAAGTCAGTCCTCCTTTTTCCTGAACATCCTGATCTTTCCAGCTCTTTCCGTTCTTCTCTCTTACAGACCTTTATCTTTCAGTCTCCCAGACAGGACAGGTAGACAAGGTATTGCTGACTTTGAGAAACGTACTTAACAAAGGGAAAGCAAAATGATGTCGAAGGCAATTACTTTTTAGGCCAGACTCAAAAATTCTTTGTGTTAATGAACCCATATAGTCCCTGTAGCCTATTTTCCATTCTAGTTTCTCCTTGTAGTTTCTCCATCTTTTATTGGACGTAGTGTATTTTACTAGTATATCATTGGCGTCATGTTTGTTCTGTTTTGTCTGCCTGCATTGTAAAAGGAAATTTTTTAATTCTTTGTTTTATTTTTTATAAAAACATGATCATTTAATTGAAAAATTACATTTGTAGAAATAACAATTTACTTTATATATATAAAAAGTTAATTTTGAGCATTCCCTTAGCAGAACCAATCTTATTTTAACTCTGGCAACATAGATAGATAGATAGATAGATAGATAGATAGATAGATAGATAGATAGATAGGCCTATATTTTTTTTAAAAAACTTTTCTACATTAAGGTTCTAACATAAAATTACCTGCTGGGTCTTGGAAGCTGTGAATTTGAAAACCAAAAGCTGAACTTTTTGAGTTTTCCATATAAAGTGGGAAGCAGCGAAGGTTTAGAATAATGACTGTTACATAACTAAATAATTAAAAACACTTTCCTTGTAAATGGTTTTCAGTTCCAAAATCTTAACAGAATTGTTTTTACAGTTTTGACCTATAAGTGCATAGTAACAGTGGCTAACAAAAAGACTAGACTTTTAAAAGATGAATGGGATCTAAAAATAAAATTATATATACACCAAAATTCCAAACATACGAACACATTGTGTTTATAAAGCCTATTGGAAAGTATTGGGAAAATGTTAAATAAATTCCTAGATTTACCAAACTAATTTTTCTTGTTTATGCTACACATATACACACACCCACAGTTCCCCACTCACCCACTTACCTTAAAGCGTACACACAAACACACACACCCTTGACTGCTTCATGAGTTAGAGTGAACTACTGTTTATACAGCCCTATGGTGGTGATGAGGATGAGTACTTCTTGAATCAAATCATTTTTGGAAAAAATAATTAAAATGGTTATAAACTTCTGATTGAAAATTTCTAAATCAAAATAATTCAGAGTGGAGACAAATCAAAATAATTTTCTCTCTGGGAGATAAAGTGCTCTATAAGCTAACAGTTTGTTATCTGCCCTGAGTGACTAGAAAAGCCTTCCTGAGAGTCTGGCACTATTCTTTAGCCATGGCATTACTACTCTGGATGGACTTGAGAACTGGTGATACATAGTAATAGATTTATAGTAATTAGTATAGCTTAAATCTTATTCTGAGATTACAGACTATTATTATGTAGTTCAGATTCAACTTTTGGTCCCTAAATCTAATGACATCTTCCCTTCATTGATTGAGATCACCAGCAGTTTCTATGTTCCGGTAATTACTTGTAGTAAAGTATTTTCTAGCAAAAGAGACAATAACCACTTAGGTCTTTTAACTTTTATCCCTAAAACTAGTAATTAAGTTTAAAGAAATTAAATGTCTGTATCAAAAGAGTACAGGCTAGAAATGCGAGAAGGTTAGCACATGAGTCGATACTTTCCCCTTAACTTGATAGGAACATTTATTTAGTATTTTTACAAAATTACTGTGAAGACCCCTGAGGTCACATGCTATGCTCAGAACTATCTATAATCAACTCACAAATGTTATTAGTCTGCTGTATTTATTTCACCCAGGCAGATTCTTTGTCACATATTAAAACTGTGGGGCCAGGTTTGGTGGCACACACATTTATTCCCAGTACTTGTGAAGCAGAAGTAAGCAGGGTTCAAAGCCAGTCTGCTTTTCATAGAGAACTACCAGCCAGCCAGAGCTACAGAGAGATGGGGGGGGGGAGAGAGAGAGAAAGAGAGAGATATTAAAATTGAAATTGAAGATGATATATAAGTTAATTTTTTAAAAAAATTATTTATTTATTTTGTATCTGATTGTTCTATCTACATGTACACCTGCGTGCCAGAAGAGGGCGCCAGGTTCTATCACAGATGGTTGTGAGCCACCATATCGTTTCTGGGAATTGAACTCAGGACCTCTGGAAGAGCAGTCAGTGCTCTTAACCACTGAGCCATCTCTCAAACCCCATAAGTTAATTTTTTTCTAAGGTTTAAAAGCTTTTGAAATTTTGCTAAAATTGTTTATAAAGTACTATAGGTCTGGCTCACTAGATTGTCATCTGGATGTCTAATGTGTTTGTAATTGTGATTTAAGCACTGCCTTCAAAGCAAGAAACAAGCCTGTTTTGTCTTGCTTGTTTTTTGTTTTGGTTTTTTGAGACATAGTTTGGCAATATAGCCCAGGCTAGTTTTTATTTGAGTTCTGGGATTACAGGTGTGTGCCATTGTGCCCTGTAAGAACAAGGCTATATAAATTCCCAAATTAAAAGTTAATCTGCCTCACATTAAGAAACTAAAAGATTTGGGATTTTCTGTTTTACTAAAAAAATTAATGTTAATTAAATTTAGTTAATTAATAATGTCATTATTTTGTTAATGATTTTGAGTCTGAAACCATTTAATACCATGTTTATTAATGTTGGTCTTTTTGATTTGGCTGTTAGGTCAAAATTACAAATGTTCATAAAGCAGTTTCTAGAAGAAAGGGTAAAGAAAGATTTCAGTTTGTCTAGATTACTCCCAACTACCATCTTATAATGCTGCTATATTGCAGTCTTGAAGAAAATACTTCAAGGTGGTAGGATGGTATTCTATACATTATGAAATAAGAAGTACATAAACTATTAATTTCTGTTTCCCTTCAAGTAAATTGATTACTGCATGAGGAAAAGGAAGTTTTCTCAAATATATTTTAGCAATGCTGCTTTTTTCAGTTTTGCTTGCACATATTTTGTTTATTTTTGGGTCTGGCAATTTAAAAACAAAACCAAAACCAAATCATATCCATCCATTACTATCTTTGTGATTCAGGTGCTTGAAATTCCCAAGAGTATGTCTGTACAAGTCTTCTATCTGTTTGGCCTCATTTTGGTATACCTGCAGACTTCATTTTGTTTTCTTTCTCTTAATTCTGTTAATTTATTTAACCTCATGGGAGAGAAAACATGGCCATTCTTTTCTCTATGGTACTCATTCTTTCATCCAGTTCATACTCTTAGCTGCTTTGGATTCATATATTTGTTTTTGTTAGTGGAGTGGCCGCTGCTTAGCTGCCATGGTAGTGCGCTAGTGTAACAGATGGAAACAAGTTATTTCTCCAGTAGAACTTCATTCTTCTTATTTTTGCTTTGTGTCCACTATGCAGTCTTAATTCTTTACCAGCAATGCTGAACTATCAAGAATAGCATATTTTTTACATTTTAAAATTATATACCACTAAAAGTGAGGTGAACTTACTTTCTGTAATGTTGCTGTTGGAAAAGTTGTTAGTAAAAGGTATTTGCTTTGAGTACATCTTCAAAAAGAAAGCTTAGCCAAGATGAAAACTACTCTCACCTATGTCAGCAAACTGATTTCCTAGTGAGAAATTACCCTTTTCCATATTTTATATTTTAGTAAAACTGTTTCAGACTAAGTCAAGGACGTCTGAAAATGGAATTTATTTTCTGTTTTGGTGTTATATGAATAACACAGTCTTTTCGTTTAAGTCATAAAATTTATCTTCAGTTCATCTCTAATTTATCTCTAATTCATGTAAGCATTATGAAGTGATCAGTAGGCCTATTATTCTTATTTATATTCTGCAGAATCTGATCTCTTTGAATATTACCTTAATTAAAATTAAAATATATATTTCATTGTTTACTACCATTTACTTTCCTAATATACCTACTACACAAAAGCATTGAACATGCTTGAGAAATAATTTGATTCTGCTAATTCATCTGCGTGTTCTGAACAGTTCCCATCCTATGCATGTCTTTGGCTTGCTGCATATGTTTAGAAGAGGTCTAGATTGTTGCACTTAGAAACTTGTGGTTTTGCATAGCACTATGTGGCATATAAATGCCATTGACATCAGTTTCTATGGTGACTTTATATATTTTAATTAGTAGCTAAGAGTTGAAACTATTTTTGGCCACAGAAACAGTTTAATAAAATATAATAGGATGTTTTTCTTTTTCTTTGCCTGAGCATAGCTATACACATGATATTCTAGAAAATAAGGCTTCATGATAGTGAAAAGTAGGGCTCCTGTTTATAAAGGTAAATTATAAAATGAGAAAAATAAGACACATTTTTTCATATAATAAAATCTCTTAATAATTTATACTTTTAAAAATATTTACATTCAAATACTTTTCCATAGTCAACTTTTCATATGTAACCCTTTATGGAAATTCCACATTAAAATAGTAGCAGATTGATCTGGGAATTTGAAAATTTACCAGGTTCTTTACCTGGAAAAATTATGATAGTTCAGATGCCTACAACTTTGAAATAATTTCTGTTCCCTTGCAGACAACATGCTCTTGCGAAAAGAAAACTTACAGGGTGGTAACCATATTTGAACTGGATTATTTGATCCCGAGCCATTCTAAATTTTGATAGCTAGGACTTTTACTTGAAATTATCAAATTAAAGATCCTTTTGAATATGATATATATTCAGTTATATTATTCTGAAGATGTGATATTTAGTTGTATTTTTAACATCTTTGGGAGTGGGTAGGAAGGAAGTGGTGTGTATACCATAAACTTCATTGTTTCAGGTAGGTACAAATGAAGAAGTCGATCAAATTTTCAATCTTGCATCAAAAAACCTTCATTAAGTTACAGAAATTGAATTGTCTGGACTTGGGTATGGAGCTTTCACCCATTGTCACCCATATCATTACCCGTGCAGACCATATCTATTATTAATACAATTTTACTAATTTTTCTATTTCCAGTCCTAAACTGATAATCCATGGCTTTTATTTTATTGCTTAACAATGTTTGTATCCTTTATTCAGCAAATAGTTTACACTGGCCTATTTTGTATCAGTCAAGATTTTTCTCAGGTAACAATGGCTTTATTATTATTATTATTATTTTAATTAAGAGAGAGGTAGGATTACAGAAGACAAAAACTTACATTATGAAAAGGGACTTTAAAACTATTGCTTCTAATTTCATGGATATTTTCTTTCCATGTATGTAATTGATCAGAGGGGAAGGGTTCTTTTTTATTACTTGTTTTGTGTAAAAAAAAAACAGTGCCACTGAACTGAGCTGTATTTGTTGGCTTTTGCTTTTTATATAATCTGAATTTTTTAAAAACAATGAAATCTTAATTGGTGTATGTTAAATCTTGACAATGAAGCCTATTAATAAAATTCAAAAATTATATATATTCATTTTAAGCTTAGTTTTTGTCAAATTATTTGACAAATTATAAATGTTCATACTAGAGGAAGCCAAGTGTTATGCACTAATGGTGATAACTATAAATTTAAAATTTATTTCTTTAATATACTGTTCTTTCTCCAAGTTTGTGTGGTTGAAACTTGACTTGTGTTATTGAGTTTACTTAAGGTGATAAAGCATGTTTAATCATTAGACGGCCACTAATGACTTGCTCAGGAGAGTCTCCATGCAGTTTCAGCTTTGGGCAAAATTGTTCTTTTTAGACTAAGGCTTCCTTAAAGATGTGATTTTTTTTTAATTTAGTGTGTTAGACCTTTCTTAGAAAAGTTTGGAAGAGCCTCCACAGTATTAAAACCAATTTCATTGTTTTGAAATGTAAGGATAGCCCTGAATGAAGAAACTAAATAATTACTATTACTTTTATTTTACAAACTTATATTGATGATAATTTCCATTTTAAAATAAAAAATAAATCTGTCATGCTTGTTTAGGACATTTTAATAAGGAAACTAATAATAATCACTCTTCAAAAGTCATCACTGTTAAAATTATAGCTAAAAATTTAGGTTTTATGTGAACATTGTGTTTGGTATCTGGGCAGCACACATAACTCGTACTTAAATCTTTCTTTACATTGTTATTGCATGTATTCACTGTATTTTCTAATGTGTCAACTGTTTTCTCTTTATAGATTAGTATTTCAAAGTAACCATCTCATACTGATTCAAACTACCATCTGCTCTCTAAGCTTGTTATGTGAAAACCTTTATCATTGTCTTCCATTGCTAAGTTTGTTTGTAATGAGCTACACCTGAGTTGTACATTTTCTTTTTCTTTTATTTGCTTCCGTATACAGGCTGGCTTAGCGGGAGCTCCAGCCCGTGCCGTCTCAGCTGTAAAGAATATGAATCTTCCTGAGATCCCAAGAAATATTAACATTGGTGACATCAGTATAAAAGTGCCAAACCTGCCCTCTTTTAAATAAATATTAAAAAGGCCACTCCCAGGTAAAATCCAGAGGGAAAGTCATCTAAGTTTACCATGCAATTGTTTACCAAAAATAGAGGAGGAGAGTCCTAACTTTGCTCTTGGATTTAAGTCAAGGTACTGTATAGAAGCTGCATAAAATCAGTATGGAAGTTCAATGTTGCTTTTCTTTCTTGTTCAGTGATTTTAAAGAAATTGACTAGTTCCTGTGTGTGTCTTTTCTAAATTGCATTCTTATGCCCACATAAAGGCATGCCTCTATATACTGGCTATTACAGTATTTCGAAAAGTGAGATGTTTCTTTAGTTACGTACAACCCAAGATGTTGGTGTTTTGTATGGCTCACAAGTGCAGCATTCTCTAATTCTTTCTGCTGTCTGTCACAATTGTTATTTAAAGAACCAAGTATGTATTGCATGAAAACATGACTTTTTCCTTAGTTTAAATAAACTCCAAGGTAACTGGACTTCTAAAGTACCTTTCTGTTTTGCTTGGTATCTACTTTAGCAATAATTTTTTTTACAACCTTCTGACTCAACAAAGTAAATAAAAGTATATTTTCCCACTGTTAAGCAGCTGTCAGTGTTGACTTTTTCAATTTATACTCATGTTTTTACTCCTCAGAGGCTCACCAAGTCATTCAGAAACGGCTATGTCAAAGATCGAGTGGTGTATCTCAGCCGGTTTATTTTGTATGATGAGACTTTCCGTGGGAGATGGCGTGTCTTTTTCAAAAATGTAAAAATGTTTTGTTTTTCTATAAATAACCTTGCCTTAAACTCTTTTTCTCACATTCTTGCCCAGATGATGAACAATGGTGTCAGCAGATAGCTGTTTGTGAAGATTCCATGTAGTGTTATAAAGTCATAGCTAAACTAAGTGTTGAATCTTGATTGGTTGGTTTTGCCTTTTAAGTTCTGGCACATGTTGTAATTTCCTGTTGGCTCATATTTTCACATTGGTCTTCCCTCAGGAACTGAGGGTTCCTTCCCTAGCTAGACCATGGTTTCCATATAGTTCTCTTTCCAGACATGGTTTCTCTGAAGTACTTCTTCATATTTGTTTTATGTATGAATTTTACTCTAAGAATTCTGTAAGAAAAAAATCACTTTTTTTTCAAGCTTTGTCTCATTTATTTCACCACTTTAAACAATAAGACAAAACAATAACCTGTTATTAATAGAGTTTTTTCCTTCTACTGAATCATATTTATTTCTATGTGGAATCACAGACTTTATCATATTGAGGTAAAAGAAAATTGAATCTTCAGTTTTTGCAATTTCCACCAGTTCTGAGATGATAAAAAGACTTGGGGGAAAGCTGTACAAGTGGGAATTTGGGAAGTAAAAGTGGTCAGGAAGAAGTAGTAGTGAATGACAGAGCCTATATTCAGGGACGTGCTTATTAGGATAGTTGAGAAACAGCAGAGACCAGTAGCAGAGTGAACAAAAGATAGAAAGGGTTACTGAATGTTCCTGATGTCATCCTGAGTGAGGTAACTCAGACCCAAAAGACATGGTGTGTACTCACTAATAAGTGGATATTAGCCCAAAAAGTACAGAATGCTCAGGATACAATCCACAGAACTCAAGAAGGCTAACAAGCCGAAGGGCCCAAGTGAGGATGCTTCAATCCCACTTGGGAGGGAGAAGGAGGCAATCATGGTGGGCCGAGGGAGGGAAGTACTTGGGTGGGAGAGGGGTGGGGGAGGGGGAAAGGGGGAACATGATCAGGTAAGGGGGGGGGGGACCAGAAAGAAGCCCTGAGGGCCAGCAGAAAGAATGGAAATATGCAACCTCGGGAGATGGGAGGTGGGATGTCCCTTGAGAATGTACCAGGGGGACCTGGGAAGTGAGAGACTCTCAGAATTCAAAGGGAGGGGCCTTAGATGAAATGCCCAATAGTAGGGATAAGGAACTTGTAGTCTAGTGGAGGGATGGGGTTGCCATCCCACAGTCAAAAACTCTGACCCAGAAGTGTTCCTGTCTGAAAGAACTGCAGGGACAAAAATGGAAATGGGATGAGGGAAAGGAGGTCCAGTGACCCATCCAACTTGGGATCCATCTCAAGGGGAGACTTTAAGGCCTGACACTCTTACTGATGCTATGGTTTGCTTACAGACAGGAGCATAGCATGGCTGTCCTCAGAGAGGCCCAACAAGCAGCTAACCAAGACAGACGCAGATACTTACACCCAACCAATGGACTAAAGTTGGGGATCCCTGTGGTTGAATTAGAGAAAGGCTGTAAGAAGCTGAGGAGGAGGGCAACCACATAGGAAGACCAGCAGTCTCAACTAACCTGGACTCCCAAGATCTCTCAGACACTGAGCCACTAACCAGGCAGCATACACTAGCTGGTCCGAGGCCCCCAACACATATACAGCAGAGGACTGCCTGGTCTGGCCTCAGTGAGAGAAGAGGAACCTAACCCTTGAGAGACTTGAGGCCTCAGGGAGTAGGGAGACCTGGCAGAAGTGGGGGTGGAGGGGTGGGGACATCCTCTTGGAGATGGGGAGGGTGGACCAGGATGGGGTAACGACGGACTGTAAAAAAAGAGTCTTGTAGCAACAACCAACCATAATACACTTTGTCACACCTATGTTTAATAGATTTGGGGAAGGAAATGAAATTATTGGATAAATAGAAAATTTTTAGCTCAGTCTGGCCTCAACTCCCTGATGCTGAGATTGCTGGCTTCACAGACCTAAAAGAACAGAGACAGCTATACTATGAGCCCAGCTTGTCAGAAAGATATACTTTGTGACACTTTGTGGTGATTCTGAATTCCTGTCTGTCTTTTATTTCGATTTTTAAAACAGGATCTGTGTGTCCAGTGCTGGCCTTCATGATCCTCCTGTCTCCACCTCCTAAGTGCTGAGACTACAGGTGTGTCTCACAACTCTTGGCTGATACCCTTTAATATAAAGGTGTTTATTTTATTAATTTTCTGCCAAACATAATAGTACATGAAATTAATTGTTTATCTGTAAGAAAATGGTTAGAGTAAGTGCAATGTTTATTTTAATAGCAAAAGAATAGAATGACCCAGTGTCTGTCCAGATTAGCTGAAAGGCCACATTACATCCATACCATGAGATTCTACCACTGCCAGAAAAACTAAAAAGGTTCCTGAAGATTGCCAAGAAACAACTCTTAGAATGCAGTACTTGGTGAAATAAGGAAGATAGGGACGTGGGTGTATGGTGGGGGGGGGGGGCATTTCAGGAAAGCTGTAGGAAACTATTGAGAAGTTATTATGAGGAGTTGGATTACTCGATGCTGAAAGAACTGACAAGTCCAAGATCTGCAGCATCAGTTTAATATAGGGCTCAGGAACAGCTGATGCTTCAGTTTTCATCCTAAGAAAGGAAAAAATCAGTGTCATAGTTCAAAAGTAGTGAGACAAGAGGAAATCTCTTTCTTGGGCCAGGCAGGTAAGCTATATCAATTATCTTAAAAAATAAGGGGGAAGGATGAGTATCTGTATTTACCTTTTTTTTTTAAATGGAAAGGTAAGTCACACATTAGTGAGAGGAAACAGGAAATTGAGACTACAAGTAAACCGTCTCAAAGAACATAATTTTCAAACCATTTTATATAGTTCTTAATCCCTAAAAGTTGAAATTGAAGCAGATAAACTGGTTTATGTAGTGGGCTGGTAGTATTACTGCCAGAGAAGAAATACTTCACATAACTTTGAAATGCATGGCCATAGACAAATAGACCTATGGTCCCTCCCTCACTGTTCCTGTGAATCAGTGTTAGTGCTGTTTCTGAGACTGTGGATAGGAGGTCCCATGTTCTTATTTAATTGATGGATCTATTTCCTACATCTTGGCCCTGGAAGATGATAGATAGTAAACTAGGGAACTACTACAAATTTCAGGTTGCAGCCCAATTGTAACTACAGTGTCAATGTGATATGTGTTAGAGAAGATTAATAAAACCATGGTATGTCATATATGTACACACATATTACATACATTTGAACACATGCATGCATGCATACATACATACATATGGAGGTTTGGTTTTTTTGTTATGTATTATAATGCTAATACTGGCCCTCGAGGCCTGGTTGCCCACAGGGATGGATAATCCACATGTACAATGTGACCTTGCTCCTTAATTTAAAACTTGGTTAAATAAAGATGCTGACAGCCTATAGCTGGGCAGGAGAAAAATCTTAAAAATGGAGTAAAAATCTTAAAAATTGCCGTGAGGGCTGGCCAGTTGGAATTAAGAGCAGCCCAGACAGAGCATGGCAAGTCACATTGTGGGGTTATTGGCAGGGAAGTAGTCATAACAGAGGACAGATATCTGCCCAGCTCTAGTGCATTACAGGCTTATTATAAATATAAAAGTTGTGTGTCTTCAGGGTACCGAATGACCAAAGGCGGGGTAGAAAAACCCCAATTTCAGATTAAATCAACTAAAACACACATATGCTATAGATGTGGTAGATGCATCTGTGTGTGATGCACATGTGAGTGTGTAGGTGCACGTGCATTTAGAGGCCAGAGCAGTGCATCAAGTGTGTATCTTTCCTGTCACTCTGCCTTACTGCTTTAAGAGAAGGCCTCGCACTAAACTAGAAGTTTACCATTCTGACCTGTCTTGCTGAAGAGAGCTCTCAGCATCCTTCTCTTCCCATCACTCCAGTGCTGAGTTTCCAGGCACATGCAGCCATGCCTGGCTTTGTTTGTTTGTGTTATATTTTTATTTATTTTTGCTTTAATAATGAATGTTCTGATCACATAAAAGATATAAGAGGAAGGGGATTTAACTTGGCTGGTGAAAAAAAAAATCAAGCAGGGATGACATTTCTAGTTTCATAAACAGCCTACAAGTAGGAGAAACTGAAAAGTCACATTGGTGGAAACAAAGAACAAGCCTGATTTATAAACTGTCTCCTCTAAGGACCTTTAGATAGCTTTGAAGATAGTGGCCTCTAGTGGACAGGGAAAGATGGTTGGTTTTTATTTCTTTATTTCAATGATGGATGCCTCCTAGGAAACAGAATCTTCTAGACACATTAGAGCAGGTAACACATGTATTCACAAAGACTGCACTTGCACAAGACCTACACAAGTTCAAACAAGGCAAAAATCTCAGCACAGAGAAGGGGCAGTGGACACACAATCTTATCTTTATCCAAGAAGTTCTCTGTTAAAGGGGAAATCAGTTTTCTCCAAAGGAGTATCATTTGGGTATATCAACCACGCTCCATGCCAGGTCCCATGCCAGGGCTGTTGAGCAGGTTCAGGCTACAAGGAGTTCTTCATGTACCATCTTTCCTGAGTGCCCAGTAGTATTAGAGCTGCCAGAGATGGGAGAAGGAAGATACTGTGTGGTGTTTATGGGCTTGCCCCATTGGGAGAATCCAGCATAGGATTTTACAACCAAATCATGCCACTGACAAATTGGAGGGCTTGTGGAAAAACAGTTCTTTGGGCATCTTAGCCCTGACTGTGCGACCAGAACAGAGCTGGGATTTTGTCAAGCTGACAGATGGTAAAGATAGGCAGGGCTGGTAATAGTCCGTAATATGATAGAAATGGTACATGTGGGAAATGATGGGGCAGAGGGCACACAATAAGCTGGACCAGCACTGACCCCAGTTTACTTTATACTTTGGCCAATAACCTTAGCTCCTGAGACTGGGTAAGGGGAAATCCTTCTAATTGCTAGGGCTTTTAGTTATTAGTTATACACATGGATATCAATGAAAGGGTTAGGGGTGGAGGTGTGTGTGTGTGTGTGTGTGTGTGTGTGTGTGTGTGTAAGTGTGTGTAAGGGATCCCTCAGAAACCAAGAAATCATTACTGGCATAGCTTGTATGATAAAATACATTTTGATTGTTGTTCTCTGCTACAGACAGACAGGGTCTGACAGGGTCCCATGTGGGCGCATAGATACTGATTGCCTTGTTGCCGTCCCTTTGAACTGGGAGGCCCTTTACCACATGGCCACCAGCTTGGACATGATACCCTACGAAGATGGAGCCACATTCTCCAGGATTAAATCAGTGGCTAAATAATCAGTAACCATTATATGGTGCCATGTCCCCAGTAAGTATACTACATAGGCCCCAAGTACCATAGGGAGAAGAATGAGTGGCCCCACTTAACATACACCAGTCTGCTGGTTTACAGCTCGCTGGGTATGACTTCAAAGTCGGATATTAAAAATCAGTCTTTTTCTTGAACAAGAATTAGCCATAAACCTGATAATAATGTTGTTTATGAGTAAGAGTAAAGATAACTACTAAGTAACTATACACATAACATCAAAAGATTTAGGAGACATGCGTTGTGTCAGAAGTAGCTTCTATCACAGATGGCTCCATAAGAGTTGATAGAATTGACATCAGTTAAAATCTCACTGGCTTCTTCCCTTTCAATCCACTCACTGTGAAGTGAGCCAAGGCAGAGCTTGAAAGAACCTCATACACCATGCCTCAGAATCAACTATAGGGCCTCAAGACTCAAATACCCACTGTGGTGATTTGAATAGGATTGGACCCTATAGACTCATAAATTTGAATGCTTGCTCATTAGAGAGTGGCACTACTTGACAGGGATTAGGCAGTGTGGCCTTGTTGGAGTAAGGATGTCACTGGGGGTGGGCTTTGGGGTTTTAAATGCTCAAGCTGGGTCCAGTCTTACTCTCTTCCTGTTGTCAGAGGATCCTGATGTAGAAAACCCCCAAGCTACTTTCTCCAGCACCAAATCTGCCTGCATGCTATCATGCTTCCCTCATGATGACAGCAGACTAAATCTCTGAGCTGTAAGCAAGCTCCAGTTAAATGCTATCCTTTATAAGAGTTGCCACGGTCATGGTGTCTGTTCACAGTAATAGAACATTGATCTACTTCTGGTCCTAGCATGGGTCCCTTGTAAAACAATCCTGCTAACTCTGGGTTTTCTAGTCTGAAACAGGAATGTCAGAAGTGCTTATTGGCCTCCATCGCTGGGATGGCTGTGCACACTAGTCCACATAAAGTACTCAGTGCAGTGCCATGCATATCAGCAGTGTTCTGGGTAATGGGGTTGTTGAGGAGGAGGAGGAGGAGGAGGAGGAGGAGGAGGAGGAGGAGGAGGAGGAGGAGGAGGAGGGTTGTCTTTAACAGGTGTGCCACTGCTTCAGAAACTCCATACAAGGGCTAGGAATGAGTGATTTTTTACTTTTTTTATTTTGAGGGGTTTGTTCTGTCTGAATGTTTTCTTTTTTCTTTTTTGTTTGTTGTTGGTTTGTTTTCAGACAGGGTTTCTCCCTCCCTCCCTTCCTTCCTTCCTTCCTTCCTTCCTTCCTTCCTTCCTTCCT
>CM052715.1:32515808-32541235 GCA_028551405.1 Uromys caudimaculatus
GACTGTAATGCTTGTGTTTGAAGTCTCTGTAGTGCATCCTCCATTTCCTGGCAGTTGTTTTTATTGGTGCTTTCATGTCCACATGGAAGCAGAAGACGCGCTCCTACCCAGACTTCAGAACAGTGATACGTGTGAGATGCCCCCTGAGTGGGAGCTAACATACACCATTCCTATAACAGACTTTGGCGTCATCCCCCCCCCCCCCCCCAATGCTCCACCAGCCTGATCACCAGGGGACTGGCCCTGTGCTCATGGCTGGCATATAAAGCTGCCCGCGGAAGCGCTAATTAGATGTCATTTCTGAAACATGGTGTATTTATACTGGTTACTTGTAGAAGTAACAGCAGCCAGATACTGACTAGTCCTTTCACCCTTAAGCACTTTCTAGTGCCCTACAGCAAAGCACAGAAAGTTATGTTTAGAGTGAAACCAGCCATACTGCATTAGGAAGCAGAAGTCAGTATCATGTATGTTCACAGTGAGCCCGTGCCGCCTGAGTCCTGTTCTGAAGAGCAAATATGCATTACATCTGGTTGCAGTAGCTGTGAAGCTCAAGTCGATTTTGAGATGGCCAGGATCACCTGCGTTGCAGTTTGGCAAGATTGAGTGGAACACATTGCAGATGTGCGTGTCTAACTGTGACAGCAGCAGTCTGGCATGGCTGTCTCATACGCATCATCTTGTCACTGTTTTCATGAGCTTCAAGTGAGAGCCCTGTCCCACATTCGGCTACAGCCTTGTGACACCCTGACTGGGCTCCAGATCCACAGAGGCTATAAATGGGTATCAGGTTAAGCCCCTAAATCTGTGGTAATTTATTAAATGGCAATACAAAATGAATTAAGGATTTCAAGGCACTCTCCAGAGCAGAATCTGAATTATACTGTAGTATACAGTTATTAAGTTGAAGTGATTTAAAATTCAGTCAACAATACAAACAAATCTTGAATTTGATTTTTGTTCATTGAAATAAGCACAACTCAAAACTGCATGATGTATGCTTTCATTTATATGACTTTCCAGAGAAGACAGAAGGATGGGGATGAAGAACATGACCAGAGCTTGAGGGTAGGAGAAGGGACTGTCTCTAAAAGACAACAGGAGAAACCTGGGGGAGTAAGCTGTCCTATGTCCATCTTAGTGTGAAGGCTCATTTCTGAGTATTTGTCAAGTCCTCAGAACTGTATACCACAGAGTTAATTTTACCCTATACAAACTTCAATATAAAATAAATGACATTAAAAGAATTCTTTTGGAGTTTTTTTTTTTTGTTTTTTGGCTTTTTTTGTGGGAGGGAGTTTTGTTTTTGTCTCATGTTGCTTTGAGTTTTTTTTTTTTAACCTTTTGCTTGTATATTATTGTTTCCAATTTTGAGTTTTAGTGTGTGTGTGTGTAGATTTTTCATGTTCCTTCTTAGTTTAATTTTTTTTGTTTTATCCTTGTTTTTTTGTCTATTTTTTTTTTTTTTAAAGATTGGTTTTTATTTATATGAGTACACTGTAGCTGTCTCCAGACACACCAGAAGGGAGCAGCAGATTACATTACAGGTGGTTGTGAGCCACCATGTGGTTGCTGGCAATTGAACTCAGAACCTCTGGAAGAACAGCCAGTGCTCTTAACCACTGAGCCACCTCTCCAGTCTGTTTGTTTTCTTAAAAGAGAGAAAGAAGGCATGGAGTTAGAAGAATGAAGAGGTGAGAGGATTTGGGAGGAAATGAAAGAGGGAAATGTAAATTGCTTACTTGGCGTTTGGAAGTTGTGAGCACTCTGTCTCCTGGATTTAGAGTCCAGTCAGGAAAAGAGTACTTGCACTAGGTATTTAAAGAGCTGAATTCCTGAATGTCCTCTAAGGCCCATATATCAAAGGCTTAGTCTCTGGCCTCTGGTACTAGTAGTGGGAGTGGGTGGGGCTTGT
Organism: Uromys caudimaculatus; assembly: GCA_028551405.1. NCBI lineage: Eukaryota > Metazoa > Chordata > Mammalia > Rodentia > Muridae > Uromys > Uromys caudimaculatus. Next base: position 32,517,724 of record CM052715.1, read on the forward strand.
AGAAATGATGCCTAGTAGAAGGAAGTTAAATCCTTAAGGGAATGCCCTAAGAGGATACCCTGGACTCTCTCCCTGCCTCCTGGGCTCTGCGATCTGAGCAGCTTTGCTCCCTCTGCACTCCCTGCCACAACATTTCACATCTCACAGGCCCCAAGCAACAGAGCCAGCCTGCCGTGGGTTGAATCCTGAAACCACGAGCCAGACTTTAAGAGTATGTTGTCTCATCAAAGTGACAAGAGTCTGACATAGATAGACTCTGATATAGACGAGAACATAGGTAGGATTTAATATAGGTGATAGGTCAGACAAGCAGACAAGGACTGAGGAAACAGAAGGGTGGGGCTAAGCCAGTGCTCAGATGCAGGACCTGGCTTCATCTCTGAGTCGTGTCTAGACGAGAGCTAATTGACACCAATTGAAATGAACTGCCAAATGCTTGGGTGGCTGACAAGAAATAGAAAAAACAAAAAGGAATACCCTTCCCCACCCTCTAGTCTCAGTATTAGGTGTTCAGATAGGGAGCCAGCTGCCAAGGGATTCTTTGAAGCAGTAGCGTCCTGGCTGCAGTATTTACAGAATGGGAAGTGGAATGAATGATTTGGAACCCGAGCCCCACCCACAGTTTTGTACTGATTAGAGGCAGGGAGCAGTGTGCTGGCCAGTGACCACACCAATGTCAAGGTTGTAGGTTATCGGGAATTGTCACATGCTCAGGGACTCACTGACGTCGTGCCCTGTTATCCAGCGTCATCCTTAAAGATGAGCAAGATGAAAGACTCAAGAAGGCAAACAGGAATTTTGTGGTAGTCATTTCTAAGCGATAAAGTCCTGGCAACCATAGGTAGTTCCTGCAAGATACAATGAGAGAAATGTGGTAACTGAAATCTGCTTGTCAGGAAGGTTAAGCTTATTCAGTGCTTAGGCATGACTAAAAAGCAATGGAACTGACTCTCTGACATAAATGCCAGGTTTTGTTTTTTTTTCTTTAATCTCACACTATATGCCTGCTCTTATTCACCCCATTTCTTCTAAAATTAATGTTACATGATTGTACAAACCTTAGAATGTTTCCCTGAAGCTTGTCTGCCTTAAAGGTCCCTTTGTGACTTCTCAGATTCAGTAAATACGAATGAAGTTCTTGAGATGCAACCTCAAAGTATATTATTCATGACTCAGTGATCCAAGCCAGTGCTGTTATATTTCTCCTTAAAAGCTGTGACTCCTGTACATAGGACCCACTGCTCAATAAAGAATAACACTGCCAAATGAAAATGAAGCGGGCTGTTCTGCTCCGTGGGATGCTTCTGTGAAGATGAGGATACTCTCAAAGGAGGATTTATTAACTCACAAAGACTGCTGGTTGTCTAAAAGATAGCACATAGTGTAACAGCATGGGGGATACAAATTTCAGCTTCCTTGGAGGTGCTGGTTTGTAATCCCAGTGTTTAGTGTGTGGAGGCAGGAGGATCAATAGTTCAAGAGTAGCTTTGGCTGCCTAGAAAGTTCAGGGCCAGCCTGGATTGCTAAGACCCTGTCTCAAAAAGCAAAATAAACAACAAATCATCGGGAACTCAGGTTCCATGTACAACACAGGCAGGAAGCTGCCCTGTTCCTCGCTGGTTTGTTGATCATCAGTTTTCAACCGAGGAATCAGTATTTGCTGTCAAATAGAAACAATTTGGTAGAGTCCCGTCAAAAGGGCCCAATTCTCCTTGTTTAAAGATTTACTTTTAGTGTGTTTGTGTGTGTTCCAGTAGGCATGAGTGTAGATGCCCTTGCAGGGCTAGAAGAGTCACTCCCCCTGGAGCTTGAGCTGCTCCTGCAGGAAGTTGTGAGCTGCCTGATGCAGATGCTGGGATGTGAACTCAGGTCATCCGGAAGAGCAGAAAGGACTCATAACCACAGAGCCATCTGCCCAGCCTCCATTCCCTTGGTTAATCCACTTTCATGAAGTGAAAAACTATAAAATATCAGAAAGCAAAAGCACCTACATGAAGGCTGCTCATACATTAGCTTACCTGGATGGAAGAGAGGAGACAGGTCCACAGGACCTTCAGACTGTAGCTACAGGGACGAAGGGATGAGAAGAATGTTGCAATGCAAACTAGGCTCTGAAGATGGGCCTCATGTTGGGTCTGTTGAGTACACAGACACGCTAATGTTGACTATTTGATAAATGGCATTCACTCACTGTTGGGTTGTCTGCCTTTGCCAATTTGGAGAAGGGGTCGGGAGGAATGACTTAGAAACCCCTTGGCTGTTCCAGGGAAGTGTAATCAAACAAAGCATTTTACACTACAATTCTTAAAATTCACAGAAATCTATAATAGAACAGAAACAAAAAGAGTCTCCCTTAGACACCCCCCCCCAAAAAAAAACACCGAAAAACAAAACAAAAAATGGCCTTTCCATCTTCTATAACATAATGTCATTGTCAAAAGCCCAGACCATGAACTCCAAAGGGCACTTGAAATATTGTGCTTTCAAACCAGAGAGGAAGACGAAAGTTAACCCTACTTTCTAAGATGTTTGACTGAAAACATTTTCCGGAAATCAGCTTACGTGGTGAATAGGTCTATCTAGGAAGATCTTTGCTTGTTGTGGTCAGACTCAAGAACATGGCTAGCCCAGGGGAGAAGCAGGGAATGTTTCTAGGCAAAGTTTCGCACCACATAGGAAAGTGAAGCTGCCTTCATGCTTTGCTGATGTGTCATGGCCATCCCTTCTGCTTACTGGCCTTACAAGATTGTGTGAATTTGAGAACTCTCCACTTAACAAAGAGCATAGGGCTTAACGCTTAGGCCACTGTCTTGCCCTTTGAACACCAGCAACTAGTGACCACCCCTCTCATTTCCTTTGTCTAGTTGATATTAACCTGGAACGAAGCTGAGGGCTACTTTATGACCTCCCCATCCCTTTTTACCCTTGGCCCCAGCTGACAATAAAGGACTATTAGAACGGAGCACAGAGCAAGTAGATACTACCACAGAAGGGAAGAGAGCAGGAAAGAGCAAACTGCACTAGAAGACACACGGAAATGAATTCAGAAGCTTGAGAAAAGCATCTGTCATTTCAAAGGGAATTTAGGATGTGTTGATTTTTCTAAGAACTTAAAGAATTGACAGAAATATTTAAACAGTATTAAGACAAGGGGATAAAAGGACATGTAGGACTTGAAAGAGATGAATGAGAAGAAACATACTGTAGAAAAGTCCCAAAAGAGAAGAAAGAAGAGGAGGAAGAAAAAAAGAGAGATAAACAAAAAGCTGGGGTAAATCTAGCCTTAAGAAGAATATGACCTGGAGCAGAAAAAACACAGATCATAAAAATTAATTCAAGAGACTATGAGGATAGTGTGGTGAGATTACCTAGCAGGCAAGGGTACTTACTGACAAGCCTGACCTCCTGAATTCAAGTGTAGGGGTCCTGCAAGTGCTCGTGTGCCATGGCATGTGTACTACCCCCAACACAACAGAGGATGGATGGATGGATGGATGGATGGATGGATGGATGGATGGATGGATGGATGGATGGATGATGGATGGAGTAAAGGACAAGGCAGGGATGAAGATGAGAATCAATGATATGAATGATAGCTATGTTACTGGAGTTGGGCTTAGCCTCAGCCCTGTCAGCCCCTTAAGAACCAGGCTTGGCCACTCTCTTTAAACAAGTAACCGTGAAAAGCAGAAGGAGAGTAAGTCAGTGCCACTTTAGGAAAAGGAGTAAAGAAGTCTCGTGACTGCTCTGATTTTCCCAAGTCTCCCCTCAGGGTTCTGACCTGTACTTTAGGGTTAAATAGAAGGCAAGAAGTAAACTAAGTAAGCAGTTCCTGGTCGGGCGTGGCTCTGGCCACCACCACCTTGTTGCCAGTCTCTCCTGCAAGGTGATCTGAGAGGTTATAAGCCTCGTTCTGCATACAAGCTGTGCCTTTGACTGGCACCTGGCTAAAAAGGCATTTTTCATCTGCACACCCAAGCAGAGAAAATGGCCAAATATCAGTTCCTAAAATTAGGTTCTATGACCTCAGACTCTTAGTCTTGGATTTTGGATTTTAGCTTCTTTGTGTAGCAGGTAAAGAATGGGAGAGGGCCATCACACTCAGCTATAAAGAAGCCTGACAAAATTGCAAAATAGATAAAGCAGGAAGTACTCATTTTGGAGGATTGATTCCATGCTGTATTCCTTTTAAATGTGCTCTCCATGTGTTTTTAAAATTATGATTTAGTGTATTAAAATTGAGTTCACATGCAGCTTTCCAGAATTTGTCTACATTTAGCAAATACACATTCCTGAAATATCGGTATACAGGCTCTGTGCGGGGCGTTGCAGGAATTGCAAAAGTGGCCCCCAGCTCTTCTGACTTTCTATAAAATGTCACTTATTCTGCAACTGAAGGTCCTTGGTAAACCTACAAAATAGGGTGCAATGGTCTTTGGAAAGCACAAATTCAATGATAAACAGCAGAGGCCATCAGAAGAGTCTGGTTCCCACCAATGATGCCATCAAGAGAGTCTGATTCCCACGGGTGATGTCATTTTTCTCCTCCATTCTTTTTCCTATGTGCTAGGGTAGAAGCCCACAGTCTATAGACTAGTACAAATCAAAACTCCAGAACAACCCACACAAATCAACCAGTGGGCAGAAAATATCCAAACGCTTCTATCTCCTTTTGATTTCATTTTGGATATCTGTTGTGTAGTGGGCATGTGTACTGCTGTTTTAATTAACCTATGTTTTCAGGAAATCATGCACTTGGGGATTGAACGAGACTGTGCCATTTGCCCCCCTCACAGAAGCATGCTGAGAAGATTGTACTAGGAGGGGCAGTGTGAGAGCCCACCAGACACTCTCCACACCAACTGAAGGAAGTTGTTTGCTACAGATGATCACAAACAGACAAAATTCTTAGGAACTTAGTAAAAATCCATCTCTGAGACTAGATATAAAAGAAGAAGGGAACATAATGCTGACCTTAGTTTATGGAAGCAAAGTGGCTTTGTGAGTCAAAGTTCGCAGAGTCTGTGAAGGACTATGAGATGAGATACAGGCAAAGGAGTATGAGCAGAAGGAGGGGTGACTGGCATTGCTTACACCATATCCATGGTACCTTGGGACACTCATGGTCATGGGAAAATCCAGACTGTTTTATAACCAAGGACTTATAGAAACCAAAGTGAAAAGGGATGGCAGTGTAATCTCCACGAAACTTGAGTGTGCCTGAGTGTAGTGGCAGGCCGAGGTGGAAGGACTGGAACTTGGAAGCCAACCTGGGCTCCATAGGAGGTTCCAGGATAGTCTGAGCTATGAGGCGAGACTTCCAGAACCCTCATAGACATAGACACCAGCAACACAAAACATTGACTCTGGTTATAAATAACAACATAACATCCTATTTCTATTCCATGTATTCCCCTACCTGATTTCCACGGTCACATCAGATCTACAGTGTCAGCATTTTTTTTTAAAAGTATCTAAAGTCAAGCTTTAAACTAATTCGGGAAAAAAGCCCAAGTAGAACAAAAACAAAACCAATAAGAAAAACAACTTCCAGAAGGAAGAGAGAATTCAAGTGAATTTGGATTTGTAGGATTTGTGTGACTCTGGCTGGGAGAAGAGCATCACTTGCCAGTTGGCTTGGTAGAACCTCACGTTGAACCCAGGAACAATGCAGCAGATGTTGGAGCTGCTTCCTGGAGTTGTATGGCCATATTTCCATCCCTCAGGATGTCCCAGCTTAATGCTAGGAGACCCTGGCCTCTGAAGCCATGTCTACTCTCACTCACAAGTGACCATTTGGAGCATGCTATCTCCTAAGGGGCTCAAAAGTGCATCGTGTTCCTGGCAGGCCTCATGTCCTGATGTGTCCCTGGCTGGTTCTGCTCCTTCTGGGAAGACCTGTTATTACTATGTTTTAGCCTCACCCTTTCCCTCTCATTTCCTGTCAGTCAGACATGTTCTCCTCACAATGCAGAGCTCCCTTTGGAATTTGCCAGACAGGGTCAGTGCACAGGTAACATCTAACATCCACATGCCCTCAACAGGCAGGAAAACAACAGCTTACAGAGAAGTTGATGAAACAGTCTGACTACCTTAACATTCACAAAAATGGACTTCTAGAAACCAAATGGAAAGAGATACAATTGTCAAGATTGAGATCTTAAGAAACATGCAAACACTGACATTGCTTGTGGGAAGGGATAGGGCAAAGTTCCCGTCATTTTTTGAAAGAGTCAGTTCTCAGCTCACAGCTGAAAGAGATGCTCACTTCAGTTAGAAAATGGCCTTGACCCTTTAGGCCAGATCCTGCAGCTCAAATGGCCTCTCTGCAGCTCTCTGGGACAGAGTTAAGAAGCAGACTGTGCTGAGACTTGAGAGGTCTCAATTTATGATACCTGGCTCCTCCAGGCTCTTTGTCATGTAAGCCATGCTGAACTAAATCACTTGACATGAAATTTCCCACCACTCTTAAACGGTTATAAAGGTTAAACCTTCTTTTGTTGTCGCCAGTTGTTAAAGGCATGGGTCAGAGACTCCTGAGAAAGGCTTGTGGGACATTTCTCTGTGGGTCATTAAAGAGACTTTTCTCCACCCCCCAATATTATACAGACTCTCATTCTCATTTTCTAATCTTCGAATTTACATTTACTAAGATATTCAGCTATGTCTGTCAGTCTACATCCGAATTTGCTGCTAAGAATCAAATCATATCCCATGTTAGGGATATCAAATCTGAAAACACTTGTGGGCCAAGCCTATTGTAAAAATTAAAGATTAATTTCTTTTCATATCAAAACTTCCATAAAAATGACATTCTTGCCTCCAAATTTTACCTGTAGTGATAATGGGTGTAAAAATTTCAATATGATACAACCTGGTCAAAGAAAATGTGCAAAATCTACTACAGCTTTAAAAGTGGCATTTGCACTGTGGGATCATACACTTAGTTACTCATTCCCAAAGTGCAAATGTTGCCATAATTTCACACTGCTTTTGATTCATTTTCACAAATTAAACATTACAAAGGATTGTAAAGTACACCCAGGTCCTTTATCTGTGTCGCACAGCCCCTCCCATTCAGTCTCCTTCTAACCCCAAAGTGTTCATTGGAGTTTTAATTTACTTCACACAGTCAACAAAGTACACATTAACAGAAGCGCCATATATAGTCAAATAAAGAGGACTGCATCATAAAGTCCAAGGGTTCTAGGTGACATGAATACACCCACAGGCCCCTGTCTTTACCACCCCCTTCTCTGAAACACGACATATGTGTGTTCCCATCTTGAGACACAGTCAAATGCTTCTGCATCTTTGATTTCACTGTGGTTTTGTAGAAAACTCCAGCATCACCTGACAGTTCCAATCAGCTGACAGAAAGGGGGCAGACAAAAGGGCTGGTTGCCGCTCAGACTCTATAAGCGGAATGATCCCATCCCTGGGAAAGAGAAAAGTCAGTTTCACTTCTGCCTGATTCTGGCCATGCTACTTTCATTCTTTATGAAGTTCCTGTCCAGATTTTCAGAAGAAGCCCCTCCATCCCTTTAAGGCTCCACTGAGTTTATCTCTCCATATTGCATTGCTTCTATCTGCTCCTCTTCCACCCACCCACCTGCCTGAAGGCCCCATGAAGCCTGAGGCCCTTCCGTACTAACACACCTCATATTCAGGTCAGCTTCCTTTACTGACTACTGCTGTTCATTTATTACATTCAACAACTTCCAAACACTCTGAGCAGCTAGCCCATGGGACAACGAGTTGACAGAGGTGACACGAGCTGTTAGTCCCAGCGTCTTAGGACTGTGTGTCATACAGCAGAAACCCTGTGCTGTTAACAGCATATTATCTAAGTTGCTACCTAACCTTATTGATAGTAATATTATATATCAATTCTACCATACCAGAGTTCCAACTGATCTATCTAATTTGTTTCTCTTCAAGGGACCCAATCTTGTCCCAACAAGCAGGCTGCAAATTCCTGTAAAGACAGTATTAAGCTCCTGTTTCCAATGTCATGGTCTAGGCTAGCTAAGCAACTTGTAAGTAGTAGGTGTCTAATAAAGAATGGTCCTCAAGTTACAACAACAAATGACCCCAAATAAACGTCCTGTCCTCAACCCCAGTTCAAGGTGGTTGGAGTCTTTAACTAACTCAACAGGAGATGATTTCTTGCTCCCCTCATTTTCTTTGAAAGTATGAGGCTATGACTTCCCCAGGACTTGCCACCCATACCTAGTATTACCATTTGTAAGAAGTTGTACTGATGGTATAATAGATGGATAGAAGTCTGAACAGATTTATACTCACTGGTAAATAAGCACTGCCCCAAGCCTCTGAGTGGTCTTCCTCCCTGCAGTGGGTCTGTCCTGTGGCCCCAGACCTCTTCCTCTTCTGTTTTAGTTGCTCTAGAGATGCTGTAACAGAGTACCATACATGAGCCTTTTCCAGCAACAGACCTTGTCCTACAGTTCTGGAGAATGCCTAGAAGCCCAACATCAAGGTATTAGCTGAGCCACACCTTCTGGTCCTGTTCTAGAACTCTCCATAGTGTCTGCAGGTTTGTTGGCGGTTTTGTTTTCCTTGGTTTATACACTCATTGCTCAATCTGTTTTCATGTTAATGTGGTATTCTAGTCTATGCTATCCTTCTTAAAATATTGTATTTTATTATTTTTAAATTATGTATATAGGTGAGAGGGGTATGGAGGTAGGTGGATGGGTTTGTGCACAAGAATGCAGTGCCTACAGAGGCCAGGAGAAAAAAGGATTAAAACCTCTTGAGCTGGAGTTACAGGCAGTTGTGAGCTACTTAAAGTCGGTGCTGGGGATTGAACTCAGTACCTCTGGAAGTACAGTATGTGCTCTTAACTGCTGAGCCAACTCTCCAACTCCATTCATCCCCCCTTTAATAAGCACCAGTTATGTTGGCTTGGGGGCCTACTTTACTCCAAGATGACCTCCTTTTAACTGATTACATCTGTAACAACCTTATTTCCAAATATAATTAAGTTGTGAAGTATTGGGGTTTGGGACTTCAAGGTTTTAGAGAGACAAAGGGCAGCCCATGCTACCACCTCACAATTAGAAATGAGCAATTCATACAACAGGAAACTCATAAACATTCTGATATGCCAGTATGTATGATGTAGCTGTTGGTAAGTAATCTGCCATCTTGTTCCCAATAAGTTCATTCAGTGACAGTGCATTGCCTGACTTCACAAAAGCATGTAGGAGTCTTTGTGTTCCATATTTGTATAATACCAGCAATGTAACAACTTAGCATATTAGAGGCTCTGAGCCAGTGGACATTCTCAAAATTCCACTTTAATATTTTACACTAATGAATCCCAGAATACCAAAGGAGTCCCACTACCATCCTTCCCAGAGGATAAAGAAAACCAGGACAGTAGGAACTAACAGTGGTGTGCTAGAAGCCTCTGAACTCTTGTTCGGTTGTGGTGAGCTGAAGTAGATTGTCAGTGGCCTTATTGGGTTCTACTGAGTTGTCCTTTGTGGCCTTTCTCTAAGACCAGCATCCCGGATCCCACACAACTCTGTTTCTAAACTCAGCCATTGATGTTTAATTCAGAGGGAGCTAGTTTTCTTGATTTCTTTCTTTCTGGTTAAGAAGAGAGAGCCTTTCAAAGGAAGGACCCTGTTCACAGAATCATGAAAGGACTTATGGCTTCAGGAAGAGAAAGGAACGTAGTAAAGGAGACCTTGGAGTGCAAACATCTGGCCAGCTGTCTAGGGCCTGTGCCTTAGCACACTACATTCTGGTGTTTTGATGAATGCTCTTGATCTCTTACTACTTCCTCTGAGCCGTGTGCTGAATTCTTTAGGCTTCTATTTCTGTAATGTGGGAGTGGGTAGGGCAGAAGAAGGAGAAAAGAAAGTAACAAAGCTCAAGACTTCCACAACATCTGTCAGCCCTGGTAAGTCCTACTTGCCCCTGGGGTTTTGCTTCATACATCAAGTGTGGGCTCCTTACCTTTTGGATGAGGACAGTAGATGATGCTAAACAAATCCCAGAGTCCAGTGATTCATGGCTAATGATACTCCAGAGTGTTCAGGGAGGGCATCCACAGTGGACATCAAAGAGTGGTCCTGTTTTCCTTTTCAAATATGTGGGCCGAGTTCTAATCATAAATAACTACCCCAGAACCTTCTTCAGATGGAAGAAAAGTACTCAGTCTTTGGCAGGCACGTTAGCTACAGAATGTGTCTAGGACAAAGCAATTGCAGTACTGTGAGTGACATTTGAACATAGGCTTCACTGTACAAAGCTCTGTGGGTACATTGCATTGGTCTGGTAACAATCTACTTGTAAACTGTCCCACTTACTACAATAGATCCACTTCGTTTTCCTTTTGGCTTAGTTCCACTCTGCCCCCAAATCACCCCCAAAGCACTACTCATAAAGACACATCTGAAAGTGCTCTGGTAGGTGTTCAGAGGCCGGATGCTTGACTGAACAAATGTTTCCATAGCAGACACCAATACCAGATGAGGGTTAAGGACTTTGAAACATTCTTTGCTCTGTATCTTATGAGAAAACAAAACAAAACAAAACAAAACAAAACAAAACAAAACAAAACAGACAAACACACTTAATAGTTCCAACATTTTGAGTAGGGAACAAAGTGACCCCTGGGGACTCCCCTCTGCTTTGAGTTTCTTGATTTGAGTGAAAGGCAAGAGATAAACCCACATGCATTAAAGCTCAACTTATAAGGGGAGATGGAAAGATACAAGAGATTCTAGATTCTTGCCTTTGAAGGGTAAGGGCTGGTTGAGAAGATCCTGTCCACACAGCTGAAGTCTCTGAGGTCTAGCTCCACTACAGCATTTGACTATGACAGCCTTCTTTGTTCTATGGGAAGTTTGCCCTTACCTAAAAAACAAACCTTTAGTCTGGGCTTCCCAGAATGGGCTCTTAGGAAGGAGTTGGGGGAGGCTTTACTAGACAGTGTAATCATGTTGTATGACACTATTCACCCCAGATAGGGAGCCAATGACAGACCAAAGAATGAGAACTACTGAAGTCCTATTTAGTGAACCAATCAGTTTTATTGCAGTTACTTACAGGAATTCGGGTGAGAGACTACAAGAGCAGAAATGACTCAAAGACAGCTACATCCCCAAATTCCCACCCCAGCACAGGTGACAGCTCACAAAACTGCGAACCTGGAGCTCACTGCACAGCCTGCAGGCAGCTCAACTGGGCTCTGCTTCTTTTGGTCAGCTTGGCTGACCTCTGTTTCTTTCAGGTGGCTTGGCTGACCTGAGCCTCTTTCCAGGCAGGAACCAGGCCAGTGCAGAGTTTCTCGGCAAATCTGGGAGACATGGTGTCCTTGGAGTTCACTGTTCTTGTTGTGGGATCAGCCATGGTAATGCAGCTGGAGGAGTACAGTAGACACTGCAAAGGAATTCAAGAGGGAAAACAGAGCCAGCCCTTAGACCTGTGCTCTGTGTACAGCTGAAAATCTGCAGCTGGACCCTGAGGTTTTTTTCCTCAAATGTCACACGTAGAGGGTTCTACTTCTACGTGTGGCAAAAATCTCGGTCTGGGCTACAGGTAAAAGAATGTAGAAAGCTGACTTTCCACAGTTGAAGAACCCTGCTTTGTTGAGGCATGTCATGTGTCATCTTATTCTATGATCATTTTGACCTCAATTTAGAAAGGACCGAGCATTTTCTCATTTGTCACAAACATCTCAAAATAAAAATATAATTTTATTAGCTTGAAATAAAGTAAATAAATTATTGTTAACATTACCGAAATGTAAATGTTTCCTGCTGAGTTCTAGATAGTAGAGAAGATAATGTAAGTGTAGACATTCCCTTGGAGAAAAGTGAAAATTATATGAATCTTTGTGTTCATCATTTTGTCTTATTTTTGTGACGGAATGCATAAAAGCACCTGAAGAGAAGAATTTATTATGGTTTTCAATTTAAAGGGAACAGTCTATTTCTGCAGGGAAACCATGGTAGCATGGCCTAACAGGAAGCAGAGACCTTGAGCCAGAGCTGGGTTGGACTATGACTCTTAAACCTGTGCTAGCCACTCACTTCCTCAGCTAGGTGCTACCTCTGAAGAGCTCACAACACCCCCCCCCCCCAACAACAGCACCAAAATCTGGGGATCAACTGTTTAAAGACATGAACCTGTGGGGAATATTTCACATACAAAATATAACAGCTCTAACTAAAGACATTATATTAAACTTAAATGAGTTGTAAAAGTGACAATAACAACATAAAAAGCACAATGGATTTCCCCTACGACATCATGGGCCACAGAAGAGAACAACATAGGTGAGCATGAAATCCCTGTCCCATTGGAAATTCCAGGACAGTTGGGACAGCATAAAACCACTGTCCCATTGACCAAGTCCTTGATGGATGCTATGTCTTATTTGAAACTCATCTCTCCATTGAAGGCTTCTCCTAGCCTCTTTCCCTAGAGTGTTCACACAGGCCATTACCCTCTCCTCTTACTCCATCTCTACCACCTTTTCCAGATGGTCAGTTATTAGCACTTGCCAGCCTCTTACTATTATTGCTCTTTGGGGGCTTTATAATAATGAGTAGGCAAGTGTGCAATTTAAATCAGATGTGTTTGAATTTTTCAAGTTGTGAACTAAAGCCATTTAGTGATTGTTCTCTTCCAAAGGTAGCTTCCTTCCTTCTTTGGAAAGCAGAGACTCAGAGGGCTGGTGATGGTCCAGCAGCTCAAGGTGCCTGCGTTGGTGGCTGCCAAGCCTGCGAATGGAATTCAATTCCTGGGTATCCACACGGTAGAAGGAGAAAACCTTAACTTTCTCGGTGAGGGCCATCAACCATCAGCTTTCCTTAGATTTCTGTCATAAAGAACTGAAAACTGAAAGAAGGAAATTCTAGAAAAGACCATAAAATTGTGATGCTGATACACAAATATAAATATCTTAGAATCAAAAAGAGCAATGTTACAAAGCATTTGAAATCCCAGAACGGCAGCCTGCAGAGGGAAGTGGACACGTCTGCATCCGGTTGGGTTCATGATGTGAATCTTCTTGGTATTTCGAACACTTGCAGTTAGTAAAGGGAACATAGACATCTGAGAAGTATCGGCAGCACTGACATGCTGGACAGTGGGTTTGAGCTACCTAAAGTGGGGGTTGCCGACATTGTTAAGAGACGGTCAGACAGACAGAATTCTTGCAGGGTGGGGTGGAGTGGGGGGCCTATGGTAACAGCATCAAGTCATGAATGAACTGCCATCTAGTCCGGGAAGGAAAATGAGAAGCTTTCTTCTGCTCTAAAGGTAGGTGGGATTGGCATGTGTTTGATCTGGTCCCAAAGTGGTTTTCTGTCACTCTGAAACAAACCTAGGCTGGCGACCCTTGAGAAGAGAAGGGTACTCATGTTCTTTGTTGCCTGGTCACTTTACTAATCCACATGAATCTTGCAGTGACAGTGGAGCCCACACATGTGACAGCTGGTGCAGTATTTAAACCAGCATCCTTTGCTGGTCTTCCTTCTCTGCCACTCCACTGGCCTTTCCTGTTGACCCGCCTGGTGGCCTTGGCACAGTCCTGGGCCCTTCCTCTACTCTACTCACCATTACAATAACAAACAACAAAACCACAACTTTATTTAGGTACAACATATGTACTTTACAATTCACCCACTTCACACATACAGTTTAGGGACTGGAGAGATGGCTCAGTGGTTAAGCATCCTGGGGACCTGAGTTCAGTTCCTAGCACCCATGTTGGGCAGCTCACAACTATCTGTAACTTGAGCTCTAGGGGATCTGACACCCTCTTCTGGTCTCCTTGTTCATGTACTCCCACCCTCACATATACATAATTACAAATAAAATAAATCTTTAAAAAGCAGAATTTGATGAATTTTTCCTGTAAAATTACCAATACATGAAACAATCAGCACAGTCAACTTAAAAATATTTTTGTCATCCCAAGGATAAACTCTGTACCATTTAGTTCCATATTCTATGATCTCCTCTATTCTACTCATCCCTAAGCAACTATTGCTCTATGTTCTGACTCTATATATTTGGTTATTACACATTTTTATGAGTATAATTATTTCATATGTAGCTCTTTGTGATTGGTTTCTATCTGAATGTTTCCAAGATTCCTCCTCGTTGTGATGTGCAACGATACTTTATTCCTTTTTATGGCCAAGTAATATTTCATGATACGGATATTCCAGATTTTAAAATGCATGCATCAATTGATGGACCTCTGATGCATTTTTAAATAATATCAAATAATTTATAATGCTATATAAACATTAGCTTATTTTAATTTTTCTTATACATATATCTAGCTCATATGAAAACTGAGTCTAATCGTTCTAAGAATGCCAAACTGTTTCCTAAAGCAGCAGCATGACTCTGAGGGCTTCAAGTTCCCCAAATCTTCCCCAACATCTGTTGTTGTCTGACATTCTGATTCTCCCTAACTGCTGTGTGAGGCACTATTTTCCTCTAACCTCTACCAAATCCTTTACTCTTTTCCAGTATAGGTCCTCTAGTCTAGTACTTCACCTCACTCAGAATTTTGGGTCCTAACCTGCCTTTTACTTCCCAGCCACTTACTTTTCTGCCACTCCTGGTGGACTACGGTTGTAATCTAGGAAGAATTCCAGGGCTTCTAGAGGAAATTGGATGAATAAATGAGTTAGGACAGTAAGATTAATTTTATGTAGATTGCTTTATTAGTAGATCCGGTTTGTGATAGGACTAGAGTCATTGCTTTTCTGTCAGCAGCTTTCTGACAGAGGCAAATGCTGTTGTTTTCCTCTGAAGCTCCCCTTAAAGCCTATTTGCTAATGGATTGATCCAGTGAGTTGCTGTTAAGAAGCAGGGCCCATCTTTAAGAGGTGGGACTTAGTGGGAGACTTTTAGGTCACTAGGCTCAGTCATTAGAAGGAGTTGGTGAAGAACCCTTTCTGTCTTCCAGTTCCTGGCTAGGGGAGCTAGTGGTTTTGATTGGTTGTGTGATGGCACATACAATATACCTCTACCCATGATATGCCACCATAGACCCAAGGAAATAGAACCAACCAATCATGGGCTCAAACTATGAGACCAAATAAATCTTTTCTTTGGTTTTTTTTTGGCTTTTCAAGACAGGGTTTCTCTGTGTAGCTCTGGCTGTCCTGGAACTCACTCTGTAGACCAGGCTGGCCTCGAACTCAGAAATCCACCTGCCTCTGCCTCCCAAGTGCTGGGATTAAAGGCGTGCGCCACCACTACCCGGCTCAAATCTTTTCTTTGTAAACTTACTATCTCAGGTGTTCACAGTGACAGAAATCTGACTACACAGAAAGGCACGTGATTTCCCTATCGGCATTCCCTTCTTTGCCCCAAGGTCTTAATGATGTCTACCCATAACAACTACGATACAGATAGAACGTGTGGCACTTCCTAGCATGTTTCTTTGCTCTTGGATTTGGGGTTGAGGCAATGGTGTGCTTGTTTGAGATGGTAGACTAGTTGATTTGAATTAGAAAAATCTGTGTTCCTTGACTTTTTGTGTGTGTGAAAGATTTATGAGGTAGGCACGGACTGTGCCAAGAAGTGGGAATAGTAACTGTGACATGCCAACTAAGACAGTCCTTATCCCTATAGTCATAAAGAGTCCAGTACATAAGGCCAGACTTGAACAACTAACCTCGTATCAGAAGATTCAAGAGCCCTTCCTAAGCTCTCGGGCAGGGATGATATGAACTTGGCACAGGACTGGGAAAGTCAAAGGCACAGAGAACTTTAGAGAGAGATGTTGGTGGCCAGGCTGATAAAACTTGGCAATTGATCTAATGTAAACAGTGACAAAGAGGGAAGGAACAGGGAAGGCTAAATCTTCATGATGGGGTTTTAGCATTTGGGTGGGAACCCAAGACACGGAACCCTTGAAGAGCAGCAGATACATAGTGTAGGGTAAGAGATCAGGAGAGAGAGAGAGTGCATGCAGCTTAGGCCAAAGGGCCTGGGAGACAGTCGGGATGTTGAGGTATAGGGTTGCATACAGTGTGTATGTGTGTGTGTGTGTGTGTGTGTGTGTGTGTGTGTGTGTGTGTGTGTGTGTGTGTGTTTGTGTGTGTGTGTGTGACCTGCAAATGGCACCTGATGGGTGTCACTCAGAAAGAGACAGCACAGAGTGAGAACAGGGCCAAGGCTAATCTCTGAGCAACTCCTATACTTAGTGTTTGGCTAGAAGGCCAAGTACAGATACTTGCAGAGAAACATCAGAGAGGAACAGAGGAGCTAAGGAGTGCTAGGTCCATAGCTCAAACAGAAGAGAGTGATCCACAGTGGGGGCTGCTAAAGAGACAACAAGCAGAGTGTGCACGGGACTCAGTAACATTCTGCTTTCAGGCTCCCTCAAGATGCGAGCTCTTGGCTTCTGCCCCATGTCTGCCTGCCTGCTACCGTGCTCTCCACTGTGATGGTCTCTAACCCTCTAAAACTGTGAGCCTCAAATTAAACCCTTTATTTGATAAAGTGGCCTTGGTCCTGGTGTTTTGTTAAAGCAATTGAAGAGTAACCAAGTGTCCTACTATGTGGCTGATTTTGGAGAAAGTTCTGTGGACTGTTGAGAACAGTGTTTGAGTGGGGTGTTCCGCAGGCATCTGTTAAGTTATTTGATTTTATATCATTTGGCTCTGAAATTTCTCTGTTTTTTTTTTTTTTTCCTGGATGGCTTGTCTGTTGATTTAAAAAAGGGTGTTCAAATCACCTCTGTCTTTGTATTGTGCTTAATCTGTGGCTTTAGAAGGTTCTTTTCTTAAGAGACTGAGCTCTGGCTTGGAGTTTGAAAACAATGGAAGGCATAGTTAAGAAAGCAGAGGCAGGCAGATTTCTGAGTTCGAGGCCAGCCTGGTCTACAGAGTGAGTTCCAGGACAGCCAGGGCTACACAGAGAAACCCTGTCTTGAAAAAACAAAAAACAAAAAACAAAAAACAAAACAAAACAAAACAAAAAAACCCAAAAAACAAAAAAACCCCAAAAAACAAAAAACAAAAAAAAGAAGGCAGCTGTTTGGGAAGTAATGAATGAGGCATTGAAAACAAAATATCTTCCTGTTTTCTTATTTCCTTGTCCCCTGTTTATTAAATTATTATGAAAATATGTCTGTGCAATGCTCATGGCTTTTCTGTTTCTCCCTTAGGGTGTATTACTTCATTTCCCCTTCAGTTAATACAAGCATCACTCAGTTCTATCCACAAAGAATTTATTCTGGGCACTTTGGAAGATTGCTTGTTTTATCCTAGTTTGCCAAAGTAAACAAAGTCTCTAGTTTCTCTAGAATGATTCAATCTACCAAAAAAGTAGTCATAATATCATGTGACAGCAAATTTGTTTTTTTCAAGCAAAACTACCTTCTACTTTAGTGTTTTCTTGGTTGGAAGAGGGTGGTGTATTTAAAAGTAATTAAATTTGTTCTTTGACATTTCTAGCATATATATATGTGTGTGTTCCTGTTTTCTTATTCCCATGATATACATATATAATATATATATGTAAAATTATTCTCACCCTCCACCTTCTCTTACCCTTCCTTCCCCTGTCAAACCCTCTTTTCTTCCCCACAAACGATTTTCTCACAGTCACATCTTTTTGGTTTTTTTTTTGTGACCCATGGGCTTGGAACTATCCACTAGAGGCTGGTAGCCTCACCAATGGGTACACAGCAGAAGACAATGACTTCCCCTCTAGCTGAACCTGTCAGCAATGAATAGTGGGGGAGGGGTGGGGACTAGGGCTTCCTAATCCACTACCCCATCCGTAACGATTGTTCATAGGGCTCGCCCTGTGCAGCTAACTGCTGCTGGTGTGCGTTCTGGCCATGATATGCCCAGAAATGTCGGCATGTAAAACCCTGAGGAAGACACCTGTGCTCTATTATCCCATCCCTCGGCCTCTTCATAAAAGAACTTTCTAAATACTCATGGATTGAAAGTTGAAGATTAAGCACAATACAAAGATAGAGGTGATTTCAACACCCTACTTTTACCAACAGACAAGCCATCCAGAAAAAAACTAAATAAAGAAACTTTGGAGTCAAATGATATGACTCAAATAGAAAGAACAGAAAAGGAAAGCAGCCCCTTCACCTTATTTTCTGCTCTCACATTGTTTTAGCTCCTGCATCTGTGATGTTCCCTGAGTCTTCATCTTGTTTATGGATAAGCATTCAACAGTCACTTATTCTCAGCACCTTGAGCATCCATGAGTCTACATGCCATTCACTACAAAGAGAGGCTTCTCTGATTGAAGCTGATAGTAACAATTTCCTGCGGACATAAACATAATTGTTTATAAGACATTTTGATGCTGTGTCCATTTAACTAAACAGCAGTGGTGAGTTTACCTCGGGGCCCGTGACTTCTATAGACATGTATTTTCAGTTGGGCTGACAGTATTAGGAATGGGTGGTCTCCCAGGAAGCAAATGCAGAGAGTGGTGGTTATCCCCAAAATCAGCATACCACTATTGCACAAGTGGGCTCCTCATGCCTGCCAGGTTGCTACTGAAGTTCTTATCATTCACAGCTGGTCAGGAGTTGTGGTGTATTTTCTTCTTCAGTAGGCTCTGTAGTTCCTTTTGGCAATATGAAAGTGAGCTGGCCAGGAGGACATTTTTAGTTCAGTTTCTCTAAATCTTGCAAACAAGGTATGTGATAAAAGGTATTATTATGTAGTTCTGGTAAACAACCAAGAAGAATGGTAAGAGCCCCTGTTGTTTTGTTTTTGTTTTTTGTTTTTTGGGGAGCTCCTGGCTTCCCTGACTGGCAGCACAAAGGAAGCTATCCAAAGCTGGTACTGGGAAATCTATTTAATGACTTCTAAAATCAGCATTATCTAGCCTTTAGGGCGTCACCCTTCTAAGTCATTTTTCTTAATCTATTTTTAGTTGAGTTATAAGACAGTAGGTTTCCAATTGGCTTTTTCATATAAATCCTGTTTTGACTAACCCTCTATCCCATTCCTTTATCTCCCCCATCCCCTTTCTCCATTCCCTGTTTAAGCCCTTCCACCCATAGTATTTATCCTCGATACTTTCAATTTACCTGTTGTGGTGGTTTGAATATGCTTGGCCCAGGGAGTAGCACTATGAGGAGGTGTGGCCTTCTTGGAGTAGGTGTGGCCTTGTGGTGTTTCACTGTGGGGGTGGGCAATGAGACCCTCCTCCTAGCTGCCTGTGAAACAGTATTCTCCTAGCAGCCTTCAGATCAAGATGTAGAACTCTTCAGCTCCTCCTATGCCATGCCTGCCTGATACTGCCACGTTCCCACCTGGACTGAACCTCTGAACCTGTAAACCAGCCCCAATTAAATGTTGTCCTTTATAAGAGTTGCCTTGGTCATGGTTTCCACAGCATTAAAACCCTAAGACACCTATGCTCTATTATTACATCCCCTCAAGACAGTTCCCACCCCACAAGGTCTCTTAAAATCTAGACTAGCCTACAACTCAAGATGTATCGGATGATGACTGTCGTGGTTTAATAGGTATGGCTCCCATAGAGTCATGTGTTTGAATGCTTGGCCCATAGGGAGTGGCACTAGTAGAAGGTAAGGTCTTGTTGGAGTAGGTATAGCTTTATTAAAGGAAGTATGTAACTGGGGATGGGCTTTGAGATTTCAGATGCTCAAAGTAGGCCCAGTGTCACTCTCTCTCCCTATTGCCTTTCGATGTAGATGTATAAATGTCAGCTCCTTCTCCAGTACCATGTCTGCTTGCCCACCTCCCCATGTACCACCATGATGATAATGGACTGAACCTCTGAAACTATAAGCTAGCCCTAATTGAATGTTTCCTTTTATAAGAGTTGTCATGGTCGTGGTATGTCTTCACAGCAATAAAACCCTAACCAACCACTGTTGGTGGGACTGCAGGCTGGTACAACCACTCTGGAAATCAGTTTGGCGGACCCTCAGAAAAATGGACATAATACTACCTGGGGACCCAGCTATACCTCTCCTGGGCATATACCCAGAAGATGCTCCAACATGTAATAAAGACACATGCTCCACTATGTTCATAGCAACCATATTTATAATAGCCAGAAGCTGGAAACAACCCAGATGTCCCTCATCAGAGGAATGGATACAGAAAATGTGCTCCATTTACACAATGGAGTACTACTCAGCTACTAAAAACAATGACTTAATGAAATTTGCAGGCAAATGGATGGAACTTGAAAATATCATCCTGAGCGAGGTAACTCAGTCACAAAAGAACGAACATGGTATGTACTCACTGATAAGCAGATATTAGGCCAAAAGTTCAGAATGCCCAAGTTTCACTTAACAGTAACCGCTGGACTGAGAGTGAGGTCCCAGATGGAGGAGTTGGAGGAAGGTCTGAAGGAGTTGAGGGAATTTGCAGTCCCATGGAGGGAGCAAGAGCGTCAAAGGGCCTGACCTCCCTCCTCCGGGTCGTCCTGGAGTTTGGACCACCAACCAAAGAATACACATCTATGGACTCATGGTTTGGATCACATATGTGGCAGAGGATGACCTCAATGGCCATCAGGGAGAGAGGAGAGGCCCTTGGGCCTGAGGATGTTAGAGGCCCCAGTAAAGGGGAATGTCAAGGTGGGAATATGGGGATGGGTAGGCGGGTGGGTGGGAGGTGGAATTCCCTCATAGAGGCGGGTTGGGGAGGGGATAGGGGGTTTCCAAAGAGGAGACCCAGAAAAGGGGAAACATTGGAACTGTAAATAAAGTATCAAAAAAAAAAAAAAAAAAAAAACCCTAACCAAGACAGAAGTTGGTATCAGAGACTTCGGTATTACTGTGATAGGCCTGGTCATGCCCTTGTTTGGAGGAATGTGGATTTTTGGGACTTTTGATTAAGAAAGCAGTGAAATGCTTTATTTAAGTAAGGCTTAATGGGCCACCCCATTAGTACGAACATGGGAGACAGTGGTGTTGAGGGTGATTTGAACTGTGAGGAACTGGTTTAAGAGATTTCAGAAGAGAATTTTAGTATGTAGACTGTTCTTGTGATATTTGGCTAAGAATGTGGCTGGTTTTTGTCCTTGTCCAAAATGTTTGCCTGAGGCTAAAGTGAAGTGTTTTGGAATGAATAAAGGAAATCTCAAAACCATCTAGTATAGACTCTATCATGTCATGCTTACTCTTACGAAGAATGGTTTAATGAAAAGGAGCAAGCTGAGCAAGGAAGAATACAAAATGTATAGTTCAAGAAGAAAAGGGGCACCAGGAAGTAGAATGGAACTAAATCCATTCTACTGTGTAGGAGATACACAGATTCAATCTGTGTAGGAGATACACAGATTAAAGATATTAACTGGAATAAAGGCAGTGGTGACCTCAGAGCAAGATCTCACCCAGCTAAGCTTCCATTTTGTGGAAAGGAATTAAAGACCTAAAACACGTTAGGTCCAGGTGTGTATTGGTACACATTTTTAATACCAGAACTCAGGAGGCAGATTAATGTATATCTCTGAGTTCAAGATCAGCCTGGTCTACAGAGCAAATTCTAGGACAGCCAACCCTAGGCAATGAGGGAAGCCATTGAAAACAGAAAGCTGGTGGAGATGTAATTGAACAAGGGGCCATGTTCCAGCCCCAGCACACAGAACTTGGCAGCTTCGGCCATGTGGTTCTGGCTTTAGAGTCAAGGCTGGAAGAAACGTGTTCTGGAATCTCCCTCCACTAATAAGGAAATCTGCTGAGGCTTTCCCTTCATGGAGGCTCAGAGAGGCCATTGTGTGAAGCTGTCAAGATGAAGCCTGAATTGTCTTTGATATCTCAAGAGATTAGAGATGCCAGAGCTGAGGGGCATCTATTAAGGAAAGCTGCTAACAGGGAATGGGACCAGCCCAAGAGAAAGAAGTACATTACAGTCAACAAAGATGAAAGGAGTTGGAGATCTGAAGAGTGTTTTGACATCAGACATGGAGATGTAGAGTTTGGAGTTTGTCCAGCTGGTTTTCAGTCTTGCTTTGATCCAGTATTTCCTCACGATGCTCCCTTCCATGTGTTTTGGAATGGTAATGTATGACCTTTGCATTACATGTTAGAAGTGTGTGATCTGATTTTTGATTTGATTTTGTAGGGGATTCCAGTTAAGATGCATGAATCTCAGAAGATACTTTGAACTTGGGACTCTTATACATTGTTGAGACTGTGATAGGCTACGGGACTTTGCATTTTACATTATGCTGTGACTACAAGCCTATGAGGGCCAGAGAATGGAACGTGGTAGTGTGAATAGGAATGACCCCATGGATCATGTGTTTGAATGCTTAGCCCATAGGGAGTGGAACTACTCAGAGGTGTGGCCTTGTTGCAGTAAGTACAGTCTCTTGGAAGAAGGGTGTGACTTTGGGGGCAGGCTTTGAGGTCTCTTAAACTCAAGCTATGCCCAGTGTCACACAGTCTCCTTTTGTTGCCTAAGGATCTCAGCTCCTTCTCTAGCAACATGTCTGCTTGCACGACAACATGTCTCACCATGATGGTAATGGACTAAACCTCTGAAACTATAAGCCAGCCCCAATTAAATATTTTACTTTATAAGAGTTGTTATGGGATCTGTGGCGGGAGACCTGTGCCTGGGCCACCAGGTTTCCATAGCCGAGTAGTGCCAGTAGAAAGCTACCCTCCCAGGAGCATGGAAAAGCTGTGAGTGGAGTTAAGACCAGCACCACTGCTCACCGGGACCCACCCGGAACCCGCAAGACACAGGGACTGAGGTAAAGTTGGGCATAGGAACCTTCTGGTTTCTATCTGTGGTGGGAGATCTCTGCCTAGGCCACCAGGGTTCCATAGCCAAGTAGTGCAGAAAGAAAGTTCCCCTCCCAGGAGCATGGACAAGCCGTGAGTGGGGATAAGACAAGCACCACTGCTTACCGGGACCTGGGGACCTCAGCCTGGGCCACAGGGCTCCAGGAGAGAGCTGGTATCCCAGGAGTGCTGACACACCTTCGAGCATAGGCAAAACCACCACTTTTGTTCAAACTCACTGGATCAAGAGGGACCCTTGCAGAGCCATCAGGACACAGGAACCAAGGGACAGCTGGGGACAAGATCCTTCTGGTTTCTGTCTGCACCCCAGAGCTGACCCTGTGCCACAGCTCTCCAAACCCAAACACCTCTCAGAGAGAGCTTGTCTTCAAGAAGTATTGATACAGAGGCTGCAGGAGGGACAAGCCACAGCCAGACAGAGTAAGACCAGCTAACATCAAACTTAACAAGATGGTAAAAGGTAAGGGCAAGAACATAAGGAACAGAAACCAAGGCTACTTGGCTACATTAGAACCCAGCTTTCCCACCACAGCAAGCCCTGGATACCCCAACACACCAGAAAAGCAAGACTCAGATTTAAAATCAGTTCTCATGATGATGATAGAAGACTTTAAGAAAGAAATTAACACCCTTAAAGAAATACAAGAGAACAGAGGTAAACAACTAGAAGCCCTTAAAGAGGAAACACAGAAATCCATTAAAGAATTACAGGAAAACACA
>CM052715.1:32541735-32559640 GCA_028551405.1 Uromys caudimaculatus
GGGAGGGGAAGAGAGAGAGGGGGAGGGAGGGAGGGGAAGAGAGAGAGAGGGGAGGGGAGGAGGGGGAGGAAGGGAGAGAGAAGCATACACAGAGACATAGATATGCACACACATGCAAACACACACACACACACACACACACACACACACACACACACACACACGTGTGTGTGTGTGTGTGTGTAAAGATATGATTTCAAGAAACTTTAGAATTAGCCATTAGTATCTGTAAGAAATGGTTTCTTATAGCTCACGGGGCCAGACTTCAAGTGTTGATAGAATCCATCTTTTGAGTAGAGGGTTTCCTGAGATTGTAAACAGGATCAGTTCGCAGAGGGAGTCCTGGGTCAACAAAAGCAATCAAAGGAGTGTATAGGTTTGCGCTGGAGTGAGGGAGGGGATGGGCAATGTCACCTGAGGCTAAGTCCGACGCCTGTTCTGAGGCACATGTCCCACGGGACCAGGAAAGAACCAGGCACAGTGGTGGGGCAGCTCTTCATGGATTTAGCTCATTTTGTCTTCTTATTGTTGACTTTTGAGAACTTTCTAGATTTTGAGCCTGGGCTTGTTGTTGTCAGAAGTATTTGATCTTTACATGATTTTCATACAGTTGTAATAACCTATTTTATGGTTTCTCTCTTCAGTGTTAGGTTTTTAAAAACTATTTTCTCTTTACTCAGGTTACACATTTTCTCTTTATTTTTCAGTAACCTTATGACTTTACTTGGACATGATTTATACCTAAAACAACATTGTATTAGACAAGATGATTTAATTTTTTTTTTTTTTTTTTTTTTTTTACTTAAACCCACTTAGATATAGTTGCCTTGCCTACTTTTGTCAACGGTGCAATGGAAAACTGGGGACTGCTGATATTTGACGAATCATCCTTGCTCCTGGAACCAGAGGATGAGCTGACAGAGAAAAGAGCTGTGATCTTGAGCATCATCTCCCATGAGGTTGGGCACCAGGTGTGTGGTGAAATATTCTTATTTCACAGGGAGGTATTTTCTAGCTGTTTTCCTCAAAGCAGCAAAACCCAGAAATATCAGCCACATACCAAATTTGGGTGAGTAGGGAGCATCTCTTGAGATATATAACTGCATAAAACAAGGAAGGGAAGCCGGGCAGTGGTGGCACGCGCCTTTAATCCTAGCACTTGGGAAGCAGAGGCAGGCGGATTTCTGAGTTCAAGGCCAGCCTGGTCTACAGAGTGAGTTCCAGGACAGCCAGGGCTACACAGAGAAACCCTGTCTCAAAAAAAACAAAGAAAAAACAAAAACAAAAAACAAAAACAAAAACAAAAACAAAAACCAAGGAAGGGTCTATGTGGAGTTAGCAGCTGAGTCCGAGCCATTGAGGTATCTGGAACGTGTTTAATTTTATTCGGGGACGAGGCTTGATGGATGCAGCCAGTGTGTTAGTAAGGAGCATACAGGGGCTCCAGCTGCATCCACAAAAGCTGTAACCAGGACACACATTTTCATCTCTGTGTGCTTCATATTGTGATCATAAAAGTCTAAGCATTTGACTCGGTGGAGAGTCTTACATCTACATTTTAGTCTCTGTTCCACTAACACAAATGTGCCAAGCAAGAAATAACCTTAAGTATGACAGTGACATTTTCTTTAATTTGTGTGACTCCACAAGTTTTAGAAAGGACAGAATAACACCCTGGTAACACAGTCCACCTACTCCCATGACTTTGGATCAGTTGTCCCAAGTGTCATTTCTTATTGTTACCTAAGTGACATTTTAAAAAACACAAGGCGCTAACAGCTGCTGTAGGAACTTAGATACCAGGACATGGATTTATTGGTTTGGGAAGTTGTATTGTTCTTTCCAAAGACATCTATACGTTTTCTTGCCCAGTTTATTTCAAATAGAAAGTAACGCAGCTGCAACACATTACAGGGCATACATACCCTTTCTTCAGCAATTTATATGTGGTGGACCTCAAATCACAATCTAAAACATAGCATCTGCTTACAGCAAAGTCGTGGTTAGAGTATACGGTGCATAAATAGCGGGGCCGAGCCTAGTTTCACTTCAGCTTCACTGAACCGAACAGCTCGTGGGCAAAGCCAACAGTTGATATGTCCAGCTAGCCAGCCGTGTGCTCACATGTCAGTTTTAAAGCAAACACTGCTTCCAGTTACCAGAGGTGAGGCAGTCATTTCCGAAAAATGAATAGCTAATCTTGTAGAAACAGCAAGGATATGTTGGCGAGTCCTGTTTTCAAGTTTTGTATTGATGGCCAACGCCATGTACATCTTTTTGGCACTGTGCCTCCCTAATGTGTATTTGCAATAAGGATAACTTAAATTTCAGAAACATCTTCTCTCTCACATCTCCAACAGTGGTTTGGAAACCTGGTGACCATGAGTTGGTGGAACAATATCTGGCTCAATGAGGGCTTTGCATCTTATTTTGAACTTGGACTAACTAACTACTTCTATCCTAAAGTTCCAACGGTAAGTAATTTAAACAGTTTCCCTTAATTATAAAAATAATGCATTGTTGTTATTGAAAATCTTTTTCATAAAACACAGACAAATCTAACAACTACTAAATTACTAAAACTCTCATCCAAGGTGACTCATACTGCCTTTTATGCTTTTTTCTTACAAGCTTTTTACTTAGTATTTTTGTTTAAGTGAGATCTGTACCAAAACTCCTTTTGGCTTTAAAATGTTGGTATTTATTTTATTTATTTATTTATGTATTATTGTGTGTGGCAGGCTGCATATACCAAAATATATATATACAGAGGCCAGGGAATGACTAGTGGGAGTCCATTCTCTCCTTCCAACATGTGGGTGTGAGGGATCAAACTCAGGTCATTAGCTTTGAGGGCAAGTATCATTTACCTGCTGAACCATCTTATCAACCGCATAGGGAAATTTCTAATGCTGGTGTGGCAGGTGACTGGTGTGGTAGGTAGCTGGTGTGACAGGTGGCAGGTGGCAGGTGGCTGGTGTGGCAGGTGACAGGTGGCTGGTGTGGCAGGTGGCTGGTGTGGCAGGTAGTTGGTGTGACAGGTGGTAGGTGGCAGGTGGCTGGTGTGGCAGGTGACAGGTGGCTGGTGTGGCAGGTGGCTGGTGTGGCAGGTGAGTGGTGTGATAGGTAGCTGGTGTGACAGGTGGCAGATGGCAGGTGGCTGGTGTGGCAGGTGGCAGGTGGCTGGTGTGGCAGGTAGCTGGTGTGGCAGGTGGCAGGTGGCTGGTGTGGTAGGTAGCTGGTGTGGCAGGTGACAGGTGTGGCAGGTGGCTGGTGTGGCAGGTGGCTGGTGTGGCAGGTGACAAGTGGCAGGTGGCTGGTGTGGCAGGTGTGGGTTATTGAACATCTGCAACATACTGTGTGACAGCTGTTTTTCAATATGCAGTCATGTGCAGATACAGTATCACATGTGTAGTTTGTTTAGTCCTAAGAATACAACAAATGATGATGATAAATAGCCTAAAGTGGTTAACTTCTATGGAGCAGGCTTTATTTACTGGGCATTTTGCTAAAAGAAAACAAAACAAAAACCTATAAATTAATTGTCTTTAAAACAATGAAGTGGAAATGTGGTTTCCCTTGCTTTGCAATGGTAAAACTGAAGATCAGACATTCCTTTGGTGACTTGTACAAGTGAAAGAATGTGAGAGGTTAAGAAGAAAATGATAGGTGACCCACTGTCTTGACAGCTCCTGATTCGTTTATTATAATAACACTTTGCTTTTCATATGAGTTTTATCTGTTATTCTTGGAAAAGAAGAAACCCATCTGTGACATGACCAAACTGTTTGTTTTTTTCTCTCAGTTTATCTTCTGTTCTACTGTAATATGACAGTTGTAGGGTGTGGTTATAAAGAAGAAGTAACAGAAATTCAAAACAATTTGAGGAGTAAAGAAGAACATTTTTACCACTATGGAACTAGATACATAATAAACATTGGGAAAAATTATATTAATGCCAACATTGTAGTAGTGATTATCTTGGGGCATGAATTATGGGAGTTATAAATTTTCTCCATCATGGCTCTGATACATTGACCAAAGTGAGACACTCTGAGGAACACTAACAAAAACCTATGCTTAATGAATAGGCTCAGACTTGTGCAGAGACTTCTAAATTCTTGCTACATGGAGTATGACTACCTAGTTAGCAATAGAAGAGCTTTATCATTTATCTTAGTTAGGGTTTACTGCTGTGAACAGACACCATGGCCAAGGCAACTCTTATAAGGACAGCATTTAAATGGAGCTGGCTTACAGGTTCAGAAGTTGAGTCCATTATCATTAAGGCAGGAGCACAGCAGCATCCAGGTAGACATAGTACAGGAGGAGCTGAGAGTTCTACATCTTCATCTGAAGGCCCCTAGGAAAAGACTGACTTCTAGGAAGCTAAGAGTAGGATTTAAAAGCCCACTCCCACAATGACACACCTACTCCAACAAGGCCACACTTCCTAATAGTGCCACTGTCTGGGCCAAACGCATTCAAACCATCACAGCATTCAACATCCTAGAGTTATTAGAGTACAGGATACTAGCCAGACCAACATGATTTTGCCACAATCCCCAGCTAACCCATTTTCCATCAAAATTTCAGACATACCCAGACATGATAATTTACACCTGCCATCTCAACTATTTAGGAATCTGAGGCAGGAGGATTCCAAATTAAAACAAACAAACAAACAGTGAGGCACCATCTCAGATAACCAAGTTGATGACACATTACTCTATATTATAGGCTTCTTATTTCTAGAAGAGTAGATTTTTTTTGGCAATAGCTTTGAGGTAGTTAATACTGATTGTCAAGTTGACACAATCTAGAATCACCCAAAAGCCAATCTATTGATGGCTTTTCGTGGTGACTGTGGGTGATATGAGTATATATAAAGATATATGAGCATATATAATATTTGACTTTGGGTGTGCCTATTATCTAGCTTAGGATATTATCTATTACTATCTAGATTATCCAGAGTGGTTTAATTTAAGTGGAAAGATCCACCTTAACCATGTGTACTACTGTAGCCTAGGGACCTGACTGGATTAAGCAGAGAAAGTAAACTGAACATCTGCTTCCCGACTGTACGGGAAAGGCCATCTCTTGCTGCTGGGATGTCTCAGTCACTATGAACTACGCTCTGGAACCAAACACCAAAACCAACACATTCGTCTTTACCTTGCTTTTGGCAGTAGAGTTTTTCACCATAACAAGACAAATAGCTGTAAATATGAACCCAATTAATGGTATTGCTAATCAAAGCTTAAGGTAGGACTATGAAGGAGTTGATCGGAACGTTAACAGGTGGAAGTAGAGCAGAATTTGAATGTTTACCTGACACTGATGGAGTGTGTGACAGAGACAATCAACTTGGAATTCCAAGCAGTCAGGATTTTGGGCTTCGTGTGGGTGCCAGGGGCTGGTCCACTCACCGAGTGCAGAAGACTAGTCAGTACAATGTCTCTCCTAATCTCTGCTGGGGTTTTTTCCCATCCCAGATTCCTCCTTGGCTGTAAATCAGTTTTCTTTCTAGCTTCACATCAGAAAGAAATCATTCTTGCCAAATGCTCAAGGGAAAACCAGTGTCTGGACAGTCCTGTAGCTCTTGTACAGTGTAATGAACCGTTGTCTCAGAACATATGAACTCCAGACACTTGTATCTAGTCTGTGGATTTCTTTCCAGTAGTAGGTTATGCCCACATCCTTGTCAACTTTAAATGTAGTGTGCATGTTTCTGTGAATGCGCATGAAACAATGCTAACCAATTTTAAGGAGCCACTGATTCAACTGACGATATAATCTAGTGGACTGGCTCTACACAGAGATGATGCTGTGCGCCTACCTTCATGAGAAATACGTGGCTCTTAGGGACCACACTCTGTTGTAATTACCTCCTTAAAATTAAAAATAAAAGATAGAGAACAGGAAGGAAGATGGTCTATAGTTTTGTTACTCAAGGAATTCTGATGTTTGAGGAATACTGTAGTTCAGACATTTTCCATTATTATTTCTCTGTTTCAATATGAATTTTACAAGCCACCTCAGGAATGCTGGATTCTGTATTTCTGCAAGTTAATGTGGCTCAATCTTTTCCTTTATAGAATATGATCTTCTTCGCTACCGTTTTACATGGTATCCTCGGAGAAGATCATGCCCTGGGGACTAGAGCTGTGTCCACGCCAGTGGAAAATTTCACAGAAACAATAGAAATAAACAGACTCTTTGACTTATATACTTACAAGAAGGTACAAGCACATTCTTGTTTTCTTCTGTTCTCAGAGAATTGTGTAGAATGGATTGTAGGAACTATAAAGTG
Source organism: Uromys caudimaculatus (assembly GCA_028551405.1). Lineage (NCBI taxonomy): Eukaryota > Metazoa > Chordata > Mammalia > Rodentia > Muridae > Uromys > Uromys caudimaculatus. The sequence goes on from CM052715.1 coordinate 32,548,052, forward strand.
CTACATACTTTATTAGATCTTATTAGGTATTAGATATTAGGTTGTATTAAATATTGGGTACTTAACCAACTCAGCCATCTCCCCAGATCCAAACTTCTGTTTTGTAGAATTTTATTCTTACATGCAATATCATAATTTAAAAGTTTTGGTGTATCCCAGCTCTTTACATATAGGACATTTGGTCACTCTTTACTTACTACTTAGTGATAGTCTACTATTTTATTAACATAGCAGGGGCTAATTTGAACAGGAAGTTCAAGTACAAATTGTAATCAGAAACCTAGCGTGCAACAGCGTTTATAAAAATAGAGTATGTCTGCGTGTAAACACTGAATTTTGTTCAGCTCATGACAGCTTTGTGTGTCCTAGGGCGCCTGTATGGCCTGGATGCTTGCTAGTTTCCTGAGCCAGCACTTGTTTATCAATGCACTCAAGGTGAGTTGCTGAGAGAATTACCAGAGTAGCATCAGACACGCACTGCGTTGGCATGCTATTGCTTTAACCTCTATCCCTCTGTTTTCACAGTCTTATTTGGAGACATTCTCTTATTCAAATGCTGAGCAAGACGATCTGTGGAGACATATTCAAATGGTAATTGTCCTTCTTTAAGACTCTTTCTTGCTGAGTAATTTTGTCTGATACAGTCCAAGATCAGGGGGCTGTAAGTGAATGACTGAACCACGGGAACATGAATTTCCCTATTTATAAAAACCTTTAGGTATGAGGTGTTTCTTTACTCTTCATTGTACTTCTATGCCCTAAGTAGAGGGTGGCTATTATGTCCATAAATATGTGCCTAATGAATAAATGGATGACTGAATAAAGAACTATTCGTATTGTCAGTGCTCTGTGTTTGTTGTTATGTATCTATATATTCAACCAATCCCAGATTAGAAATAGAAAATGTTCTGTTTGTACTAAATGGTCTTTTCTAGGGCCATTATTCTCCAAACAATACAATGTAATAAACATATGTTTTCATACCATTTGCACTGTAATATGTATGACGAGTCACCTGTAGATGATTTGTGGTACTCATGTACATGGCTTACATAGTATGCACTGATCTATTTTATATAAGGAGCATCAGCATCCGTGGGTTTTATACCCATGGGTATGCTGAAAAAAATCCCCTCTCAGATACCAGAGGAAAGCCCTGTAGAGATAAGCAGTTCTGAATATCAAATGCTTTGGATTAGTACATACAGCAAGAAGAGGCTGAATATTTCTTATCTTTGGGGGAGACTGCTGCTTCACGAGGTTTTGCTGGTAAACCACATTTGTTTTGTGATGAAATTTTTAACCAGGCCATAGGTGAGCAGAGTGTAATTCATTTGCCGGCAACAGTAAAGAGCATAATGGACAGCTGGACACATCAGGGTGGCTTTCCGATCATCACGTTAAATGCGTCTACAGGCGTCATTAAACAAGAGCCATTTTATCTTGAAAAGGTTGAAAATCAGACTCTTCTAAGCCACAAGTAGGTCATTTCGTTCCTCTACCGTCACCAGGCTTGGGATTGAGCAATGGCGAGGTGGAAAGCAGTCAACAGTGAGGGCGTCTATGCTGGGCACATGTCCTCCTCTTGGGTGACTCCCTGAAGGCATGGCACTGTATATGAGGCAGACGCCTGCAACTAGGGACCAACATGTGCCCCTGCCTTGGGACTTAGTGTCACCTGAGTGAGCAGAGCATTGGAATTCTATGTGTTCCTCATTGTCCATCAGACAGACATAATGAATTACTCAAGGTTCTTGGTGAGAGGCAAGAAGATGACGTCACAGTGGCCCAAGCTCCCAACAATGGAGCTATGCTTATATGTGCACATTGTGTGGTGCACATGTGTGTTTGTACACTTATATATAGTCATCCCTGCAACTTTAATATGATGGCCTTTGGGTATGTTTCAAATACTGGCTTGCACAAAAGTCAAACTGTATGTGAGTCTTATTGAAGTCCTCTGAGCTCCAGTTGCATCGTGTATAACACAGACTGGGGAAATGTAAAAGTACAGCCATGAGTGATAGGTACCACCTCTCCCCACCCTCTCCTCCCTCCCTCATTTGTTAACGTGCAAACGTTGGAGATAATTTTGACTCTTTCCTCTCATTGTGGTAGACATCAGCATTGAATAATGATTTTCAAACACTACAAAAAATTTCAAGGGGCTGGCAAGATGGCCCAGAGGGTTTGTCCCCAAGCTTGCTGACGTGAGTTTAACGCCTGAAACCCAGAACTAACTCTACAAAGTTGTCCTCTGACCATGATGTCTGTGTACTGCTTCCCACATTCTACACACACACACACACACACACACACACACACACACACACACACACACACACACACACCAAACAACCCACCGGGGAAAGAAACCTAAGGCACTATTGCATTCTGAGACTTTGAGAAGTGAGCAGAGTCTTATGTATGCAGATGAGTGCAGACTTATAGTTAAAGGGGAGGTGCCAGATGTGAGAACTAGAAGAAGATCGGAAACAATTGCCTGAACTGTGTGTCTTTGTTGTGGTTGTTGTTAAGATTTTGTTTATTTATTTTATGTATATGAGTACACTGTAGCTGTCTGCAGACACACCAGAAGAGGACATTAGATCCCATAACAGATGGTTGTGAGCCATCGTGTGGTTGCTGGGAATTGAACTCAGAACCTCTGGAAGAGCAGTCAGTGTTCTTAACCACTGAGCCATCTCTCCAGCCCCTGTGTGTCATCTCTAAAGACTAATGCAGTCCTTATGATCAGCTGATTCATCCAGTTCACATTCACACATGTGGGAGGAAAAGGTAGACAGATGCTCAGTAAATACAAATGTGGCTGACGCCTGTGAATGGTCTCAGAGGGAGAGAAAGTTCGAGGCTGAGAAGTATTTTTAAATGTTGGCAAGCTTTTCCTTTTTAAATTACCCTTCACCTCTCTGGGCACACACAGATTTTGGTTGGCCTGAAGCACTTGAATGACCCAGGTGGCTGTAATTTAGTAAAATCGGTCCTTTATTGCTTCAGTCAGAAGGAAGTCTCAGCAACTGCCTGTGTTCTAAGAAGTCAGCCCGTAAGATGATACATCAAGGGGGGGGTGGTGAGTAAAGAGTCAAAGCAAGGTGGGCTAGCACAAACCTCAGCGAGTAACCCCAACAGCAAAGCCCCGAGTGCACACTGGGATTGATCGTAGACTTGGAAGGCTGCTATTTCAGTATGTCTTTAATTTGGGCTGAGTGTATATTCTTGTGTGTGAAAATAACTAATTCTTTTCTATTCTTCCAAAAAAAATAGTACATGGATTGTCCCTATTTTTTGGATGAAAAATGGAATCACACAACCTTTAGTCTGGCTAGATAAAAGCAGCAGTAAGTAAATATACACATTTTAATTTACAAGTGAATATATTGTATGCATATATATCTTCATATGTACGTATAGAAACAGAGATAGACATTTTGTTAAAATGTTGAGCTTTTGGAAACCTGATTGTTGAATACAGAGCTTTAAAGATGCACTTCAAATTAAAAGTCATTATTCATAAAATTTTAGTTATTTGTCAGACCAATATATACTTAAGATCTATCTTAATTTTTATTTTATTGGCTTATTGTTTAGAAGTGTGAGTGTATTATATAAAAAATATGCTGGAATCTTTTTAAGAACGTTTTTTGTTTGTTTGTTTTTTGGTAGTGATGTTTCCTGGGATGAAACTTTCAGATTCTGACAGTGATTGGGTGATTTTGAACTTCAATGTGACTGGATATTACAGAGTTAATTATGACGAGTTAGGCTGGAAGAAGTTAAATCAACAGCTTGAGAAGGACCCCAAGGTATGGGCTGGATTTGGTGTTTTGATCATGTGTCAACTATCATCATTGGAGGATGTGTTTTCTGATGGAAAGCCTCCATCCCGTCAGTCCCTTCTCTACCACCGATGACAGAGACAGTTTTATTCTTCTTAGAAAGGGCTGATTTTGGTTGAATGTGTATGTCTGAACACACTTTTTAATTTTCAAAAATAAGTTTACCTTTTGAAATGAGAATCAGAATACGTTTTCCTAAGTTACTTTAATGTTCAGTTCCATTTTTCACATTGCAGTGAAAGTATTTGTTGGATTCATCATGAGCATTAGAAACTGTAGGGAAAGATGTGCCTAGCACTTCTAAGCTCACAACAGGCACATGTTATGTGCTAAAAATTATTGATTTTTTTATTCCTAAAAAACATTCTTCTCATTCAGAAGGAGGGATTAAGTTTATAAAACATCAAGAGTCCACTGTCACTTTACAGGTGAGGGTGAGGTCTGTGGACGGTGGGATGTTGGCCAGGTCACATCAGTCAGACATTAGCTGATTGACATCATCAAATCCATGAGTCAAGAGGGATACTGGCTCAGGAGTCAACACGACTTGATGAAGAACCTTGGGCAGTTCCCTTGGCTGGAGAAAAATCTGTCCTGAGTTTCTGTGTTGGAGACACGGGCGCCTTCCCAGCTGAGGAGGATGTACGCCACAGCGGCTCAGAGTTTGGGCTATGGTTCAGGAGACTGCAGTTTACATTTCTGCTCATCATTTGCCTAAAGTGTGATTGCAGGCTGGCATTTGACTAGTATTACAATTTCCTCGTCTATAGAACGGTTTTAATACGCTAATATTACCTTGAGGTTTAAGGCTAACCTTAAAGTGTCCCGGTGAAGACAAGGCAAAATGATATCTTATGTTTAATGGGGGCAGACACAGGCACTTAGAATATGTTCAGTAACTTAAGAAAATGTTGTTGAGATTTTTAATAAAGCAATAAAAGCTGCCTACAATGTTTCCTCCCCAAACCCCTTTCAGACTAACTAAATTCTTAGTAGCTTCCAATGGTACTATATGACATAAAGGTAGGAGTTATACTGTTATGGCAGTCATTCTCTGACATTGTAGGTTGATTTACTGAAACACCTAACTAAACTACTTCTGCAGCACAATTGGTGAGAAAAGAAAGCAAACTGTGTGTGGTTCAAATGTATGTAGAAAATGTCAGCGTTCTAACTGCCTCAATGAAATGAGACTATTAGCTAAGGGAGAATTAGAATTGGTGTACTCCAGTGCTTGGGAGTGCTGGGGAGAGAACTTCCCTGGGAGCAAATGTATGAGCTGTTGGAGGGATGACAAGAGGCTTTGGGAGCCTTGGAAGGTCTAAGCTGGGATCAAAGTTTGCAAACTGACAGTGTTGAGATGATCAGACAGAGCCTGTAGGCTTAGCCTGGCAACTGGTTTTTGCCTCTCCAAGAATATAGGGTCACATTAGTGAAATCTTGAGAGTGCAGATTCCATTTAAAATAATATTAGTAAGTAATGATATGAATAATAAATATCACAAAAATAGTGCTAAATAAAATTTATTTCCTCTTGGCTATGCCAACATTTTCCTGAAAATCAGTAAGACATTGTATAGCATTCAGTGTATACATTTTCCCTTGGAGAAGCTTTTAAACCTCAGTTGCAAACTCTTAACATGGTATGTTTTAGGGGGTATCTTGATACACTGTCCACCAGGTTTACGCATTATAATTGATATCAGAAGGATCTTTTATCAAAAGCACATATATAATGATATATTATGGATGGTTCTTAGTAGCCACTATTTCTCTACTTATGAGACAATTTCTTAGAAAGGGATTTTTAGGCTAGGATGGTCTTGAAGTTGCTCTATTGAAAATATCTTCAGCCGGGCAGTGGTGGTGCACGCCTTTAGTCCCAGCACTTGGGAGGCAGAGGCAGGCGGATTTCTGAGTTCGAGGCCAGCCTGGTCTACAGAGTGAGTTCCAGGACAGCCAGGGCTACACAGAGAAACCCTGTCCCGAAAAACCAAAAGAAAAAAAGAAAAAAAAAAAGAAAATATCTTCCTCTTTTCTTGAGCATGTTTGAGTTTCTTTCTGCAGGCCATTCCTGTCATTAACAGGCTGCAGCTGGTGAGCGACGCTTTCGCCTTGTCTAAGTAAGTGTCTTTTCTACTCTTGTTGTTCAAGGGGGTGTCTTGAGAACTTTATAAAAGTCACAGCCTCATGACTATGAAATCGGTTCTTCACTCTGCAGAGGCCTTAACTGATTAAGATTAGGATCAAAAGTGGGACGTGGTTGTTCAAACCTGTAACTCAGCTCCTGGGAGTCTGATGCAGGTGGATTGCCATGAGACAGCAGAACACAAATTAAACCAACAAACAACAAAAAACAAGATTAGGGACAAATTTTATGCTCTTAGAGAAATTTTATAGCATAAATTGTTGTTGGATATAAATAAACTAAAAATTGATATTTTGAAGTTACTCAAAGGTCAAGGCTGATGGCTATAATGGTAAAGATATCTGGGTTACATTTTGCTACACTGCAGAATTATAAATTTTATATGTATTAAACCATGCCACTAAAACTAGAAATATTATTATATGTTCAAGATTTAAGTTTTCAGGCAATAAAATCAAAGAGAATATATATATATATATATATATATATATATATATATATATATATATATATATAGTGTATACACACACACACACACACACACACACACACACACACACACACACACGCACATAATTACCTAGTGTGCCTTCTTTTATGCCTGTAATACGTTTGAGTATTCATCATTTCTTTACTGATTGTCTCCTCTGACACCTGTTGTTCAATGCTTGGCTGAAACACCTCTCTATAGTCATTATGGCTTGGATATGGCTGGCCATATCCTCCATAGGCTTCTTGACACTTCGACACAAACCCTTGGTTTTCTGGCTTTACTTCTTCCTGCCACTTTGAGCATTCTTAAGCACAATCATGTTTAAATTTTCTTCCTTTGTGTGACTCATTCTTTCTGTCTTAGAATTTGAGTGATTGTTTAAGGTACAAGGCTTAGTAAGATGCTAAGAAACTAAAAGGTAAGATGCTCAGTTATGTTCTAAATGGACATTGCTCCTTCCTTCTGCCTTGTCTGGTGTTTATCCTGTAGTCATCTCATTACCTTAACCATCGGATTTTGGTTTTGCCTCTAATTATTCCTGCTATTAATTAGTCAGTTACAATTATAATTATAATTAGCCAATCAATTAATCTCTCTGTCTCTCTGTCTGTCTCTGTGTGTGTGTGTGTGTGTGTGTGTGTGTGTGTGTGTGTGTGAGTGACATGTATCTCTATTCTCCCCATTGCTAAAACTTGAAAGCTCAGAGGCATCCTTATTGTCCCTGTCTCATGCTCGGCCCCTCATCATGTCACATCTATCTGTCCTTGGTAATACCTTCTGAGTTTCTACCTTCCCAGTTTTACTACTTACATACTAAGCCATTTCTGTCATCTCTCTTTTGGCCTTTGGTCTTAGCTTTCAGCCTTTAGTTCCCTTGAGTTCCACTATGTCTTCAGCATTGTAACAATACAAGTCCTAGATATCAACTCTCTCACAATATTTTGGGTGCTTAAAAAACTAGATTTACTTTCCAAGAAATCTTAACTCTTTATTCTGATTTTCAATGATCTCCTAGGGTTCGAACCACCTGATCCCTTCTCTTTGTCCCTCACTAGACCGACCCAGAATGACCTGATCCACTAGTCTCACCTCTCACTAGACATAGAATGCCCTCCTGTTGCCTTTGCCACCCCTTCACAGTGCTCCCCAGTGTTCCTTCTTTGTCCTATGCTGCCCTCTCCCCCTTTTCAATCAGACATAGCCATTGGTGCTCTTCTCAGGGGTTTCTTTTTCGAGGCTTTCTCTGACTTCCCCTGTCTCCCTGGTGTTTTTGCTTTGGGAACTTTACTCTCAGTAGTCATTACCCTTTCTACGATGCCCTCCTGGACTTCCTAGGTACCAGCTGAACTCCGTACTGAGGCTCTTAGCTGTAGGCAACTGCAATGTCCTACACTGGCTTCCCTGCCCACCAGCAGCTGGCAGAGCAGTAGGCTGAGAATGCTAATGATTGATACCTATTGAATGGAATTTATATTGTTGTAAGAACACATAATAAACACTCATATTCTATTACTCAGCATTTGGCCTGGGTTTTTGACAGCTTCTAATGTGGATGCCTGAATGAACCAAGTGGACATGGAAGCCCGGCAGCACTGGTTGAGTTCTTTGTTAGAGCGATGATGACCATTGCCACCCTTCTTCTTGGTTTGTTTTCACGTCTTGTTGAAGTTAGACATTGAAAAATGGAGCAGATATGGAAATAGAGACAATCCTCTAGCAGGTCAAGGTTTTTTAAGTGTGGTTTTTTTTTTTTAAAACCAAACAGAAACAATTATATCGAGATTGAGACGGCACTTGATTTGACCAAGTACATTGCCGAAGAAGATGAAATCCTAGTGTGGTTTGAAGTCTTGGTGAACTTGATAAACAGGGAAGTTATTTATGATGTGAACAACTATGCTTTATACCCATTATTGAAGGTAATTTCTTGCTTTGTTATGTGACTTTTAAATCAATTCTTCTTTCCTGTTTCTATGTTCTGGCCAGCATCTGTGGGATAGGCCTTTCCAAAAGCAATGTTCTATTCATTCCAGATGTTTGGTAATTTATTTCTTTATAGCTACAACTGATTATTCTTACAAGAAAATACATTAGCTATAGACCTGGTCTTGGAGTTGAATGAGGGAGAAGGTTAGCAGAGTTTTCCATTCTTAGTGAAATTAGAATATATCCAAACAAAACAAAACAAAAACCCCAGGAGGTGTATAAATTATACTTCGTGTTATAGAAAAATAGTATTTATTAGGAACAACTTCTCAAATTTATTTGTAGGCAAGAAAACAGTGTCTTACCAACCTTGTGTTCATAACCCTAATATTCAGGCCTGTGAGATCAGCAATTTCAACCTGGGAAATATGTGTCAGTAAAAAGAAAAGTTTGAAAGCTGTTGTGGTTGTTAAGGAGATAAAGATGGAAATTAGCATTTATGAATGAAACAATGACATGTCTTCATCCGTGAGGGAACATAAGAGGAGAAATTCCCATCAGTAGACTTGAAATAGGATTTGGGAGAAAGATGTCAGAGTAAGATCAGCGTAGATGTTTAGCTGCCCTTTGGACAGTCAAGGTCCACAAGCAAACCCCAAGTGATGATTGCAAGTGAATTTCTGGGTCACTCTCAGGGTGATGTCCTCTTTTTTTCTAGTATCCAAAGCAATGTTGGAAGCTTAAGTGGATGTTGGAAGGCTGACTTACAGGAGGAGCCTCTGGTGACTAGTTTTGGCCAAGTCTGTACAAACTGACAGTTGTCCCGATTCAGAGAGTTTCAGTGGATTGATAGCATCTAGTTGGTTCTTAGGAAGGTTCATGAATGCCTGACTTTTGTAGCCTCATATTTACCAGCTGATATATTTGACTGATAACAAATAACAGTAACTGCTAATGTTTACTAGGCTCTCATCTGTGCCAGGCAGTGTACTTACCTCACATTCCCACTTGACTGGTCTAGTTACAAACTGCTTCATGTGGTTTTATGTATGAGGCACTAACCCTGGAGAAGTTTAAAAATAAATAAGTATATTTAGTAACAAAGACCATGTCTGAAAAAGTGTCTGTCATATCTCTATTAATATCTTTCAGATAAATAATAACACACTGGGATTCAGTGTTGTGTGCCAGAAATAATAGTAACTTTTCTTTGTGGTTTATAGAAGTATTTACTAAAGAGACTTAACTCAATATGGAATACTTATTCAGATATAATTCGAGAAAATGTGACATCATTACAAGACAATTATTTATCTCTGTAAGTATTTTTAAGTAGTCATAATTGAATAAAATGGCTTATTAAATTGGCTTCCAATATTTCTGAAAGAGAATCTTTTTTAATAACTAAAATCTTAGTACCTACTATTGAGAGAGTTTGTATGCTATTTTAGAATAATTCTAGATCTGGTCAACTATGTGTGTCCTCAGAGGAAGCAATAGCTTGTGATGATCACTGATGTGCAGCGCACACGTGTGTGCACTTATAAGTTTAAACTCTGTATTTTCAAGAGTTAATTACTGATTAAAATGTTAAGTATATCTTGTTCTGGGTCTAAGGTTGTACCTAGGACTTACTCCACACCAGTAAACCAAAGCCACCAGGCGGAAAGCTGACTTGCCCTTGGAATTTTGCTCTGGCAAAATTTTACTTCTCAACTCCCCAGTCTTTATATTTTCTGTTGCAAGAATTCAAGTGTGACACATGTGACTTAGTGTACAGTTTCCTGCAAAATAAAGTGGAAAACCTTAAGGGTAAACAATGTGCAAACCTACATTTTAGACGGTGTTGTATCCTGCCATGGAGAAATGTAACTTACTGGCTTGATTGCTTCTCTCTCCTGGCTTGCTCATCCTGCTTTCTTATAGAGCCCAAGACTGCCAGCCCACAGATGGTACCACCCACAAGGGGCCCTCCCCCCTTGATCACTAATTGAGAAAATGCCTTACCGCTGGATCTCATGGAGGCATTTTCTCAACTGAAACTCCTTTCTCTGTGATAACTCCAGCTTGTGTCAAGTTGACACAAAACCAGCCAGTACACTTGACCCCTTGTCAACTTGACACACAAACACATCACCATTAAGCCTCGACCCTTACTTTCTTATTCATCCCCAAGATCTAAATAACTTTAAAAGTCCCACGGTCTTCGTAAATTCTTACATATTAACACTTCAATCCCCTTTAAACATCCAATTTCTTAAAATTCAAAGTCTTTTTAAAAATTCAAAGTCTCTTAACTATGGGCTCCACTAAAATACCTTCTTTCTTCAAGAGGGAAAATATCAGACCACAGTCACAATCAAACGCAAAATCAAACTCCAACCGTCTGGGATCCACTCAAGATCTTATGGATTCCTCCAAGGGCTTGAGTCACTTCTCTAGCTCTGCCCTTTGTAGCACACACATTGTCTTCTAGGCTCCAGATGCCTGTACTACATTGCTGCTGCTGTTCTTGGTGGTCATCTCATGGTACTGGCATCTCCAAAACACTGCTATCTTCTGCTGCAATTAGGCTTTACCAACAGTCTCTCATAGGCTCGCTCTCTTCATGGTGCCAAGCCTCACCTCCTTTGCATGACCCCTGCAGTCCTGGGCCATCAATTGCAACTGAGGCTGCACCTTTACCAATGGCCTTCCACAGCCTCTCACAGTGCCCAGGTCTCAGCTGCTCTTCACGACTCCTTCAAAACCAGTACCACCTGGGTGACTCTTACACATTACCAAGTCCAGCCACAGCACAAGGAATGCAGCCTCTGTGCTCTCAGAAAAGATTTCACCCCAATGATGCTGGTCTCTTCTTAATCTTCTTTTTTTTTTTTTTTTTTTTTTTTGTTTTTTCCAAGTGTATTTTTTTTTTTTTATTTTTTGATATTTTATTTACATTTCCGATGATTCCCCTTTTCTTTAGAAACCCCGTGTCCCCTCCCCCTCCCCGCCTCTGTGAGGGAATTCCTCCTCCCACCTACCCGCCCACCCATTCCCATATTCCCACTTTGACATTCCCTTTTACTGGTGCCCCTAGCACCCTCAGGCCCAAAGTCCTCTCCTTTCTCCCTGGTGGCCATCGAGGTGATTCTTCTGCCTCATATGTAGTTCAAATCATG
>CM052715.1:32560140-32603770 GCA_028551405.1 Uromys caudimaculatus
TTTCCGAGACAGGGTTTCTCTGTGTAGCCCTGGCTGTCCTGGAACTCACTCTGTAGACCAGGCTGGCCTCGAACTCAGAAATCCGCCTGCCTCTGCCTCCCAAGTGCTGGGATTAAAGGCGTGCGCCACCACCGCCCGGCTCTTCTTAATCTTCTTAATCTAATATTGTAGCTTCAGCTAACCAGTATCAATAGTCCCAGCAATGCAATGGTTTTGCTTTAGTAGTTCTGGTATCTTGTTAATCACAGCTGATTTCTTCAGCCCCAGCTAACCAAAACTACAGAATCTTAAATCAAACTAGCAATAGCCCTGATAAGAGTCTTTAATATTCCCTCTGAAATTTCACAAGCCAGGCCTCCATCTTCTGCACTGTTCTCAACATTATCTTCCAAGCTCCTACAGAACACCCCACAGAGCTCTTAATATCCCAATGATGGCTCTTCTAGCTCAAAGTTTCAAAGTCCTTCCACAGTCCTCCCTAAAACATGGTCAGGTTGTCACAGGAATACCCCACTTCACTGGTACCAATTTGTCTTAGTCAGGGTTTCTATTCCTGCACAAACATCATGACCAAGAAACAAGTTGGGGAGGAAAGGGTTTATTTGGCTTACACTTCCATGCTGCTGTTTATCACCAAAGGAAGTCAGGACTGGAACTCAAGCAGGTCAGGAAGCAGGAGCTGATGCAGAGGCCACGGAGGGATGTTACTTACTGGCTTGCTTCCCCTGGCTTGCTCAGCTTGCTCTCCTATAGAACCCAAGACTACCAGCCCAGGGATGGCACCACCCATAATGGACCCTCCCCCCCTTGATCACTAATTGAGAAAATGCCTTTCAGCTGCATCTCATGGAGGCATTTCCTCAAGGGAGGCTCCTTTCTCTGTGATAACTCCAGCTTGTGTCAAGTTGACACATGAAACCAGACAGTACAAGGGGCAAATTGTATGATTGGACAGGAAGGCACAAATGTATTCAATGAGGCAGCACATGTGTTAACCAGACACACTCTAGGCTCTCCTAAAGCGGAGTGGAAAAGCTTTCATTTTGTAGTACCCTGGGCCAGTGTTTCTCCTCCAGCAGCTTCTGGGACAGGCGGAATTTCACAGAATCCCATCTTTTTGCAGCTAGCCCAAGTTTGAGTTGGGTGGAGAGAGGGAGTCAACTCATAAACAGATTTCTAAGAGGAGCTGTCAGGGGACCTCCACCCACACATCCCAAATCAGCTCATTGCCAAGTCCAGGCCATGCTGCATTGAAACTGGAGGGCGGGACAAAAGAGCGTTGGCTCTTGAAATTTCTAACAACTTGAAAATCAGTTTGGCTTCTTTTGCCCAGATCCCAAACTTAATGACTTTAGCAAGACACACAGCAAAGCATGACATCCTAGGGTTCCTTGTTGTTCAGAGCCTTTCTTGTTTTGAAATATCATTTATTCATCTACATATCAAATGAAGAACTATTTCTTGAAAGGATAGTACATGCTAGGATCTAAAAATCATACAAATAAATTTTGTTTCTAGTCACAAGAATTACTTACAGAGGAGGGGAGTAATGGCAGCAGATTGGGTCAAACGCCATAATGGTGGTAGGAAACCAAGGATGTTTTCACCTTATTTGACAGGGTTTAAGAAGATTTTTCCTAAAGAAGATAGCATTTTACACATTTTGGATTTTTTTTTTAACTTATTCACTATACATCCCACTCACTGACCCCCTCCTAGTCACCCCCCTCCCGCAAGCCTTTCCCAACCCTCCCTCCCCATCTCCTCTGCACTGGAGGAGACTCCCCTGGGTATCCCCCAACCCTGGCCCTTCATGTCTCTGTGAGGCTAGGAATTTCCTTTCCCACTGAGGCCAGACAAGGCAGCCCAGCTAGACACATACAGACAACAGATTTTGGGATGGCCCCAGCTCCAGTTGTTCAGGGCCCACATGAAGGTCAAGCTGCACATCTGCTACATATGGGTGGAGAGGTCTAGGTCCAGCCCATGTATATTTTTTGGTTGGTGGTTCAGTCTCTGAGAGCCCCAAGGGTCCAGGTTCATTGACTCTTTTGGTCTTCCTGTGAAGTTCCTATTCCCTTCGGGTCCCCAATCCTTCCTTCTATTCTTCCATAAGAATCCCCAAACTCCATCCACTGTTTGGCTATGGTGTCTGAGTCAGCTGTTGGGTGGAGTCTCTCAGAGGACAACATGCTCCTGTCTGCAAGTATAACAGAGTATTATTAATAGTGGCAGGGACTGGTGCTTGCCCATGGGATGGGTCTCAAGTTGGGCCGGTTATTGGTTGGCCATTCCCTCAGTCTCTACTCCATCCTCTGTGACTGAATTTCTTGTAGACAGGATAAATTTTGGTTTGAAAGTTTTGTGGGTATGTTGGTATCTCTATTGCTCCATTGGGGTTCCTGCCTGGCTACAGGAGGTAGCCTCTTCAGGTTCCATATCCCCAATGTAGTGAGTCACAGCTAAGGTCACCCCCATTGATCCTTGAGTGCCTTTCTTATGCCATGTCTCTGTCTCGTCCTGGAGATGCCACCCCACTACCTCTTCACCCCTGTCAGTTGCAGATTTCTGTTCATTTTCATCTAGCCATATCTCCTGTCTTGCCCACACCTGATTCTGAATCTCCAATTCCCCTCCCCACTCCCCTCCCTCCCAATTCCCTTCCTCTATCTGCCTCTTATGACTATTTTATTCCCCATTCTAAGTGATACTCAAGCTTCTTCACTTGGTCCTTTCTTCTTGCTTTGCTTCTTTGGGTCTGTGGAGTGTAATATGGTACCTGTATTTTATAGTTAATATCTACTTCTAAATGAGTACATACCATGCATGTCCTTTTGGAACTGGGTTACCTCACTCAGAGTGCTATTCTCATGTTCCATCCATTTGCCTGCAAAATTCATGCTGTCTTTGTTTTTAATAGCTGAATAGTATTCTATTGTGTAGATGTAACACATTTTTTGTATCCATTCTTCAGTTGAGGGATGTATATATGTAGAAAAATACAAATAGATCCATACTTATCACCCTGCATGAAACTCAAGACCAAATGGATCAAGGACATCAACAGAAAACCAGATAAACTAAAACTGCTAGAACAGAAAGTGGGAAATACCATTGAATACATTGGTACAGGAGATGATTTCTTGAACAGACCACCAGTGGCTCAGGCTCTATGATCAATAATTAATAAATGGGACCTCATGAAATGCAAAGCTTCTGTAAGGCAAAGGACACTGTTTTTTGTTTGTTTTTTGATACTTTATTTACATTTCCATTGTTTCCCCCCTTTCTAGGTCTCCTCTTTGGAAAACCCCTATCCCCTCCCCCACCCCCCCCTCTATGAGGGTATTCCACCTCCCACCCACCCACCCACCCACTCCCGTCTTCCCACCTTGACATTCCCCTTTACTGGAGCCTCTAACACCCTCAGGCCCAAGGGCCTCTCCTCCCCCTGATGGCCAACAAGGCCCTCCTCTGCCACATATGTGGTCTGAGCCATGGGTCCCTCGATGTGTATTCTTTGGTTGGTGGTCCAGCCTCCAGGAGGACTAGGGGGGTCAGGCCTGTTGACACTGTTGCTCCCTCCATGGGGCTGCAAACTGCCTCAGCTCCTTCAGTCTCTTCTCCCACTCCTCCATCTGGGACCTCACTCTCAGTCCAGAGGTTACTGTAAAGTGCAACTTGGGTATTCTGGACTTTTGGGCTAATATCCATTTATCAGTGAGTACATATAAACTTGTTTTGAATAGTAATGCAGACCCTTGCTTAGCTGTAAAAATAAAACAAACACTTCTGTCTTTCTTTGGACAGACACAAAATAATTAATAGAGGAAGATTCCGATGCTTAGCAAGGGGAAGCTGATTGCATAGGGAGGAGAAAACCGTTCCCTTGGATAGAGAAAGCATCCTACTTTTCAGCATATTAGATCAAATACACCATGGATCTGTATAACCCACAACGGAATTTTTGTAAGAGGGAGAAAGTAGATTGACAACAGATGTATGGTATGTGTACGCCCACGTGTCTTTGAGGGCGGTGAATGATGGGAATAATTTATTTCTAATTTTGTAAAAAATAATATTTGGTAGGAACTTGCTGGTGCCCAACAACCTCTCCAAAAATGTTTTTTCTGAATCTTTAATATGTTTGTCATCATAAAAGCTATTTTAAAAAGAAACCTGATAGCACTAGGGAATGTTTTAAATTTCTCATTGTTATGTGAAACACATTCTTGGAAGCAGAAAACCAATGGAAGTGATAATTCAAAGTTAACCACTTTGCTTTTTCCTTCAAGACTATCACTGGGAAAGTTCTTTGAAAATGCCTGTTGGTTGGGTCTTGAAGACTGTCTCCAGCTGTCCAGAGAGCTCTTCAGAAAATGGATGGCTCATCCAGAGACTTCGTAAGAGCTTCCTTGTAGCTCCCCCGGCCCAGCCTTTGTCAGTGCCCATGGTTTCTCTCCCCAGGTGGTGTTCTTACAGTTGAGAGGGATCATTTCTGCTTTCACTTGGTTGAGCTCCTCGATTCCCTTTCAGACACCCGTTCTGAAATAAGACTATCTAAGTCAGTTCTGGGTGTGACGAGAGATTAGAACTCATTGAGACCACAGCCTTTGGCTGCTGTCGTGTTTTCTCACTAAGCACTTACAGATTGCATGGTCTGTTCTTGTTGTACGTCATAGTGGATTGCTCTTTAGGATTGCTTGTTAACATTATATCTATGAATATATAGATATTTTTCTGTCTCTCCTTTTCGATATGGGTTATGTTTCTCCAGCAAGAATGAGTTTTCAGTCTCATTAACTGCTGAGACTTTGGTGTTTGGGACTTTATTGCCTTTCGTTTACCATCTCAGATGGACTCTAAGGAAACGTGATAGAGACCCGAGACCAAACCACCTTATTGATGTACGCTATGATGTTTATAAATCACTTCCTTGAAAACTCAGTCACTCTGCCAAATGGATCTTATCATGAAGCTAATGAAAGTCCCTCACTTGCTTCTTTACATCTCTACCATTGATCTTTATAGCTCGGCTATCAAATGATGTCACTAGATGCATGCTTCATGACTCCTTGGATAACTGTGCTTCTGAACTACCACAGGGAACGCCTTCTCCTCTTATGCCTTTCAGAATACCTCCTCAGATTCAAAGGGTGGTTTTATGCAATGCCATTGCCCTGGGAAGCGATAAGGACTGGGACTTTTTGTTTAATCTTTACATCAATACAACTGAGGAAGAGGATGGGATCCATCTTGTTCATGCAATGAGTTGCAGTAAAGATCCGTGGATACTTAACCGGTGAGATGATCAACTTACCTTTAACATTCTTGCTGGAGAAACATAATCCGTACTGAAAAGGAAAGAGAGAGAGAAAAAAAGAAACAAACATATTTGTGTGATTACTTAGAACCATGAGCTTTTAAAATTCCATGATAGTTTAACTTTTCATAGGATTCTAAAGCTTATTTACATTTTACAACTGGACTCTTGTAGATTTATGGAATATGCCATCACTGTGGTTCCCTCCCATTTTAATGAAACAAATGTAATAGAAGCTGTAGCAGCATCTGAAGTTGGCCGGTACGTTGCAAAGGACTTTCTAATCGACAACTGGGCAGCTGTGATTGAAAGGTAAGAAAGAACCCAGGACCTCACTTTCATTTAATTCACTAATTATTTTTATCTCCTATTTTGACCAGAGAATATAATTTGGATAATTTTTTATTGTTTGATAATTTCAAGTAAGTGTATGATGTGTTTTGGTGAAACCCATCCCCCATTCCCTCCCTCTATTCTTCTCACTCACACCCTGATTATTCCCTCTCAATTTCATGGGTTCTTTTTCCTTTTGAAATCACTGAGCCCACTAGTGCTGCTCATATGGCACATGTGTGGGCCTTTCTATAAAGGGGAAACAATGCTCCTTCCAGAACCATAGGCTATCAAGAGCCCAGTGCCGGGTCTAGGTTATCTCTTTTCAAAGTGTTGGTCAGTGGGCTCCAATAGACACCCCAAACATTATAGCCTATTGACACTGTTTATGGTAGCCAAGGGACACTGATTATGGAGTTCATCTGCAGCCTGACTATGTCAAAAAAGTTCTTTCACTCACTGAAAAAGTGATAACTTTTTCTCCATTTTGTCTCACCACAAACTAGAAAACATTGAAGACCATTTACCCTTAATTTTGGCTTCCTGTATGAAAATGGATTGCATATACGATTATTTATCTCAGTTTCCCCATTATATCCATCAAGAAACTTTAAGGAACATTGAATTGAGTAAGTCATACTTTTGGTATGAGAATACCCCACCCATCCATGTATTTCATGAAGCCTATCGCCATGGCTTTAAGAAATACTTGCTTTAAAAACAAAAATTTCAACCATTCAATTTTACCAATGAAAACTCAGAAGCTAAATGCTAGAGTGAAAACCTGCTAGCTCAGAGAGGCCGAGAAAGCATCCAGCTGACCTTCTTACTCCACTGACTTCCCAGAATGAAAAGCTCCTTCTTCACGCTGTCTTAATATGCTTCAACTTAAAGATCCCCCTTTCTGTTTACTTATGTTCACTCACTCCCCATCAGCTGGTTACTTGACCTAAGGTTGACTTTGTTTAGCTCTTGGATGAAAGGTATGTGCTAGGGCTGAGCCACACCACAACGACTTGTTTACAATGAACAGAAAGCTCTTAGGTTAAAGGTATGTGCTAAGGCTGAGCCACACCACAACAAGGTTTTTCCAGCTCACAATCTTGAGGTTCCAAATGTGGTCAAATACTCTGCAACAAACAATATTACATCATTAGCCTGAATATAGCTCATGCTACTAATGGTGGTCAGATTTCTTCATCTGGATTCTGTATTATTGAGTTTTTATATTTTTTACCCTTTAGGATTAGATCTGCTTGCTTCCTAGGTCTTCTGTTCAACAAAATATACGTTAGCATGTAAAAATCAGAGAGTATGTCTTTGCTTCTAGAATATTACATGACAATATATTTTTAAAAGATAATTAATAATCCCTGCATATACCTAGACACTATAGATTTAGCAGATAAAACATGGATAAGGTTGAAGCACCTGAAGTTTTACAAAGAAGTTTCTTCCTTCAGAATAAATCCATATTCTTGCTACAATTTTTTGTTTGTTTTTGAAACAGGGTCTTATGTAGCCCAAGTCCTTGAATCAATCATGTGGCTGAAGAAAACCTCAGTTCTTCAACCCCGTGTTTAACTTCCAAAGTACTAGGATTATAGCTATGTGCCTACCATGCCCAGATGGCCAGAATATAAATACCAAAGGCCATAGATGTGCATGAACAAAGTAATTGATATTTTATAAATATTAATTGAACAACTTTAGAACATGAAAAGGTATGAGATTTGTTTGCATTAGAAAATTTAAAACTATATAGATGAAAACTCATTATACTGCATTATTTCTTTAGCTTATCATAGAAACATATATTCACATTATAAAAACATTGTTTTTATCTTTTGTTTAAGGTTATCTAACTCTTGGTTTTATATATAATATGATATGTAATATGTTATATAATATGATATATATTATATATATCTATTCCTAATGAATTCCTAATATGAACACACATATATGTATTTATATACGTGTGTGTGTGTGTGTGTGTGTGTGTGTATGTGTGTGTATGAGGTTCTGAGTTCAGTCACCAACAACAACAAAATCAATAAATAATTGAATAAACAATAAACACAAACAGAGCCACCAAGGACCAGTCATAGATTGATCTGAGAATGCACCTTGTCACCCATGCCTGCCATGGTCTACATTCCTTCTGACACACAGCAGGGTGCTGAGGAAGGCAAAGGATCACAGATATCTCTCAGGCTTAGTGTCAAGTGATGTCTAGCCACTGGGCACTTAGACCACTTATAGATGTTAAGGACAGCACTTTCATGGTTCATAGTGAGATTGTGCCTCTTACCCCTAGTACAATCACACAGACAAATGAGCTTGAGGAACTGATTCTGAAATTTGGCAGAGTGGCTAATAAGCATGTAAACTCTGAAGCACACCTGCCCCTTGAAAACTGGTATTAGATAGAAAGTCTACCTTTTACTGGTTTCTCAAATGACTCAAATAAAGTGAAACATGGGCCCAGTTGATTCTGTCTTTAAAATTATATACAGCTGAATTGAGTTTGGTATCTCAATGTTGTGATCCTAGCACTTGGTAGGCTGAAGCAGGAGGATTACCATGAGTTCACAGCAATCCTGAGTTATATAATGAATTCCAAGCCAGTCTGGGCTACAATGTAAGACTCTGACAAACAGACAAACAAGCAAAACCAAACCACATAACCTTGCTCAATCTGATAGCCACTACCTAACATGTAGATATTTACATTTCCATTCATCAACATTTTCAAAAATTAAAGTTCAGTTTGTCAGTTCTATTATCCTTGTTTGAAGTGTTCCATGAGACTAGAGGCTGCTATATTTGGACAGCGCAACTAAAGGACATCTTCATCAGGGTACAGAAGTCAACAGGCAACACTGGTGGATCTAAACTAGTCCCTTGATCAATTTGTTGATGCATGCAAAGCGCAGGTGCAAATTCAAACTTCAAAACTGCATTAAACACCTCATTAAGTCCAGAAATAAATACATGGTCTCACCTAGGCAGTGGGGAGCACTCTTGTATTGCTGTGATGCCTGAGTCACACGGGCGGAAACCACTAGACTGGAAGGTAAAGCATGAGAGCTTGTTTCTAGCTGAACAGATTTCTCACTTCAAAATTAAGGAATGATTGGTTCAGTCATTCTGACACATGTGCCATAGTGATGTTATGCATAAGAAAAACTAGGTGCAAGGCAAAGGCATACGGTGATATTTTCCCAGTACTTGTGCAATTTTTTTCTGCCCTGAATCTGTATCCTACCTCAGGGGCCTTAATAAAAATGTATACACTTAAATGGCATAAGAATGCACACTTAGGTCTTTATATTTCAGAATATCTATGACTTATTAAAGTTAAAGTTGGCATTGAGCATAATTATGTCACAAATCTTCATGGCAAACTATATTCAAAGACGTGGCTTCAAAAAGTTTTATAATTCATCACCTCATGCTTTATTTTAGCATTATAAAGTTTCCAAGAAAAAAAAAACCCCAGAGTTTTCAGTTACCTAGCATCTTAGAGGCAAAGCTCTTCTAAGTATAGTCAAATACTAATAACATTAAAGTACACATTTTCTAGTAGACCATTTGTCCCAGGAGAAAGAAAGATATGAGAGTCAATGTTTTCCAGCTCTGTCATCTCAAATGCAAGAGAAACAACATTGGTCTGTTGTCTGTCTACTAAATGACACTTAGGTTTTGGTTTTGTCCTCTGTGAAATGGTAGCTATTGTGTTGTATATGGCCTAAAGTTTTCCCTTGTAATCTAAAAATGCAGTTGGTTTGAATGCAGAAAGGATAAACTCAGAGTCACCAATAATATACATCATGAAGAAAAGAAATCGAAGCCCTTCCTCGTGATGGCATTTTAGCAAGAGTAAACTCACATATGATTTCTCTGCTTTTCTCTTCTGCCTTTATCCTCCTCTGAGAGGAGTTTTGAAGTATGTATTAGCTACCAAAGCAACTTCTTGTTCAACCCACTATAATAATCCTATTTCAATTTCTCTTTCTTTTTAATGCATCCAATAGTCCTCCCCCCCCCCCTTACTACAGCAGTACTTTGTACCGGTATGTATCTGTTGTTTCTTTGTAACACTTTACAGTTTTTGTTTCCTAAATGGAGCTAAAGCAATCATAGTACCAAGACATCTTGAGACTGTCAGAGTATCGAGATGCACATACCAGAAAATACACAAATGTAACTTTAAGTACCTCGCAAAGCATTTTAATCAGTGGATTTTGAAATTTATTCCCTACTGAGGGACAGCATTTACTTATTTATATACATCCTTACAAAGTTTTTTGCTTTGAGACATTGTATATGAATTCTAACTGTCCACAGACTAGATGCCTATCATTGTTGCTATAAAGAAATAATTAATATTCAGATAAAACTGCACAATTTTATTGCACAAAATAGTATATATAAGTATTTCTTTAGCATTAGTAGTTCTCTGCATAACAGATTTCCTACTTAAAGGTAAAGCTGAACAAGCTCACACATGGTTTTCCTTAGATTTGTGAGGACAGTATAAATGAGACTATGTATATACTATGTATCTACTGCTGAAACATACAGCTTCTTTGCTAGGTACTGTTGCCTACTGAGCAGCACCTCCTTGCTTTGCAGGTATGGACCACAATGGCTGGATGCTCTAGTGAGTATCTTAGGGAGGACTGTCAGTACAGATCAGCAGGTTACGGAGGTAAGTACTGAAAGTGTTGTGAAGTATAATGATATTTGGTAAGCATTCTTGATATAATTTGACTTGGTAAGATTAAAATTCATATGCTTATCCGAATCATCTCTCTATGCTTTGTTAGTGCTATTGTATTGTATCAGTTGGGTTTTTCTAAAGCAGCCAGGTTACATATCAGATGTCCTGTGTATCAGATATTAACATTACAATGCATTATAGTTATGAAGTAGCATCAAAATATTTATCACAGCATGAGGAACGGCCTTAGGAAGGGTGAGAATTTCTTTCACTCCAGACATAATCTTCCTTACCTCCACTGTACAGAAGCAATCCAGTTTCCTCTTAGCAGTGTGGATCAATCCTCCCTCCTAACACTGTTATTCCTTTCTTAGCCTGTTGGCTTAAGAGCATGGGAAGCTCACAATGGCCATGGGGGAGCGTGAGCTTCTAGTTCCTTGGACTGTTTGTTGCCTTCCTAGGTAGGAGTGCTCCTCCATCCGGAACCAAAACTTCTAGGCTAGCAGAATTTAAGGAATGAGAAACTTCCCTAGTGGGTCAGTAAGAGTGATAGCTAATACAACCAGTCACTTCTCCACCCCTTGGTTTCTGAACCTATGAATAATGGTTATGGGAGAAATCATACCATGTATTGGATGTGGCTTCAGGTCATTCACTGCTGTGTAGAGAATCTTCCTCCAGCCTTTCTGGCTACTGTCACTTAGTTGATGCTATAACTGTGCCTCCAAAAGGCCATTACATCATTCTATTAGACCAGCTGCTTCCGGATGATGGGGAACATGGCAAGACCAATGGATTCTGTGAATGTAGGCCCACTGTCACACTTTTCTGCCTGTGAAATGAGTTCCACAGTCAGAAGCCACCCAATGTGGAATACCTCAATGGTAGATAAAGCATTCTGTAAAGTCTACAGATGGTAGTTTTGGCAGAAGCAGTATGTGCAGGAAAGGCAAATCCACAGTCAGAATATGTATCTAGTTCAATAATGACAAAGCCCTTTATTGGTGTAGTACACCTCCTCATGGACAACACTTTCTATCTCCCCTCTAGAAGACTGCTCAGCTTTAAGTCTGATTATATATAGAGAGGTAACTATTGGAGGGCCCTGATATCTTCTTCAGGGAAGATTACTCCTGGTTGAGCAGACAATGAAAGATTAATTTTCTCAGGCAAAGGGAAAGAGGTCAATATTGCAGGGGTGAGAGTGGAGCAGTATCCTCTGCTAAGGGTAGGGAGATTACTTCCTCAGGTGAAACAAGCCCTTCGAAATCTGAGGTTCAATGTCCTCAGTAGGGTCCCCTAACACATCCCTATCCCATGTTATATGATCCTTACCAATCAATGCCCTTACTTTAACTGCTAATACCTCCCAAAGTTGGGTATCAATTCCAAGGCTGAATTTTGTTGTCATTCAACCAGTCTTATAATGAGAGTTTTGCTTTGCTTTTCTGCAACTTGAGCTGTCTGGCTGCTGGAGAGAAGATTCTTTTCCAGGGCATACTTAGAAACTTTTAGACTGTTTCTGTGCCCCTGGAGCCAGTCAACTGTATCAGTGAGTTCTTTTCTTGCTACTGTATCTGTAGATGCTATAAGTCAATTAACTTACCACAGAGTTGATCATTTTCCTTTGTCACTGTATCCTGAGATACAAGAAGTTGATTACTTTTCATCATACAATCCATTCTTTTCCTTTGTCAGTTTACCTAGAGATGCTAGAAACAACCAGCCAGTATTATTATTTTCCTAAAAACTGTCAAAAGTTATGTGTACAGTCACTAAAATTCTTTTTCCCTGCAGCAAGCCTTTCAAACAATGGGCTTTCCATGTTCTCCATATTACCAAGGGAGTCTTTAATAAGTGTGGGTGTTGGGGAATTCTAAAGTCTGTTCCTGATACTAAACAACTTCACCTAGAGTCACGCCTTTGATTACTTCTGTGTTAGTTACTTTTCTGTTGCTCTAATAAGGCACCATGACCAAGACTACTTACAGAAGAGTTTACTGGGGGGTTGCTTACAACTTTAGAGAGTTAGAGTCCATGACCATCATGGCAGGGAGCATGGTAGCAAGCAGGTAGGCATGGCACTGGAGCAGTAGCTGAGAGCTCACAATCCACAAGTACAAGATAGGCTGAGACCTAACTGGAAATGGCATGTGCTTTTGAAATCTCCAAAGCCCACTTCCAGTGACACACCTCCAACAAGGCCACACCTCCTAATCCTTTCTGAACAGTTCCATCAACTGGGGACCAAGCATTCAAACTTATGAGCCTATGAAGGCCATTCTCATTTCTACTCCCTGTTTCCCAGAGGCTTGTGACCACATCATAACATAAAATACATTTAGTCAAGTTCAGAAGTCCTCATTGCCTTTCAGTCTCAACACTGTTTAAAAGTCCAACACTTAAAGTCTCATCTGAGATTCAAGGCATTCTTTTAATGGTGATGTCTTGTAAAATCAAAAAGCAAATGACATGATTCCAACATACAATGGCACAGAATATGCAGGATCATTACAAAAGAGAGGAGTTGGGACATAGTGAGGAAATAGTGAACCAAAGAAAACCAGTCACCCGGCAGGGCAAATTCCAAATCTTATAGCTCTATGTCCAGCATCAAACAGGTTAGGTGGCTGTGTCCTTTCACCTTTGCTGCCTGGCATACACTTCTCTCTCAGGCTGGCTCCACTCCATGTCTGAAGATATCCTTGGCTCTAAGACCTCTGATTCCTTGGGATCTCTGACACAATCCAGGCTTTATTTCCACAGCTTCACACAATGGCCTTTCATTGTTTATAACTGTAGTTGATTAAGCCATTCTAGTCTCCCTGGTGGTGATGGCACAAGTTCCTTGCCACCTGCCCCAGTACTCTGGATTCTCAAATGAAAGATACACACACACACACACACACACATACACAGCCTTATATTTAAAATGTCTTAACCAGCTCAATGTCTGGGCCACTTCTGACCTTCCACGTTGCTAATACCTCCCCTCCAATACTCCTGAGTTATTACTTACTAAAATCTATATTCCATCTTTGCTACCTTAGATCCAATGGAGGGGGGGGGGCTGGGGCTGCTCTTCCCCGGCTTACATGATTGTAAGCTCTCTCTCCTGCAGCTCTCAAGCCTGATTCTCTTGCTTTCCCAGCATGGCAGTACTAAAACTTCTTCCCTTGGTTCCCTTGTCCAGAAAACCTAAAGTCCCACCCTGTCTCCCTGCCCAGCCATTGGCTGCTGGCAAATTTATTTACCAATTGGAACCAGCTGGAGGCAGGGACCCTCAGTGTCTTACATGCAGGATTCTCACATAATTTTTGGGAACCCAATTAACATAATACAAGCAATAAAGGGAATCCACAACAAGTGTCTCTTGACTTCTCAGAGTCTTCATGCAGGGACTGCCACACACTGCGTGACCTCACTGGCCCTCCTTACCATGAAGGAAGATTCTATAACCCTTCCACGTGTGTGACTCTAAACCCAGATCCATGTGGACAACACTGCCAAGTTTGGCAGCCTGCTTGGGATGGAGCCTAGCCCCTGGAATCACATCTACAGCATGCCACTATGCCTCGCTTTTCATGAAGGAATTTAACTCAGATCCTCATGGTTGCATGGGCAAGCACTTTGCCGAATGAGTATTTTCCAGGCCAACAGTACTGATTTTTGCATATTAATTTTCTAGCCTGAAACTTTGCTGAATTATTTGTTCTGATAAATAAAAGATCATGGCATCTATAGACAGTACCAATTTGACTAAAACATTCAAAAACGAAGAATAATATCTAAACAGATATAAAAAGCATTGGTATTGCCCCCGGAAACTGCCGAGTTCCTTTGAAATACAGAAGGGTCTCACTATATCTCGGTTCACAAATCTTTTGCAATATCCAGTACGTATTCAGTAACTATTTGTTGAGAGGTATAATGTGCTTTGGAAATAGAGAAGTTAGTAAGACCAAGTTCTTACTGTGTGGACATTCCTTTCAGCTGACATGTCACCCTTCTGGGGAGGTATGGTCATAATCACGCTGCCTCAGTCACAGCCTCCCCAGGGACACATGCTGGAGGTCTGCACAGCTACCCCTGGCAACTGTCAATGCCTCTTTGCAAAGTGATTTGCTATTTCCTGTGAACTCTGTTTTGGTTTCTGCCAGTGAAAAGTCTGGTGGCGCTGATCGGTTGTCTCTGTCCTCCTAGTTGCAGCAGTTCCTCAGCACTGTGCTGGAGGAGGAGCACCAGAGGATTGTGGCTCATGCCAAATTACAGGCAATGAAGATGGAGAATCTGAAAAACAAGAAGAGAATTGCCAGGGTGGTTAAGTGGCTTTGGAAAAACACATAATCTGTGGCTTCTTGCAGGATGCTTCTTGCATCTTTTAATCTTGTTTACTCCCTGTTCTGGCTTCCATATTTAGCGACTGTGGAAAAGCCACGTGGCTTCTTTTATTTCAGTACCATTTCCTACTCAGACTCATGTCATTCTTGATTTCCGTGATTGCTGAGGATTTTGTCAACACTGCCATGTATCTGGGCAAACTTCTGCTACCCGTCGAGCAAGTAAGCCACTGAAATTATTTTAACTGCTTTCTTAAAAACCACAAACAAACAAAGCCAGATTGACCTAAGAAAGCACCACTTATTCTGATGAAGTGGAGGCCAGTGTGGGTGAAGTCAGTGGCCTCCATGGGGTGTACACTCTATCCGGATGGAAATCCAGACCTGAAATACTTTATGCTTTATTAATAGTTTAAAGATGAAAGACTGGTGGGAACATAAGGCTGTGTAAAGAAACAGAAGCCAGAATGAGCTCTGTTATGACACAGCTCGACCAAAGAAAGCCAAGTCTGAAAAAGGAGTCGACACTTTCAAATGCTGCAAAGCAAAACAGTCAGACAGTCAGACAGACAGACTGTCTTTCCCTCCCAACTTCTCTCTCCAGCAGTACCTACACCATTGATTCCTACTTGGCTGTTACTGTCAAATGGTATCACAAAAGGACAAATGATTGTGGAATCTGCAAAATGCCCTCAGGATCTCTGAAGGGATGGAAGCTCTGCCCCGGGGCTCTGTGTATTCACCTGAGGTGGACACTCTTTCAAAATGCCTGAGGTCAAGGACAGTAACAGATGTAGACTAATCTCCTGGGCTTAGGAAAAATTACACGTGAAGAGATCCAAATGTCAGACCACAGCACAACTATCACCATTTTGTACGCAGGAGAATAAATTCACTTGGCCACATTGAACCTACTTGCCTTGGGGACCCATGGACTTTCCAGAGTCACTGAGACATTGAGACACGTGGAATGCGCTTAGGCCACAGAGCACTTCCCTCCTGCTTCAGACACAGTGTGGCTCATCTAGTGCTTCTTTCTTTACATTTTGTTGGTGTTTTTCCAGAATGAGGGCAAAAATTGTATACTCCTATCTACCTCACAACAGTATTGTAAAGATTAATGAATATGCTGTCTACGAAAAGTTCTTAAAACTTCTAGACAAGACTAGAAGCTTAGAAGTTTGTTTTGAGAGACTTTGTTAATGAGAGGAATCATGTAGCAAGGGCAAGACTGGATTCCAGGGACAGAAAGAGGAGCCAGAAAGAAAACAGGACCATGAATGGCACAGAGAAACAGACAAGGGATTGAAAGAAAAATAGGTCATGCTATGCCACCTCATCCATGGGCATGCTACAGAACACACACAATTATTATGCAAAAATAGCACTACATGAATACAAAGTAAACAGTAAGTCATTCCACATTCAAGTGGTGATTTGGAATTTGTAACATTTCACATTACTAAAACTTCAAACACCTCTGAGTTTTCTGGAAAAGGTTTTGTGCATATACAGAGTGAAAGCAGCATAAAATTGTGCTAGCAACCCAACTTCTTCTACTCCGTAGTAAAGCTTAACTGGTACACTGCTAACTCATATAACTGATAAGGGACCCTTTACAGGTCCAGGAGATATAGCTACACAAAGCTTGCGTATGGCTGTGCATTCCTGTGACTAATGTGATTTAATGGATGCAGATAAAAACTTCTGTGCTGGGTACCCACCTGGCAGCTGCCACCGGCTGGCCACTCCTTTACCACCTTCCTTCTTGGAGAAAATGTAAGTAGATGAATAAAAGTTATTTTGACTTGATTTCATCTAAAAAAAAGTTTCGTTTTTAAGTTTTAATTGGCGTGTGTGTGTGTGTGTGTGTGTGTGTGTGTGTGTGTGTGTGTGTGTGTGTGTGTGAAACCTTTCTGTCTTGGGCTGAGCTACACTTTAATGCTCTTGGTTTCTATGGAAAAGGGATAATAGGAGATGAAGCTTTTCTTCCCCTCTCACATGCTTAAAGCCAAGCAGAATGGGATGCAGCAATCGCATTTGCTTCTAGCCTGAAGAAAGGGGCCAGCCTGAAAGCTCAGAACTACGAGCCCGAGGACTGAAGGGGCGGCTCTAAGTATGGGACTTACAGGATGCTGGGATTTCTACCCCTGCAGTGATCACAGTAACATTCAGAAATGCTCCCTTAATTTTAGCCTGTGTCATTTGAGATGAACATATGTGTTAACCCCATTGATTCTCAGGAGCAGGAATAATTCTGTTGCTAAATCTCAAGCTTCACTCAGGAGATCATCCTGGGGATGCTCTGTAATGGAGATCAGACGGCTCTAGTCTCTCCGAAAGGTTAAGAGTCTCCTTCATCCCCACCAGCCAAACCCCACAGCATAGAGAAAATATAGTTATTTTAAGAAGGAATCGAGAGAAAGAAGTCATGACCTAACTAATTACAAGTGGCATAGTGAAGCTGGCAAGTGATGTAATCAGCAGGAAACACTGCACCTTCAGCAAGCGCTTCCTGCAGGATACACTGAGCATGCGCTGTATAGGATTATCACCACTAAAACATGCTTAGTGTCCATCCCTGTGGACTAAAAACAAATGGGACCTTGGGCAGGAACTCCTCAGCCAGCCCCACAACACCCAGAGGAAGCTCTACTCTCAGGCGCTCTAACACGCCCAGGATCATAGGATCAGAGGTGAGGAGGACACAACATCTGTCCAAACACCAGGAGTAACTGGGACCAGTGGGATCCAGGGACCCAGGGACCCCGCTGGACCAGTGGCACGGGTTCCTTCCAGTCTGGGCCGGTGCCCTGAGCAGACCTTGGGTGCGAACGCCCAAGATCCCAGGAGCTTGGTCACACCAGGATCTCAAGGTCGCAGGGACAGCTTGACTCCCAGGAGCTCTGTGACACCCAGGATCTCAGGATCACAAGATCACAGGATCCCAGAATCCCAGAATCCCTGAGACAGCTGGTCTCTGAGGAGTTCTGACACAACCAGGGTCACAGGAAGGACAGGCTCCAGTCAGAGACACCAAGGGCAGGTAGTACTAGAGATAACCAGATGGCAGGAGGCAAGTGCAAGAACGTAAGCAACAGAAACCGAGGTTACCTGACATCATCAGAACCCAATCCTCCCACCATAGCAAGTCCTGGATATTCCATCACACCAGAAAAGCAAGATTCCAATCTAAAATCACTTCTCATGATGATAACAGAGGACTTTAAAAAGGACATAAATAACTCACTTAAAGAAATACAGGAGAGCACAGGTAAACAGCTAGAAGCCCTTAAAGAGGAAACACAAAAAATCCCTTAAAGAATTACAGGAAAACACAACCAAACAGGTGACAGAATTGAACAAAACCATCCAGGATCTAAAAATGGAAACAGAAACAATAAAGAACTCACAAAGGGAGACAATCTGGAAGTTAGAAAACCTAGAAAAGAGATCAGGAGTCATAGATGCAAGCATCACCAACAGAATACAAGAGATAGAAAAGAGAATCTCAGGTGCAGAAGATACCATAGAAAACATTGACACAACAGTCAAAGAAAATGCAAAAAGCAAAAATCTCCTAACACAAAACATCCAGGAAATCCAGAACACAATGAGAAGACCAAATCTAAGGATAATAGGTATAGAAGAGAGTGAAGATTCCCAACTTAAAGGGCCAGTAAATATCTTCAACAAAATTATAGAAGAAAACTTCCCTAACCTAAAGAAAGAGATGCCCATGAACATACAGGAAGCCTACAGAACTCCAAATAGACTGGACCAGAAAAGAAATTCCTCCCGTTACATAATAATCAAAACACCAAATGTACAAAACAAAGAAAGAATATTAAAAGCAGTAAGGGAAAAAGGACAAGTAACATATAAAGGCAGACCTATCAGAATTACAGCAAACTTCTCACTAGAGACTATGAAAGCTAGAAGATCCTGGGCAGAACTCATACAGACCCTAAGAGAACACAACTGCCAGCCCAGGCTATTATACCCAGCAAAACTCTCAATTACCATAGACAGACAAAATAAGATATTCCATGACAAAACCAAATTTACACAATATCTTTCCATAAACCCAGCCATACAAAGGATAATAGATGGAAAACACCAACACAAGGAGGGAAACTACACCCTAGAAAAAACAAGAAAGTAATCTTTCAACAAACCCAAAAGAAAGAAGATAGTCACACAAACATAATTCCACCTCTAACAACAAAAATAACAGGAAGTAACAATCACTTTTCCTTAATATCTCTTAACATCAGTGGACTCAATTCTCCAATAAAAAGCCATAGAATAACAGACTGGATATGTAAACAGGACCCAGCATTTTGCTGCATACAGGAAACACCTCAGTTACAAAGACAGACAGTATCTCAGAGTTAAAAAAGGTTGGAAAACATTTTTCCAAGCAAATGATCCCAAGATACAAGCTGGAATAACCATTCTAATATCGAATAAAATCAACTTTTAACCAAAAGTTATCAAAAAGGATTAGGAAGGACACTTCATACTGATCAAATAGAAATATTTAAGGGGTAACTTCAGCAAGTGTTATAGGTATCTGATGAGTTTCAGTGTAATGGCCTTGGGAATCTCAAAGGAATGTTGCTCTTTGCTCAGAGTGAAGCTAACATATCTTCAAGGGAGAACATTAGAGGTATTTGAATTTTATGTTCACATTAGGGAGGTGAGTCCTGTATATTTAGAAAACTAGTATTTATTTTCTCTGAATTTAGTCAGGAGTTGTCAACTTATTTCTAGTTAAGTGTGACAGTAGTAAGGTTTTCAAAGCCTACTGAAAGCAAGTAACATTAAACATGTGATTTATGATATTAGGTTGTGTGGTATTTTGACTGAAGTCAACTTTTCTTTATCATTTCAAAGGAGAAAAAATGAACAGCCTATAAAACTGTAAGAGTTGATCTGTCAGAAATAATGTCCAATTGCATAATGTTTTTACAAAGTGATTTAATTTAGTTTAATCATATTTATAATGTGAAATTATAAGATGATGATAATATTGGCTTCTAAAGTTTTAATTAATAGAGAAATGTCTACAAGTAATTTCATAATTTATTAGTTCTGTATTTAATTTTGACATGTTTCTCATAATTCACCATTGTATATAATACCGTGATAGATATCCCACAGTACATATATATTTTTGTCATAATAAATTCCTAGAAATAGCTGGGCAGGGTGGCACACGCCTTTAATCCCAGCACTTGGGAGGCAGAGGCAGGTGGATTTCTGAGTTCAAGGCCAGCCTGGTCTACAGAGTGAGTTCCAGGATGGCCAGGGCTATGCAGAGAAACCCTGTCTCAGAAAAAAAAAAAAAAAAAATTCCTAGAAATAAGTTTACTAGATAAAATTTTATGCACAATTTATACTTTGGTACTTGTTGGTAAACTGTTCATTAGAAGTACTGTATTGATTTGTACTGTTATATGGAACATTTCTCTAAAATTCTCTAACAACTAAATTTTATTTAAATAAATAAATAAATAAATAAATTCTTTTATTTGTGCTATTAACTTCTGCTCTGAGATTAAGACTGTCTGATATTAAAACACTTAGCTGTTCCAGCTTTCATTCAAAAACAAACAAACAAACAAACAAACAAACAAAATAAATCAGAGTAAAATTCTGTTGTTTTAACAACGAGATCTAAATTCTGGGCTTGTTAAACAAATATCGGGAACATGAAAGCAAAACAAAACAAACAAAAAACCAAAAACAGACATAGCTCAATGGGAGGTCCTTATTCTAAGTTTCAGAGCCTCTCCACTTCTCAACCAATGTCCAGTTCTCACACTGGTGACTTGACAGGGCTGTGAATTTAATTTGCATTACAATGATACGTCCCATAGAATACCATGGAGCAGCTACAAGAATGCAGGCTTTCTTCTGCGGGGGGGTCGTGGGGAGCAGAGGCAGCTGCCTCTTCTGGGGGTCTCTGGGCTAGCTGACTGGCTTCTTTCATAGGCCCCAGACTTGATCCTGAAGTTGCCATCTGCTTCCCTGTAGTTGAAGGCCTCTATGTTGAGGTAGTTGGAGAACTTGAAACAACGTCCATCTGGCTGCTTGATGGTCAGCCCAGCATGACTGAAGAGATGCACACATCCATCATGCTCCCAGGCTGGGAGGAAAGACAGGTTCCTCCATCCTCCAGGCTCTGTCTGCTTGCTGCTGCATACGATGGTGTTGAAAAGGGATTGATATGTAGGCTCAGATTGTTGCTGTTTTTACTCAGGTTCAGCACAAAGCTCTTGGCTTTGGAGGCCATCTTGCCTCAAACTCTGAGGCACTCCCTTGGTTTGGAATTCAGGTTGCTGGAACCAGACCACAGGCTATGACTGAAGCGACAAGACTATTCCTGGATCTGCTGTACCAAGTGCCTGAAGAGTCTGCCTGAGCTTAGAATTGCCTGGTTCTCTCATGTTGCTACAACATGTCCAAAACTTGCTACTTGTGTAAACTGAGGTTTATTTAGTTCACGCTTGAAGGCCCAAAATTCACGATTGGGAGTCCCGAAGTCAGGCTTTGCCTGGTCCTAAGTTTCTCTATATCATATAAAACTGGGATTTGCTGCCTCCCAACCCCCGATGTGTCCAACTCTGAGAGATTCCATTTTATAAGCAACACCTAGAGATAAGTTAAATAATAAAGAGGAGCATAGTTTACATGAAAATGCTATGTCAGTCCACACAATCGACATAAGCATGTCTTGGTGTCTGTGGGGTCCTGTGCCCCACACATGCTGTAGATGGCTGCACCTCCCTGTAACCCACAACATGCTGACTGATTAAAGATGATGGTGCTACTGAGGGATGCAGTACTCCCTTTGTGCATAATGAGTTTCATTGAAAGGGACTCAGGAGGAATTTTGGATATCATTTTATTATATTTTGATTGAAAACTATCAGGGTAAGCAGGCTGTGGATCTCCGCAGCTGGTGAAGGATACAAACGAAGGGGCAGTCACACTCCTTGAGTGAGGGGTGCAGGAAAACAGGCAGGTTCATGATTGAGGGAGGAGGAGAAGGCGTGTTTTGAGAAAGCTTGAGGATATCTAGATATCAAGGCAAACATACTCAGGAGTTGGGCAGGTATAAAAGAAAGAGGTAGACCGGGTGGGTATGAAAAGTTGTGTTTTTTGAGTTAGAACTCAGAAAAGTGGGCGGGCTTAGCAGTAAAAATCTGCAAGCAACTAAATGGAGGGAAGGGCTTCTGGGACAAATTAGTATACTGTCTTACTAAAGGTATAATTATCTTTCAATCTCCTTAGCTGGTCTCCTGACAAATCAGCTTTCCTGAGGGCTGGTTTCCTGGCCAGGTGACTGACAGCCCAAGTCATATGAACTCTTAAGGGTCTGTAGAAGTGAATTTTCTTCTGTTTCCAGGAGTTTGCCCCCACCCAGGGTCAGAGGAAGAACTCAGATTCCATTCTGTTGAGCAGGAGGAAGTGGCTTTCCCTTAACAGGGATCAACAAAGCCCTGAAACTCCCACCCTTTCTTGTGGTTGTTGTAAGCGATTATGATGCTTGCCTTAAAACTGGTATGTTACCAGGGAAATGCGTGGTGGGATTCAAAGCAGATTGTGACGGTCCATCCTTAATGACCTCCAAATCTTCTCTTCCTATAATGATACTAGGCAACAAAGCTATGTTCCACACTAAAGCAAGGGTCCAGCCTAAATGAAAAATCATTTCTTGAGACTCTCTTGTATCAGTAAGGGTCCGATTAGGAACTCAGACGCCTGTCTGCTCTCTGACTGAGAGATTAGTAGAGGAGAGGGATTAGTAGAGGAGAGCTGAAATGGCAAAGACCGTTGGACAGTGAGAGGACACCAAGGTAGGAGCTACAAGGTGCAGGCAGCTTGCTGTCCCATTGAGAGTGCCACATGAAGAGACAGTTGGGCTACCTCTGCTACTCAAGGGCTCACTCCTTGGGGAATTGGTTGGCCCCACTGTCCTGGCAAATTAGAAAAATCAAAAAGAGGGGGCCCTGGAACTGCACTCAGATTTCTGAGAAAGGAGTGGTCAGCAGGTGCTGATGTTCCATCTGGGAGTAAGAGTAGTTTGAAACACTGAGGGGAAAATCCTTTGAAATGGAATCTAACAGGCAAAGCAAGTGGGGCTGAGCAGATAGAAACAAGAAGCAAACGGAAAGGAGCCAGCAAGCTCGCTCGCTCTCTGGCGCCCTCTGCTGGCAGAATTGGAAAATCCAAAATACATTTTGTTAGACTTCCCAGTTCTTGCATCCTAAAGAAAGGTTTATCTGGCTCTGAGAGTCAGCGGCTAGATCTTCAAGCCAGGTTAATACAAATGTCCTGACTTTATTACAAGTGAAATCACAGGCTTAATGTGACAGCGCTAGCAGAGGAGGGGACACAGAATTCAGGACCCATTCTATTTACTGCCCAATCCACCGACCTTTGGAGTTATCATTTATCTGCTTTCTTGAGACAAGCCTGGTCTACAACGCGAGTTCCAGTACAGCCAGGGATATACAAAAAACAAAACAAAGCACTTAACCAAAACAAAATAAAACATGAACTCGGTAGTGCTGTAGGTTGAGAAGCTACAACTGAGAGTTTTTAATTCACACATCTTCTCCTGGCCAGAAATAAACGATGTCAAGTAGTAAAGTCTTGTAAACAACAGGCAGAACTTTGTGTAGATGTGGCCTGAGAAAGGAAGACTTCCTAAGAATGGATTTTAGGTTTAGATTTGTATTGAAAATAATTATTTGCTTTTAGATTCTTTTATTTTATTTTTATATGTACAAGTGTTTTACCTACATATATGCAGTGCCTGAGGTCATCAGAGGACATCAGATCTACAATAGTTGGAGTGAAAGATGATTACAAACCAAGGCATGCTGGGAACTGAACTCATGTCCTCTGCAAAAGCAAAAGGTGCTCTTAGCCATGGACCTATCTCTCCTAAAAAGAAATTTTATGTAACTGTATTAAATAGGTTGTTGTGTACACATTATTTAGATCAATTTTTGTGAGACTTCTGACCTTATGCTATCAAATTACTTCATGTAATGGCTTATAGTTGCATTTAAATATTATAGTCTATGAAGAGAGCAGACTAAGGATGTTTTTGCTGATATAAATAAACCTCACATCTAAATATAAGCTAGGGACATGATTGTGTCAGTCAAGAAAGCTTGAATGCTGAGTTTTATATAGTTTCTATAAGCCTCATACAACCCTAAAATGGATTTAAATGGTGCCAAGATTGCAAATAAGAAAATGTAGGGGGCTGGAGAGATGGCTCAGCGGTTAAGAGCATTGACTGCTCTTCCAAAGGTCCTGAGTTCAATTCTCAGCAACCACATGGTGGCTCACAAACATCTGTAATAGGATCTGATGCCCTCTTCTGGTGTGTCTGCAGACAGTTACAGTGTACTCATATAAATAAAATAAATAAATCTTTAAAAAGAAAGAAAGAAAGAAAGAAAACGTAGTATATCATAAATCCTAATTTATTGTCTGCTATCAAAATTTTGAAAAGCATTACTGTTGAATTTATGGGTGGATTTCAAGCCGACTTGTTGATGGTTTTCTTTAAAAGCATCTAATGATTTTGTTTTGCAATGCATATGTTTTTCTATCTTTAATATGATGTTTGTCCAAAGAATCCCTTTCTCAATAGCCCAATGAAAATGTTGTTCTACATTAGTGGTTTTCTCTGGGACCTCCTAAAAGAGTTTGATGGTTCATAAAGGTTTTTTGTTTTGCTTTCCTCACTCTTTCTTCATCTTTACCAGCACTTATTTATTGATACTTTAAGTTAGCATATAAAATAATAGGTTTAAGTATGAGATTTTTGGACGGGGGCTCTGCATTTTCTTTTTCTTAAACTTCCGATAATAAAATACGTCATTATAAGAAAGAGCCTTTGTGCTCTGTGAATCTCAGTCTAGGAATTAATGAGAAAAGAATCCGGAAGCCGATGACTTGGTGAGTTTTGTGTGTATAGTAATGATTCTGAGTGAAAGCCTATCAGAGCAAGAGAGATAGCCTTTACCACATGAACACCCACTGTTCTTGTATGCTTACGCTCTCTTTCTCTGCTTCCCCCATGATCTTGCCTTCTTCTCAAATGTTCTCCTTTCTAGTTTAAACACATACACTACACACACACACACACACACACACACACACACACACACCCCTTTTAAATTCAGGCTCTCTGTATGAGAGAAATCCAGATTCTATATGTGGTTTTGAGTCTGGCTTATTTCACCTAACGTAATTATTTTCATTTCCGTATATTTTCTAGCAAATATCATGATTGCATCTTTCTTTATGGCTAAAAAAGAGTCCATATGCTGCTGGACATAAGCTGGTTCTATTTCCTGGCTGTTACAGATAGTGCAGATAAGCATGAGCGTGTAAGTATTTCTGCAGTATATTTACTTAGTCTTTGCGGGATATATCAAACTGTGGTATAGCCGAGACATAGGGTAGTTCTATTCTGACTTATATTGTGACGACATCAATTTATATTCCCACTAGTGATACGTAATGTTCATTTTTTCATGCATCCTTGACCCATTTGTCATTTAATTTTATGATAGTAAGTCATTCTGGCTGAGATGGAATAGTAGCTCATCATGAAATGTTTAATTTTATGATTTGCTCCTGTTACTCCGCTATGCAGATACCTCACTCTGAAGCCTCCTCTGGCTTTATTGCACATGCTCTGCCCTATTTTGGAATGTCTCCTCTTTGACTGTAGAATATCAGGCAAATGAATCTTACCTGTCAGGGATGGACATTTCTTAACTGTGTACGTGTTGACATATGCCTGGTCACACAGAAACATACCCTTCCCGAATGTGGAATACTTGAAATAGTGAGGGGTCTGTTTTACTTTGAAGAGATTTTAGTTTTAATGCACAAGGGTCTCAGTTCTACCCCTACCACTGAAAAAGTACCTCTTTTCTGGACTAGGGCTTTTGCACTAGGGCTTTTGGACATGTTTATTTTATACATACAAGAGAGAAATGTTGAGAGGAGAGAGTAGGGCTGGCGGAGGCAAGGCCTAGCAATGGTTATTTTTGTAGCTCCACTAGGGAGCAGAGGAATGAGGACCAAAGAACTAAGCCTATATTTTATGAGTGTGCCCTCCCCCCAGCTTTAAGCAGGCTAAAGAGACCTTTAAGTGTTTACCACAATTGCACCTTAATGACCCAGAAGGAGTCATCCGCCTTTTTGCTGGTGCAGCTTCCTACAGGAATTTAAAAGAATGGACTGCCCGCTGAGCTTGCTTTGAAACAAAGTCCAGCTGAAACAAAGCAACACAATCCAGCCGAAACGAAGGGTGGGGTCTGTGGGCTCTCCCTATATAAAGGCAGTGCTAAATATTAAACGTTGAGCCTTGATCAGAAACTTTTGTCTTGGCTTCATCCTTCTCTCTCACCCCGTCCCTTTTTCATTTCCAGCCCCCCTTTCAGGTACCCAGTTCTCCATGGTAGCTGGACAGCTACAATGAGAGCAGAACATCAGAATTTCAGCAGAATATAAAAATGTTACAAATGTTCATAGATGTATAAGACGTGGAACATAAGAAGATAAAAAACAGATAAGGGCCAAGAAGTTCACTCTCTTTAGAATGGAAAGTGTCTGAAATAAGGCATAAATAAATGGTATGATGGGTAAAGAAGGTGACTATAGATGCTGCAGACACAAATGACAGCACAGTGATATTATAGGCAAATAAGGGACAATAAGTTAGCAAATTAAAAGGCATGATTAAATTCCCAGAAAAAATTATCAAACTGTGTCACAAAGAAAAGATTTAAACTCCTCCACGTTCTTATATCTTATCAATAAAGTATTTACCTATATTATATTATTTTATATTATATATTATATTAGCTTTTACCTATAAACCTATACAACACCATTTTAGTTATTGTCTTAGTAAGTGTTCTGTTGCTGTGAGGAAACACCACGACCATGACAACTCTTATAAAGAAAGCATTAATTGGATCTAGCTTACAGTTTTAGAAGTTTAGTCTACTGTTATCATGGTAGAGAGCATGGTGGGATACAGGCTGAGAGGGTGTTGGAGAAGGAGCTAAGAGTCTACATCTGGATCTACAGGATCAGAATGCTTCTGGGCCTGGCTTGGGCTTCTAAAACCTCAAAGCCCACCTCCAGCGACACACTTCATCCAACATGGCCACACCTACTCCAACAAGGTGACACCTCATGATTCCTCCCAAATAGTGGTACTCACTGATAACCAAGCATTCAAATATCTGAGCCCATGGGGGCCGTTTGCATTCAAGCAACAACAGATGTTTACAATATCACATTTTCTTGATAAAATCATTTATTTTCTTTTACTGTTTTTTCAATTTTACATTTTATCCATTAGCACAAAGCTTCTTGTTGTTGTTGAAGTTTTGCAAAGATCTTCATCTTTACAATAAATTTGCTAAGGAGGATGCCTACTTTAGAGCTTTTGTTAGAAGGCTGGAGAGATGGCCCAGCAGTTAAGAGCAGAAGACCTGAGTTCAGTTCTTAGCACAGACACACGGAGGTTCACAACCATCCATAGCTCCCATTCCAGGGAACCAGATTCCCTCTTCTGACTTCTGCAGGTACCAGGCATGCACATGGTACACAGACATCCATGCAGGCAAAACACTCACACATATTCTTTTAAAGATATAAAATAGAAAACAAAGCCTTTTAAAAATGTACCGGATAGCTATAGTTTTCACTGAACAAGCAACAGAAGGTATTTGTGGAAGAGAGAATAATTGGACCAAATTGAAGTTATAGCAAAAATACAACTGTATCTTGGGACTGGGAAATATCCCATACAGTAATAAGGGTGCCATGATATTGGTAAATCAACTAGCAATAAGCATTAGCATAATAATTACATTTCTAGCAGAGTATTAGCTATAATAGAAAATAAGATAGTAGTATAACAAAATAATTACATTAAAAAAAAATAAGGAGAGATGGCTCAGTGGTTAAGAGCACTGACTGCTCTTCCACAGGTTCAATTCCCAGCAACCACATGGTGGCTCACAACCATCTGTAATGGGATCTGATGCCCTCTTCTGGTGTGTCTGAAGAGAGCGACAGTGTATTCATATACATTAAATAAATAAATCTTAAAACAAAACCAAAAACACACCTGTTAGCCTGCCTGTCATATTGGCTTACAGTACTCTGTTTGGGTTGGAAACTATGTAAAACTGTGTGAGGAATTCCCAACAGGGAGCTGCTGGAGGTCCTGAGTGTATACACTTCTGCTTGTTCTCTCTTGGTGGCCTTATTCTGTCTGCCTTGTGGCCAGCCACACAGGTTTTTGTCGTTGCGAATGGCACATCTTGGAGTCTACATCATCATACAACGGCAACCTTTGGCTTTCAACCCAAGTTAACCCTTCTGCAACACGTAGACTTCTTGTATTTCCTTCTTCCTTGGAGCAAGCCCCTCCCCCAATAGCCAATGCCTTTTCTACTCCATCCTTCTCTGGAGTTCTCCTGTTGTTTAGAAGCTCTTTCGGATGTACTTTGACTTTTTTGGTTTCTCTTCTGGGGGCAGCTCACAGTCCTTTTACTCTTGCTTCTGGCTCAGCAGTGCTTCCAATGCTTGTGATGGATATCCTGTGCTCACTTGATTACATAACTCCTCAGAGAAGAGCTGAGAGCCCCCTGAACAAAGGAATTATGACTTGTCTCTTACTGCTTGGCAAGGGGGGGCTTTAATGAGTGGTAATGACTGATGCTCTTGGTGACTTCCAGCGATGACATGGCTGGTTTATGGACCCTCATAGCAGTTCCCACCAGGAAATGGGTCTTTTCAAATGCACAAGTCTTTACCATTTCACAGTACCTTAATCAAACAATAGTTGCAGCCTAAAGTAACGGAACCCAGGCAGTACTAGTGATTCTCATGAGATTCTCTCCAAGAGAGGATTGACTTATTCAGTAGCTGCTGAGGCAGATGTTAGAACGCTTGAAGATAAAAGTAGACTGCACTGCCGTGGCTGCTTAGATGCTCATGGCTCTCAAAGCAAGTGGCTTTTTAATTACAATCACAACAAACTGAGTATTGAGTTTGTTAAAATTATTTGGCTAGAATAGGAATCTTCTTATATTTCCTTTGTCTTAAATGAGGATAATATACACAGTCCTGACTTACAACTGGTTTTTTTTTGTTTTTGTTTTTTTTTTGGTTTTTCGAGACAGGATTTCTCTGTATAGCCCTGGCTGTCCTGGAACTCACTCTGTAGACCAGGCTGGCCTCGAACTCAGAAACCCACCTGCCTCTACCTCCCGAGTGCTGGGATTAAAGGCGTGCGCCACCATTGCCTGGCGACTTACAACTGTTTAGCTTATGGTTTTTGATTTCATTTTTAAAGGTTTTAAATGCTATTTCTAATGTTTTGTTTGTTTGTTTTTAGATTTTTGAGACAGGGTCTCTTTGTAGCTCTGGCTGTCCTGGACCTTGCTGTGTAGACCAGGCTGGCTTCGAACTCACAGAGATCCTCCTGCACTACCATGTCTAACTATTTCTAATATTTTGTATACACGCCCAGAGGAAACAGCTTTCAAATTTGTGTCTTGATATTTTCCAAGATGAATGACACTTGGCATGATATTTACTTCTGATAATGAGCAGCCGGATGCAGTTACAATCCCCCATGATCACAAATGAGGAAAACTTGACAGTCTACAGTGTCCTTTCAGACTTGACGTTCACTGGGTTGCTTGTCTCTCTCTCTCTCATGGTGGTGCTCCTGTGGTCAACCCTAAGGACTAACGCATATTAGGCAACTACTCTACCACTGAGCTGCACAAGTGGCCAAACATGCATTTTGGAGTCATAATATCTTATGAAGATATTATCCTAATAATGTCTTCCGACAGGCTGGTTGACTGGGAAGTTTACTATAAGTTGAGGTGTACAGTTAACATTCTTCATGTTACTTTTAACATTTACTGTATGCACACATCCGTGCATATATCTCTGGGTGGGTGTGTAAGTGTGTGGTGTATGTAGATGTCTGTGTGGGTGTATACATTTGAGTCATTATTATACAGCATGTGGTTTACCAGCAGAGCTATGTCACATGATGTGACTTCATAAGAATCCTTTTTTATTCTTTTGCCGTATCACACGTTTGTCACATGTATGTAGCCGTACCACAGTTTAATTAGCCAGTCTCCTATGAATGTACGTCAGCATCTTGCAACTATAAGCAATAGGTTGAAGTTGTTTTAAGTACAATACACGTCAAAAGTTAATATAGAGATGGTTATAAGCTGATAAAAATAAATTAATATAATTCATAAGCATTAAGATTTTTGCTGTCTGGGGATTAATAAGAAAATCGAGGAGAGTTTTAAAATGCGAATCCTTCATTTGAAAAGACAGTTTTGGATTACAGTCAACGGACTGACATGTCTAAGGAAACCTGAAGAGAAGTCCATCTACTTAGTTAAAGTTATATGAAAGGGTAATGGATTCTAGACACACAAAGTTAGTGATGTACTTAAGAAACACCACTCCACCTCTTAAGATCAGACTAATCTTTAGGAGAAACACTGCTATGTTACGGTGATTCCACCTGAAATGTCCTTCACAGGCAAATGTGTTTTACACCCTCTCCTCAGTTGGTGCGAAGGCTGTGAAGATTCACTGGAGGAAGCTGATCACTTGGGAGTGGTTCTTGAGGTTTCATGGGTTTCTCCCACATCCTATTTACTTTCTGTTTCAAGCCAGTGTGTGCAGTGTGACTAGAAACCTCCCAGTTCTATGGTCGTGCTTTCTCTGCCTCCTGGAATCTATCCCTTCAAACGACATTGCAACATAAATCTTTCCTTCCTTCAGTTGCAAAGTCCTTGTTAGCATCAACTGTCAGCCTCACAGCCTAGAATCACCTGGAAATGTTTCAACTGAGTGACTTTTTTTATCGGGTTGGGCTGTGGACTTGTCTGTGCCTGGCAGTCTTGATTGTCGGAACTGACTTAGGAGGGCACAGCCCACTGTGTGTGATGCTTTCAGTTCCTCAGCCTGTGGTCTGAGGAAAGCTAGCTAAGCTTGGGCCTGAGAGTAGTGAGCCACGGAGTAGGAGTAAGGTGGCAAGCAGATTCCCCCACAGTCTCTGCAAGTTCCTGCTCTGGCTTCCCTCACAGATGGACCACTCCCTGGAAATGTAAGCCAAAGAAACCCTTTCCTCCTCCAAGTTGCTTTAAGTCAGTGCATTTCATGACAGCCATGGGGAAGTAAGTAAAGCACCAGGCATTTTGTCATAGCAACGAGATACATAACTAACAAAGAAATTTTGTCAGTTGACAGTTTAAAATTTGTGTTAGAAGTGGTTTTAATGACCCACAACATAATATTGGGGTCCTGGTAGCAGAAGACAAATGTTTAGAGGGTAAAAATTTAGGGATTAATGAATTTCTTAGACACATTCATAAACATGGGTTAGTTTTCTCTTTCTTTTCATTAGAAATGGGTACATACTGCAGTATTTAGACTAAGGTATAAAATAGCCAAGGAATAATTGGATGTTACTATTAAACACATGAAGCCAAGAGGCAAGATGAGGCTTTAGGGCCAAGACCTGCTTGTGTTGAATGGAAGTTGGGAGAGAATGCTATGATACCATTGTTTCACTTGTAGGACTTTAGAACTGACCTGCACTGAGAGATTGAAAGAACATTTACACCTTGTGCACCCCCCACCCCCACCCCCATTTCCACCTTTCCTCCTCCCAAGCCTTGATTACACAAGCATTAAATCATAGGAACACTTGGGAGACTTTATAATTTTTCCCTTGAGGGCTCTCTGGTTTCTTAGCAAAACAAAGGAAACAAAAGAACACAGTTTCTCTCTCTTTCCTGTGTCTTGTCCTTTTCATCCTCCGGAAAGGTATGTGTGCTTCCCTCTATCAGGTACTACGTGGCGTTAGGCAACCGTTGTTAAAGAGAACAATCGGCCTGGCAGGTCATTTGAGCAGGGCTCTGCCAAAGATGCAGGTTAAATCAGAGGCGGGAGAGAAAACAAGCCAGGCACGGAGTGCTGACTCAGCTGCCCAGTGAACGTGGTACAGGTAATAGTGGATGGCAATCTGAGATCCTTTATTGCAGTGGGACCAAACACAAGTGAAAACTGAGAAACAAACACTAAACCGCTGCTGGGATCTGGGAGGA
This sequence comes from Uromys caudimaculatus, assembly GCA_028551405.1. Classification (NCBI taxonomy): domain Eukaryota; kingdom Metazoa; phylum Chordata; class Mammalia; order Rodentia; family Muridae; genus Uromys; species Uromys caudimaculatus. The sequence continues at coordinate 32,592,091 of CM052715.1, forward strand.
AGACCCTCAAGTACCGAGATGAATGGTTCTCTTCCTCGTCTATCCCTGAGGCACGGCGAACAGGTGTCTGTCCTTCACACTCCTTAAAACTGCATTGAATTCCGCACCGAGTTATAGGGCTCTTGCAGCTGGTGACCTGTTACTGACCCAGACCAACACTTTGGTGGTGGGGGTGAGGGTGGGGTGTGGATCAGGTGCAAGAATGCTGTAAACATAGTAAGTATGCAGCAGTATTCTATTCTTTTGATTGCTAAGTACATTTTTGAATAATTTTAAATATCTGGGTGTGTCCTTATATTGAGCCACAGAATCTCTCTCTCTCTCTCTCTCTCTCTCTCTCTCTCTCTCTCTCTCTCTCTCTCTCTCTCTCTCGTGTAGGAAAAGGTATCTCCAGCAGTATGGTTGTTTCTAAACACATAACATTACTTATTTAACCATAGGCTTAAAAGGTTACTGTTAGTTCAGTATGGCTTAATAGTTTGGGTTTTTTTTTTTTTTTTTTTCTTTTTTTCTTTCTTTTTTCCTTTGAAAGGGTTTCACACTGTAGCCCAGGTTGGTCAGATAACTGACACCTGCCCCGCCTTTTCCGAAAATGTCTTTATTGGAGCCAGACAGCCACCTATCAATTACTGGAGTGGCCTGGGTTTTTTTTTGTTTGTTTGTTTGGTTTTTGGTTTTTTCGAAACAGGGTTTCTCTGCGTAGCTCTGGCTGTCCTGGAACTCACTCTGTAGACCAGGCTGGCCTCGAACTCAGAAATCCACCTGCCTCTGCCTCCCAAGAGCTGGGATTAAAGGCGTGCGCCACCACTGCCTGGCGCCTGGTATTTTTTACTAAGTACAGGGACTAAGTCTAGTGACAGAAAGAGGTGAAGGAATAGTTTGCCTCTTTTGTATGAATGCATGTACATTTCTTCCAAAGAGTTTACAGGGAAATCTTACAAAGAATATCTCTGAGTAAATGGCTTTATCTCATAGTGAAAACAGAGGCCAAGACTGGGGCTAGAGTTTAAGCCAAATATTTTTCCTGCTTTAATGATTTGCAGGCGCCTTAGCGATAGAGGGAAACAATAATCAGCTTTCATAAAACCAACTGCACATGCCAGGTGGGTTTACTGTAAAATATCCCCTTAGGATCATCTGTTTGAAAGCATGGACACCTCGCTGCCCCACGGTGCTGTTTTGGAAGGGTTGTGGCCCCTTTAGTTGATGAAGCCTCGTGGGAGGAAGTGGGTCAGTAGGGGGTGGGCCTTGAGGTTTTATGAGCTAGCCCCACTTCCTGTTGTCTTTCTCTGCTTCCTGGCCATAGTTACAGACGATCAGCTGACTTACGTTCCTGCTATGGTGGACGGTATCCCTGTGAACTGTAAGCAAAAATAAGCCCTTCTTCCTTTCAGTCACGTTTCTCAGGGTGTTCAACCCAGAAACAACAAAAGTAACAGAAGCACCAAGGGACCCTAAAGATCCCTATGATTAAAGTGTGGCTTATTTTGTCTGAAGCTCTCTCGGTGGCCTGTGCCTCAGAGGGAGTTATAAAGACAGAGATCTGACTTTGTCTCTTTCCTTGATGATAGAGGCCCAAGGCCTCGACATAGTGTGAAACTTGTCCGGGTTTAAAAGCAAACACTGCTTATCCTCCATAGATAATTTAGCTATCCCGACTCACAAATAAGCCACTACTTCATCTGATGGTCACGGAAGAAATGATAACCAGTGCTAAGAAATATGTGGCTATATAGTAGCATTCTAATGTAGCTTTTTTAAAAAGATAATTTAAATGGGTAAAATTGATTGCAATGGACTGAATTATAAATAAATATATTTAGATATCTTATTATAATTAAGTATATTTATATATTTAATTATATTTATACATTTATATGTAATATACTTATAACATATATATTATATATAAAATACCTCTGGCTCATGTGCTTAAGACAAGAGTTTCTTCCTCATGAATTCTCTACCTGGAAGGAAGTGGACTCAAGTGACTTCAATGTGACCTTCCGGTTTCCTTCCCGGCTTCTCTAAGCAGTCTTTGTGGCTGGTGCATATCACTCCCCTCCTTCAGCGGATTCCTCAGTACAGAAGGTGACAAATGCAGTGTAATATCCTGAAAGGGGTAGAGACTTGAGGGCCAAATTTAAGTTCCAAATTCACAGAAGCTACTAGTAACTTTGTGATCTAATTGATCCTTCAGTTTCTTCTCTTCCAAAATATATATAAAAAAATATTTATTCATAGTGTAGTAAGATTTTAATGAAGGACTTTATGGGGAATGTTAGTAGAGGGACCTGCTTAGCATATAACAGGTTCGATAGACACAAGATTCATAGGGGGGTGTGTGTGTGTGTGTGTGTGTGTGTGTGTGTGTGTGTGTGTATCTGTTTTAGACAGGCATCACTGTGGTGTCTAGACTGGCCTAGAACTCTAGAGTGTTCACTAGGTTAGCCTTGAACTCATAGAGATCTACCTACCTCTCCAGGGTTTGTATTTAAGGTATATGCCACCACACCTGACTGTTCACACGCTATTACTGAGCATTGGCTGTGTGCTAGCTTTGACTTCCTGTGGGTAAAGTGAAGTGTAAGCGTACTTCAAAGGTAAAGACCTAACCAAAATAAGAACGTTTGTTTAAAAGCTGGCCATGGTAGCACATGTCTTTGAGCTCAGTGCTAGGGAGGCAGAGGCAGTCAGACGTATCTGAGTTCAAGACCAGCCTAAGTAAGCCAGAGCTACATAGTGAGACCCTGTCTTGAGCAAGCAAGCAAACAAACAAAACTGAACTGACTTAGAAGGGAAATGAATGTTCAAACAAGCTTGCCTCTAGAGTGACTCCAGCTTGGATCAGGGTGTAGGGTAATTGTGTTCTCTGCAGGAAGTCAGTATTCTCTGCAGTAGGCTGTCAGTTGCTCTGCCCAAGGAGCTTAAGGAAGCAGATGATTTTCACTCTGGCAGACCTGTTCTATACTGACACCCCACCATCCTCTGACGTTCTCTAGGGCTGGCTCTGCTTCAGAAATATGTTAGGAGTCTAGAAGACTCCTTTCTTTGACTTGGCCATGTTTCAGATCTTTCATAATTAATCTGACACAATGCAAGGACAAAATGCAGTGTTGGTTAAACTGATTTCATGTTCTTTTCGTCAAATATAATAACTCAAGATTTTCTGTGTGTCCAGCCTTAAGCTTGGAAATGAGCTTCTTCCGAGCTGGGCCGATGCTAAGCTGGGAGCCTTAATTGTGTAACCATGATGGTGGGAATGGTGACAGCAGGTTCTTGGGAAAGGCTCTTAATATTTGTATGTGTGTCGGAAACTATTGGCAGGCAGAATTTTCAGTTAGAAGTTAGTGGAAATAAATATGCACATTTAACTTATTTGTATTCAAAGACCACCCTGTTCTGCCCAGCTAGGAACTTCTACCTTAGGAAAATCAAACAAGGGGGAAAAAGTCAATTCTGACCATTTTAGTACTTTCATGGAACACATGTTTGGGGCTAATAATGATATCCAGTTATTATTTAGTGGCTGGTGAAATTATAATTCCATTTTTATTTATCTGAAGCATGTAATGACTAGTTTTAATCATTAACTTGACATATGCCTTTCTAGGTTCTTCAGTTTCACCCATTCTTATTTAAATGACAAATGTTTTATTATTCCTTGCGGCTGATAGTACTCTATTGTGTATATATACGCCACATTAACATTCATCTGTTGACAGACATAGAGGCAATTTTTAAACATACAAGGAAGACTGTTTAAGGCTATTGCAAACAAATAAACAAACAAACAACCCAACAACAACCAGAACTCAGTTTGAACTCAACTCCTTGAAGCAAAAGGTGGAAGAGCTCTTAATGGGTAGGGTATGCTACTAGAACAGTCCTGGGAGAGTTGGGGTATTTGGGGTGCTGGGCAGTAGGAGATGTAACAGACAATGAGTTCTGAATTTGCAGTACCTTTCTCTGTATGTAACAAGAACACTTGCATTTGATAGTTGTCCTTGATCAAATTTAAAGTCCTGTCCTCTCGTGTGGAATGGAAGAGGATGCTTCACAATCACTGGTGATGGATTGTGTTTGCAGATCTTCCTTTTTTTTTTTCCCCTCAAGAGATCACAAAGGGAGAGCTATGAATTATTCACCTTCTTTCTAAACAAGAGGGCACTCTGTAGTTTTGCCTGCTCCAGAGCCATCTATGATCCTAAGGTTGGTAAAAGATGCAAGTGACCGGCCAGTGGAGGGCCTGGAAGAGAAAAGTGCCATTAGAACAGTTGAGGGGAGAAAGACGCAGGAGGTTAGAGTGACTGGGGAGAAGGAGCCAGGCTTTCTCATGGAGTGAGGCTTTGAATGTAAGGAGACCCAGACAGAGATCAAAAGGCAGCCCTAAGATGACATGATGTGCTTCCTTTCTTTCCAATTGTTTTTTTTTTTTTTTTTTTTTTTTTTTTATAGTTGTCAAAATGACTGAACCATCACATAAGAACAACGCCACGCAAGAGGAGCGTTCAAACCCCATGTTTCCAGAGAAAAGCAGTCAGATTGGACAGAGGCAATTGGTATAGCACACAGATTTAATGATTCTGCTCTTCTGTGAGTTTCTAACATGGGACGTCTGTGGACATGACAGAAGGTCAAGCAGTCGGGATTTTCCAAGAAAGAACTTTGCTCTCCAGCTGTTGGGATTGTCTGACAAATTTCCTCTTCACTTTGTTTTAGCCCAGGGTTCTACTAACACTAAGGCTTGGCCTCATAATAGAGTACTTGAAAAGAATCTAGTCAAATTGTCTCTATTTAGTTAACAAATTTGCATTTTGTTCTAAATACTTTGTGTAGATTGCTTCACCCAAGTCTTATCACAAGATACTATTAGCCTTATTTAACAAAAAAATGAACCGCTAAGGCTCAGAGAAACAAGCATTTATGCAGCTTACCTAATTTACAATGCGTAGAGCCAAGAACAGCAGTAGGCTCATCTGCTGTGTTCATTCCTAGTTTCTTAATATGAAATCAAACAGGAGTTGAGAATGCTGAGTTTGACACTTTTCATAGCTATACCCAAGGGTAGAGCTGTTGCATAGGGTAAGTCTGTAAAACAAACCAATGTACCCCCCATCACGAAGAAACTTTACAGAAATGCTTATATTATTCTAGATAGGCTATCTGGACTACCATTAAACTAGCTAAGCTGAAGAAAGCCTGTTATGTTGGAAGTGTTCCTTTTGTGTCTAGGAATCGGATTTCTAGTGGAAGTCAGCCTGTGACCTTTCAGGCTGTCCAGCTATTTTCTTCTAAAATCTTCCAGAAGAATATTTCTTTCTTTTCCTATGATATGTATATTGCATGCTCAGAAAATGTCCTCATGCCAGCTATAGCACACATACTTATAGCCTCAGCACTTGAGGTGCTGAAGCAGGGTTATCACAAGTTCAAGGGTAGCCTTGGCTACACAGGGCTGGCCTACTATAGTGTGGGGCCTGTCTCAAAGAAACAAGTGATGACAGCAATAACAAAAAGTCACCTTTTTATTTTTGTGTGTAGATCAATGTTTGACTGTGTGTGTGTGTCTATGTATCCCACGGACAAGTGCCTGGGGGACCCTTAAAACTGGAGTAACAGATGGTTTTGAGCCACCATGTGGGTGCTGAGAATAGAACCCCATCCTCTGCGAGAGCAGCCAGGGCTCTTCACCACTGGGCTCTTTCCAGTCCCACGGCATGATGTTGGTTGAAGTTTCTGGTTTCTTGTCTTCACAGTCAGGCCCCATTTTGTTTGTAAATACAAGCATCCGCCAAACAAAGACTTTTGAAAATCTCCCCTAACACTGCAGAAAGTTGTCCTAGCAAGATTTCTCTTGCTCAAATCTGGCTTTGCTCGAGAGCGAACTCTTGATGACACTCTCTGTTGAAACCTGATGGTGTGTGCAGTCCAGGACAGGGCATGGTTCTGAGACCCATTTCAGAACCTGGAATTAGGCAAGGAGGGTGGTGTGTGCTGTGGCTTCTCATGGCTTTGACATAGTGTCTTAGTTAGGATTTACTGCTGTGAACAGACACCATGACCAAGGCAACTCTTATAAGGACAGCATTTAATTGGGGCTGGCTTACAGGTTCAGAGGTTCAGTCCATTATCATCAATGGTAGGAGCGTGGCAGCATCCAGGCAGGCATGGTGCAGGAGGAGCTGAGAGTTCTACATCTTCATCTGAAAGCTGCTAGTAGAATACTCACTTCTAGGCAGCTAGGATGAGGGTCTTAAGCCCATGCCCACAGTAACACACCCACTCCAACAAGGCCACGCCCACTCCAACAAGGCCACGCCCACTCCAACAAGGCCACACCTCCTAATAGTGCCACTCCCTCGGCCAAGCATATTCAAATCATCACGTGTAGTAAGTGGGTTTCTTCAGTGATGGTTGGGGAAATATCATTACTGCTCTGTCCTTGGGCCCAAGAAAAGCTAGTTCTAGAGTCCTGTCAGGTTTGCAAGGCTGGCTGGTGACTCAGGTAAGCAAGTATTTTGTTCCCTCTTGACGATTTTCCACATTTTCCTTACATGCACTTTATACTCTGTCTTTAGAAAGAATACCCTGGTTTGAGAAATTGCCTTTTGAAACTCAGTCGAATAAAACTCTTGATTCTCCCTTGTAATACAAAATACTTCCTTGCTATTTTGCTAAGAGCCATGCACAGTCAAATGTGAAAGACTGTAAAATGAACACAACTACTAAAACACTTTGTTCATTTCATAGCAACAGATAGAACGGCAGCTAAAGTGCTTGGCCTTTCAAAACCCTGGACCCCAGGTGGCAGATTTTAACCCCGAGACAAGGCAGCAGAAAAAGAAAGCGCGGATGTCGAAGATGAATGAATATTTTTCTGTGAAGTACAAGTAAGACCGTGATGTATTTGATTGATGGGATAAATTATACAATGTACAGATTGCATGTGTTCTCTTTGATTTGAAAGCAAAGTAATTGAAGGTTACATCTCCTTATGCTTTCACAGTTTTCTTCTATAGTACACTGTGACCCCATCTGTCTGGATGTTAGCATCTTTGAAAAACAGGATGAGAGCAGGGTGTGGTGGCACATTCCTGGAATGCCAGCACTTGGATGCAGAGGCAAAAGATTCCAAGTTCAAACACAGCTTGGGTTACTTAGGGAAATTGTAGGAGATGGGGGTGCGGTGGGGGAGGTATCTAAATCTCAAATTAAAATCACCTTTTAGAAAAGGGTTTTGTACTAAAACAATGTTTTTAGTCGAAAAGTTGACTAAATATAACAAAGAAATATCATGAAAAGGAAAAATCATGTAGTTGTAGGAATAGATTTGGGATATTGAGTGGATACTATGCTATCACTAAATAGAGCCACTGTTAATGCACTGGGATATAAAATATCTGGAGGTGTAGCTCATTAATAGAGCACTCGCCTAGCACGCACAAGGCCCTAGCTTCCAACTTCAGCTTGACAAGGAGTAATGTAGGGAGCTGGAAGAAAGGCCGAGATGGACCCAGCACCCAGCCAGGCACTGCACTCTCTCTCTCTCTCTCTCACACACACACACACATTTTAAATGATTTATATGAAACAGAAGTGAAAGCTAAGCAATTCATAGTTTGAAATTTTGAGATTTTCAAATATTTCAAAGGTAATGACATTAGCCATTACTAGGATAGTATTTTTTTGTTTTGTTTTGTTTTTAATTTCCTTTTATTGAAAATACATTCTTTCCTCAGCTGGGTAATGGTGATACATGCCTTTAATCCCAGGACTCAGGAGGCAGAGGCAGGCAGATCTCTTGAGTTCAAGGCCAGCCTTGTCTACAGAGCAAGTTTCAGGACAGCCAGGGCTACACAGAGAAACCCTGCCTGGAAAAACAGACAGACAGACAAACAAACAAACAAACAGGGAAAAGCAGTGGCCGCACATGCCTTTAGTCCCAGCACTAGAACCTATAAAAATAGATTTTTTTCTCATACCACATATCCTGATTATAACTTCCTCTCCCTCATTTTTATGCATAAAATATGGTATGTAGTTGTGCTGAGCTTATATAATTGCTTTTAATATAAAATCTTAGTTAATTCTCATTAAGGAAAAGTGACAGCACATAAAATACTTGTATTTTTTTTTTTTTACAACCAAACAAAAATGATTTAAATGTATTGTTTTGAATTCTGTGAATGTATGAGTACAAATGCCCATGGCGGCCAGAGGTATCAGATCCCCTGACTAGAGCTACAGGGAGTTGTGAGCCATCCTAGGTGGATGCTGGGAACTGAGGAAGGATGCAAGGCCTGTGGAGGAACAGTATGTGCTCTTAATTAGTCACTGGCCTTTCTCTCTAGCCCCACATATGCATAATTTAAAAAATCATATATACGTATATATAATTATACATATTTTTTAAAATTAAATATATAATCTTATATGTATACACACACACACACACACACACACACATATATATATATATATATATATATATATATATATATATATATATATACACACATACATACACACACACACACACACACACATATACACCATAAGGAAAAGGTTGATAAATTCAAATACACTAAAAATGTCTTAATTAGAAGGCATTCCTGATAATGTCTGATTACAAGACTGTTGTATGTAGCAAGGTATCCCCTTGAGTAATTACATCATGCAACAGATCTGGTATACAGGGTGTTTACTGGGGTAAGGGAGCGGCGTGCAGGCCCAGAGAAGTGGTAGAGGCAGATGGGGCAGAGCCATGAGGGCATTAAGGGAGAGAATGCTGGGAACAGAGAAAGCTGGAGCAGTGGGCAGTGTTTTTACACAGCCCACATCTGGCGCACGGTGATGACGTAAGCCGTTGCTAGATCTCTGGGAGGAACCTAATGGATCTTCCTGTAAGCTAACAGAGGCAGTTCCTCACCCTTCCTTACTTTTCTAGGAAGGGGGAAAGGAAGAAAGCATGCTGCTTCAGCTGAACGGGAGGAGAGGAGGGGTTATGGTTGGGTACAGAGGTTGCGGATGTACCCACTGTGACCACAGAGTGCAGTGCCAGCCGTTGAAGTCATGGTGATAAGCGACACAAGCTGCTCCCAAGGTTCACAAGCAGATCTGTTTTGAAGGATATAACGAAAGTGGTTTGGGTTTGAGTGTGTGGTAAAGTTCTTGTAAAAGTCATTTTACTCATGGGAATGCTGTAGAGTTGCTGCCCTCTGGCACTGAACACGTAGCCTTCTGTGGACTCTTAGAGTGCAGACTCCTGCCTCCTCTGTGATTCTCTGTCCACACTGGGGGTAACGTAGTTATAAAGAAAGAGAAGGCATCTGGAACCTTTGCCAAAAGCCCCTCTCCTCCTTTAATGATTATGGTATAGTAACTGATAGGCTTCGTCGTGAGTCATTAAGAAAGGTAGTAGTTTTTGCTAAAGTACTTTTAAGAGGGAGAAGGAGTACACATTCAGTAGAAAAAACTGTGACGGGCATGAAGCCCTCGCGCTCACAGATAAGCTCTAGGGAATCCAGGAATGTTAACCACGCAGGGTTCTCTCCTCAATGGAAGGGCTGTAATACCTGTTTTCCATCTAGAATTCCGGAAGTGGGCGTGGTTAATAACCTGGTGACCTCTGCACTGTCTGCAATGGCCAAACCACACATGGCTCTTGTTCCCACAGGCAGGAACGATTCTGTAGGGCCAGGCCACACCTCCCCCTGCTCTTATAAGACAGGGCTGGAGATGGTTAATAGCCTTGTAACCTTTGTACTACCTGTATGACAGAGACCACACTAGAGCCTCCTGCAGGCCCTCCTCCATGTAGTCCATCTGTAGAATCCATCTTCACGGAAGAGGTCACAGAGGTCACGTACTTTCAAAACAATTTTGATGTAATTATGCCTTAAACTTTATTGTGCACATGAGATTGTGTTACACTGGGAGACTTTCTTTTCCAAATTGTAACTTACTTAAATATGCCTAAAATAAACTGCCCAGTGTCAGACTCTAGCAGTTTGAACCAACACTTGACTACTGAGCTGTGCTGAACCCAACTCCTCCTTGCCTCATGGGGATTGACATTCTGCTGGTTATGATGTTTGCAGGGACCCAGTCCCTAACATGAAAATGCCATCAACATGCTGATATTTTAGAGGGAAATGTAGAACTGTTTTAGCAGGAAGCTGCAGCCAGCTATTCCAGTGCTTTTAGGTGGATGATTAGATGCTCCAGAAATGCTAGACAACTAAGTTGTTCTCAGCAACAGTCCTGGCTGACTTACTGGCTCACTATCCCAGCTTACCACTGCCATTTCACTCTGCTGATAACGGCTGGGATGCAGTGCGCTGAGAGTGAGTCTGCGCACGGGACACGACGTGCACCGTCTCCTCCCTTGGGGAGGACAGTGGCGCTAGCTCACTTTTTTTTTCTTCTTTGCAGGGTGATGAAGAAGTACGACAAAAGTGGCAGGCTGATCTGTAACAATGTGGACCTGTGTGACTGCCTGGAGAAGAACTGTCTGGGATGCTTCTATCCGTGTCCCAAGTGCAACTCCAACAAGTGTGGGCCGGAGTGCCGGTGCAATCGGCGCTGGGTCTATGATGCTATCGTCACCGAGGCTGGCGAGGTCATCAGCACCCTGCCATTTAGTGTTCCTGACTAGGAGATATTATGCATAGTTTCCCTCCCTCCCTTCCTCCTCCTCCTCCTCCTCCTCCTCCTTCTTCCTCCCCCCCCCCACCCCCCGCGTGTGAGGGTGTCATTTGTTTGTTTTGAGACAGGGTCTTATTCTGTAGCTCTTATTCAGGCTGGCCTTGAACTTATGGCAGTCTTCCTGCCTCAGCTTCCCAAGTTGTATTAATTAGGTATAGTAGTACATCATGCCTGGCTTCTGTTTCTTATACACATATACATACGTTCATAAATGTGTATATGGCCAAATATAGAATATATTTTATATATGTACACTTTTAAGTCAAACTTCTTTCTCTTGGCTAAGTGTTAGTGTTTGGGCAAAATATTCTCTCAAGCTACAGAATGTAGAAGGGACAGTAACTGTAGACCCTCAGGTTCCTCAGCTCGTGACCAAAGGCTGCAAGAGTGGATGACCCCTCATTAGCAGCACTCTCAACTCTGCTTAAAGCCATACCTCTCCCCTCTCAGGGTGTCCGGTTGAGAACACCATAATTTTAAGATTTGCAGAACTTTGCATCTGAAGGCTGTTACCTAGAACATACAACCAAATGTATGTTTTTCTTAGAATGTCATATATTACTAAGAAAAGCCAACTTGTGCCTTTGTACTGTAGATCTTTAGTCTTATTTTTTATTGTTCATAGTTTGATGTTAAACTTAAATTTTGTAATGATAATATTTTTATTACCAAACATTTATATTTTAGTAAGTTATATATTAATTTACTAAATTGAGAAGCAAAGACTTGAATATGCTAAAAGTCAGCGATTAACACATTTCCTTACAGAATCAGTATTTCAAGATTTTTTTTTTAGAAAGGAAGTTAGCCTTAAATGATACTCAGAGTGGCTTGTAAGTTTACTAGTTGGATGTATGGATAAGCAGCTGACCCAAAGCATGATGTGGTTATCTCTGTTTTGACATACTGTAGCAGGTGTCTGGAAAGTTGAATTTAGCCTTCTGTGAACTAATTTCTTTGTACGCACGCG